>CM077230.1:23731291-24351291 GCA_039654775.1 Spinibarbus caldwelli | reverse complement strand
ATTAACTAATGTTAACTAATGAAGCTCTAATGTAAAGTGTGACCGAACAATAAAGAATCAAAACACTTTCAAACTAAATCTATGGCATGTTGTAGTCCAGATTAAAATGTAAAAAAGCTTTAAAATAAATAGCCTATCGAGTCTAAATATTAAAGTATTTGGCGCTGTGATGAACACCATAGCGAACACAGAAATCTGAATGGCTGTTTAAATAATTTAAACGCGTTTCAGAAACAGAAAGTAGCAGCTGGTTGTTTAAGGGGTTTCTGGGGTAACGGCTGCAGTTTTGCTGTTTAGCGCCATCTGCTGTCAGAGAGAGAATGTGCGCTTTCATTCAGCGCGTCTCCTTCACGTGTTCCGCCATGCGCTTCTCATCTGTGTTTGTTTACATCAGAGTGCACACTCATCTTTGACGCAGTTTACAGCGGTGTTGTGCATTTAACCAGTTGATGGGAAAAGTACTCTTAAAATGCATTCAAAATTCTGATGAATTTGTAATAAATTATTATTCTCGGTATTTTGAAGTGCCCATGATAACAATATTGTGCATATTCATTATCGTGATATATCGCATTACCAAATAACGGCACATGTCTAGAGGAAACAAGTTTTTCTGGGTCCATCTTACAAAATAAGCCCTTCAAAGTTTGAGCTTCATTTGTAATCATTGTCTCATCACATTAAAACTTGGGCAGACCAAAAACATGTTCTACAGACAAGTTAGTGCTACAATACTAACATGTTGGTTGCTCTTTGCTCTCTGCGAGTCAGTCTAGTATGGCCTATAAGATACCTTGTATACACAACTTGGTATAGTGATGTACAGCCATCAGAATTACCCAAACAGCACCAGACTTTCTATTAGCCATGTGTACCTTTGTGTTTAAAAAGCATCACTAAAATCCAATAAACTGTAAAAGTCTAGGAGAATTAAGAAAGTTTTACCTGTATTTCGCAGGCAAACTGAGCGTTGTAAATGTAGTGAAAGGCCTCTTCAATGGTCTCCCCGAGAGCTACAACCCCATGATTCCTTAAAACCAACACCTACAACACACACAACACATACATAATTATCTTACACATTTACAAACTGTATTTTTCACTTGCTTTCTCAATGACATTAGCTATGTTTCCATCCAAAGTCACGAATTAAACTTACGCGCACAATTGGAATATTGCATAAAACATTTGTGAATAAAGCACCATTTCCATCCAGTGAGTTGAAGAGAACAAAATCGTCACTGATTAAGTTTTTGCTAAATATTACGAAGAAAAATACATTTGCTGCAGTAGGAGAAGGCACTGTATATAATCATTTTTGTATAGAATAAATTACAAGCTTCAGAGCGTGCAGACAAAACGCGGTCATGTTATCTTATTTTTGGAGCCTGCTGTTTGGGAACGCAGTTCTGAGTTAATTATAACGAAGCATTTTGACAAGAGATAAAACTAGCATTTCAGATGCTGTGTAATGAGATCAGTTCATCGGTTGGTCCAGTTTTATGCTGTCCCATCGCAAATTCACATGTCTTATTTGATGCACATTAAGGAATTTATTCGGTAAAAGTGTTTCCAACGTAGTTTATGCACGTTTTCTTACCAGATAAGAAATTTATCCAACTCAGGGTAAGTTCACACCTGTAGTTCGGTTCGTTTGGTTCGTCTGGTCTGGACCAAAAAGGAAAATGATACATTTGGTCCTGGTCCGCTTAGCGTTCACACTGGCATTTTTGACAGCAAACCTAAAGATACTGAACCTAAAGGCGTAGTGATACATTCACAACCTGATTGGTCAGGTTAAATGACTAGCCCGATCTCACGGCAATTCGTACATATTTTACGAGGTGGCTATTTAGTAGGGGTGGGAATCGCAGGGTACCTCACGATACGATATAATCACGATACATGGCTCACGATAACGATAATATCATGATACAGCGATTCTGTGATAATCGATATATTTCTAGAAAATCCTATAATGATATATCGCGATATCTGTCTAAACAAAATGCCTGTGAAAAGGTTAAGTGCAAGTTTTCTTTCTTTATTCAAGTCCAAACTGTTAGAAAACAGCAAAAAAAGTTCTGTAAATAAATTTTAACATGTTGAGTAAATTAATAATTTTATTCTTGGACTTATTAAAAGGTTACACTTTTCTTTTTCTCTGTGTGTAAACAAACACATTTAACTGCTTAACTTATATAGCCTCTCTCTCTCTCTCCCCATGTTATATATATATATATATATATATATATATATATATATATATATATATATATATATATATATATATATAAACCTGGTACATTTCAAAATTTACCTGGAGTGCTTTCTCAATCTTTCTACTCCTCTCATCATAAAAACGGAGCCCCGCACGGAAAAATAGCCGTTCACAATCACATCGCGTCTTTTGCGCGCTCAGGTTGGTTATTTCAAATGTAGACGCGCGGCAAGCACACACACACACTGCACACTTCTGCGCCGCATTACAGCTCTGACAGTGTTTTGTCTCGTCCTCCAAGTCATAGGTACAGATTTATGTTTCTGCTGGTCGGTGCCCACTGTTCACACTGCATAACGCGCACTTGTAATATCTGAGAGAGGGAGAGCATCCAGTTTTGTTCACATAAAACTGGACGCACCGGCGGCGCTCTCTCTCTCTCATATAGTGAGGGAAATCCACCTGCGATCCGAGCGGAGAGGTTCGGCTACTCATGAACTGAATGTGTGCTCTGCAATAATAACGTGATCGGTGCCTATGGTCCACGCTGATAACTGTTCCGGGGCAGTTTTTTAGTTTTCATCTCCATAAACGTATATATAGCAGTAGAGCTAATACAGTGTCTGAAAATCTGTTTATCATTTGGTTCCTCGTGCTTCCCCATCTTCATAGAGAACGCGCTTCATAGTTGCTCAGAGCGCTCTTGGAAAGAAGCTGGAAATGGCGCGGCCGCGATTTCCACGCATTTTTAGACGCTGAGAGCAGGAAAATGTATTTAGAGCACCTTATTGTATTAATTAAAATATCGATATTTGGCGCCAGATATCGATTATCGTATCGCATGGAGAAGGATCACGATATATCGCCATATCGATTTATTGTCCCACCCCTACTATTTAGTATGAATTCGTATGACCTCACTTGTGCAAAATCGTACGAATTTTACGAGTTGCACAATTCGTATGAACTTGTACGAATGACCTACACCTAACCCCGCCCCTAAACCTACCTGTCACTGGGTTCAGACAAATCATACAAAATCATATGAGTGAGGTCGTACGAATTCGTACGAATAAGCCACCTCGTAAAATACGTACGAATTGGTCGTGAGATAGAATTGGACTGACGTATATTTCGTGACTGAATTTGCCGAACACCTGAAACAAAAGGAAAAGGTGCGTTTGACTTAAAGCGGCGCTGCGGGTGAATGACATCAAAGTTTTAAGTCAAATACACCTAATGCTGTCTGCTAGACTAAGTGCGCTCATTTTTGCGTGTATATGATTTTATTTTTACCACCTGCGAGCTCACAAAGAGCTCATAAAAGGCAGTTTACCTCCTCGTTTGCCCTCTCCTCATTTTTGTTTTGGATACGCCGGTTGTTCCCTTTATGAAATCATGTCACATCTCGTCATTACTTCCTGTTTTTGGTTCGTTTAGAAGTATTTGGTCCATGTTGCGTTCATATTTCATTCGAACCGCACCAGAGTTCGTTTGGAAGCGGACCGAGACCCATCTTTTTAACGGTCTCTGTCCGCACCAGGGTTTGGATGGCAGCGTTCACACTTACTCAAACGAACCGCACTAACAGAGCAATCGCACCAGAGTTCGTTTTAATCTAAGCAAACATAAGTGTGAACACACCCTTAGTTGAGCGCATACGTTTTTTTTGCGCATTTTTAAAATTTATGCTTATCTTGTTGTTTTCGTCTAACGTTTTTTTTATGCGTCATCCCAAAATGCACATAAAAATAGATGGATGATACATAGCTAATGACAAGCACAGGAGGTAGTTTACCTTCGTTGATGGTCCGAGGGCTTTCTGCAGCTCTATGCGCTCCTCTTGCTCATCCAGACTGCCTTGGTAGTTGTAATAGGCAATGTCACCCAGGATCAAAGCCTCCTGAGAGATGGGCAGAAGGCCGCACTTCATAGATGACACCTAACATGACAGAAGAGATCAATACAAGTCATGGTGATTTACAGTTATAATGTAAATTTCAGCTACGTATTACTTTGGAACTGTTGATAGAGCATGTGGAGCAGAAGCAGGTGTGACTGGACGGATACTTACGGCAGCAGCGGCCGGTGTGCGTATGTGAATGACGCAGCGCACGTCGGGTCTCACGGAGTAGATGGCAGCGTGAGGGCTGAAGCCAGCCGGGTCGATCTGCAGGTTGGTGGAGCCCTGATCGATCACGTCACCGAGAATATTCACCTTCACCTGGAGAAACAAAGAAACACCATGTAGATTATCACTGAAGATGATTGTAAAAATGTAGGCTAAAGACATTGAACCCTCCTAAAACCCAAAAAACTGTGAGGCTACACAAGCTTTATTAAAAGAAATTCATATTAGCACAGATACAGGATCTGATCGCTCTTTATTCCCACATCTCTCATTTCCTTTTAATCCTGACACTGTGCACCTAATCAGGAAGGAACCGTCATCTGAGATACACTGAGAACCGGTGGATGATTCGGTTAATGTTTTAAATAAGCCTCCAGGTCCTGGTATCGTCAACAGATGATGACCAATGGGGAAATACTCCAGGAAGTTTACAGCCCGATTAAGCTTATTTACACTAACGTTCAAAGGTTTGGTGTCAGTAAGATTTTGGTATTTAAGAAATTATTATTTTCTCCAGCAATAATGCATTAAATTGATCAAAAGCGAAAGCAGAGACTGTAGAGAATTTCAACTTCAAGTAAATGCTGTTCTTATAAACTTTCTATTTATCGAAGAACCTTAAAAAAAAAAAAAAAAAGGACCTCACTTTTCACAAAGAATAATATGAATTATTTTTAAAATTAGCTTTGCATCACAGGAATAAATTACATTTTAAAATATATTCAAATAGAAAACTTTTTTTTTATTGTAAAAATATTTTGAAGTATTACAGTTTTTACTGTATTTTTGATCAAATAAATGTAGACTTGATGAGCATAAGAGACTTCATAAGCATAAAAAAAATCCAAACATTTGGTATTAACTAGTATTAGCATTAATTATTCATCAATCATCAGTTGTGTGCGAGTGAATGAAGGTGCTTGTGCACGTCTGATTCCTCTAGAGCTCTGATTGAATATCAAATTGCATCACTTGCTTGCCCTGTAACAGGCCACCCAACATGCCTTTCACATGCCCGTCGATGCCACACCCCATATCACTACCAGCTTAAAATAAACACTGTCCCGCTGCTGTTAATGAGCTCAGAATGACATCCAACCTCATACAGATCATATTTATACACAGCTACTAATATCATGTGACTGTTCTGACAAAAACACACTCCCCATCTTTCTCATGCAATTCTTACTACAGCGGTTACTAGCACATCCCCGCAGGAAGTTTGTCCACTTCTTTACGGACATATCTGCTGTATTATGCCACCACACTAATGCTAATGGACTGAAACAAGACCCAGCTGTTCTCTCACAAGATCTTGCGAAATCCTGCATCTCATTTGGAGAGAGAGTTGTAGCTTAAAGCTGGTTTTAGTTTATGATGTAAAAAATGGTAAAAGTAGGGTAAATCCCTGAGGAAAAATAAACTTATGCTTTAACCAGTGTGTGGTTTGATTTCTGTTGTCATTTTTCTTATAAAACAGTCCAGCAAAAACAAGACTATAATCATCTTTATAAATAAAGCACATTCCTAGATTTTTAAGGAGTGAAATAAACACATTTAACAGGGCACATAAAAAGCATAAAAAGGAAAAAACAAAACTACAAGTTACATTTCCTGTTACGTGAACATTTGGAACGGTTTACAGCAGTTGCTCCACAGAGATGAAATCTCATGCCACATTATGTAAGAGTTACAGTGATGCTTGGTTTAGCAAAACTCTACTTATCAACATTGCTCTTACCTGCGGTTAGGGATTTGAACACACTTCTTAAGGTGCGGCCACGTTTACTGTTCTTTTGCAGGTTTCATGGGTAAAATCCAGTCGTTTCAATAGAAATCCACGGGATTGGGAACTTCCCCATGTATTTTTCGCAACAGGTTCAGGTTGGATTCACCATGTTGACCAACACAAAGCTGCTTGGTTTGAAAGTGACGTCTGTGTGAGATGTGCTTCATACATTGAAACAAAACTGACATTATATAATGGACATTTTTAGCCTGCAAAACTTCGCTAATGTGCCAATACCTTTATTTTTAAGTAGTCTTAAACTCTGGTGCATAACCCATCCTGCACAATGTGGGCTATGGACATTAATGATACCCCAAATTGTGTTTTTTTTTTTTTTTTTTTATTGTACACTGAAGGAAAGGCCCAAGTGATTTCAAGAGACCAGAGGTTGTGTCCCAAATGACATCCTATATAATGATACCATAGGTGCATCCCTATTTGAATATTAATGTACTATTCTATGCCGTTTTGTAGTATAGTGCAAGTAGCTACAGCGCAAAATAAACATGAATGAACATCAGAATGTATCTTGTTTCAACCGCGAAAAGACATCAATAAACAATTTTTTCAAGCTCAAGTCCACCGAATCTACTCTCCAGTTTGGTTTGTTTGTCAGACAAATATGACAGATTCGGCATTATCATTAGTCAGATCTCCTGTCAATCAAATTCCCTGTGAAGGGTCAATTGCGCAGCGGAGGGGGAGGGGCTATCATAACCTAGGTTACTCGTTTTAGGTAATGACTACTTTTAGATTACTTTTTAAAACTTACCATTAAAAATAGCATATCGATATTATAAAAGCAAAGAGAAAGAAAATATATTCCATTTTTTATATCAACGTCAAAAAATGCATTAAACATTACATTAAACATTACTTTAAACCAGGCTTTCCCAAACTGATCTTAAATGTAAAAACTGTAGCAAGTTAAAAAGATAAAAAACAAACTTACTGAAATATTAACTAAACTAACAAAAACATGGGAATGTTCAATGCATGAACAAACATCAACAAACCTGGAAACAACAATGACACACCCAAAGTCTTCTAGGTTTGAAACGTTTTTGTCCTGAACAGTATGGAATCATGTAATCCATAAAAAGTAACTGTAATCTGATTATGAGCATTTTAAAATGTAATATACTCTAATTACAAGTGCTTAATTTTTGGAATCTGATTACACAATCCAGATTACATGTAATCAGTTACTACCCAGCACTGCATATAAAATTCATACACTACATGGTTGAGTACATATTGCATAAGTATATGGTGTATAAATGCACAGTGCATAATTTGGGACACAGCTTATGCACCATATACTCAACTGTCTAGGAATTATGAATTATATAAGGTTATTTTGCCATCCAACACCATTCTGATGGTGATCATACAGTTCATTAAGTGTATCATCCAGGTACTTGAAGTGCACTTTTCTTTTTGGAATTATTACTAATATCGAATTATCACACTATTTATCCCACAAAATGGCTTTGAAGAGTGCATAAGTAACCAAATTAGGACGCACCTATAGAAACTTGGCTCTTTTGACTACCCACAACACCCTTGCGTCAAAGCAGTTTTGCACAGACATTTCTCTTCAAGAAGTGCCAAAATCTAGTGCTAATTTAATATTGTTCTCTGTTAAGCGGGTTTAGTGAACTAATGAGTGTAGAAGAGAGAGTGTGAACGTGAGTGATCGTGTAGAGGGTTAATAAAACTCTGACCCAGATTGCTGGCCTCGTTCCAGCGGGCACCGTCCCCAAGGCCACGCCCACAGAAGAGGAGAACGGGAGCTCTGAATGACTGTGTCAGCAACACTGAGATCTCGCTCTATCGCTCTCATACACACAGAGACAAAAAATCCTGTGTGTTCTGACTATGCAAAAGAGTTCAGTCTTTATCTAACTCTAAAACACACAGTCCATGCAAACAAAAAGAAACTGGACAAACCTGTACTGGCTTTGATCCAAGCATAAAAAGGTCAACAAGCACCTATAATAAATGACCAAAAAATCTGATCTACCCTAATCCTGAAATGGCACAATGACTGAGTGTATTTTTCATAACCGTGAAAAATGTGTTAGTGGCAGTAGTCGTAACTCAAGCCCAAACACAATTCAGCATAGCGCTGCATTAAAAACAGCATTAGCCAGCACAAGAGTGCAAGTCAGATGCGGATACTGCCGCTGCTCACCTCAGGTGCTTTCAATTCTGTTTACTGAGTCATAAATGCTGCAGGCAGAAGGACAAATGTGCTTCACAAATCTGTTCCAGTGTTAAATCACCTGATTGGCAGGAATTTGTCGAAACAGCATCTACCACGAGCAGCGTGTCAAAACTCATTAATACGCCAGCGGGAGAGAAAAACGCTCAAAATCGAAACCTCAAGAACGGGTTCGGTTCTATTCGTCACCAACTAACTTGTGGTTTGCAGATATGAGCCAGAAGTGAACTCTTAGCAAGGGCGTAAATGCAGTCGCAAATGCTTGTATAAACTTGATATGTGCACTTTTATTATATGGTGGTAGTTAAACAAAAAAAAAAAACAAACAAACAAACAAAAAAAAAACCTTGGTACTTACCATGTTGCCTTCAAAAGTTTGTTGTTATTAGGGTGGTTAGCTATAAACATTTAAAGCTTTGACTTTAACAGAATCTGATTTGACTCCAGATCCAGTGTGAACAAGTGTAGACAAACACCTTGAGTGGTTTTGCACAAATTTAATTGGTCCACAAAGTGGCAACAATATCTAGGGCTTTTTCACACTTGAAAAAACCAGAAGAGATTGAACGATAAACTACTGGAGACGAATACGAAAAATAGACGTTTGCGTTTATGAGCGCTTGTGTGGGTTAAGAGATAAACGCAATTCTAGTTAAAATGACTACAAAGACATTTTTAACCGTTCGTAACTTATGGAGAGATATAGCACAGACACTGGACAATGATGATATTTTCTAGTGCACTCTAGTGTGTCGAATACCTGTGTTCGCACACGCTATCAAATGGTGTATTGGCTAAGCGTTCACGTCAAAACTTAAGTATACTTTGGGCTTTTTTGCTGGGGTTTTCCAGGACCAGGATTAAGAACCACCACAATACGATTAGAAAATAATAAGCATGAACAACTACAGGCACTAAAAGCCTCCGACGGACATGAACACACAGGCTACTGCACTGAGCTCAGTCAAGGTCTGCCAATGCATTCCCTCTGTGCATAACACATATCAGACTGCAAAAATCCCAAACGCACAGGAAAACACATATTATTAAGCTCTAGGCAATATTATTGTCTCATTAATAATTTAAACAGACTGCTAGAACACATAAAAAAAAAAAAAAAAAAAAAATGCCAAAGCAGCACAAAATATAACCTGAAGCTATCACAACGGAAGCATTAAGTAATTATTTATCATTCAATCAACATAATATGTAACTGATAAATGAATTCCGACGGTAAGAACCACACAAGCCTGAATCTAATCTATTTTAAGTCTTACTGGAATGTGAGTTCAATTAAAGCCACCACTCAAAGTGACCCCGGCAGCCCTGTGGTGTGATGCTTGAGCCATTCCCAGAACCGCTATCAGGCTCTGCCGTGATAATGCAAGACAAACAGTTTGATTACCAGATTGGACGCAGAGGCCTCAGCGAAGGACAGTCCTCTGGGGATGATGAGGATATGATCCTGCTCCTTACTGACACGAACCTATAAGTAAAAAAAAAAAACAAACAAAAAAAAAACAAATAAGCAGCTGTTTTTCCTCTCCTGATCAAGTTAGCTCAGGGTTTCTTCATCTATTCCAACAGGCATCCAGATACTCAAAATTTGATATTTCCTTATTTTGCACACCTGGTTAAGCTAATCAGCATGAGTGCAGATGCTGGAACTATAGCATTATGAAGACAAAAAGCATCTTTGTCCATTAACAGCCATTCAAAAGTAGACGTGTATAATTTAATAATTTAATTTGATGATGAACGGGAAAGCAGATATCTTTCTCCATGTATTAAACTGGGAGTGTCTGATTAGTGGAACTATAATGTTTATCGCCTGCAGGAATGGATTACGAAACGCTGGATTACACAATGTACATCATTCACTTTCACTTACTTGTTCTCCAATATTGACACCAAAAACAAGTATAATATTTACTCTGTGGCAGCGATATTAATGATATAAAGCTGTGCCTTACTGTAACGTAACAGCTTGCGAAGTGGGCCCAACTGAACAGGTCCACTAGTCTGTAGAGGCTGGCCAGTTTACAGCGGATCTGTTTCTCTCCCTTCACCATAGTACAGGACTCCATACTGAACATGTCGTTTATTGGGGTCACCATGCCCAAACCTGAGAAAACAGAGCAACAAGGAACAATTCAAGAACAGGTTTGAACCATTTTATAAGAAGGACTTCACTTAAAGATTTATTAGCCCACTTAAGCGCACAACTTGAAATTGAACATTTCTATACTCCTGTCATGGGAAAATGGATAACAAACGAGTGTAAATCAATACCTTGATACTAATCAAACTCAGACTAAAAGCAAGTGCTGTGTCCTGATTAACTGATAACACCTCGAGAGTGTCCATGAAACACTGATATGCCTGAATCTAATAAAGATGTTTTAGTTAGACTGACGTAGTTTATACAGCTAAAAACACTGCTGTAATAAGTTTACCATAGCTTATTTAGAACCTTCAGGGATTCTGGTCAAAGAACAGTAAGGAAATCCAATAATAATAATTATAATAATAATAATAATAATAAATATATATATATATATATATATATATATATATAAATAAACTCAATTCAGCCATACAATTGATCCAGCTACAATAAACACAGTCAGCACTTCACATCTAGAATACTCACAGACTTTTTTAGAATGGCAGTTTTTATATTACAGAACTCTAGTTGCAAAAAACATTCTAGAACTCATTCTAGAGCTCCAGTTGCTTACGCTTTCTATTGAGTTTCACTTGGCTACATGTTCCAGAACTCACTTAAGACCTCCAGTTATCACAAGTATCAAGAATCATTCTCAAACTTCAGTATACTTTCCATTCCAGAACTCTTTCTTGAGCTCCACTTGACTAAACCTTCCAGAATTCGTTGTTAAACTCCAGTTGAGCAAACATTTTAGAACTTAACCTTGAACATTCTAGAAACATTCATCCTTGAACTTCATATGACTAAATGTTCCAAAAGTGTTTCCAGAACTCCACTTTACTAAACATTTCAGAAATCATTCTAGAGCTTCAGTTGATGAAACATTTTGTAATCTTTGAGCTCCAGTTAACTAAATGTTCCAGAACTAGGGTTGGGTATTGAGAACCGGTTCCAAATTTCCAAGAACCGGGTATTCGATAAGACGCGTGCGTTTCGATTCCGCTTAACGATTCCTGCGTTCACATTTTAATGTGACTTTAAACTATTTAAGCGCAGGAAGGGAAAGAACTTGTGCACTGTTTACGTGCAGCGCACACATCTGAAGTGCAAACACAGAGAACAGCGGATTTGACAGCGGTCCCGATGCGGGTTCCCGACCTGGGTCCGTTCACGAACCGGTCTGTGCGATTCCACTGCAGAAAAGATTGTTCCGGGCCAGAACTGACTTCTTTCACATTTATCGACCAGTATGCACAAAATACGTCAGTATATCATCATAAACACAGATTTTTTTTTGTCTTAAGTGAACGTAAACAGATGAGAAAGAAAACGCACGTGTAACAGTATTTTTAGATCCGCGTGCGTTCGGTGTTAAAGAAACAGACGCCTAATAAATGCGCTGCCTGTCAATAACGTTAATCAAAGAACAAACGAAAATCATTAACTGATCTTGACTGAATATTTTAACTTTAACAAGGATTGATCTATTTTTTTTAAGAAAAGGAAACTATGCAGTGTTTTTAAACTTTTGATTTCAATTTCTGTACCTGAAATTTGTTCAGTTTTATTATTTTATGCTATTGCTAACTGACTTGTTTGTTTCTATTTTATTACTTACTGTTTACTTGTCTTTAACAATTGAATGTTTGAAATTTACATTAGTCTAGTTGTTTTTTTCTGTGGTATTGTTTGGTAAAACCATTGGCAAAAAACAATAAATACGTTTGACATCTAAATGTTTGACTTTTTTTTTTTTATCTTATTGGAATCGGAATTAGGAATCGATAAGAATCGGAATCGATAAGCAGAATCGGAATCGATAAAATTCAAATGATACCCAACCCTATCCAGAACTCATCCTCGAACTTTAGATAGCCAAGTGTTTCAGAAACTCTTTCCAGAACTATACTTAAATGTTCTGGAACTCATTTCAGAACTCCAGCTGGATAAATCTAGAGCTCAGTATACAGTGCAAGATTGAGAACTGCTGCTTTCAAAAATCTCCACTGAACAGACCTCATATATATGTGTGTGGCCTGTTTTTGCAACTTTGTTTACATAAACGGTGTGGGCAAAGAGAGGATGGCATTGCCATTTTTATCATTTTTATATCTAAATAAACTATCAAAGTCTTATTTCTAAATCTCATACCCTTCTCCATTATATGTTCTAGATTATGCTCTAGATCTGTGCATAGTCTACAGACACCTATGAGATTTAGGCTATGACTTTGAATGTACAGAAAGCACTAAAAGGGGTTCACTGAAGTTCTACTGATTAGTTCCGCATAGCAGAGCGCAGAGAGAAAACAGGTATGCGTGGATGGGGTGATAAGGGAGGAAGAAGAAAGATGAAAGAATGCAAAGGCTTTCCTGAATTGGCTAGTCGTATTTCCTCCCTCAATGTCTGTTTATGGGAATATCTGTCATTTAACGACCTGTGGAGGAGTGAGGCAGTCTGGGACATTGGAGGACTGGAGGAATGTTGCAATCTGTTCCTGTGTAGATGAGCCACACTATGGTGTGATACTCACTGAGGGGGGAGGTGGAGAAGCCGGCTACGGAGCTGGTCATGAAGAAGTCTGCGATCTGCTGCAGAGCGAGCAGTCCTGTGGGGTTGTTCCCCTTGTTCATCTGTTCCTGGATCAGTCCCTCTAGCTCATCCCTAAATGCCTGAAAGAGAAAGAAAACACGAGATTAGAGATGACTCACACACAGTAATGAGAGATGGACACAGAGCTGTAATCCTCTCAAGCTCCTGCATGTTTAAACCTTCTGTACTCAGTTTTTTCCACTTGTATCTTGATGACTAGTTAAGTCTATTAACCCATAGGCCTACTCCACTTACTCTGAAGAGCTGAAGGAGACTCTCTACAGAAAAACAAGGTAGTGAAGGATGAAAGTACCATCTTAAATTCTTTGGGTACGTCCAAAATCCATTTCTAGTCTACTAGAACAGTTTATTTTCAATGTGTAGGGAAGAAAACCATCCGTAACTGGTTTAATAAGCAGTACTAAGCTCTTCTGTATGAAGCTCTGTCATTCTACACACCTGCTTGGAGTCTCAAAAGAGCTCAGACGACAGAATGAATCACAGGATAAACAGACACTGACAGAGCGCTCAAACTGACACAACGCCTCAGTTACAATGACTGCTCTTTCTTATTGTACAGAGACTTACAGACTTGTCTTATTAACAGATGTGAACTGAGGCATGTACAACTTCACTCGGCACTGTATTCGAGATTGGTGAGATACAAACGTGCAAAGAGTATGCAAAGATATATATGCATATCAGAAAAAGGAAGGTAAACTAGTCTCAGCAGGCACACTCTGTTCACTGATGGTCTGATGCATTTTGCACACAAAATGACAAGCAGTAGTACCAATCAGGCTTTATGCAAACTGCAGGTACTGGGATAAATAATGGCTTTTTGAAGTTGTGCTTATATGTACTGGATTGCAATAAGCATCAATGAATCACTAGATTTGCCAGGTTATTGGCATCAAATGTGACCCGTTCTGGCGAAATGAGTCGGAAGTCGCACGGACTAATTTTGAGCTACAGGCAAAAGAAGTGAAAAATGTCAGTTTTGGTCGAATTTGAGGTTTTCACAAAAATGAGTTCATTAAGCCCTCTTCTAGTGATCCCAATGCTCCAAATAGTAATTAAACATCTAAAATTATCTTTATTTGTGTGTTTTCTGAGAGGAGTACCTTTTCTCTGCTCGCTTCTGGACGACTGCTGCTGCTTCTCACCACAAGTTGTAAGTCTATTGATGCAAAACGCAGCATTCCAGCTTTGTGAATATTCATATTGAATTCTCGATGACATGAGTCCAAATCAGTGAAATATGATTTTCAAACCCATGCTGATGAAAACAAAACGATCGCGCTGACTGACATCTGCAAAGCGCGTGCATAAGACGTGCTTTTGCGCGAGCGTGCGATCTCCCTTATAAAGTACATTATTGCGAAATATGTATCGGCGAGATTCACACAAACAAAATCTGTTATGTCTTACATGAACGTTTAGTTAATGGTTGGGGAAAAATCTGATGTCTAACATTATATTTGATCCATGCATTACAGTAGGTCTTACTATAGATCTGTCTCAATATTAATCAAACATTAAAAGAAAAGACGGAATCACTCGCTGCTCTTGATTAAATACTGTTTATTTGCATCTTTGTTCTTATTTTTAATAACAAAGATAAAATAAAAAATAGCTATATTGTGATTAATAATATAGTAATTATTATTAAGAAAAGAATTGGAGGAAAATATGTAACGTTGCTTGGTGATTTTGCTTTGCAATCTTTAACTTGATTTTTCTCGGAATCAGATCTGCTGCCTCTACTGCCTTCAAATGCCTGTAGCTCAGTCATTTTTTGTTCGATTCCAACAAGTCATAAATCATTTTGAAGGTATTTTATGAAAATTATGAAAATAATATTTTTATGAAAATAAAAAACTCATTTTTGAAAATTTACGCATTCCGACGCATTTTGCCAGAACGGGTCACAAATCTTTGAGAGATACTTTGAGGCACTTAGAAAATGTTAACTTATTCACAAACAGAAATATTTTGCTTTGAGCTTAAAATAATAATAAAAAAATAAAATAGACAAAGTCTGATTTCTGTTTACCATAGAGTCCCCCCTCCCCCCCTATTATTGTGGCAACAAATATTTTAGATAATTCTTCCTATAGACAGCAATAAAAAACTAATGAAAATGATGTTGATGGTTGTTTCACAGGTCTAATTGGGTCATTCTTGGCCAGAATTTCATGCGAATCTGGCTATGCAAGACTACAGGAAAACAAATGTAGATTCCTCTTCACATCTACGGATTCTCCATCCATTCTGGGATGTGTTTTTGGCTGATATGTGTGTCCCATAAAGCACTTTAACTTCCCACCACAAGGGCATCCCAGTGCGCACCACAGGTCTAGAGAGATTGAGCTAAAGAAAGTCTGATTTCCATAGTCACAGTTGCTAAGCAGCCACAGGGAAGTGGGCATGGTGTTTGTGTATCCATGTGTCGGCCGTCCCTGCCAAACTCTCAGTGACTTTGTGTGTGTGTGTGTGGGTCAGTGAAGTTCGTTGGGGCTTGATTTCCTAATCTAGGGTGAACCAAACTACACGGGAAGCAAATTAAATTGGCCCTCAAGTTTGTTTGGATTTGAATGAGATCCTCATTCATCAAACATACACTGAAAAAAAGAGAAAGAAAGAAGCCATAAATTCATGACGTTAATGCGCATGTAATAGCCCAAAAAGTTACGGTAAGGGGTTGTGAATCTTAACTGTAAAAGTGAAACACATTAACAGCTGTTCGGTGACAATTTGCCCAAATTTCACTGCAGCCTTAAAGGGTTAGTTCACCCAAAAATTTAAATCCTGTCATTAATTACCTTAATGTCATTCCAAAGACCTACAGTAAGACTTTTGTTCATCTTCGAAACACTAATTAAGATATTTTTGATGAAATCCGAGAGCTTTCTGACCCTCCATAGACGGAAACGCAACTGACACGTTCAAGGTGGTAAGGACATTGTTAAAATAGTCCATGTGACATCAGTGGTTCAACTGAAATTGTATACTTTGTGCGCAAAGAAAACAAAAATAATGACTACATTCAACAATTTTTTCCCTTCTGTGTCAGTTGCACAAAAAGTATTCTCGTAGCTTTATAAAATTACGGTTGAACCACTTATGTCACATGCACTATTTGAACAACGTCCTTACTATCTTTCTGGGTCTTGAACGTGTCAGTTGTGTTGCTGTCTATGGAGGGTTAGAAAGCTCTCGGATTTCATCAAAAATATCTTAATTTGTGTTCCGAAGATGAACGAAGGTCTTACGGGTTTGGAACGACATGAGGGTGAGTAATTAATGACAGAATTTTCATTTTTGGGTGAACTATCCATTTAAGAATGGTAAAACTGATGCCTGTCTTGAACTAAATGATCTAAAATAATTGAAATAAAAAAGCAAAGTGCTTTAGAGGTGAACTACATCATGACGGAATATTAACCGTGGGAATCATCGAACATGCCACAAAAAACAAACCTGCAGCCAACATGCTCTTGTAGGGATACGCCATCACAAAAACATGGGCTAACATGCCTACACTTGTCACTAGATCAAAGCGGTGTTGATCTAAGCTCAAAACAACACAAAACATAGTAACTACATTAATATCAAACCATAAAACCGTATCTGTCATGGGGGAAGGTGGGCGTTATCTGAGCTTTGTGACATTGTAATGTGGGTCAGCGTCTGTATTGATCGAATGTGGTGAATTTGCTTTAGTAACCCATCCACCTCACACGGGCCGCACTTCAAACGAAGCAGCCCGAGCCAAAACCGGCCAAGTCTAGCCCAAGTACAAAGGTGAGATGGGGATACCCTGGGACTCTAGCTCCCTGTGTGAGTATTAAATTGTGCTTGGATGAGAAGTAGATGGCCGGGACGGGGTATGAACGAAACCTCTCAGCACAAATTCCTCTCAAACGTAAGTGTCCCGACCGACCCAAACCACAGCGCTCTTGGAAAACAGCTACGACTCTGGGAATGGCATGCTTTAATGCTGAAGAGGGAAACAGAGAGGAGTGGGAGGGGAACTAAAAATAACCCAAGGGAGGAAATTCGAGACAAATTCAATTGTGCCATTACAGTTTAATGTCATTAACATGTTGTTTCACCTCCTAAGTAAATATCAGAGGTCCCTCAGTGCAAACCGCTATTTTTCCGCTTGGTTCTTGAGCGGGATACGTTAACGTTGAGATGTCTTCATTTGTTTTGATTGTGACAGCACAGATGAGGCCTAAGCATAGCAAACTCCGCCCTGCCTATAATAGTCTGACCTTAAACAGAGTCTACGGAGAGACGTGTAATTTAAGCAGCGCTCTTCTGTGTGTGTGCACATATGCAGAAACCCTGCAGAGAGATAGAGAGAGATGAAAGAGAGGCTTGTTGAATCAGCTCTGATGGTGCAGACGTAAACACATAGGCCTGTGTGTCGATACACCTGCTGCCTGCCCTGCCTGGCTCGTCTCTACACAGAATGAAGGATGAGTGAGAAGAGTATATAGTGTGTCGCAGAAACACGTGCTTGGACAGCTGCTGCTAATAAAGCCCAGCGGCACTGCCGCAATTAACCGTACTGTTACACCGCCTCTGTTTTTATCACAATCACAGGGATTACAATGACAGAATCTATTTCAATTTCACACACTGAAAATACAGTGCTCAAACCCTACAGAGCTTCTCGTTTATTTTATTTTATTTTATTTTATTTTTTTTAAGTAGTTCAGATTTCTCAGATTTTCAAAAATAAATAAATATAAAAAAAAATAAAACCCTACATTTTTTTTTATAATTTATATTTTTTAAAATGATATTAAATTATCATTTTATTTTAACTTTTTAACACGTAATTAAAACTAATTGTTTATATATAAAAAATATTCTTTTTATTTGTATATTTTTTTATATTTATTTTATTAAAATTAAAGATCATTTTGCACACATTTTTAATTGGATGCTTTTTCTTACAACACAAATATACAATAACAACTGGATATTACACAATTATTATCATTTTACAAGAAACTTCAAGAATCTCAACTCCAAAACAGCATTAAGTTCATAAACAAGGCAAAAGATCAAGAATTGGTTTATGATTTTGACCAAGAATTGGTTTACAGAAAATCAACCATCCTAGAATCCCATTCTCAAACAAATGTCATTGATTTTGCAAGGTCTAAAAATGCATTCACTACCGTTCAAAAGTTTTGGGACAGGAAGATTTTTTTTTTTTATGTTTTTAAAGTCTCTTATATGCTACACTCATTTGATTAAAAATGCTGTGAAATAGTAGTACTCTTAAATATTAGTAAAATTAAAAATACATGTTTCTATTTTAATATATTTTAAAATGTAATTTATGATGGCAAATGTGAATTTTCAGCAACTGTTGGTGCTCAAAACTAAATATTAAGCTTTTACTATCAATGTTGAAATCAGCTGAAAACAGCTTATTCTAAACCATGATACTTTTTCAGGAATCTTTGGTGAACAGAGAGATCAAAAGAATTAATTTTAAACCAAAACCTTTTGTGACATTATAGATGTCTTTACTGTCACTTTTAACTAATTGAATGTGCCCTTACTAAATAAAAGTAGTTGTTTTCACATTGTGTGGGATTTATTTGCTGTGGTAATCGACAGCATGTGACAGACGCCATCCATACAGCTTAATTTATATTGAACTCTGAACATTCCTTTAAACACAGTATGTGTTTGCTGAAATGTCTGCAGGAGTGTAATCTGTGCAGTATGTTCACTGTAATCTCTCCAGCAGTGTGTGCATTAACTAATCTCGCGTGTGTGTGCATTCACTATAATCTCTCTCTACTGTAGGTCAGAGGTGCTTTTGCTGGCTGGATTGTGTTTATATACGAGATGTGGAAGTCGGCGGTGTGCGTGTAATAGAGTGTGGTCTTCCAAATGGTTTTATGGTGCAGCTGTGGCACAATTAAGTGACTGACAAACCTACTCATCTGACAAGAATAAACCATAAATCTTTCATTGTCAACAGAGAGGCAGTGTAAGGTGCAACCAGCTGGGTTCAAAACCAACTTTAGAAGTTCATGCCAAGTTTTAAATGTAAACTTCATGACAGTGTGGCATTTACTCAAAACCACATGGCTTGAGACAACCTATAAAATCTATAAGTAAACACTTCTACGTTGAAAGCACATTCTTGCTGATTAAATCAGTGAAAAACATCCCTGTACAGTACAATAACTTTACAAAACATTAAAAATAAAGTGTTTTTTTTTGCAGTGATGCAATAGAAGAACCCCAAAGAAGCTTTCAGAAAAAGAAGAACCAAAAGAACCATTTTTTTTAACACTTCACAATCTAAAGGAAATTATTCCACTGTAAACAGCCTTTTGTGTTTTGAAAAAGTTCCATGGATGTTTAAGGTTATTCGTGAAACCATAGATTCCAAAAAGAACCTTTATTTTCAAAGGCCAATAAAGGTTCTTTTATTGGAATTGTTGGTTCTTTCAAGAACTTTTAACATCTACAGACCCTTTCCAGTGCACAAAATGTTCTTTACTGTGGAAAAGTTTTTATTTTTTTTATACTTTTCAATGTTCTTGACACTAAGGGAAAAAAAAAAACTGTTCTGAGAGTCATTCACTGAAGGTTCTTTGGAAAACCAAAAATGGTTTGTTCATGGTATCCCTGCAAAAAACAAACAAACAAAAAACAAAAAAAACCCTTTGGAACCTTTACTTTTGATCCTCATGTTGCGTTCTGATCATTTTAACCCAAAGATTTTCTTTTTCCTGAAAACTCTAGTTAATGTTTTCACATTGGACAAAAACTTGACGTACCAAAAAATGCTGTTACACGTGTGCTCCCAGACAAAAATGGTCAACTGCTTCTCATTATTCTATATTATTACCAAATATAGGATTCAACACTTTTATCAACTTGTTTTCTTTCAATTAGCACAGGTTTTGTATTTCTTTTTGAAACTAAATGATCATAGGTCTCATTTTTTGAATGAATATTTCCAAAATTATCCACAATCTCTCAAAAATCGAGGTGCATAATTTCCAACTAATGAGACCTATGATCAGTTCCAGAAATAAATACAAAACCTGCTGCTGAAAGGCAAATAAAGAAAACAAGTTAATAAAAAGTTTGATTCTAAGATTTGGTGAGAAATGGCATAATACGAGATTTACAAGAAATTTATAAAAGCCCAGTCATTTTCCACTGGGAACACCGAAGTGTCATTTCAGTGTGTTTTTGTGTTTTCTTACTGGACTCTGTAGTATCTGTGTGACCCTTTTCTTCTGCTCCATCATGTTGAAGTCTTGTCGCAGGTCAGGTGACATGTTGCGTGCGCGCAGGTATTCAGGGTCGTTTTCGTTGATGCGGTCGAAGTAGCCCTCCCTTTTCCCCACGCTGGGGGGCGGAGGGGTCGTCACCACCCCCTGTGTCGAATCTCCACTCATCTCTACTGTATTTTCCTGCTGTCTTCACCTGGAGAGAAAGAGAGAGATTTAGCTTGAGTATGCGCATGTTCATGAAAAATCTCTAAAAACTTATTTTTGCACATCCCTAGTACACACCAAACAATACATACTGAATCAAAAAACCTGAGATAGGAAGTCTGTGCACTTCATTTGACAGGCAAAACAGTCTCGATCAGTAATGCCCTAAGGACAGACTCATCCAACACAACACGCACATAAGTCCACCGATCAATTCAATCAAAAAACAGGCAACCGCACATTAGCTGACCTCGCTTGCTGAGAGCATCACTATTCACAATGGACCATGTTCTTTGTTCACCCTCGACAAAAAGAAAAGAGTAGCTGTCTCGCCAACAGTGAAGGGTGGCATCAGGTCAACCAACAGGAGGGCAGCACTATCCAATAACACTATCAGGTTTAGTTTTTTTTATTTTTGTTCTCTCTCTCACACACACTATTGTCCCAGACATGTGGATTTCTCTCTCTAGTGTGAGTAAAGCTATAGAGCATTAAAAATGACAGAGCACTGAATTTCTCTAGATGGTTCACTACCATTGGTTCGTAAGAAATTAAAGCTCATTAATCATGAAAATCTGAACTTTTCCGTGTTTAAGTGCTATAATCGGGACCCTGGTGCATCTACCAACCCAGAAAACGTGAAAAAGATTTTTTTTGGGTAAGCCTTTCTCTGCAAACTTGTGAAAAAATTAGCTGCTCAGATTTCACTACCCCCCCCGTGAAGTAGAATGGGGATCTTATTATAATATTAACACTCCTTAATCTGCACATTTCCGCTGCCATTGTGTTTTTGCAAGTGACAACGGTGTACCAGTTCTAACGCCATGGCGAAAGTGTCGAGCAAAGCATGCAAACTGTTCTGTCATTGGCTGCACTGATGATCACAGAACTATTTAGAGTCCCAGCCTCAGAGGAGACAAGAGAGCAGTGGATTTATTGATTTATTTATATTACGCTGCTCCCACACAGATCTACAATAAACATGCGATTTCTTTCCCAGCCATTTACCTTCACAAACATAACCGACTGTTTTTGTAACTTGTGTGTTTTTAACAAACTTGTGTGTATTTGACAGTTTAAGTGCAATAAGACATGAAAGAGAACTTAGTTTAGTATGCCGCATGACAGCTGCTTTCTGTGCACATACTTTGATCAATCAAAACCAAACAGATGTTTTTAGCAGAGTATCTGAGGAACGAGCTGTAATGGCACAGCTCTATTCTGGAAAAGGGGACGGGGAACAGCAGCTCATTTGCATTTAAAGAGACAGGCACGAAAACAGCATGTTTCTGCTTCCACTCAAAATAGGCATTTTCAAAACAATGTAATAAATAATCTGTGGGGTATTTTGAGTTGGAACTTCACAGACACATTCTGAGGCATAATAGGTCTCCTTAAAGACTTTTATTCATCAAGGACGCACTAAATCAATCAAAAGTCATAAGAAAATTTATTTATGTTGTTGCAAATTAGTTCTATTTCAAATTAATGTTGTTTTTTAAACTTTCCATTCATCAAAGAATCCTCAAAATATCATGGAATTTCATGTTTCTTGAGCATCAAATCAGCATCACAGGAAATTACATTTGTATTTTAAGAATTATATTTTAACACATTACAACAACAAAAAAAAAAAACTTATTTTAAATTGCAATAACATTCCTCAATTTTTACTATAATTTTGATTAAATAAATGCGGCCTTGGTGACTATAAAAGACTTCTTTGGAAAACATAAAAAAAAAATAAATAAAAATTATATATATATATATATATATATATATATATATATATATATATATATATATATATATATATATATATATATATATATATATATATATATATATATATATCTCATACAGATCCCAAACTTTTGAATGGATTTAAAGATTTGATTTAACCATTTTACTACTTAACGGGTGAAAAAAATAAGTTTGATCAAAGTAATTGCATACCTCTCCTGAACAGACGGCATGATTTCAAGTACCATACATTCATGGGGCGAAGTTGCCATTCAAGGTTTCTTCTAGGGATGCACCGAAATGAAAATTCTTGGCCGAAACCGAAAACCAAAAAAGAGGAAACCAAGGCCGAAAACCGAAACACCGAAAGAAATTATGCCAATTATTAGTACCATTGCATTTATGGCTATGACTGTGTACTAACTTTACTAAAATCAAGGCATTGCAATTGCATAAATTAATATTAAAGTTTCAAAGAATAAATCAATTACAAATTATGCAAATATTTATTTAGCACATTGCAACAATGCACAGTATAAAATAAAATCTTCTTTTCTCTGCTGTACATTGCTAAGCTGCTCATTCAGGTCAAATGGCACTTGGAAAGATGGTTCAGATTAGAGACACAACTCTGCCAGAAAACACGCATACACGTACCGAGGGTGGGCTCAATAAAATAGCCCAAGTCAACAAGCGGCAATACTACACCACACATTTTTAGGCGTGTGAACACACGTGCAAGAAAGCAAAAACCACATTAACCTGAATAAGAGCTGCATTCTTGGAGGAAAAGCCAAGTAAGCACAAACATAAACAAATACAAATTCTAAAATGGATCAAATAAATCTAAAGGGGGGAGATTAAGGGGACGCCACTTAAGTTTATTATGCTATCAAGACAACAAACTGCACGCGTACACACAAAGCTCACGTGTTTCAACTCATGATGCAATATTCAAACCTAGCGAGCACTAGCGACAACTGTTGTGCTGACAGATGATGACAACTCTGACACACCCACCAAGAAACAGAAACACAACACACAGGCTGTCAAGCCTGAAAGACAGAACTATGAACAACTCTAAACAATGACAACAACAACAGGGGGGTGGATATTACCAGACAATAACCACAGTATTTGTCCCTTTAAGATCCAAAAATGAGGTTTAGTCAGCCTTATGTCGTTTCAAAGCTGTTATGACTGCCTTTCTTCTACAAAACATAAAATTAAACGGTTATGATGCTATTTCCCGAAAAAGTGAAAGAGGAAGAAGAGACCTTTAAAGTAGTCCATATTAAATTGTGTGTAGTTGTAGTAGTCCATATAACTTTGAAATTACAATACTATTCAAATGTTTGGGGTCAGGAAACTTAATATTAATAATAATAATAATAATAACAACAATAATAAAATAATAGTACTTTTATTCAGCAAGGATGCATTAAATTCATCAAAAGTGACAGTAAAGACATTTATAATGTATTTCTATTTCAAATAAATGCTGTAAATAGAAGAATCCTGAAAAACAACAACAACAAAAAAAGAGTTTCCATAAAAATATTAGCTAAGCAGCACAACTATTTTCAACATTGATAATAACAGGAAATTTTTTGAGCAGCAAATCAGCACATTATTAGGATTTCTGAAGGATCATGTGACAATGAAGAATGAAGTAATGATGCTGAAAATTCAGCTTTGCAAGAATAAATTGTATTTTAAAATATATTCAAACAGAAAACGGTTATCTTGATTTGCAATAATATTACAGTTTTTACTGTACTCTGAGCAAATAAAAGCAGCCCTGGTGAGCATACGAGACTTCGTTCAAAAGCATTTTTTTCAAAAAAATCTTACCGACCACAAACTTTTGAGCAGTAATGCAGTCATACAGACTACTTTTATACTACGTCTGACAATATAATTTTTGCATCAACTAACCATTCAAAACTTCCCACCATCTGTTAAAAAATAAACTGCATCATGGAATTAAAATCTGCCAAATATGAATCTGGATATGACTCTACTGGAACGGGCGCCAGATGTCCCATACATGAAATTATATAACACTAACTGTCAATCTCAGCTTATCGACTGCTTTATGTAAAGCAATGTGTTGATCTGGGACGTGTAGTTGATTGTTTCAAACTGTCAGTGTGGGTGTGCAAGGGAAAAAAAAAAAAAAAGAGTGTGGGAAATGTGAGGAAAGAAACGGGGAGGATCCTCAATCCAACAGCTGTTTGGTCTCTGAATACAGGCAATAATGAAGTGCTGTGCAGGATTTCTCTTGCATAGACAGGCTTGCAGAAAGGACACTAGTAACACAATAGCCACACAAGACAATAAAATACACTACAGGGACACCAGCAGTACGAGTCACAAGATTCACAGTGTGTCCTACAGTCAATGGCTCATTGTGTAGCTGCTTTCTCTCACACAGTTTAGATGCAGGGTGACAGGAATCCCATTTCAGATAGCAAATCACCTTCAAATGAGCCATTACAACCACTACTGACCAATCACAGTCTGCAGCTGACTTTTGCACTTTTAACACACCACAGACAACGAATCCGGATTAAAAACAAACTGATTTAACAAATGTTAAGACTTTCATATATGTGACCCTGGAGCACAAAACCAGTCTTAAGTCGCTGGGGTATATTTGTAGCAATAGCCAACAATACACTGTACATTTTTTCTTTTATGTAAAAAATCAGTAGGATATTAAGTAAAGATCATGCTCCATGAAGATATTTTGTAAACTTCCTACAGCAAATATATCAAAACTTAATTTTTGATTAGTAATATGCATTGCTAAGAGCTTCATTTGGACAACTTTAAAGGCGATTCTCTCAATTTTTTTGCACCCTCAGATTTTCAAATAGTGGTATCTCAGCCAAACACTGTCCTATCCTAACAAACCATACATCAATGGAAAGCTTAACGTTATTTATTCAGCTAACGTTATAAATCTCAATTTTTACAAAAATGGACCCTTAAGTCTGTTTTTGTGTTCCAGGGTCACTAAGTGAGTCCTGAAGTACTGCACAGAGCACTCTGCATCCTCCCACACCCCTCATCTTTAGTATGCACTACTCTTTCTCCTCTTTTCTTCAGCAGCTCTATAAATAGGGCGCCAAAGATTTAGGGACTCAGATTTCAGTCGCGGCACAAGGGTCTCGCGCTCAGAACACAACATAAACACAAGGTAAGCGAAAAAAAACAAAAAACAGTAACATTAACGTTATAAACTCACAGGAGATGCGACAAAAAGCGTTTAAGATTACAAAAAAGTGTCGGTTGAGAAATAAGACCCTCTTGTGAAGCTGCTCAACGCTGTTGAAACTGCATCCAGCGGTATTGTGTGACCTGCTTAACCACAAAACTTGACTCCAAACGACAGTTCGTCGTTAAAACATGACCCAGAAAACAAAACGGGGTGTTTTTTTCCAGAATTTTAAGCCGTTAAACTCACCTGTTTGCTCCTCACAGAGTTAAAGTCCAGTTAGAGTCTCTCATTCCCGCCTCAAGTATTACCTCAGAGGATTAAACGCGACAAAAACAGCCCCCAAACTCCACAGACAGACCCCAATTCCACTCAGCGACACCTCTTCCCTCGTAAAAGGGGGATTTTCGGTTGTGTGTATGTTTGCGAGGATCTCTTCAGGAGTGAGTGAGAGAAACTGAAGCGGTCATGTGACCCAACTAATCCGCCCCTTCTCTGAGCGCACAAATCTGATCGACCAATCAGAATGCGGGATGTCCACTATGCCCCGCCCACTCGTGTCCTAGCTAGAAGAATTAAAGGTCAGTGTTTACGATACTCAGTGCGTGTGTGTGAGAGATTGTACCACACTGTACCTGAATCACACGAGCAGTCAGCGCATAGACTAGAAGAACACCGTTGTGATTCAAAACAACCTTGTAAAAAATTGTGCCAATACAAAATACTTGCAAGCTGTGCTCCAATGCATTCAATCAATGTTTTGGGTTCAATACAATCGACAGCATCTGTAACATGCTGTGGATTACCAGGCAACAATTCAGACTTGTTAGTTTGTAAAAGCAAGCAAAATTAGCATTTACTGAAATCTACATATTGCATGGAGGGCTATTCGGCAAGATATTCTGAATGGATTACAAGAAGAAGCATGCAGATGAATTTTTGTTAATTAATTCTTCTATACAAAAGTGTTTTAAAGGGATAGTTCACCCAAAAATGAAAATTCTGTCATCATTTACTCACCCTGAAGTAGTTCCAAACCTGTATGAATGTCTTTGTTCCGCTGAACACAAAGGAAGATATTCTGAAGAATGTGGGAAACAAAGCAGTTCTGGGGCACCATTGACTTCCACAGTATTTTTTTTTTCCTAGTATGGAAGTCAATGGTGCCCCAAAACAGCCTAGTTACAAACTTTCTTCAAAATATCTTCCTTTGTGTTCAGCGGAACAAAGACATTCATACAGGTTTGGAACTACTTCAGGGTGAGTAAATGATGACACAATTTTCATTTTTGGGTGAACTATCCCTTTAAGATGCTAAGTTGTCAATTATAGAGAAAGTGAAGCTGATGTTGAGTTCTGGGAAACTGCTTTGTTTATCCGCCATACTGGGAGGATTGTGCTGCCTCTCCGCTATTGAGTTTAGGGGCAGTATTTTGATTTTCTGTCACGATTGTGAAAAAATAAAAATAAAAATCACCATTATATGTCATTCATTCTCCATCGAAAATTACAAAAGTAACTCAGATCATCGTTCTGAGAGAAAACTGGTCAATGCAATGCTTCTTTTTTTTCACCTTTTCTTCTTGTAAAAACACCAAGGGAAGCAGGTCGCGGAGATGACAAGACGACGCTCAAAAGAATCATATTGCTGTGTGTTTTTGAAAGTTTTGATTTTGTTTGGTTTAATTAACATTACCTTTGCGAGTATGACTCTCACTCGGCTTGTGAATTAGTAGAACTTGAACAGGGACTTTCTAAAATGCTTTACCGGAATAACGCTTCATGTGGCTTATTAATGTACTAAGACAGTGATAAAGACCAAACTGTAAAGCACTATGTGCATATGAGCCCTAAATGTGAACGCAATGCGTTTATTTACACGTTAAGCATTTTCCTTTCATATAAGGTAAAGAAAATGATTAATGCACTGAGACAGTGATATTAAAAGACCACTTTCTGTACACACCTTACTAATAAAGCATACTATATGAAGAAAAACGGATGAGCCCAGAATGTGAACTTTAAATAAAACTGTCTTAATGCATAAGCGTTTTCTATGGTTTTCTCAAGGGAGGAAAAGACTTAACGTAATTAAATGGCAACGGATATTTTAGCATCATTGTCTTTACATTAAGCCAGCATTTTATAATGCCATAGCTGTTCACAAGCTCCCAGGGATTTGATTTGATGTCATTTGTTGAAATAAATATAAAAAATACAGAGTGTTCATGTCTGTCCGGTGAATGTGACCCACAATCTCTGATTCTCATCCGTGGCCATAGAAAAATGAATATTTTCAATGGCAACAATTATACTTTGTCATTGAAATGTTTCCAACAAAGAAATGGACGGACTTCTGTCATCTTATTGAACACACACTTTTATTTGGATAATCTACCATATGATCGCTGAAGCAGCAGCGAGGTTTCATGATAATCAGATCAACATTGTAAACGAAATTCTACAAAACTTAAGTGAAAAATCAAATTATCATGCGAAGCGATAACATATCTTATCTTTCCTGCAAACAATACAATGAAGAATGTAAATATTTAACTTTATAAGGGTTAGTTCACCCAAAAATGAAAATTAGCCCATGTTTTACTCACCCTCAAAGCATCCTAGGTGTATATGACTTTCTTCTTTCAGACAAATCCAATCTGAGTTATATTAAAAATAGTGCTCCAAAATAATCGCATCCAAAATAAAAGTTGTGTACATAATATATGTGTGTGTGCTGTGTATATTTATTATGTATACATAAAGACATACACATACAGTATATATTTTGAAAATATTTACATGCATTTACATGTCTACATTTATATCATTTATATTAAATATATTTAATATATAAACATATATTTTTCTTAAATATATACATGCATGTGTGTGTATTTATATATACATAATAAATATACGCAGTACACACTCATATATTATGTACACAAAAACTTTTATTTTGGATGCGATTAATCGTTGCCCAGCACTAATTAAAAATGATCCTGGCTCTTGCGAGCTTTAGAATAGGAGTAGGCGGGTGTTTTTGTAAGAAAAATATCCCTTTATAGGCAAAAACAAAAAGGCAAAAACAAAATAAAAGATAACCAGGTATCCGTATTAATTTCAGCATTTGAAGCAGAGTGTGATCCTACCAGAATGGCGGCGGTGCCCCAGCATGCAACGCGGCGTGACATAACTTCACATTCTGTATTCTTTTAGCAACCTTGCGTACCTTATGTAGCTCCGACCCTTTTCAGTGCTGCGCTCGTTGTCTTTTGTCTTCCGGATTGTATTTCCACAGCATGAAGGTAAGACCTTACATATTTATGAATGAACTGCTCGTTTAAAAATCCACTCTGAACGTTAAAATGCTCATGATAAATTTTGTTAACTCTACAATACGTAAATTCACTTTACCAACTAATTACTAATTAAGCAATTTTAATCACACTAGGCTCCTGTTAACGTGTTTAAATGTTTAACTATTATGGCTATGATTTTGAAAATTATTCAAAGATATTCTGGTGCAATGTCTTACCCCATACACTTCTATTGTAAGCGCATTACCTAAAATGTGACTTTGTATTACAAACAAAATTAAATTATGTAATGCTACAGTAGTATGAATCAGCTAGTAGTGTTTTGGATATAAATTATAATTTAAAAACCTGCAACAACAAAGAATAAAATTTCATAACTGGCCTCTAACAGCATCCAGCACAAGTAAATTTCCCACAACCTGCCATCCAGAGGGTTGGAAACACTTTATATCCCACACTCACTCTCTGATAAACTACATATTCTTCTAGTCCATTTGTTTGAATGTGTCAGTGTTTAACATCTATAACACAATTCCTGACTAGAACACGAGGTCAAGGTTAGCATGGCCTAGTTTGCGTCTGCAGCCATAGTGTATTCGCTGTGTACCATGCCTTTTTATATTTTGTTAAGAAACATGTAAAACCACAAATACTGTATATTATATTGCAGTAGATATTTTATCATTTTTGTGTACTTTTATAAACGGGTATCAAAAGAGCAGACAGACATGTCCCACACAGATATCACACTCATAAATCTCTCTCTCATAAACCTTTTCCAGTCAACGTAAACACACAGATAAACATAAATCACACATACAGTACACACACCTTATCTCAGATGAAATCAGGGAAGTAAGGATCATGACTGTTGTGTACACAGATATCCAACAGTACAATAAAACAGAGCAAACAGACATGAATTCAATCCAGGATATCAGAAAACGTACAAATTCTATGCAATTTAATGGCAGCATTTGGATATGATCACTAATTGAAGTGAACCAATATGAAGAGAAAAAGAGAGAGACAAACCGAGTCAGACAGACTATAAATAAATGGTTTCCATGAGACAGTTCACAAAAGTCCAGTGGGAGGACAGTCAATCAGATTGAGAGCCAGAGGACATGCAGGAATTCCTGCGAGCCGGCAAAAGCGAGCGGAAAATCTTTGTCTCGTGGTTTGGCCTGAAATAAAGCCTCACTTTTATGGAGGCTATGCCCTGTTATCGCTCCCTTTCCCACAATTCCCTCTGCCTACTATAGACAGAACAGGTGCAGATGTGTGTGTGTACTTCCCTGTGGTCTTACGCAAACACACGCCATCACTGTTTACTCTCTCTCTGATGGTTCTGCTCCATGTTTCCCACAGGTATCTCATTGTACGAGTGCATTACATGATACAAAAATGTTGGAATGCAAACACAAGACCACTTTCCCCTTCAATTACAGACATCCGAGTCTTCCACATTGTTTTTACACTGGATTTGATAATACTTGCCCTTTCATACGACTCTTCAGTGGATCATCAGTGCTTATCAAGTGTTTGCATTTGGTGTGAAACCTATTGTTTGCACTGATAAAAACTGTAAAATATAGCCTACAGTTGTGGCTTTGCACACACTGTTGTGATATCAAATCAGGCCATCATTTCTAATGTTTCGTCATAGTGCGGCTCTTTTTGTGTGAAGTATCAGGGAAGGGCAGAATCATTGTGGCCAGAGGCTAATATTTAACCCACCCTGACTTCTGAACAATGTGGACAGTGTATGTCAAAAAACTTCCACACAAACACACACATTTAAATGACACTCTTACTGAACCTGCATGTAAACTTGGAACTGAGACGAACTCCTTAAATTGGTGATCTCAAGCATTTCAGAAGATCATGAACACACACATACAGCTTCTAAAAGAAACTGTCGTCTCAGGTAGTGAGGGATAGAAATTAATTCATTAGGTAAACTAGCTCTGGTGTAGTGAAAATAGATGGGCAAATGCAAACATTATGGTCTAGACAAGAAGGCACATTAAAAGTAAAATCCTGGGTGTTTCATTATCTATTATTTTGGTGTAAAAGTTGTCTGGTGATTTAGGAACGTCTGAGAATGTATTTATATAATTGTTAATAATATAATATAATCATTTCTAATATTTAAAATATATTAAAAGATTACAGGGTTTGCAGTCTTTTCCAAAATCTTGTGAGCAGGTAATGCACATGGCGCTTGTAATAATGTTTAGTAAATACTGTATAAAAACATTGTTAGCTCCTGCCAGCATTTTTGATCATTTTCACAAAATTTACATGGCCCACAGAAAATTGCTTTTAAACAAACTAACAAAAAATTCAATCAACACTTGAATGTTGAAAATTTCCTAAAAAAAAACAAAAAACAAAAAAAAAACAATGTTTTAAACAAAAAGCTGAGAAAATCAAATTTTGTCAAAGCCTACGTCCAAACATAGATCAAAACAGATGGAGTCGATCGCTTCCATCAACACATGCAAAGCTTGCACAGTTCTATAACACTTTCTGGGTCGTCAATTCCCTGCTGCAGGCACACAATGTCATAAGATGTTGATATTTGGTTACATTTTGGTTGCGACGTCGGGTGACCAAAATTCAATGTCAATCCAACATCTAATGTCATCACTAATTTGATGTCCAATACTAACGTCAGCTGACGTTGATATTTTGTTGTTTTTAGGTTGTGTAACCAAAATCCAACGTTAAGTCAACGTCAAATTGACGTCAACCCGATTTTTTCCCATTTTCAACCAAAATGCAACGTCTGTCCAAAGTCTGGTCCAAAGTCAACCTGACGTTATATTGATGTCTGGTGCCTGCTGGGTTCATTCGGTAACGATAAGTAGTTTTGATTTATATGCTGTTTGATGATCATCATTTTTGCATATGCATCTTTTATCAGATCGCTCGATTCTGCATTTTCTTCACCTGTGTTTGATCCAGAGATTTACTCTTTCAGAAAATAATAATATCACATAACATTAAAACGCGTAAAGCCAGAAAAGTCCATCAATGTCGGGGAAAGAGTTAATTTCAGCGATTTCTGTGTCAGATTAATTTCTATTATTAAACTATATGCACAGTATATCAGCTAACAATCATCCTAATCTCAAGCTATCAGAACCCAGTTGACCACTAGCCACTTCAAACCAAGACAAGTGGATGCATCTTTTGTAAAAACACTTTTTTGTGAGTCTTTAATAGTCTGACTGTCAATAGTGTGTTTGAAATCATATTTACATTCTTAAGACTGCTGCTTTGATGACTCTATTGGTATTCTTGCATATCAGTATCATATTTTCGTGTTTGTCTGTCAGCCAGACAGTAAAGTTCATGGCTGATGTACAAGCATGTGCCAAGATTCGCCTGTAGCACTGCAGCTCCAGGAGGGCAGCCTCACCTGACAGCCGTCAACACATTCCTCAAGTGTAGGAAGCGTAACTTAGGGAGCAACCATTTTGGAAACACGCACACAGTAGATAAACAGTCTCTGCTGTATCTTTGTATGTTGTCATTTTTCAGATTCTAAACAGATAACTGGTAATAATTACCATGGAGATGCACAAAAAAAATTTAATCTTCTGAATGTGCAACCATATCAACTTCATCACAGATAGGCCTAGAAATAAAAAATGTGGGCTGGATAAAAGTGACATTACCTTCATATTTTGCCAAAATCTGACTTGATCAGAGTAAATGGTGAAATTTCCTGCTAGGTGCACCAACTTTTCCAATAACAGCGGACACAGCTTGACAAATACTGTAGTTTTCACTCAGCCGTGAACTCTCCATGATTGTACGCTTTATCTAGACAGAGTTCCTCAAGGGAAATGATTTTACCTTGAACTGTTTGAGTTTTGAGCCGATTTCCAATTGTTTTAATTCAATCCAAGTCAGAGCATCGCAAGACGCAAAAAAAGACTTTAAAGAGAACATAATGGAAAACAGGATTTTCCTTGCACTTTTGAAATAAGAGTCTGATGTACAATGTTGTCATACTTTAAAGTTTACAATATAAAGCCCCCTCCCTCTTCCACTCAGACCATTTACAAAAACTTACAAAACTAACTTAAAAAACAATAACAACACAATAGATAATTGTAGAATAAGGCAAAGTAGTAGTATAGGAAATTGATTTTCTCCTTGAATAACCTTATACTGAAAACCCAGTGCATTCTCATCTTGCTACAGATCTGTTTAATTAGCTATTCTTGGTCTCCTATTATTCTCAATGCGGATCAAAGCCTTTTCTGAATAAAGTAGTGCCAGCATTAATTTCACACTAATAACCTGTTAGCTCGCTCGCTCACTCATTCATGTTAAAGGATTATGTAATGGCTGATAACAAAGAGAGACACGTTGCTCTTTTGATCATGAAAGCCGGAAAAAATACGACAAGCTGTAATTCTGAATAATAGAGATGGCAACCGTTCACAATACAACATGTGATGCTATTGGCACCTATAAAATTTTGCTAAATTACCTGACTTCATTGTGCTAGACTGCTGCTTTGTTCTTATTTCACTGAAATTAAAGATAGACTGAACACTTATTTACACTGATGCACACGCTACTGAAGTAAAACAAACACTTTATAATAAAATTCATCTCAACACAATCAGTTAATTATGAGTTCTGTCATGACAAATTTCGGAGGGACTGGCATGGTGGAACAGATCTGCTACGCAGCTGCTGCGGCAGAGCAAGTACCGAGACTTGCTACTGCCAATACATCCACAACATGCTGCTGTGAGCATGTAAGAAATACTGCTGCTGCAAATATAACATACATGAAATAACCCCCTACAGTATACATGAATCACCTCCTAGCAGATCTATACAGGTGGAGCTGGGGAAGGTAGAGGGTTTCTGAAGCACGCAGCGAACTGCTACAACAATCACTAGTCATATATTTGAATGTTGAGCAGAGAGCTCACTGGCTACCAATACAGGAGAGAACCAATCAGCTGTGCCATGTGATAATGATGTCATTAGGTCAGATTGAGTTAGACCTATCGGACTGCGCCATCTAGAGTTTCATGCCAGAACTCTGTATTTAATTAGTCAATTTTAATTATTTTATTTATCAATCAATCAACTCACAGACTTTAAGCCTTTCACAGATTATCAGATGGATCACAGTTTGAGAACCACTGACTGCACTAACCAAACAAACACCAAAATAATCACCATATAACTGATCCATTGAAAACATCCTTTCCCAAAAGAACTATCCAGAAACCATTCACCCGTGTGTAATAGACCTCATTTTGAGATGACGCTGATAAATAAGCTGATAAAGAGGATGTTTGTGTGCTATGTATCACATGGCACTGCTGTGACTCCATGTCATGACCACACAAGTTCAAGCCCCTCGGGACGGAGTCATTTAAGAGGCACAGAGTAGATCCTGATGTAGGATATCACATGGGGCTGTCAAACCAGTTCGTAGTAGGAAATCTTGGCTTTAAAGAACAGAATCATTAACATACACATAACTTCAAATAGTGGCTAATTAGTTGCAGTCACAATGTAAACCCTCCAATAATTTACAATACAATTTATTTCTAAAGTTATAACAGGATTCTCAAGGAAATAATTGCTGTCCTATCATTTTCCGTTTGTTCTTTATCAAAATTACCAAGATAATTATTAACAGAACTATTAAGGAACAGCAAACGTCAAGTGGGATCAGAAATGGAATCCGTAAATTTCATACAAAATTCCATTACCAACTCCAAGTCTCAGCTCTCATGTTACTTATCTGATATCAGTATAACCTGATCTGATTAGGTCAAGCTTAAAACTTTACTTTGTGAACTCAGAAACGAAGGGAATGGCAACAAGCGACCTTTAGCACAGCATAGTAACCATCTCACTGTCCCTGTGAAGCCATTTCAACATTTCTGGCACGGGAATGAGTAAATAAAAAATTAATGAATATGTGAGTAACAAAGGGAACAAGAGACTCATTCACATCTGCAGATGCCATTGTTGCAATCTAAAAAATTGAATTTCACAGTCACACCATGTCCATTGTGGGGTTGATTATGAGAGAGATGATTACTGCAAGTTCATGAGATAAAGCTGAACTCCTGGCCTTAACCAGGACTTGTGACAGTAGATTTGCGACTTGTCATTGAACAATATTGAACTGAAACAATCAAAGCTTGCATGGATGAACGAAGGGACGACTGTTTCCTGGAAGGGCATTGCGCAGTCAGGAAAAAGAAACACTGTGTGTGTGTGTGTGTGTGTGTGTGTGTGTGTGTGTGTGTGTGTGTGTGTGTGTGTGAGAGAGAGAGAGAGAGAGAGAGAGAGAGTGAGAGACAATGATGTATTACCCCATGAGCCAAAAGACTTTCTCACAAGTTTTGTATGACCACTCCTCCACGCACACACACTTAAAAACATCTGCTGTCCACTCAGCCGAACTATCAGAGGTTTCCAGGGAGACAAACACAAACAGTGGAGATGTATGTTGTGGCCCCGCCTCGTGCCCTATGAGAGCAATCAACCTGGGTAAGTCGCCTCCTCCCCTTCCTTCAAACTTCACATATGGTTCTCTTTACCATCTTCAAGGGACTCATATATAGAAAACATCTCAAACACACAATAACATAAACCATGTGTACAAAAGCTTTAAGAAGTAATGGAGCAAACGTGCAATTATATGGGATGATCTTCCGTCTTCGTTCTTTGTATGAGACCACATGTCGAGCCCTTCGCTAGATTATGGCGTTATTATCTGCCACCTGCTACGAGTAACCAGCTAGAGGTGAAGATTTTCATAGGCGTCCCAAAGGCGTGAACAAATACATGCTAGGTCATGAACTTGAACTTTTACCCTTTCAGCCACTAGATGAAAGACTAATTTGTAGGATGAAGGGTTAGTGAGGGGAGTTACGAGCTTTCTTTCCTCTGGGTCTCTTTGTGTTTTCAAAGCACATTGACTGAATGAAGGAATCACGCAGAACTTTCTCCTACGCGGCTGTCATGTCATGCTCAGGAATTCCCCCCAACTGAAGGAAAAAAAAAAAAAAAAAAAACTTGTTTTATTCAGAGGGTCTCATCTGAAAGGCAAGAAAGCCTTCTGAAAGGCCTGTTAACACTTTGATCTCAGTTCTTTCTGGGCTTGTTTGGAATAGTCAAGCTACAAGCAAGTTTAGATGCAGGCGATCAGCAAAGGTTGTAGGTGCAACAATGGTTTCCTGCATTGCTTAATTTCTGGCCTATTAATGTAAGGTAGTGTCTCTTGGGAAGGATTGAAGACTGGATTTGTTGTCTAAAGGTTATTCTGGTAAAATGGTAAAAAATAAATAAATACATAAAAATGAAGTGGCTCTCAAGCAGAGCCAAGATCCTGCAATCATTTAGGGCAGGAAATCCCAATGCAATAGGCAAGAGGTGTAACTCAAAGATTAGGAAGAGTAGGGACTGGAGTATATGGCTGCAAGTTGCATGAAAAGCAAATGAATTCATGGGGAAAATTTGGAAAAACTAAACAGTGTTTCTCAATATTCAAGGTCGGAATTGATCTCTTTTAGGATGAAAGGAAACTGTGGCTGAATATTGGCTTTGATGATAATGTATTAATTATCAGTGAGCTATTAACTAGCACTGAAAGCTGCAAGGCTCTGTTCCAGTCTGGCATGATTGTAATAGAAGACAGTTCAGCTGGAGGAAGTGAATCAAGTCCCCACCGAGTTGGTTATTTCTCCATTTCTCTGAGAGAACTGTGGATGCCCCAGTGTGTATCAATGCTAAACACCCATCGGCAGGGGTTTGGAAAATTCCGGCGCCCCTGTGAAGTGAGCAGAAGGTCAGCTCTAAGCTGAACCAGCAGTAAAGGCCAAGATAGAGACCCATAGATGTCCACTCACCCAGCAGCGGGAGCCATCACTTCCTCTGCCAAATCCATTTATGCAGCACCACCTCCTGCAGAAACACCATTCAGCTAGTAACACTGTTCAAAACTAGCTCTTCCAAAACAGATATAAGAGTTTGTGGGAGTTGCTTTGTCCATTCAAGGGAATACAAGACCTGTCACTAGATTTGCTGCAAAACCTTGGAAGGAGAAGGTCACATCTAAATAGAGTAGGGACAAGAAAACTTTCTATTTCTTGTGCAATTGGCCATTATTGTCTGAGTGGTGATGGGTCTCCGCAGTTGGGATGAGGCAGATCAAGAGAACTAAAGAGACAGAAAGCAAGGAGCCAAACTTCCTCACAGACAAAGAGATCCTGCAGGGTCGCAGGCATCCAGCCAGAGTCCGCACTGTCTACTGGGATGACATGCAAAGAGACTGAAGCATGAGTAATATGTGACTTAGAACCAACAGTAAATCCTAAATTCACAAGTCGTCTTTCAGTTTTGAATCCCAGTCCAGAATTCTAGAACATTAAGGAAAACAATTGCCGTCAAGTTCAACAACATTCAAGTCCAAACACAATTATATCCAACATAAAATAAACTTGAGTCATCCCGATTCCCACAAACAGGGCTCGTCATCAGGACCTGGAATATTGTCCAGGATAAGGGGAGTCTTTTAAAGTCTTTTATGATATCGCCTACTCATTGGGACTGTAGACAAGCGAGCCTACTTCTAAAAACTTTATGCCGGACACTGTAAATTTTACCAGCAACCCTGCCCACAAGTATGGAAAATTTGTTCCTCAGGAAGAGCCTTGACAATGGACCACCAATGGACACAGCTGTCACAATCAGGGTTGTTGAGCTGGTCTGAGGGGGTATGCCAGTGCCTTTTCAATGGAGTAGGTTGCGCTCAGTCATATGAGTTGTATCCCTCCTAATGTGTTGACTTAAGACTAAAGGTCACTCCTTCCAGCTGTTTCCTTCCACACCCCATGGAGTGAAGAAGTAATGAATGAGTGTAGACTATTCTGGGAAGAAGGTACTGACTGCTCAAGGGGTTCTCTCCCTGCAGCTAACTGTAAACACGTACACGTGATGCAACACAGGCAAGTTTTTTTTTTTTTTTTCATTTTTAGTAACAAAATTTTAAAGAACAAAGTAAGGAGGTGACCAAAAAAAGGTAAGGAAAGTTTTTAGAACTGCATATCCCAGTCTGTAAAATCCCTTGATACCTTACACCCGTGATAGTGCTGATGTGATCCAGACAGGTTGTAAAAATGTTTCCTCTTTGCAAAGTTGCCCATCACAAATCACCCACCTTGACCATGCCAACTCAAGCATGAAGATATCTCCTCATAAATGGTCCTGGGTGTGGATCCCACATGCCTCAAAGGCCAAGAGACTGAAATATAATCCTGTGCTAGGGAAATGTTTTTTGAGTGTTGAATCTATGCCGAGCCAAATCACCCAGCTCTCCTCAACAGGCCATTTCAGGCTGGGTTTGAGTCACAAGACAATGTGTCACAAAATGTGAGCTTCAATGTGCACAAAGGACTCATGAAGTGAGAGACAAACAAATAGAGAGATCATGCTTACTGCAGATGTTGCAATGCACAATTTTGTTCCCAAAGTACACAGTACTTCCACACACAAGTATCAATACCTCATTCTTGAATGTTATTTCATTTCCCACCTTTTTTTTCACCTTTCTCACACACATGCAACTGTATAAACAGGGTACTGGCCTACCTGGCCGGATGAATGTTTTTGCCACAAAGAAACCCTGAGATTAAGAGACAGAATATGAGACATGAGGAGTGTGAGCACAGCAAGATTTTTTTAAAGGTGAGGCAGCATGTGTCTGAATTTACTGGTCACTGGTAAACCAATAAAAACCTTCCAGACTGTCTCACTTCTCAGCAGTGACCAATGGGGAGAATATCATTTTCATACACCCGCTATGATCTCAGTTTCTCTTTTATGTCTCTCTCTCCCATTCTATGTTTAAGGCATCATCTCTCTCTCTCTCTCTCAGTCCTGAGCAGTGTATGGATTGTGTGAGCTCAGAACTGGTGGATGACTCATATTTCTATTTTTTCTGTCTGTCCCTGAAATGGATTTACAACATACATAAGGAGATATTAAACACTACACTGTGTCCGTTATGGTAGAAAGAGGTTTGGTGATGGTCAATGGAAAGATATTTTAAGGACAGCCTCCATACTGTAATTTTCCCCAAGAACAACCTGCTGACACCAATATCGTCAGACTCAAGAGTAAAGATCCTTGCAAGCTGAGTCCGAAATTTTCGTATGTGTTTTTCTGGGTTTTTTGTATTCGTCATCCTTTCCTATCAAAATGCTTGCTACGGATGCGAAAATGCAGAAAATCGAACCTGGTCCGAATTTTTTTTATGATGGACGAAAGTTTCAGAGGCAGTGTGTAAACGTGATTGAAACAACGTGAAGTTATTTATTTTTTTTACTTCGGACGAGAATTTCAGACTCTGTGTGCAAAGACCTTAAATGCAAAATTTGTAGCTGCTGGCAAGTATAAAACAACATATATTGATTTTATACTTGCTAGATGAGTTGCTATTAAAATCACTCTCTTTTTTTCTCCCCGTTCCTCTTGGTACAGAATGAATAATGGACTGGGACATTCTTGCATAGTCTTGTTATCCTCTGTTTTCTTTGCCCCTGCTCTCTCCATCTCTTCCTATTCCTCACTGCTGCCATCCCTCCACCCATCCAACCAGTACTAATGCCTCTCTTCTTCCACCTCACTGACTCCCAGCACTCGTTTGTCTTTGCTCTTTGTTCAGCGGAGTGGAGAAGGCCGAGGGGTCCAGGCCCCCTCAGAGAGCTTCTGTCCGTCTCCAATGACGGACAGTGAAATACTCTCCCTGCCCCACCCACATATGGAAAAATAAACAAGTGTCCACATGTATCCACAGAACGTTAATAGCTTCCATAACTCTGCTCTCCAGCTGCCAAAATGCAAGGAAGTCCATAATACAGATATTGATGTATTGCATTATACACCATAAATCTCTAGAATCAACGACTACTAAGAATCTTCATTCAGAGAATCCTGAAGCAAACTGAGGTAGAGTTTTTTGCAATCAGTTTGAGCTCAACCAAAACAGTCTGAAAAGAGTTTGAAACTTTTAAAAATCATCACGTTTGCAATTCTATTTGATGCCATCAGTGGACCAGAAATGGCATACTTTACCTTGAATTGTCACACAGTTTTAAAAGCCACAAAGGTCTGAATAATTTCTAGACTTAAGCCTAAAAGTATTACAGTGAAATCAGGACCACTTGGTTGTCTGAGGCCTGGCTCTCAACCAAGCCACACTACTGTTGTGTTTATTTCATAAAGGGTGCTGTTTACTCACAGAATGTCTATTAGATGGCTCCTGCAATGAGTTCTGGCCTCAAAACAGTCTCCATGAGCTCCTTTACTGGGGGTCTCTTGGACACTGGGTGGTCCAGAAGACTCAATATTGAGTTTTAAAGTGGTGTTCTTCTTTTATGACTTCAACATGCAAGAGCTCTTCTTGAGCCTGAGGGCACATTACGTTGGAATTTTGAATGGCTGTTTCTAGGGTTTGCATGACTACTCAGTTTTACCACTAAACTGGTTGTCCAAAAAGTTGTACAAAACTGCCATTTTCATAACTGATTAGTTGATATATAGGACGTCCTATATAAATCAAGTCAAGTCATGACTCGTACTAGGTGATAGAGATGTAACAGTATGAATATTTCTTCTCACGATTATAGTGACCAAAATTATCACAGATATCAATATTATCATGGTATTGTTAAAATGTGCTGGAAATGTTCAAAAAGTACTGACACATAAATCATTTCACCAAGTTTGATATTTAAAATCAACAAACAACAAATAAAATGACTCTTGTTTGCATAAACACTAAAACAATAACATTACCAATGATGTTCGGATTTTAAATTACAACATGACTGACAACAGTTTATCTACATGTATGAAAGGTCAAATAAACTTTGAAAAGTTTTCATAAAATGGTCAGCCTTTAAATAAACAAAAGGGTTAAGTCAAAATGATAAATGATTAATAAATGATTATATTTTCTCTGTAATTCTAGATACTTTATTCATTTTTTTAAATGTGTAGAATCCACATAAGCTTGTTTTTCATCAACCGGTCAAAATTTACAGCAGGGCATACAAATACGGTCCATTTTTGGCCAGACAAATACTGCACACAGGCTGAATGTACCTATTTGTATAATTTCCTTAGCACTTTCTTAAAACCTCCCAGCTTTCCGCCATGTTTTCACACAAAATGAAAATACTCTACGTGCTGTGCGCTAATGAGACTGTTATTTAAACTTTGCTTTATGCTGGATAGTATTTATTTATCTTGAGTTGTTCAAATCGCGGCAGTCGAATACGGTTTTAATGATAATTAAAATATGAAATGGTAATACTAGCCATGGGGAATTATAGCATGATTTATTGTCAAACTGGTAATCGTTCCATCCCTATTAGGTGCAATTATGGATATACTGACATTGCCTTTAATAGGAGAATTAACAAATAAAAAGGCTACTTAACTACAACTCTTTTTGCACAAAACAAGTCTAAATCCAATGCAGAACGACATAACCCCACTTCAGTGTGCTTACCTTGATGCAGAATGTTGCACTTTAAATGTAGCCAGAGAGCAAAAATTCATAGTATGGCTGTGAAACATCTAGTTCAAGGCATCCAACAGTTTGTTTAGCCTTTTTTCCTACTTATTAACAGTTTAAGGCCATCATCAGTTTGACTACAATGCTCTGAGAGACACCCTGATGTTGAGTAACACCCTTATCGACAGACTTCAGAAAAATAGCATCCTTTAGTCTATCTACAGCACTTTACAAATGAACCTGTGAATTCTGCATAATCACATGAATTTGATGTACACCAGGATGCAGTTTGTGGAAGGCAGCAGAACATATCAGAAATCTAGTCTGTACAATCACAACCTTCTTCAAGTAGCAACCTTGAAGCACAACAACATATTTGGTGCTTTGATGACAGAAGATTCTGTCCATCTATCCTGATCTTGTTTTCTGTGATGCTGCACAGAGGAACACCCAAACTCACGCTGGGTAAATGTTTAGTTTTCCAAAAACTCTGTGTTGTTTTCCCCTCGCCTGTTCCAGCTGCAGAGGAAATGACAATGCTTTATAAAAACAACAGCCGGTGCAATTCATAACCTCCACATCTCTCTGTCTCTCTACAGCTGCTATATCTTGAGTATATGGGGTGCTTCCTCAACTGTGAAAGGGGTCCTGACCCTGAAATCCGATGCGTAATAATATAATGAAATAAAATATTGGGTAACAAATGCTCACATGGGGTAGTCAGATGCTTGTTTCAGGAATCCTTTCAGGCTTTTTGAAGAAAGACTAAGACTATGACTAAAAGCAGGATTATGGTTTGAGTGAATAAAAGCCCGGATACAAAAAGATGGAGATTAGAAAAGTGACTAAATAAAGCATGTGTTAACAGGATCTGAGCAAGTCAGCAATTTGTCTTGGGGCACTCAGGGAAGCACACAAGTCAGTAAGTGTGTGTGTGATATTACTGTCCAGGCAAACATTCTGGCCAATATTTATAAGTCGATAATTATTTTCATGTCACAGCCAATAACCGATAAATGGTCATTATTTAAATTCTATATTTTTTGTCTAAATAAATAAATAAAATATTAAAAACTAAAATCAGTTAAAGTTGCAATATAATGGAAATAACTTTGACATAAGTAGGGTTATTGGAAAAGAAAAAAGTAGGACTGGGTCTTGGTTCAATCCACTGGTTGTTGATTGGATGGAGGAAGAGTTAAATATAAGCTAGCGGTTGATGGTAAAAAAGGGGGTGGAGTTTATGTGGGATTAGAGAAGTCTGACATACATCACCGGAAAACTGAGTTATGGCATTTTGATTAACAATTACAAACTCAAAATTAAAAAAAAAGAAATATGCTGGAATGAATCATTCACAATAAGATGTATTTATAAAAAAAAAAGGATAGGGTGAATTTCCATTTCATGGAGACTTTAAATGCAACAAGTGAATTATAATATGCATGAAACATGCATATTTATTTTGAGATTGACAAAAAATTACATTTTACAGTGTTATTAGATGTGTTTTTTTAAGATTAACTTTAGGTGACCGTTAGATGACGACAAAAGCAAGCTATACATTAATAAAAAGATTAAATGAGCTTGAATCTCCAATATCGTCCAATGTCAACAATTTTTTAAATAGCTCTAATATTGACTGATATGATACCGATATGCTGTTAATTTCTAGTTTTTAAAATCCAATTAAAGTTGTCCTTCTTTGAAAGTGATGTTTCTGAAAGACACAGAAGATAGTGGGGAGGTGGGTTTGACGGGATACAGGATAGGGAATGTTGGCCTTGTGGTTTCTGGATAACAATAGATATTCCATTTCCCTCCCTGAAGACTCCAGGCAGCTACAGAGGTCCAAAGCTCAGCTTAAAAACCTTGTCATGACTTCATCCCTCCGCTCTCCCACCCTCTTTCTCTGCCTCTTTTCTCACTCCTCTTAGTCCTGACTTTCCCTCTGCACTCTCACAATTCTCTCTCTCTGTCCCCCTGTGGCGATGGTTCATATGCCGTATGTGTGGCCTCATGGCCTGACATTTCCTGTCCCTTTCTTCTGTCAACGCAGCCACAGGGCCGGCTGCTATGTCATGAAAAACATTTACATAGATTTTGAACCCACAAATGGGCCACATAAAGTTAACTGATTTCAGGGTTTTCAATGTTGCAATAAGAGGCTTGAGTGGTTTATTTATCGTTTTGTAGTACATACTGAATCGTAAAGAAGTTTTTTTTTATTATTATTTGTCATTATTTACTTACACTTAAGTGGATCCAAAACTGCCTGAAACCTGCTATACAATGAAAGTCAATGGGGTCCAAAACTAAATGTTGCTTTGGACTCCACTGCCTTCATTGCAATAGTGAAAACATTCTTCAAAATGTCTTTTGAGTTAATTCAGAAACAATGAGCAGATCTATTTGTGCCTTAGCTCAAATCCACAATCTCCTATGAAGATCAGTGACGCAGACCAGATGTGGTGCTTTCTGTAAAGATTCATTCCCTGGATCTGTCACGATATCACTGTCAGCACCGAATCAGAACTGGCATTCTGTGACAGATAGCAAATCTGGAAGGAAATGAGACTTGAACGAAGGAATGCGAGTGGCGTGATAGTGGGACGGGTCCAGAGGGAGTTGGATCAAATCCCCATGCACACCAAAAGTGTCAGTCGCTCTGTCTTTTTCCAGGTGTGTTACTGACATCTTGGATTAAATACAATATTGAAAATGCACGACAACATGGACAGCATATGGATACTGGGATATAAGGATACATGTATCTATATGCATGCCAATATGTTACCGATATATCAGTTATCAGCCGATATCAGAGATTTTTTACATTTATCGGTACTGGCTGTTATTGGATATTCACTGTTCATGCTAATTTCCCATATTTTCTTTCTAAATTATCTCTGCCATCATTTAACACTTACTTTAAAATTCATACAATTTGTACAATTCGTACAAACACTTTTTCACAAAATGTTTGCATATTTTAAAATTAGTATCTTTTTTCATAATGTATATTAGAATGTTTTGATGCTTTCGTTGACTTGTAGCATTTAAAATATCTTTAATAAAATTTTTGCATTATATTTATGTAGACAAAAGACTATAGAATTTAATTATCAGAATATTTATTGGTTATTGGTCATAATATGAAATGAATTATTGGCTTATTGTATGGGCCATAATTATTATATTAAGATCAAAAACAAATGCAGGAAAGCTGCATTACGTAGTTCCCTAGACATGCCTAAGAGAACTGTATATTGCTACAAGGAAATGGCGATTAACTCCTGCATCATCACAGTCCTCCAAATGAGCTTCAAGTGAAACCAGACGCACATACACGTATCCTCATGGGTCAATCCCTCTTCCTGGCAAATCAGGCTCTGCCACCCTAAATCAAGCAGAATTTGGCCTGATGACACAAAAAATAACTTCAGCATGTTCATAAACTCTTTCTGTTCAAAAACTCATGTTTTTCTTTGATTGTTGCAAGCATGTCACATCTACATCACTGCAGAAGAATGCCGTGAGTCCCGGCCCGTGAGCTCAGGCCCAGCCCAAATCCATTTGGTTCAGTTTATCATGGAGCCTGACTCCACGTTACTCAATCTGTCTCACACAAACACCATTCTTCCACACACTCTGGGGGCTACGGGCCGCCAAGACACACACACATGGTTGCACAGACACACATCCATATGTTACATGCACACCTGCAAATACAGAGGAAGAGGGAGGTTTCCTGTTGTTTAACTTTAAAGTAAAGTTAGACTGATTAAATGGCTAAAGGACAACAGAGACTGAATGTTACATAACAGTATTTACACTCAATGCATCATGCATGCCTCTTACCATCAGTCACATTACATCTCAGGATAGGATCTGTTCAGAACTGGGAAGTGTCTGATCACACTAGTATGAATGTTTTGAGTATTATTTATTTTGTACATCACAGTTTCGAGCCATGATTGGATACCATTTGCTGGCAGATGGTAATGGGGAGGGACTTGTGTGAAAATGATCTGCAATCCCAAAGAACAACCTAAAATGATTGCTATATACATACATACATACATACATACATACATACACATATATATATATATATATATATATATATATATATATATATATATATATATATACACACATACATATACACATACATATACATATACATATATATATTTTTTTTTACAATAAATATCTTGAAGCAAAAATAAGGCAATATTTGACACTGAAAGTAGTGTTGAAAACATCACAGTACTACAGAGATGTTCTATTACATAACATATGATTTATAGCCCTTAGTGCCAGTGTGAATTTCAGATCCCAGTTTACAGAAAAAGTAATAACGTAAAGTAATTTACTGCAAGAGTTGAAACCACAGGCAACTGGATACGGTCTAGCTTTTGACGAAACACAAAATTTCTCTTGAAGTGTAGTTTTTAAATCTCTTGGGACGGTCGTCAGGAATTTTAGTAATGGGGAAAGTAGCACTCTCTCCAGTTTATTGACTCTTTAATGCACATATCTGAGTAGCCCTGGGGATTCTGGGATGTGTGGGTGGAGCTTGTGAAGTTGAGTGATAGCATCTTTTCAAACTGTAAACATGATAAAAGACTGATTTATGTTTGGCCCGAGGACTCAGGAGCGAGCTCTTCTGCTTTACCAGTGTTTGACACGGCTGTCATCATATAGGGCAAAATTCATAATTATACATCCTAACTAGGGTTCACACGCTTGCATGTGTTTTCATTTTATCAGCTCAAGCTTAGGACAGCACAAACTATTCCTTCACTGTGACAAGACAAACAAATATGTGTGAACACTGCAATTTTGTGGTTTTGTTTTCTTCAAATAATCAAGCCTCAAGTATCTCAACATGTTCCTACTTCAACACCAACTGACCTTAAAAACACTTTACATAAATGTTGACACTACCAGTGTGAATCTGGAAACAGTAAATACTACACGATGACAGAAAAAAGAAAGGTTCTTTTCAATTTTTAACAATGTTTACCGTGTTATAATGTTAAATCTTAGTTCAAAAAGAACAGAAGAGTTCAAAAAGATGGTTTATTTGTTTGAATTGTTCTGAAACTGTGCCAATTTACTTGAGAAAAGAGAGAATTTCTTTCATCATTATTACAACTGAAATATCCAAATGAATCCAAATCCAGTCATAAAGAATTTGGAGTCAGAATCAAATCAGGAAATCTGTATCAAAACTCAGCTCAACAATTGAGGATAAAAACAGATTCTTCCTCTCCCTTCCAAACACAGAGCATGAGGTTTATACAGAGGGCAGCAGCAATCATGTGGACTAGTGTGGTTTTAACAGCATTTCATCTATGAACGGGAAGCATTCATCTGGAAACGCAGAGCATAATGGGCCAAAGGGTCTGCGAGCAACCTGCTTTTGTGCCCACTTAAGATCACGTCTTTAAACAGAAACATATGAAAGACAAACACGCCTGCTCACTGCTGTACTCAAATCCTCGCATGCTGCCCTTCAGGCAAAGAGTGTTTGGAGAAGTGAGATGACAAGGCACGGCCCTGTTTCAGCATCAGTTTACATCAAACACACTTTTGCACCTTCGCTTACCAATACACACACAAAAAGTCAGCCCTTAGGCAAAATGGTTCCTTTCGCTATTAAACTGAAGCACATTGTTGACACCCTGACCTCTGACCCACACAAAGATATATCTGTCAAGGTTTTTCCATGCGGACTGCTTAGGAAAAGACTGCTTTGCTGAAGCAAGTTCATCTGTCTTTGATTCAGATTTGGATATGGGCCCATGGTTGCTGCCTTGACCGCTAATTATTTATTTATTTGCCCGACTGCAAGATGACAGCTTTGAGAATTTAGTTTGAATTCAACAATAATATACGAACAACTCACCTCCACAGCCAAGGTAGAGGAGCTCACATGCACACACATTTTTAAGGGATAGTTCGCCCAAAAATGAAATTTTTGACTCTCTAAAGGGACATAGTGATGGGGAAAAAATGAGACTGGAGGAAAAAAAATCAATTTCAATGTTTTTGCGTTCACAAAACATTTGTTACCCTGATAATCTTTGGATATAGAAATAAGATGAGGTGGGTTGAAAAAGATATATATATTATTGAGCTTTATGACTGGAGGAACACAATATGGTTGCGAACTTGTGAGAAAACAATGTTTGCAAGCAAATGTGATTCCTGGAGGAACTTTATAAACATTTTGGGAGGACACAAAAGTTTTCCAAGCAAATGCAAATTTCTAGGGGGAATCCAAAAGTTTTGCAAGCAAATGCAAATTTCAAAGGGGAAACAAAAGTTTTGCAAACGAATGCAAATTTCTATTGCAAATCCAAACGTTTTGTAAGCAAAAGCAAATTTCTCTGGGAAATGCAAAAGTTTTTCAACAAATGTGAATTTCTCTGGGGAACACAAAAGGTTTGCAAACAAATGCAAATTTCACTAGGAAATACATAAGTTTTTAAAAATAAATGCAAATTACTTTGGGAAACAGACGTATTGTAAGCAAATGCAAAAGCACTGACATCTAGCCTAATTTTTCTTTAGGGGCTCCATAAGTTTGAAACAATATAAGGGTGAGAAAATGACAGAATTTTCATTTTTGCATGAAGTATCTCTTTAATTCTTCAAGAAATGTGTGCAGAAATGCAGACTTATCAGGACAGTGGCACTTGGCAAGGTGACTCTGCATTGCAGCTCTGGTCCAAATTAAATGCAAAGGAATGTACCTCAAAAATGCAGAGGAGATAACAGCACACTAACCTCAGCAGAGAAGAAAAATCGCAAGAGAGAAAAATTCACCTGCTTGCGTTCCAGAACTTCCTGTTCTCAGAGTCTAGTCTGTCCTCAAACTCAATGCACAAATTTCCAGCGTTCCTGCATGGGCTCTTCAGTCTCCACAGGAGAAGATATCATACTACTGTACTTATCTTCACGGTTAGGAGTAGCTGATAGAGAGAGGCAGAAACAAATGAGGGAAAGAGACACACACACACATAAGGGAGGGGTCTCTGATTAAAATTCTCCCAGCACATTGTAGAAGACTGTCGCAGCAATAAAGCCCAGCCGGCTGGCTTTTGTTCAAGTTTAAGTCTGAAGTATTTTTTTCACTCCAATTCTGCCTCTTTTTGGTCTTCTGGCAGTGTTTTCTGGAACTGAAGGGAGGCGAAATGAAAAACTAGCAGGGTAAGAAAAAAGCTAACCCCCTCCTCTCCTTTTCCCCTCTTTTCGCTCTTGTCTTCTCACTTTCTTCAGATGTGGTATTCATTGGTCTCTGAAGGGTTACCCGGTCCGAACAATGCCCAGCATCAGACCGCAACAAAGCCGAAGCAGCTTTCAAAAGGTCTTACAAGCTAACGTGGCCTTCAAAGCTGAAAGACTGCCAACAGTTTCCTTTGTAGATCCACGATCAGAAATGGAGAGCTTGCATGGACAGAGATAAACCTGATTCTGATTCTATATCAAATCTAAAACTGTAAGAAATCTAAAGTCAGCATTTTAAATTCATGAAATATCCAACTCTAGACCACCCATAATAATAATATTTACACCGATAGACCGATATATATTGGCCATGACGATCAATTTATCTAATATTTTCATATTTTTAAAGATTTTTAAGCATTTTTTTTTTTTACTTTGATGCAGGACCGCACTGCCCATGAGGCTCCATATTTGGCTATTTGGAATGCATAATTGGCCAGTTTTCACCTTATTTCAGTTCCATGTATGTATGCACTGATATTTAAATTCTGGTCAATACCGATAAATGATAATTATGTTATGGCAGATAACCGATAAATGGACAACAATAATATTTTACTACTATTTTGTCTAAATAAATTACTAATGAATCACCAGAAATTAAAACCAATGATTTTAAAGGATCCAAGTAATAACGTCATCACAAAATTATAATGTTCAGCATGGAAAATGGATACTTGTTTAGGGATTTGCTAAAGATTATTTTGAACAGTGTTAAATTATATATATTTTTGTAATCAACTTTAAGTGAGAATTACATGATGGTAAAGGTCATGTATATTTATCAGTAGGTGAAATGGGCATGAACAATTACATCAACATTATCTGTTTTTAAGTCTACTCTTAAAACTTATCTTTTTTCTTTGGCATTTAATATTTCTTGACTTGCTGTGGAATGATTTTTTTTTTTTTTTTGTGAATCTCATCCATTTTTACGGTTTGTGTTTCATAATTTTGTTTTATTGTTTATAAACTTATAAACTTGTCGACTTGTTTTTGTTTTGCATACTCTGTGCAGCACTTTGGTCGACTTCGGTTGTTTTAAATGTGCTATATAAATAAACGTTGTATTGTATTGTATTGTAATTAAATAACCAATAAAGACTGATACTGATAAATAAAGAAAAACCTCAGCCGATAACCGATATATTGTGCATACCTGGTTCCATAGCGTACAAATGGCCTTTTAATATATTTTGACCAAATATTTTGTAAAATATGCTTTAATTATATCTTATTTGCGGTATATTTAGGAATCGTCTCATCTTTATTAAAAACTGATTGGTGTTTGGGGAAAAATATTCAGGGAACGAAGGATGAAGAGAGAATGAGAGCTGCGGTTCAAAAAAAAACTCACTCTTGCATTCTCCATAAATTCACCTCCATCAAATTCAAACTCAACACATCTCTCTCACGGGGTTCACATGCTAAAGTTGGTTAACACCTCACATGTAAGAGCTGACACTAAAAATGCCACAAACTTTACGACTCCAGTGTCGATGGGGATCGTAAAGGAGCTCTTGACAAGTTAGTGCTGGGCCAGTTTCTCCTGCAACATTTTTGAAAGAATCTTCAAAATGTTTCCAGAACAAACAGTGGGGCTCTCAATTGGTCGTATCATTTTAATGTGTTTTTAGTATTGTTGAATGATTGTCCCAGGGTCAATTTGTTAACTAAAGAGGCACAAAGAGACACAGTGAGAGTGACACCAAATTAGCATCTGAATAACTTGGCCTATAGAGCCTTTACTTACTATTCTGCTGAGTAAGTCATCAGTAAAAGTGTGTCTAGTTTGTCTCAAAAGCTCCCATTGGAGTCTCCAAAGCAAGTGTTGTAAAAGTAAACAAAATTGTAAAAAAAAAAAAAAAATTGGCCAGCCTAATACATGCAAAGCATCCACGTAGAGCTCATTCTTAACCTTCCTGCGGTTCCTGATGTCTTTTTAATTGCTGAGTGAACCGCCGAGCTCTTCTAGGGAGTGCTGACCAAAGGAGACAGTGAAGAACAACAGTTATGGGAGGATAAAGTATGACTGTGTACTGTTTACCACAGAAAACCCAAATGAAAGCCCTAAGCTGGGCCTCTGCAAGTGTGGGTCTCTCGGGGGATGTTAAAAATCAATATGCAACCAATTATTCATGTAGGAGGGAAAGCCTCCTGCGGTCCAAAAGCTGACAAGAAGCTGGAAGCTGCAAGCCATATTCTGCTAACGTATAGTTGAGAGTTATGCAACAGAAATTCTATGATTTCTGAGGAGTTAAGGCATTGGAATCAAGAGTCAATGAGTGCAAGTTCCTGAATCTTCGGAAAACTAAGCCAGCTGCAATGTCCGGCACAGGTGCCCTCAGGCACAACAACCTAAAAACTGGAAACACACCACATATAGTACCTGCCTATATTGACTAAATGATATTGGACATCGGAAATGCACACGTCCTATGAAATGTGGGGCCCCAGAGCCCTTTGAGGCCCTACCATATCTTTTCACCAGAATAGATTAGAAGCAAAGCACAGAAACAAAATGTGGAGCCTCAGAGGCCCCTGGGTGTCCCTACCATATTTTTGCAACAGAATACCATAGACATATGAAGGTGGATTTTTGTAAAGTAAAGAATCCAAATGTGGGGCCCCTGCCATATCGATTCAACAGTATACCACAGACACATGGTGGTTCTTTCTTTTGATTTGAAACAGAATACAGAACCTAAATGTGCAGCTTCAAAGGCCCTTGGGGACTCCTGATTTGGGACAGTGTAAAGAATCCAAATGTGGGGCCCCTGCCGTATCATTTCACCAGTATACCACATACATATGGCAGTAGGCTCTTTTCATTTGAAGCAAGGTACAAAACCTTAATGTAGTGCCTCAGAGGGCCTAGGGGGACCCTACCATTTTTTTTTTTTTTTTTTTGCACCAGAAAACCACTGACATCTTAAGGTCGGCTCTTTTGATGTTGGGCAGAGTACAGAATTTAAATCTGGGGCCCCAGAGGCCCTTGTTATTTCTTTGCACCAGAATATTATAGATAGAATATTTCCGGTATATAGAAATCACAATGCTCAAATTGGCTGTAAAGTAAAAGTGTCACATTTCAATTAAACAAACAATCACTGATACTGATGTTATATCATGATTTCAACTCAAAAATCTAAAATGTGTGATATTTTTGTCAAATTTCGTTGCTGATTTGAAATATTTTACTGACATACAATCTTTATTAAATTTTTCATGATTTTATCCATCCTTCATTCAAGTAAACAGCAGCTATGTTGCTGTAAATTGCAAAGCTGCTTAGGGTGTCACCAAGATGGCCACCGCATTTGCGTTAAAGCACGGATGGCAAACTCAGTTCCTGGATGGCCACGGCCAACTCCAACTATTATCGAACAAACATGAACCAGCTTATCAAGGTCTTCAGGATTACTTGAAAGAAGGTTGGTGTTAAACTCTGAAGGATTGGTGTCCTACAGGAGCCGAGTTTGACACTCCTGCCTTGAAGGTATTTGGCTGCTAGGCTTGCACCCATTTTAAAATGTGCATCTCCAAACAGATTTGTAGTTGCAACTCCATTCAACTCCCTTCCTCAAAAGAGTTTGACACTGTTTCACAAAGGTCAACATCCATATGTGTGTATGAAAAAATTAGCCAGGAATAAGCAGCTCAGCAGAATTTAAAAAACTCTGTAGGGGGAAGTAAAATCTGTTTACAAGAGTAATGGCCAGACTAAAAATGTTCTCCATGGGGACGAATAATAAATGAAAAACATTCACACATTATATATTGCAGCCATGCTGCAACCACATTTAAGAGTTAGCTAATAGCAGGTTGTGTCAATTGAAATATACAAAAGTTAACAGCCAAACAACTGATAGAAAGTGTCCAGTATGTGGATTTAGATGTAATTACTTCTTTATTTGTGGGCTATGGATACATCTTGCCCTCATTCTAAATGCCTTTATTAATTTCAGAATATAGTACTTTCTGACATATTGACTGGCCAGCTTGTTAATGAGCTGTGAATGCCATATGAAAAGCAATCAGGCACCAAGCATGCATGACCTATAGTGTACACTTCAATATGTACAGTGAGAAATCACAGATTGGCTGCCATCCAACAAGTGCACACTTTATGCTCCTTTCTAGACTGCATACAGAAAAGAGTGTTAATTAAACTCAAGGGAAGTTCATTTAACTCAATCAGACACTACAGCGTGGTGTACTACATTACTCAAGTATTATGATCAGGGTCTTTAGGGGTCTTGCAAAATACCACATGAAACAAAAAGACTGCGTTTGGGCACCATTCAACTTCACTGACATTGATTAAACATTAAGAATTTGCAGCTGTACTTCACCACACAGACAGAAAAATGCTGTTCATCACCAAACTTAGCTTCAAGTATGTTCAGGATTCAAGCTACATTAAAATGATGGTTCACAGGCATCTAAAAAAACTGGGCTTTTAAAATCTACAACTGTGATGCCGCCTATGCTTAATTTCCCTAGAAACGGTTACGAGACCTCTATTATTGGCAAGGAAAGTTCGAGTTTTTGAAACAGAATCATATTTACAAGGCTTTTCCTGTTTCTGTGCCAGATTTAGGGTTGATGTTAGATAAACAGTATTTTTGGACGGGGTCGATAAGTCTGAAACACTGAGGGTGATGAAAGGGGCTGGAACCCCTTGATAGTCATTCACGTTTCCCGTGCCAAGACACGGATAATGACAGAAAAACACTTTGTGATCTGAGGTGATTAATGTGCCTCCTTGTGATTTGTGAAGGATGTTGCAAAATGCTCAAAGTATATATTTTCATTAAAAAAAAGAAGTATTCCTCAATCTTCAGTGCTCAGAGGAATGGAATTCAGAATGTCAAACTGAAAAATTGTCATTAAAACAACAGCAGTTTTTGGAGATACACCACAGTGATGTTTCTCAGGTGGAAAAAAACAAACAAAAACATAGTGAGTAATAAAAAAGAAAAAGTTTAGCCTAATTCAAAAACTGATAAACTAATCTCTCTTACAGAGCTACATGCCATATCTGAGCTGGGTCAAACAAGGTGACAGATGTCGCTTCAGGGTGAATCTATTACAGCGAGATTAATTTACCATGGTTTTATATCAAAGAGCTTCTGGGGTCTTGGGAGGTTGGGAGCAGGTTGATTTGACCTTCCTCTGGCAACCCCAAACAATCAAGAAAGTGACAGAGAGAGAAAGCTGCAATAAAACAGTCCTTTGAGTATCTCTCTAGGGAAGCCAAATGCATCACTGCACACTAGTTCAGCCCAGCACAATGTGTCTGTTGATGGGGACACACAACGTATCAGATCAGGCCAGGAAGGGGCGGTGTGAGATGGACCCAAATGTAACTGAGAAAAACAATGCGAAGAATACAGAAGCTCATTTCAACTGGTAAAGGCAAAAGTTCATCTGTGGGACTTGAGGACATCTCAAAAATTCACGAGGAACATGCAAGATGGCACTCCAGATGATGGCGCTAAACTGGAACTGTCAAATGTGCCAAAGTAAATAAAAAAAAATTGCAGTATGAATCATCCCACAAGACACCACTGAAATTACACCAAACGATCACAAAATTACATAGGCTATTTGTGCATTATTGTCAATGTTTTGACGTCATGTCATGCAGTTAATGTTTTCATGATCGATCACTGCTATCATTTCAGAGTACTTGGACAAACACAATCTTACTGGTTTTTCCACAAATCGCTTCCAGTAAGTGCGCAAAAACCTTTGGTTTACTGCCACGAGAGCTCTTTGAAGTTGCCTTCGGTAAACACAGACACAGACGCAAACATACATGAAATTACATGCAACAGGGCAACGGTGCAGCGCAGTACCATGATCCATCACGTTTAGCTCAGCTGCTGCCAGTGAGGAAAACACCCAACTGGATAATCACACACAATAATCCCACCCTTAATACTGAGTGTCTGTGTTTTAACTGTGTTTTCGGCATTCTACAGCAGTGAAGTCACTCGACAGACTGTACTGAGTGGGAGTGAGTCCTTTTATGCATTAAGGCTCTTATTACATTACATTACAAGACCACAGAGCAGGGAAATCAACAGCTTTACAATCTAATCAGTCCATGTAAGACATGGGCTGTGTTCCAAATGCTAGATTGTATAGATGTCTACATATAGGCAATTGGCGCCTTTACACCCAAAGTACACTTCAGTTTTTAAGCGTACCCTAGGGTATGTATACAGTGCGTTTGACGTATAATTCATCATAAGCACAATACATGCAAACATTTGCACTAATTAGTTGGTCCATAAGGTGGCCAAACCGTCCCGGCTGTTGTTTCACCGTTGAAAAGAAACGTAAAAACAAGATGCAACAACAATTGACACTTGCATTGTGTGAGGGGGATTAAAAGATAGACGCAACTCTAGTTTAAATGTTTAAAGACATTTTATCGCTCGACTTTTGAAGATGTATAGCACAAACACTGGACAAAGAAGAAAAGTTATAGTGCGCGCGTTTCGATTGTCTGTGTTCGCGAAAGTTATCGAATGGAGAATAGTTCGAAAGGCTATGTTTGGTTATAGGAATAAGCTAAACATTTGCATCCTATCTGAAATTGAAAATAGAAAGTGTAAGCAGCCAAGAAAGTGTCAAATTAAGTACACGGGGTAAAAGTACATTTTGAGCTAATTCAACTATATTACGATAAATCTTTTTTGGTACTGAATAAAAATATAGGCTATGTATCAATATTTAGGTTGCTTTGTCGGCCAGCTTTGATTTTTTCACTAAGCATTTTGTCGGCCATCTTGGATGGTTTTCACAATCATGTCTGGGATTGTAAAAGTAAATAATAATAAAATAAAATTAAAACACAAAAACATAAAAATTGTAGGGACAGCCCTGCTAAAAAAATAAAAAATAAAATACAGGAAAAAAAACAGTCTATGCTGATTGGCTGGATTAAGCTCGCACTTATGACTGCACATGCGCATTGGTCGTAAGCGCAATAAGCTTTTTAATGCTATTTGAGCATAAGGAACAACATTTATGGGGCAGTTCATTTCAGATTTTGTTGCTGATTTGAAATATGTAATTTAATTGCAAGTTCAACAAGCAGTTTTTAAAATTTCAGGATTCCGCCATTCATTTAGATAGGACTATGTCTTGGATGGCCAAAATAGCTGCCCGGAGGCATTGCAAATATGACCGCCAAGTAAACAGACATTCATTGAAAAGGACTTTGGTCAAAACCCTCTGAAACCAGCCTCCTAACCACCTACGACCAACTTAAGACCAGCTAAAACCAGCCAATCAGTTTAGTCAGGGTTTTAGGCTTTTCGTTTTATTCAGCAAGGATGGTTAGAGTCAATCTACCATTAGATGGCAGTGTACCATTTCTACATAAAAATTAACAAAATATTTAACTCTAGCTTGTTTTTTTAACCCTAAGTGTGTTCTGTAAACTGAAACATAATATAGAAGTACGAACTGTATATAATACTCAATCGCAGTTGTACAATATAGTGGTATTTTGTACATGCAACAACCCCCATCTCCGAAAACTCTGGGCTTAAAGTGTTACTCCACCCCAAAATGAAAATTTTGTCATTAATCACTTACCCCCATGTCGTTCCAAACCCGTAAAAGCTTTGTTCGTCTTTGGAACACAATTTCAGATATTTTGGATGAAAATCGGGAGGCTTGTGACTGTCCCATTGACTGCCAAACAATTAACACTGTCAAATCCCAGAAAAGTATGAAAGACATCGTCAAAATAGTCCATCTGCCATCAGTGGTTCAATTTGAATGTTATGAAGAGACGAGAATACTTTTTGTATGCAAATAAAATAAAATAACGACTTTATTCAACAATTCGTCTCCGACGAGTCACCGTAGCGCCATTTTGGAGAGTATCCACTGGACACAAACTGCAGATACATTTTCTACGTTTATTTACGCTTTGATTTGAATGAAAACAGCTTATCTGTGTGGTGCAGCTGACACAGAATAGCATACGCAGTTTGCGTTCAGTGGATACTCTCCACAATGGCACTACGATGGAGACGAATTGTTGAATAAAGTCGTTATTTTATTTTATTTGCGTACAAAAAGTATTCTCGTCGCTTCATAAAATTCAGATTGAACCACTGATGGCAGATGGATTATTTTGACGATGTTTTTCATACTTTTCTGGGCCTTGACAGTGTTATTTACTTGGCAGTCAATGGGACAGTAACAAACCTCCCAGATATCATCCAAAATGTCTTAAATTGTGTTCCGCAGATGAACGAAGCTTTTACGGGTTTGGAACGACATGGGGGTAAATGATTAATGACAAAATTTTCATTTTGGGGTGGAGTAACCCTTTAAAGAATTTCTAAGTTTCCCTACTTGTGGTGCCGTTCATGTGTGTTCAACTCATAAATATAATCTATCCAACATTACTTGAACACACCATTTAGCTTAGAATTGCTCAACTATACAAAAAGTCTACTGTATGTGCACATTCAGATAAGTCCTAACGCTGCCAAATATCTTAAAAATGTACTTTTACTTTAAAAATATTTCAAGGTCATCCTTATCTGTGTACATATAAGTTATGAGCTTTCTAAATACAAAAATTATGGCTACAAAAGATTTACGCTCTAACTCAACTCAACAAAATGTGCATGGTAAAATACTCATACCCTGTGTCTGTTTAAACTCCCAAACTTTCGCACAAATGACATCATAACGGAGGTGGGGAGTGATATCAGTGCTCTGTGTGTGCAGTGAAAAAGAGAAAAAGAGACAGAAAAGAAGGAAGGAGAGGGGTTTGGGAGGAAAGTGTAGGCTTGAGGAGTCATGTGGGACGTTTTTTGCAGTCCAGCCAGAGAATGAGGCAGCAGAGAATGGCTTGCATTTCTGTTGTATTAAGTTAAAGGGGTTTGCAGACAGAAACCAGTGTTTGTTTGTCATTTAAAGACATTGAAAAAAAACCCTGTGAAATGCTGGACTGCTGTCGAGACATTATTCACCTTTCATTAACATATAAAAAACACAAGCAATTGTGCCAGAGGCAGAGAGAGAAAGAGGTTTGGACTCTACAAACGATTGCTCACATGCGTCATTCCTTTAGAATCCGAGAAAAACGGTGAATGAATCATCCAAAAGCAGCTCACTAGAGTCCCGTAGTGCTTTTTCGAATCAAAACCCACATCACTCACACTGAACTATGATTTATGGGATTATGATAAAGCGTCACAAATCCACTTTACCAGTAACCCTGATTAGAGCTGTCGCATTAAGTGGGTTTAGCCAAAAATCACATACAGCAAGTAAAGCGAGACTAAGACCCTCAGCGACAGATTATTACGCCAATATCTAACCGCAATCCTGATGCGGAGTGTGGAAATGATCACAGATGACTTCACAACCGTAAACAGACCACAGGCCATCATAAAACAAAAAGAAAATTGAAAATGAGTTTTATGCAATGACTTCAGACTATCCAGAGCAAATAAAAGGAAAAACACTGAATATACAGAAACAATGGAAATTCTGCACATATTTTGATTTAGGAAAGTAACAATGGAGGAAATGGAAGTATAGTCTAAATTGCAGAAATTTACATTGCTTTTTACCAATTTTACCAAATAAATAAAATAAAATACTGATGTATGCATTTTTAATTTGTCTATTTTAAAAATATATATATATTTCTCTATTTACCCCCCGCCCCACTTCGCTTAATCTTAATAAATGCAAAATGCCAAAAAATAAATCTTAAAAAAGCTGATTTAATCGTTATTTCTACTTTAGTCATATGTGAACGTAATATTGTATTTCATTTTTTATTATTTCTAAATGCAAATCTGAACTATTTATCCACATTGATTTTTTTTATTGATTTATTACATTTTCTAATAATCATTAAAAATTAACAATAAATTATTACATTAAATCATTAATCGGGAATTATTAGCGAAATGATAGAAAATCATTGAATTTAAAAAAAATGTTTTTTTTTTTTTTTTGATAAGAGGTGTGCTATAACTTAGTGATCAAACTTATGATTTTGGCCTGGTAGATGATAAAACAGGTGTAAAAACATTTAATGTCATTTGTGAGCTGAACATGTACATCACAAATAAACATTTCTTACTTCATAGTAAGAGTGGGGCTAATTTGAATAGAGCGACTCACACACACACTGTTCTGTTTCCCAGCATTCTCTGCCTGTGTCCTCAAATGCCCCTGACTTGCAAAAATCATTGTAACAAGAGTCCAAGAATAAGAATGACTGATCAAGCAGACAAGAAACTCATCTGTGTCTTCTCCAAAGCATAACAAACCCCAAAACAGCACTTCAAATTAAGCTATCGACTCCTAAGCAGAGACTCAAAAAACAAAAAACAGCTCGTCTTCACCTCAAGTCAACTGTTTTCATTTATATTTTATGCCACTAAAGCCCGACAAACCTAACTAGTAAATCTACAGGGTGTCAGTTGCGTTTCCCAGACATCAGAAATCACTCAGGAAGTGTAATCCAAGCATTTAAAATGTCGTTTTTGAGGGCTCTCCCAACAGTCCCGTAAAGCACGCTAATGCTCAGGGACGCGCCGTCATCACTTTCTCTCAGCGGCCGAAGGAACGGGAAGAAATACAGCCATGTTAAATTAATCACAAGAGCTCAGAAAGACTGCGACAGAGAGGGGAGGCTGTAAACTGCTGGTTTTGGGTTTGTGGTCATTACAACCATCAGCGTTTCCTGCTCCAGGACTGTAAAACGTCTCGCCAGGTCGTCGTGAATGCATCCATGTCATTTACTCAGAAAAAGGCCCAAACACCACTTGACCAGCCATTCTCACAAGTACAAATTTCCAGAGAAACTGAATACATTGTGCAGACAAATACATACTTGGTTTAGGACTAAACACTTCAAACTGAAAGCGTCATCACTAGTGGTCAACTGATATGACGTGGTACCTTGATATGCAATTGCGAAACGAACACGTTTCCCAAGGCTGACAGTAGATTTTTAAACTGTAACAAGAAGAAACTATTCTATTAATCTGCCAATTATGGTCAAACTGGGTCTGAATTTCATTTTAGAAAATGGGGGAAATTCCCCCTTAGCTGACCCGTATCACTGCAAAAAAATGGCTTATCTTACTTAGTATTGTTGTCATGTTTCTAGTCAAAATATCTAAAAATTCTTAAATCAAGATATTTTTACTAGATTAGCAAAATGACTTAAGATATTTAGTCTTGTTTCCAGGGGAAGAAACTAAATTAAGTGCATTTTGCTTAAAACAAGTAAAATTATCTGTCAGTGGGGTAAGTAAAATATTCTTAAAACAAGAGTCATTTTGCTTATCTAGTAAAAGAATCTTGGTATAAGGATTTTTAGATATTTTGACTAGAAACAAGACAAAAATACCAAGTAAGATAAGCCATTTTTTGCAGTGAAGGGAGGGATTTTTAATTTGAGGGAGGGGAGGTTAGACATTTTTAAATTACAGTCAAGCCTAAATGTTTCGTCACTCAATGTATTGTTTTTTGCGATTTGTAATATGTGTTTATTATTTTTTTTTATTGTTACTTACAGAAATGAGAAAACATGATTCTAGATGGTGCTTTGGGGTGATTTTGTTGTGCAGTAGCTTACACCAGGGGTTTACTGCTGTCTCTTTAAGACCGAATGCATGGATCCAATATACAGTTACACATGCTTTTTCTTTCTCAACTATTTATGTTCACTTAAGACATAGCATTGGGTTTACGTGGATACTGGCCAAGACAGGTATTTTGGCATAATTCAGTGTCTGTTTGACCGTTTACGCGCACTAAGCCGCAAAAAAAGAAAAAAAACCTATTTGAGAGGTGAATTTATGTCTGAAAAAAGAGCTGTTTGAGAGGTGGGTTTATGCAAACTTGCTTTGGGTGTGAGCGCACAGAATCCGTCTCTTAGAAAGTGCGCGAGTACTCTTTTGCATCTTCTTGCACTTGAATGATTTAAAACTGTTTAAATGTTTAAATTGGTAAGACTTAACATATGCAAATAATACACTGTGTCAGTTTTTATGAGTGTCTTTGACGCTGAATTGTTTGCGGGAATTTCCCACATTATTAGCGCGAAACCTGTGGGAATGAGTAAAATTATGAGCAATACCCACAATCCTGCACCGAACATTCAAGCCCTGGTGAAATATTGGCCGATATGTCATCCTTGCCACTAGCTTGTTGTACTAGTCTTCAACAAAAAGTCGCAGAAAGAACAAAGCTAATTTAGACATGTTTGCGTGAGAATTTATTTTCGGGATTGTAGCTACATGATGCACATGATCTGAGATTAGATATACAAAATGAGCACAATAATGCAGACAATCCACCAAATAAAATCTGTTTAATGTAAACAGAGCTTCCACAATACTTCTACAAAAATTTACACTTTTCTGCAAGATTTCGCAACTTTTAGAAAGCATTTAAAATAAAAAAGAAACAAATTTTTGTAATAGCTGATTTATTATTAATTTTATATCATTATTGATTAGGGTTGCACAGGGGTGTAAAATTTCTGGTAAATTTCCAGAATTTTTCTGCTCTTTTGCAACCCTAATATCGATAGACCAATATATTAGCCAATACTTTTTGAGATTATTGGCATGTCTCCATTCGGCCAATTTGTCAGTTTACAAAATCTAGTGACATTTCATTTTTATTTATTTTTAAACCACCTCATTTTTTAGATACTGGTATTGGCATTGGCCATTAAAAACACATATCAGTTGACCACTAATTTTTATGTTGTAACATTTTCTAGATATCTATAATGCATATTTAATAAGCTGATGCAAATTCATATGCATATCAACTAATTTTCACACACAGAACTTAAATCAACATTTTAACATTCACTTTTAGCCTCTGAAGCATTTCGATCCAAAAGCTTCTCCAAACTCAACTGAAGGTTGTACCCTGAGGGCACATCTCACTGTGCACTGAATGAAAAGGTGTTGTGAGTCAAGGTTCAACTGAAGGACTCGCTGTGAGAATGAGCTTTATATAGACTTACCTGCTGGGAGCCCAAGACCGCAATGACTGTTAGCGCTCACGCTGCTGGATCACCTGAAACAAACAAACAAACACACAACCATCATCCAAAGTGATAAACGCTGCCAAACAGCTGGAAATAAGAAACAAAACATCAGCTACCAGTAGATTTTGCTCAGACGGCAGAGGTTTATCAAAGCTCTTCAAATAACTAGGTGTACTTCCTCCATGATCTGATGTAGCCTACTTTGTTATCTCTCCAAACACTTGGAATGCACACAAAAGCCAAAAGATTAAACACATAGACAGTAAACCCTCTAGTCAATCCCCTCAAGTCAATAAATGCCAAAATATAGTCAGGCCAAAAACCTTAAAATTGTAACTCCTGCAGATAAACCTCGAAGAATCATGCTAAACATTCTTAATGCACCTCTTCTGCATGCCACACTTCATAGTGTCAACACAGTTTCATTACCAGGGAACAATAACACATTGTCATTTTTTTTTTTTGTTCTTGTAGCTAGTTTTTTTTTTAGTTAACATACATTTTGCAAGCTAACAACTTACGACACAAGCTTTCGGCACCACTAACTAATTAGCCTGCTAACTTAAGGCCTTTTCAAACAAAGAACGATAACTATATTAGTGTCTATTAGTATATAAGGTCTTTGCACACTGAGTCCGAAATTCTCGTCCAAAATTTTCACACGTTAAAAAATAAATATAACCTCACATTGTGTCAATCATGTTTATACACTGCCTCCGAAAGTTTCATCCGTCATAAAAAAAATTCGGATCAGGTTAGATTTTCTGCATTTTCGCATCTGTAGCAAGCATTTTGATAGAAAAGGATGACGAATATGAAAAAACGTATATGAAAATTTCAGACTCAGTGTGCAAGGACCTCAATGGATGATAACATTCTGTTTATTATAAGCGCATACTGTAGTTTTTTTCTGTCTGCCAATTTCAACGCTCAAGCTCTTTATATCTAGGTGGATTCTGACTGGCTGTCAGAATTTTTATCGTTCATCAGCTAGAAAAAAAAAATGCTCAAAGTGATTCCAATGATATTGTTACAGTTGTGGTGTGGACTCCTCTATTCTCTCCCTCCGCTATTATCACAATCATCCTTCGGGTGAATGGCCCTTTAGTCAAATATAGCTACTGTTCAGTTATACAGTTTTATATGCATTATATACTGTATTTTTCTTTGAGGCAATACAAACTGCTACCCTCAATGGACAGACTCAACTCAATAGATGGACTAAATAGTTACAGCACTTTACTAACAAAAGCAGCATGATGATTTGTCTATGGTTGGGTTTGGTCACATTTATTGTGATTTAGGAAATCGTTGTGGGCAAAATCCAGTCATTTCAATAGAAATTCGCACAAATCAAGAATTTTAGCCTGAGGGCAAAAGATTTTCCCACGCAGATTTCCCATCAAGTTTAAGTTGGTCAAGTGAATTCACGATTTTAACACCAGAAAGCTTTGTTTAAAAGTAGTTTCTGTGTACACTATTGACAATGGATTTTTTGCCCACAAAATTTCACCAAAATGTGACCACACCTTTACTTTAAAATTTGCCAATAACAACAACAAAAAAACAACATTAAATCAGTCATACCACTGTTTCATACATACGGTTTCTCTCTTTCATACTAAGAGACCGTAAGAGCTCAACAGACCTCCATCAAAGAGATCAGCTGAGGGGAAAAACCCACCAAATTGACCCTGTCTAGAGCCCTCTGGGAGTTCCGTAGCATGTGATAACCATCTTTATCGTCTGTACCAACACATCTGTCTAAACATTGCTAGGTCAACCACACAGTGGGTAGTAAATGCAGCGAGTCTCTACGTTATTTCACTCGGTATGTCTGATTATGATACGCTCTATACAAATAAAGGATTCAAATGGGTTTGGGACCATAGAAGATTTTGGGTTTGCAAAGAACTTCTCAGTGAACGGTTCTTAAAAGAACCACTTGATTTTGTCTCGTCTCAATAATCTGAAGAAACTTTTTCACTCTCAAAAATAAAGATTCCTAAGGGGAGTTTTCACAACAATGCCATAGAAGAACCATTTTTGGTCCCCAAAAAACCTTTTAAAAATTATTTTAAAAAATGTAAAGAACCACTTTTCCACTCTAAAGAGCCTTATGTGCAATTGAAAGATTCCATGGATGTTAATGGTTCTTTACGGAACCACTGACACCAATAAAGGACCTTTATTTGTAAGAGTTTAGTTACACAGTTCTGAAATTCAATGTTCACTAAACTCAAATTTGTTTGATCCTGTTATGCTACATGCAAATAATTCGGTCACGCTCTACTCACAGTGCTGATGGGGTTCAGGGTCACTTAGATAACATCAGCAGCACTTACATAATTGTGTCTGGCCTGTGTTGTCCTACAGACAGCTGGTGGCCCCTGAGGCGAGGTGATTCCTGCTCTGCCACTTATAAAAGCTTGCTAGCCACATTTCAGTTGCAACCGAAACAATTAGCATCTGTTTTCACACTTCCAGACCTTTTTTGGCTGAGGAACTCATTAATTTTTGGGTTTTACTGCAGAGAGCTCACAGTTATTTTAAAAAACCGTGCCAATTGTGGGAAATGGGGATGCTTATGCAACACTGGATTGTTAGTGTGATTCTGTCAGACGGCTCTGAAATTCACAGACTCTCATTCTTGTGTTGGGCTCTTTTCATCACCCTGAGCATTATGGGGCTTATAAGAGGACTGTGCTGAGATTTTGTGGCGTACTTGGGTAGCCCTAACCATCAGTAGTCTAGTCTCAACCTCAGACGGCACACCCACTGTCCGTTCGCTGGACGCTTGTCTACAAAAATGGCTGAAATCACCAGTTCCAATCTGATTAGGGTTAGTCACGAATTCTGAACGATATTACTATATTAGTCTGGGAAATGCATGAGGTATACATGTGATACTGCCAGTCTGTGGTTGTCAGACATGGTCTGAACCCAAAAGAGTGATCAAGGAGCTGAGAGGAAGTCCACTTTGAACGGCTGACAAAGTATATTTGACAGATTTACTGGCAGATGAGTGTTCAGTAAACCATCTCAATATGTAAGTATCACTCTATGCCAGAACAGATGGTGCTCGGGAATCCCTTCAATAAATGATAAACCCCCCCCCCCCACGACCACTGCAGTGGACTGACAAGCCTTGAGAATATAATACATTCAAGCCAGTGTTTGCAAGGGTACTTTTGAATGGAGATGGATCTCTGTGCCGTTACGTAGCAGCCAATGCAATCCTCTGTTCTAAAACCTACCTAGCTTACATGGCATGACATAATGGGTCTTAATTACAGTCTTAATCACTTTAGCATAAAAATAGGAGGAGTGAAATATGCCTTCTAGACCAATAACAACACGTTTTCCTGCTACCAGGAGTTTCAATTGTATTCATGCTAGAGTCTATGGGCTGAAAATTCAACTCAAAATGTTTTATATTTTACATAAAATGTAGTATTTTTTTGTATATAAAAATATAAAAAAATTGTGTATTGTTTAATAAACATATGAATTATATACTTTGGTTCTTCATCAAAGTCATTACAAATCATGATATGAATCAAATAAAGTGGATCCATTATTCTCAAAGTGTATCAAGCTGTATAGGCATATAAATAAATTACTTAATTTTAATGAGAAACAAATATAACTAGTAAATACTATTTGTTTGACTGTAAATTACCTTAACATATACAGTAAAAAAATGACTTAGGACAATACTTAAAATGTACAGTATTTTACAGTAAAATTTTATAGGTTTTGGAAGTAAAAGTATTAATTACTATATAATATGTGACCCTGGATCACAAAACCAGTCATAAGGGTACATTTTTTGAAATTGGGATTTATACATCATCTGAAAGCTGAATAAATAAGCTTTCTATTGATGTATGGTTTCTTTCCATTGATGTATGGTTTGTTAGGATAGAACAATACTTGGCCAAAAATCTGGAATCTGTGAGTGCAAAAAAAAAAAATCTAAATATTGAGAAAATCGCCTTTAAAGTTATCCAAATGAAGTTCTTAGCAATGTATATTACTAATCAAAAATTAAGTTTCGATATATTTACGGTAGGAAGTTTACAAAATATCTTCATGGAACATGATCTTTACTTAAAGCTGCAGTCCGTAACTTTTTTGGGTTAAAAATGATCCGAAATCAATATTTGAGCAAGTACATAACCAGTCAGTGTTCAAAACTATCACCTTACTTTAGTCCGATTCACAATGGTTAGCTTATAATAATGTTTTCTAATTTGAGTGGTACGGGTAGGTTTTTGCGGGAAATTCGAGCATGGCACTGCGTCATTACGTCACGTCTGTAAACATAAAGAAATTTTTCCAGCTAGTAGGCTATCGCATGTGAGGATCCTGCAGGTGGCGCATCGTTTAGCCTTTTCTCACAGCAGCCAAAATAATTAAATGTATCATTTTGATGGCGGATTGTAATCCAGAAAGTACTGTGTGTTTATGAAACACATGTGACTGAAATTAAATTATATACAGTTTTAAATGTGCTTCTGATTACAGATAGCCTGGGATTACACAAGATTTGTATTTTAAAGAAAACCAATTCGAAAGGAGCATAGTTTGCTTTTTGGGTTAAAAGAATTTCTTGAAATTCGAATGGCATGACAATTAGATTAGACTGTACAAAAATTGAAATCTACACACTAATACACACTATAGTCATTGTCACGCAATGTTGATGTTGTTAACATTAATAATTTGAGAATAAAGTATAACAATAATAATAATTTGCACAGTTTGATGTGATATGAGCTAACCGATCGTTAGATTTAATCACCATTGGTAGCGCGATTTATTGTAATTCTTTTTTCCTCAGTTGGTCAGTACAAAGGTGGCAGACTTGTTACTTACTTGTTCAGATGGCAATATACCGTGAAAATTCTTATTTGGGTCATATATTCCAAGACATAGGCTAGAATCTGTGATTCCTGAGTACAGTATCCACACCGGTGCGGTGACTGACAGACTGACACACATACTCCTCAAAACATTAGATTCATCCGCGCTGGAGCCATGCCGGAGCACAACCCCACGCACGGAAGATAATTCCGCACCCAGCTGCAATTCCCGGTTTTCAAACAGAGATGGCGACAAAGAGGTAAAACTTATGGACTGCAGCTTAAAACTTAATATCCTAATGATTTTTGGCATAAAAGAAAAATCGATAATTTTGATCCATACTGTAACGGGGCTGACGAGACGCGAGACGTGCGGATTCATATGCAAGCTTTTATTTAAAGACATGGTCATAAATACAGGCAGGGTCGAAACAATGGCAAACAGGTATGGCAAAGACAAGACAAAGAGTAATCCTAGGGCAAGCGTGGGTTTTCGATCGGCGAACAATATCCAACGAGGCAAGGCAGAGCAATAATCCAGGTACACGAGCAATAATCCAAACGAGGTGCAAACAGAGTCCGAAACGGCAAGGCAAGGGTTAATCCAGGAAACACAGGCTAGAATAAAACACGGGAAAACAGGCAAGGCAAGACTAAGACAACTAAGTGGGCTCCGTAGAGTAGCTATCGCTAGAAGAGGGATATGTGCGTACAATACTCGGCCATCTGACTGAGGACGTCCATGGCTTAAGTAGTGTGTGTGATTGTGTGATGAGTATCAGGTGTGAGCATGTGATTAGGGAAATGGCTGCTGGGAAATGAAGTCCTGGGTAATGTGTGACAGTCTGTGTGGTGTGAGAGTCAATGTGACGACTGAGCGACCTCTGGTGGCGAACAAATGAAAGTCCATGGACCAGATTCATGACACATACAATGTATTGTTGGTTATTGCTACAAATATACCCGTGCTACTTAGGACTGGTTTTGTGGTCCAGAGTCACATATATGGTGAAAATCATTATAGATTTTACATAATCAATTTTTTTTAAATTATAAACAGTGTTAAAATTATTTTCTTGCTTTTAAAAAAAAATACAAAAATGATCTTCTTTATGATGAAATATGTTCTCACAAGTTCCTGCATGCATCAGTTTGAACATATTTGATCAAATGTGTGTTTTGTTTTATGTTGTTTAGTTAATGTTTATACCAGTTTTAGTGTGTGATGCCCTGATTGCTGCGATTTTCTTTGGGAGTGACGAGGACAGACAGGATCAGAAATTAACATATTAGAGGGACAGCGCAGGTAGGACAGTTTGTAGACAAAGTGAGAGAGGCAAGACTAAGATGGTTTGGGCATGTGCAGAGAAGGGATGCAGGGTATGTTGGGAGAAGAGTGCTGAGGATGAAGCCACCGGGCAGGAGGAGAAGAGGAAGTCCAAAAAGGAGGTTCATGGATGTTGTGATGGAGGACATGCGAGTAGTTGGTGTGACAGAGGAAGATGTAGAGGACAGAGCAAAATGGAGATGGATGATTCGCTGTGGTGACCCCTAATCGGGAGAAGCCGAAAGAAGAAGAAGAGTGTGTGATGCCCTGATTATGTTTTGTGTGAACTTTGATTCATCATGTGCACAGTAAAAAAAAAAAAAAAAAAGTAATTTATTTTATTTAATTTTTTTATTTTTATTTATTTTTTTTTTTTATTATTTTTTTTTTTTTTACAGAAAATCACTATAAAAATGCTACTGTAAAAAAACTGTTGGTTTACTAAGTTACCTTACCATATACATTGAAAAATTGTAAATGGTTTAAAAACTTATTTTGAACTTATTATGAACTCTGATTCATCATGTGGTTTTCTACTGTACCACCTGTATTTGTTATGCTCATTATCAGTACATTTTAAAGTAAAGAGCAGATTTTGGTACTTCAAGTAAATAGGTATAGCAACATTTGATCATTTAATGAAATATATCCTTATAAGTTGTAAAATACACAGGTATCTTGTAATACTGTAAACTGTTGCAGTATTTATTTATTTTTTTTTTAGTGAATTTCTGGCAACCAAAGCTGCCTTTTTTTTCCTTTTTTTTTTTACAGTGTGATTTTGTTTTACTACCTGTATTATTATGCTGATAAATATATTTTAAGGCACAAAGCAGATTTTAATAGTTCAGATATGTTGGTATAGTAACATTATAACAATTAATGATCTAGCACCTAAATGCTTGAAACATTCAGTTTTTACCGTAAAGTAAACCAGATTTTAAGAAATTATTATTGATTGGTATACATCAGCTAGTATACTTTGTTTACTGACAGTGCTTGGTAAACAGGGTTTTAATGGTCCATCACTACTACAATGAAACACTGCCGGTGCACCAAAGAGGAAGACCTGCTTTTAACTCGTCTGACGGTTATCTGATGTAGTGACTCAGAATCCCCTGGGAACAAGCAGCTCAATGGTGACGAGAAACTCTGTGTGTAGTGACCGTAGCCAAAGCACAAACACATACAAACACTCAGCGGAGTTATGAGGTCGCTGCAATCTCACAGCTGGAGCAGATGGGCTGGCGACCTTTTGCTCCAGTGAAAGGATGAGATTTTTAAACAAACAGCATGTGGTTTATGTAAAACAGCCTGTCATTGCATCAAAGGGTGCTTCCTAACTTTTAATACAGCCTAAGTAACCGAATTATCTAATAAATGTATGAAGTTCTAATGAAATACAGACTAATTTCAGAGAAAAAATGGGTGCGACCACTTAAAAAGCAGAACTATGTTAGATCTGTTCATCAAAAAATGAAAAACTTCTCATTATTTACTCATCCTAATGTTGTTCCAGACCCGTATGCTGTTATTTTTTCTGTACAATTCAAGAGGAGAAACTTTTTAAAGAATCGTTTCAGTCCAATTATTTCAGTTGTTTCAAACTCTCTTATGAATTCACAAAGCACATGAACAACTTTTATAATACATTTTTGTTGTTTTATTTTGGTCCTGGTCACTATGAATCTCTGTTGTATGGCAACAGCTGTAACTATTGTTCAAAAATTGCACAATTTTTTTTCTGTTACACAGGGAGGAAAGTAGGTTATAACAACATGAGGGTGAGTAAACATCAACAATTTTAATTTTTTGCTCAGCTATCTCTTTAAAAGTCAGTTGATGTATGTTTATATGCTGGTATGAATCACCAGATTGCTAATCGCATCAAAGATCTTCAGTCACACCCTTATGTTACATGATTTGTATCTTACGGACACGACTGTGGCGATGGGAGGGTTTCGGTTCATCGAGCACTGAAAGAGCAGCTGATCTGATACACATAGATCTCCTGCGAGGCGTGAGGACTGCACACACCCAAACACACAGATGGACGAGAGAGGGAAACAACTGTGACCTTTTCATGCACTGTCAGGCTCATTTCTTCCTTAGTGTCAATCTTTTGTTTTAACAATGCAAATGAGGACAAAATATGCCAAATGTCATGTTGAACCACTCATGTGGATCCCAAACGTCCCTTACCACATAACCTTTCTTCCCTGAAGCACTTACAATAACGAAAAGCTCTCTTTGATCACTAGTACATACAGAGAAAAACTAAGTGTGTCATTCAAACAACAAAGCCACTGACCAAAAGTCATTGATTTCAAGTTGGTGTTGGTGATTAACAGCTACCATTGTAACAAAATTTAGAACAGTTCAAGTTCAGGCAAATGAACAGGAATGTGGCAAATGCCAAAGGGAGCAAAGACATTAGCCAGGTTTCCATCCAAAATTGTGAATTTAACTTATGTGCAAAATTGGAATTTCGCATTAAAAAAAAAACATTTGCGAAAAAGCACTGTTTCCATCTAGCGAGTCAAAGAGAAGAAAACTGTCACTTCATGATAAATCGGCACTAAATATCACTAAGAAAAGTAGGAGAAGCCACTGAACATAATAATTTTCATATATAATAAATTACTCGCGCCTCAGAGTGAGCAGACAAAGCACAATAAATGCGGTCATTGCTATCGGAGGTCGATGCCTGCTGTTTGGGAACGCAGTCATGTAAGACAGTTCTGGAAGGCAATTATACAGAAATACTTTGACGACAGACTTTGCTTGGGCATTTAAGAATGACCATAAGAACATTTCAGATACTGTGCAAGAGGATCAGTTCGCTGGTTAGTCAGGTTATGCCGTCCCATCTCACAAAGTCAAAGTTTGATGCGCATGGAGGAATTTATTCAGCAAATGTGTTTCCATCTCCCATTATTCGCATTAACCCTTTTTCGCACAAGTCAAAAACCACCTCAAGTGAGCGTAAAAACCTTTTTTCAAATAAATGCATTTTTTCTAAATTTGCCATTTCCATCACTCGTTTTTGATATGATACTTAAAAATGCACAACAGTGTGATGGAAATATAGCTACTGAGTTGCCTCTGATACAATCAAACATCTACAAGGTGGGAAAAATTATGCAAAATTTACTATTTAGCCTTCACAACTAGCCGTCTTAAGGAACCCCTGCGTAAATGAACTGGATTCCTAGTTCAACTAATAAACATTTGAAGCAATTTACGTGTAAGGGTGTTTTTAGACCTTTAGGTCAGTGGTTCTCAAACTTTTTATACCAAGTATCCCCCCAGAAAATATTTGGTTCTCCAAGTACCACAATAATGACCAACATTAAAATACAGTAGTGTAATAGGCCTAACTATTCAGCTACAGCTCTGCACAGTTCAAAAACCAGGCAGTTTTATTCGTAAAAAGAATATTTATTGCTGTCAGTCATTTAACATTGTAAATACACAGTTTGAACGTTAACACTGCACAGTGCTTACAAACAGGTAAATAAAAAACTTAAACAGTGTTTAAATTAAAATGTGTTGTACCTAAACGTTAAATAAAAACTTTATTGTACTTAAATGTAAAAAACAACTTTACTCAAATAAAGATTGAATTGAAATGTATTGTGTTTTAACATTAATTTCCAAGCATGATTGCCCTGATCATATGCCTAAGCCATTGGACTACGACCCTGCTAATTGGGGCCCACTGTCCTGCAAAGTTTAGCTACAATCCTAGGGAAGAACTAGGGCCTAAACAAACCAAGCTAAGGAAGAAAATGTGTCAGGTTCTGAAACGAACATTCCAAACGACCCAGGTTCATTTAAGAAAATGCTAATTTGTAGGTGAGGTGGGAGATGGGAATGCTCAAGTTCAAACTGCCAACTTCTGACCTCAAAGCATTCCAAACCATTCTACTTATACTGCATTCCAGATAATTTGGATAATAACCAATAGAATGCTGTTTTAGATGCCACCATTTTGGGAATGACGTAGAATGGCACTTCTCAATGCAGATCAATCTGCTCCGAATGTCCAACTTCTAGTATCATTCCCAAAAAAGTGGAGGTGGGAGATCCAATCCTGCTCCTGGAGGGCCACTGTACAGCAAGTTTAGCTCCAACCCCGATTAAACACACCTGAACCAAGGTAATCAAGGTCTTCAGGATTTCTAGAAACTTCCAGGCCGGAATGTTGGGATAAGCTGGAGCTGAATTCTGGAGGACTTCCAGGACCAGGATTGGACCATCCAGTTCTAGCTGAAATGCAAGAGAAGTTCCAAAACAGCTGGATGGAACACAACAGAATGGAAACGATTGATGGGGTCTCAAAGTGTTGTTACCATTTTTGATAATCTTAAGAATGGTTGATGTAAAAAAAAATAAATAAATAAACTGCACAGGATACAATGTAGTGGTCAAAGTTGTCCTAAAAATTTCCACAAAAATTGTCAAGGAACCATCAAAGACCTTCCTCTTTTTGTTTTTCCTACTTTTATTTCTATCCGTAATCTTACTGCCCCACCACATACTCCTCAGATTCAGAGTCAGATGTGATCTTGCTTGTCAACTTGTTTTGCGAAATTTCACTCTTGGCTGATGATACACAAGCACCATGCAAGCACTACCTCAAAAAACATCCAAATACTCCAACTCTCCCAGATTGTTCCAATGGGGAAAACAGTAATTCTTATTGCAGCTAAATTGTTCTTGTCAAGGTTTGTGTGACATAGGCCATGGACCAGATCCATCCGGTGCACTGCTGTCATCACGAAGACCTATCTTGTGACATCACAGGGTCACTGGTTTCCCCTTCCTCCCTGAATAGAGCCATCACAATGACTGCTCCATGAGATCATATGGGGTGACCTACATACATCCACTGACAAAAGATAAATTCAAGGGAAGAAAGTGACACCATCAACATTGTCTTTCTTTAAAGCCTGTTGTGTCAGCTTTGTAACCCACGAGACCATCTGTCAAAAAGAAAAAGAGCACTTCCTGTCCACTTAATTGAGAATAGGAAGAGGAAATGGAATGCTTTCCTGTCCCTGCAGAGGATTGCATCTCTGTCACTTGAACACACACTCACAGTATAAACACAAGCAAGTAGCTAAAAGTAGCACCATTGCTAACTACTACATTTCCCAGTATAGTGACAATAGTTCAGCTGTTCACACAATATAGTAGCTAACCTATATAATTGCTGCTTTAATACTTCTTCAATTAAACAGTGTTGTACCACCACGACAAAATTCTAAACTGCTGTTTAAAATATCTTATCCTCATCTAAACATTGGGAAATTTGATCCATTTTAGAGAATTAGTTCATTCAGAAGGTTGATTTAAATAGACTGGTTTTAAAAAAAAAAAAAAAAACGTTTTATTTAATAGTTTAGTGTTGCTAACTCATTTTGTATATGACTAGCTTGACTGCACTATTAGGAGCAGCTAGCTGCTAGCAACAGTTAACTTGTATCTACAGTTGCTTCCCCAACCCTGATATCTATTTTCACGGCCACAAATCCTCAGTGGAAACTCTGATATGAGTTTGGAGCTGTGCTTTGATAAGCCTGAGACCTGAAGGGCTCAGTTATCTCAGTGAACCGTGTGCTTCTCACCATTAGGAAAATGTTGTGACATGAAAGCATAGTCCTGTATATGCGAGGATTTGTTTGCTATACTTTCTGAGGTAAAAAAGTTTCAAAATATCCACACAAATACAGTTAAACCTATTCAAAATGATGACTTCACTAGCAAAAGCACAAATTAGCCATAAAATGTCTTTTAATTTAAAAAAAAAAAAAAAAAATTAAATGTTGTAATATAGCAAGTATGATTAGCTTACTAAACATCATAAAAGTTGTCGATATGACTTGCTATATATTTCAATAAAAACATGTCACGTTTTCTGAAGCCACTGTAAGGAACATTCTGAAATTTACGTTGTTACTCACTAAAAACATCTTCAAAAACACATCACAAATTCTTTAAACTCAAAGACGCAACAGGACTGTCCTAAACGCCACCACAAGACCTTGATCTGAAAACTGGATTATGAGCCAAGCCTCCAAAAAACATTTTTCACAAGTTCTTAAGTGCAGGAGTCAAAAAGGTTTAAGTACTTAAGACAAACAACAGTAGGAGACTCCTCACACAATGATATCAGCTTTACTCAGGGAGGGGGTCAATGTGTGCTTGCTGTCAAAATACCAACGCTAAACTAGCACAGCGACCCATGACAGGGTTTGATTGATGCCGGTCGGTTCAAGAACTGAGAGCGTCACATAGAGATCGTGGCTCAACACCAAAAGCCTTTGGGTTTTGTTGGCCGGCAATAACGGTCTTGAGAGAGAGTGAAACTAGAGTCATTTTTCCAGTGATTTTTTTTTTCTAAGGTGATAACACATTACAAACTTGATGCTAGTGTTGCATTCTACAGAAGACTATGACTGCAAAAACAGCAGGGAAAAGGCTGCTAAATATCAAGAGGAACATCTACTACCATAAATGTCAAGAAAATACAATCTCAGGCAGACAGAACCTGCTGTGCCACGTACTTTCATGGTCATTTTTAAGAGTAAATCGCTGCCTCGTCCTTGACTAAATTGCCACATCCAGGAAACGGCCTGTAAGTGGTAAAGAGCTGGTGGAAAAGAGTGTACATTTAGACCTCAGTCATTATGCAAGAACACTGCCCTCCATTTGCCCTTGAAATCTTTCAGTGTTATGTCCAGTTTAGCAAAACTATAGCAAAATTAAGACAACATATCACAAGTGTTAAACGCAGATGAAGAGTGGGCCCTGCCCTGTAAACAGTGCTACGAGAACAAACTGCAATATCCTTCTCCATTAAACTAGCCTCACCCATAGCCCATCTTATGGGTCAATAACATTTTCATTTTCAGTCTTTTGAGTCTATCAGCATATTAAAAACATTAAAAAATATATTAATGCATATTAAATTATTAAATTAAAATTCATTTTTATAGTTATAAGAGGCACTAAAAAGCCTTTATAAAAGTTACAACTTCGTAGACTGGTGCAATCTTGGCCAGTAAAACAATAAAAAATAAATCAAATCAATGTCATGTCAATGTCAACAGACTATCAAGGTTAATAAGTCTCTTAAATTTAAGATAATTTTACCCTTTAGACAAGGCAAGTTTAGTTCAGTTTGTAAAATGTCACGTGGTGCAACTCAATATTTATACATTATTTTTATATTTATAGTCACATGTATGAAAAGTGTAAGGAAAATAAGTTTTTACATTTTACTTGATGGTTGCACCACATGACATTTTTAGAGAAATGAAAATGAAAAATATACTCCAGAAAATAATGATTAAGATACACTCACACATAACCTAATCAGAATGTGAGTGAAATGGTTTTGGTTTTTTTATTTGGTCGCACCACATGACAGTTTTAGAGAAATTTAATTATTTTTTATTTTTATCTTTTCTTGAAGTTAACGTGTGATTTTTAACATGGACAAGCACAAATGTGAACCAGACTTTATCAAAAGTCAAACATCTACCTCGGCAAGACTAGACTTCACCAGACAGAATCTGTGAGAGACTGACGGACAGCGACACTGCCAGTGGAATTTCACCAGATCAGACACACAAACTTGCATCAACCGCTGCAACGTGACCACAAGCCAAACTCTGCTGTTACTCTACTATTAACTTTATCCATTACGACAGGATGCAGTGAGCTGGATAAAAATAGCCAGCTTCTTCTCCATGAACTTGGACACACAGCCTGGAACCAAAGGACTGTGGTCAAATAGCAGTGCGTTTGTTTGAGTTTGTGTTGTGTGCAGATCGTTTATATCATTTTATGCCAACTCAAAGCTGGTTGTGTTTATCAGATATCTGTACAGGACAGCTAGTGTCTGTGAGGAATGTGATCCCTGATGTACACGGTGAAGCTCCAGTAATAGAAGGGAATTCCATGCATTTGGAATGAGCTTGGACGTCCATCCATAATTTGGCAGGAGCATCACTTTCAGAAGGCTTTAGTGCTCTTATTACAGCACACAGTAGTAAACTCGATCCTATCGGTCATTAACACTTCCCTAAATACCCACTGTAACATACACAATCATTATCAGGTTGAGGAGAATGAACTTGTGAACTGCCATTCCTAGCTGTGACTTCAATCAACCAATAGGAATTTTAAAAGGTCGCATATATCCAAATATGTATTCCTGATTAAAACATTGGGATTTTGTGGACCTTCATCAAATGCTAGATGTACTTGATGAGGGTCCACAAACTCCCAATGATTCATTTAGGTACATTTGCATGTTAACCATGATGGAAGATTTTATTCCAAAAAGTGACCTTCAATTAATTGTGAGGTATTTTTATTTTTGTACGTGACACCCAACAGATGTAAAGTCTTGTTTGGGTCAGTCATATGAACTCTACAGATGAAACACAAATACATTGTTTGTGAAAATTAACACTTGTCAAGTGCAAGTAAAAATGAAACGTTTTGGAACAAATTTGATTCATATACTCAATACTCACTAGTCCCCACCTGCTGGTGTAATTTTGAAACCTTCAGATAAAGTCAGTGGTTGAAGCACTGAATGAATGCAAACAAGACTTTTTTTTTTTTTTTTTTTTTTTTTTCAATCAAATGATTTGAGCCACCTGGATGAAATCAAAATCCCCACTACCAGTAAAAGCCAAAATCTTCAGGCTAAAAGTTACTCCTAATATAGAAATTTAGGACCAACTCTTGAAAATGATAGGTGTGTCACTCCTAATTTTAAGACTCATAAATATTTTATCCAAGAGCAATTCACCAAGCATTTTAACCCTACAAGTAACTCCTAAACCCAGGACAGCTTAGATGTCCTTCTAAGTCCTCAAAAGTGAAATACATGTTGCTACCAAGTAATCCATCTTTAGAAATGAGGACAAATCCCTGCCTTACTCTTATATTAAGGTTTCCTTAGTAAAAAAATATCTTAAGATTATTGTAAATAGCTAAAACTCCTAGCTATGAACTAGCTCTAGTTAACTAAACAGGACTAACTAGATAAGGAGGACTCCTAGTGGCAAGATAAAAATCTTTGTGAATAAGGCCCTTGGTGTTTGTAATAGTAAGTAACTAGAGTACTGAATCTGGTTTTAATCATCATCAAGAGTCGACTCCAAATGTTCGAATCAGGAGAGTCGACTTTCAATTCCCAGCACTTCAAAATCAAATAATCGATTCTTTTTGGCATCGATTTCCCACCGTACAGATTTTGCAACATCTCTTTCCCTCAATAGAAAAATCAGTCATTAGAAGTTTAACGAGGATGCCTAAAGTTTTATCTCTAGAACACCATTGACATACTGAGCTGTTTATCACCAACACATAAGAAAAAAATATTAACAAAATTAAATTGTCATGGCAACAAACATTTTCAACTTCGAAAAAGTTCAAATTAAAGTTGTGTTATACTTTCTCAGTTCACTCACTATGGGCAGGTGTGGCAAAAAGCAACTTTTGGACGTTGTTTGTGAATATAAAGCCGTAATTCGGCACTTGACAACAGGAACTATGGGTAGGGTGTGTCCGCTCAGGCAGATGAGTCGTTATATTTAGGTGTTTTTTCTTTTTTTTTTTTTTTTCTTTTTACGCAATAAGTGCAATAGAGCAGATTTCCTTTGTGGGTGGGATGCCGCACACCACCCTTAGAGCCACAGTCAGAGGGTCACACACACACATACACATTTTATTAAACAAGATTTTCTTTGTAAAAGCTTATTGATGAAGTTTTACGATCCGTTATTTTTACGAAAATACATTAAAGGACTGTTTCGCATACATGCTGTGGAAAAGCTGGAATAAAATGCTGTTTTGCAACAAGTAATTATAAAAGTAACACACTAGTAACACTGATTCAGATCAGACATCCATGTGCACGCATACACAACTTATACATGTGTATAACTTCAGGCTAGACCAGCACCTGAAGATGCTCTCTCTACATTCCTGGGAAAGCTGAGCTGTTTTGGCTGCAGGGAGGGATGTACAGCTGCCAACACGTATATATCTTCATTAGCACACATGTGCTCGGGTTTGTGTACTCAACCGTGAGAGAGAGCAAAAAAAGTTGAAACAAAACTCAAGCGCAAGAATTCCAAATGATTCAATGACAAATTGAGCCGAGACGAGGATTAGCTTGGCGATTCACACCTTCAATTACATTGTCAAAAGACACGAGGCTTTAGGGAGGACGTCTTCAGAAAAGAGTTTGAATAAACGCTGCACATTTTAATCTGACCCCAAACCACACTGGGCTGTAAACCAACCTCACCCATGAGAGTTCAATCCCACTTCCTCTAAAACTGACTGTGATTTAAAATCTCAGGATTTGTTGAGGAGATCCGAGGCTCAGTGTGATTTAAACCTTACATAGAAGCGAAGTGCTAGGAATCTGATGTGTTAAATAAAACAAGTGCCTACGATCTATCAATGAAGAAAAGAGTGGTTGGATGTCTTTGTTTTCATGGCAGATTCACAAATGTGGAGTATGTTAATGTCGGACAAACGGACCCCCTGGGGATTTTATGGATACAAAGTGTTGCTTTTAAACCACAACAAAGGCCCGTCGACCATTGGAAGCAATGTAAAACAACTGTAAGGAGCTAGATTTAGTCTCGAGATGTTTATGTTTGTCTCTATATAAGAAAAAGATTACAATAATTTGAATTCAGGATGTGGAAAAGGACCTGTGTTTGACAGGGTCAGGGAGAATTCATAATATATAACCAGTTCAAATGAATGTTCCTAACATGCTACTTTTGATGCAATGCTCAGAAGTTATATAAATATAAGCTTTTGATTGGTAAGAATTTTTAATGTTTTGATTATGGTCACCCAGGCTGCATTTATTTGATCAAAATACAATAAAAACAGCAATAATGTAAAATAATATTTGAGAAACATTAAAAACATTATTATCAATGTTGAAAACAATAGCAATTAATTTGGTGTGGTGGAAATGACAACAAAATTAAAAAATAAATAAAATAAATGTCAAAAAATATTTTTATCAATTTTCACACCACTTCATGCACTTTATTGATTTAATTTAATTTAATTTAAACTCTTAAATATACATGAGTGCCTGAAGTTGAGGAAACACCCAAATATAATATTTGTCAACACAAAGGAAAAAAAATTCTAAAATTACTCCATGTTTTAGTTCACAAGGTCCTGGTGCAATAACAGCATTTTGGTCAACATTTTGAAGCAGAAAGCAAGACAGACGTGACGGGCACATCTGGGAGTGATTGTGCCGCTTTCAGCAGATGTGAAATGACAGTGATTGGTCCCATTAAACTCCTGACCTGGAACATTTTTACTAATGTGTTCCCAACACAGACACACACCCCGCGGGTCAAGCCTCACCCTAAACACCACACAAACCATATTTGAGCTGTTTGCACTATAGCAACTGTCAAACCACAGCTCACATCCCTCCTGATACCACCAGCAAAGTCAAATAGATACAAAACGTTGAAAGAAGGCCACGGAAAAGCTCTTGTTTGGAAGCGCGTACTATCTCTTTTTAATTAAAATGAAATTTTAATCACCATTACATTTATTTTATTTAGTCCGATTTGAATCTCTTGCGTAAGACGTCTGGCCTCTCAGACCCAGCATGCACAAAACTGGCTGGGACATCAAACGTTTTCGGCTCAAACTCATTTGAGTCAGCTCTTGGCATCTTGCGCTGGTTTTTCTCTCTCCCTCATGGTCAGGGTACGACCTCGTAACCATGGTGAAGGGCTGCTAATATCAATGCAAATGGATTCTCTGCGTGCAGGAATTCAGCCGGACCAGAGGAACCCCGAGTGCCACTCCAGAGGAGGAATTTTTATTCCCACAGAAAACCAAAAAGTATCAAACCTGACCAGAAAGAGCAGTTTATACGGCATCTATAATTGAAATTTAGGTGAAATTTCAGAGAAAAACTTTAGTTCCTTTGTCAAAAATGCAGCATTTTCATTGTGATATCTTGTTTGTGTTAATCTAAAGAGCTTTTCTTAATCACTTATTACTATGCTACGCTAGTAGGCTTAACTAGTAGCTTGCTAACTTATGACATTTGACACTAAAATTGTCATGCGGTGTAACCAAGTAAAAGAAATCCTTGCTGAATATAAGTATTAATTTCTTTCTTTCAAACATAAAAATCTTACTGACTTTTTAACATCAGTGCATGTAACCCATAAAAATCACAAAAATCTATTTGGTGCGGAAATTACACCACAATTTTAAATAATTTTTTAAATATCTTTAAATAATTTTTTTAAAATAATGTTAAATATTTTTTTAAATATCTTTAAATAATTTTTTAAAAATAATGTTAAATAATTTTTAAAATAAAAAAATATATATATACTTTTCACAATAAATATTAAAAATGTTTACAATTATTTTAACATATCAATAACAACATCAATAACAATAAAAAAACATATATAAATAAAAAGTGCCTGAAGTTGAAGAAACACTCTTATACTGTATATCTACAAACACAGAAGAAGAAAATAACTCAACTACTACATCTAAAATTATTAAGTTTTTCATGTTAGTTTTGGTTCATTACATCTATATTTTTTCAAGCTATAAAGTATTTTTACAGATATGATGAATTATTCATTCATAAATATTAAGTTTTGTCAAAAAATGGAGACTTTGACAGTCACGGGGTCTTCGGGTGTTTTTTCTTTTCATGTTTCATGTTTTTTTTTTTTTCTCCACGTTTCTGCACATTGGTTGCACCACATGACTTTGATTTGGCAAATACAGCAAAATCTAATTTCTCCAAAATCATGCTACACACAGTTGTAAATTAAACATCAAATATCTCCTAATTGGTTTCAAAGTCACGTTTTGCCTTCAGCGAGGACAGAAACATAAGTTGACTGTGGAAACTTGTCACATCTTCTCTGAACAGAAAGACGTTGAGTGTGTAAGAGAACATGGCAAAGATCTCTTGGGCGAGACATAAGCCCATTCAAAGTCTGTGAAAGGGGTCCTCAGTGTCACATCCAAAGCTCATGGGGTCTGTCCTCCTCTCACTTCCTGTGGTGGGATAGAGTTGTGTTAGGGCTGTGAGAACCATCTCTATGGGGCCTGTTTCCACCCACACATGTATAAAGAGATTATTCTGACCCTAATCCCACAAACACGCCATTCCCGACAATGATGGTGTCTTATGCCACACCAGCACATCCAATTATACTACAAGACTTGTTCATGCTGCTCTGTCATTTATCTTGTTCATCTATAATCAAATAACCCAGCAGAACAGTATGTGGACATGTCTAAGACCGCATTATGCTGCTGTGCGCCTGTCTTGTGGGTTTATAAATCTTGCGTTTGACGGGTAGACGACAGGAATCTTGAATGTCAATGCAGATGTTTTTGTCCAATGGACTTCATGTTGTAAAACGCTCGTTTAAGGGGTCGTCCAATGATAATAAGAGAAGTTCTTCTCTTAAAAGGCATTTCTTGAGTCGAAGACATCAAGAGAAAGGACATTCCCACGTGTCGACAAAAACCCATGTCCTTGACCCTCACTTATTAACTGTGTTGTGTGTTTGTAGTTAAAGACACACATCGTTTTAGTGTAGTATTTGTAGGGCCACACAATTATGACAAAAATCATAATTGTCGATTATTCCCTTAAAATTGTAATTGACTTTATTAATTTTCACTATTTAGATTTAATGATTTGTATACCATTGTTTGAACCAACCACATACCATATTTTTAGATGAGAAGAAACAAGCTGAAAACACTAACTGAAAAACTTTTGCTTTTCTAGTATTAAGCCTCAAATGTCAACTATACATTAGATAGTAGGATACTATACATTTCTTCTTTAAATAATAACAAAAAAAGTAAAAATAGGCATGGTAATATAATGTTATACTAAAACTAAAACTAAAACAATGGAAAAACCCTTAAGATAACCTGTAGAAGGGGGGGGGGGGGGGGGACATCTTAAGCATGCAGAATAACATAAGTGGGCTTTGAAAGATTGCCACTTTGAATGATTACGTAATTGTGGCATCCGTAATTGTAATAGCGATTAGAAATTTGATTAATTGTACAGCCCTAAGTATTTGTATTTTAAGTCTAGAATATTCAAATATTTCACAAAAAATGGCATTATTATGTAGTTAAGAACAAATAATTATTAAATGTTCTTATAGTTTGGCGCCACTTTCGCAAACTGTTTTGCCATACTTAAATTTTTCATATTTACTGACTCAATTTACAGGGCACTTTAATTTCTTGGAAAAGTTGCGTTTCTTTTCTTTTTTTACCATTTTTTTTTTTTTGTTTTATTATTATTTCTTGGTGGAAATGGACTTAATCACTCAGATAAAACACAGCTAGTCAATTTTAAAACATGCAATTAGTAAAATCTAATTTACACCAGTTTATTGGCAGCGTAAAAGACATTTACATAAAAAGTGCTTAGATATGGGTGCAACCTTTCAGTCCCTGTGCCGCATGCAAATATTGAAAAAGAAAACCAGGAAAAAACAAACCTGAAATTAGACTCATATGGAGCGGCAAGACCAAAGAAAGCAAGAGTAAGTTGCACAATAAAAACACCACCACCAGCACTCACACACGCTCCACACATCCTCAAAACAAAATGAAAAGTTTCCATGGCAGAACGCAGTCAGCATGTGGAGCTCATATGTTTCTGATAAGCTTTAATGGGGAACTGTGAGGTAATGATGAAGTCATGCTTGTCTGCTGGACAGGTTCAAATAAAAGACTGCTGCTTTCCAAATGGTTTCATACTTACACTGAGCACTGACACACACTGTTAGGGCAAGCACACACACACACACACACACAGAAATACGACTATAGTTTGCAGAGCTTGTCAGGGCAAGAGAAGATAAAATTACAGATACAATTTGTGTTTATCTTTACACACAGCTAAATAGTAGATACTCCAAATGCATTTCTATACGTATCTGACCTAAGAAAGCATACTGAGCCAGATGGAGCTGAGCCGAAGAAAGAAAAACAGAAAGAAGTTCACCCTGCCCTGATCATCTGCAATATTCATGCGCTCCTTATGAAAAATGCGTGAAGAGAGACAAGTGGACACACCCACAGAGCGGGAAAATAACGGAGAAAGAACAAAAATGGCTTAAGAACTCAAGTTTTAGTATTAAAGGGAACCTATTATGCAAAATCCACTTTTACATGGTGTTTAGACATAAATGTGTGTTGGCAGTGTGTGAACACAACCACCCTACAATGATAAAAATCCACCCACTCCTCATTTTTTAATCCCCTTTAAACCATGTCAGTCTCACTAGGCCTGCCGTTTTGACTCTCACCGCATGTCACATTTCGGAGGGCCAGGCCATGGGGTTTGATTGACAGCCCTGCACTGCTATAGTTTCCGCCCTCAGCGGTTGTACCATTGTACACTGTTCTCCATGTTCTCCACGCTCGAGCAGCTGTAACGTCAACAATGTCTCGCAAGCAATCCTGGTGCTCTATGTTTGGATGTAAGACTGAACATTTCCATTTCATTTTCTCCCAACATCTGAGCTGCTGAGGACGCAGTGGATTACTTTCAGTTTTCAAGGTAATGCGCCTCAAAATCAACCTAAATACATGTATCACTCCAGACTCCTTTGTGATTGTCATGTCTTTATAGTGCTTAGCGCTAACTGTATTTGTGTGCGTACATTAAGTATTTTTAACTGATCAGCACCGTGCTTTTGAGATTAGTTTGCGCCATCGTAGCGCGAGATTTGTTCGGTAGTGTGGTTGCGCGGCTCGGTCAATTGATCCGCGCAGATGACAGGTCAGCGCGGTGCGAGCTCTGTAACGTTGCGCTGTTTCGTCCCACTTTCAGTGCATTTGACTTCCCATATGTACGGCTAAACACCGGTTCTCTCGCTCTCAGTTATGTTGCTTCTACCGGCTGTTTATTGCTGTAAGTTAGATATGCAATGCAGAGAGACGTATATGCGATGCCCTCTTCTGGAGACGGGGCGGGAATATGCAGCTCATTTGCATTTAAAGCCGATACACTCCAAAACAGCTCTTTTTTTTAGACACACCCCAAAAATGACATTTTCCAGCTGTTATAATAATCTGGCGTCAGTATGGACTGGTCTGAGGAACATCAAGTACAAGACACCACCCCCACAGTCTGTGGAGAATCAACAACTGGCTGACGATCTGAATGTGTTTTACTGCCGATTTGAAAAGGCCAGACTGACACCCAACTCCCGCTCTGATCTGCACTTCACACATTCACCTACCCCCCCTGCAACCCCCCTCCCTCCCTCCCCCCCTCCCCTCCCCGACCATTCTACCTGAGCTTAAGGTCTGTGTAGAGCAGTGGTTCTCAACCACATTCCTGGAGGACCCCCATCACTGCACATTTTGCATGTCTCCTCAATCAAACACACCTGATTCAGGTCACCTGCTCATTAGTAGAGACTCACAGACTTAAAATGGGTGTGTCAGACAAAGGAGACATGCAAAATGTGCAGTGTTGGGGGTCCTCCAGGAATGTGGTTGAGAACCACTGGTGTAGAGGATGTGAACCGAGTCTTCCGAAAACAGAAATCTAGGAAAGCTTCAGGACCAGATGGTATTTCACCTGCCTGTCTAAAAGTCTGTGCTGTCCAACTGGCCCCCATCTTTACACAGATCTTCAACAGATCTCTGGAGCTGTGCGAAGTTCCCTGCTGCTTCAAACGTTCCACCATCATTCCCTTCCCCAAAAAGCCCGAAATCACTGGCCTTAACAACTACAGACCTGTCGCTCTCACGTTTGTTTTCATGAAGTCATTTGAGCGACTGGTCCTGGCCTACCTGAAGGACATCACTGGACCCTTGCTGGATCCTCTTCAGTTTGCCTACAGAGCAAACAGGTCTGTGGATGACGTTGTCAATATGGGGCTGCATTACATCCTGCAACACCTTGACAAACCTGTAAATTATGCAAGGATCTTATTTGTGGACTTCAGCTTGGCCTTCAATACCATCATGCCTGACCTTCTCTCAGACAAACTCACACAGCTCGCTGTGCCCACCTCCATCTGTCAGTGGATCACCAGCTTCCTGACAGACAGGCAGCAGCTAGTGAGGCTGGGCAAACTCACATCCAGGACTCTCACCATCAGCACAGGCGCCCCTCAGGGATGTGTTCTCTCCCCGCTGCTCTTCTCCCTCTACACCAATGACTGCACATCTAAAGACCCCTCTGTCAAGCTCCTGAAGTTTGCGGACGACACTACAGTCATCAGCCTCATCAAGGACAGAGACGAGTCTGCTTACAGACAGGAGGTTGAGCAGCTGGCTGTCTGGTGGAGTCACAATAACTTGGAGCTCAACACGCTCAAAACAGTGGAGATGATAGTAGACTTCAGGAGGAACCCCCCTGCACTCTCCCCACTCACTATCATGGACAGCACTGTGGCTGCAGTAGAGTCATTCAGGTTCCTGGGCACCAACATCTCCCAGGACCTGAAGTGGGACAATCACATTGACTCTATTGTGAAATTTCCTCCGCCAGCTAAGGAAGTTCAACCTGCTACAGGAGCTGCTGAAACAGTTCTACTCTGCCATCATCGAGTCTGTCCTGTGTTCATCTATAACTGTTTGGTTTGGCTCAGCTACCAAAACAGACATCAGAAGACTACAACGGACAGTCAGGACTGCTGAGAGGATTATCGGTGCCCCTCTACCTAACCTTCAAGATCTTTATATCTCCAGAGTGAGGAAAAGGGCTGAGAAAGTCACTCTGGACCAAAACAGCCAGACACAAGAACAGTTTTTTTTCCCCCCAGGTCATATCCCAACTGAACAACACATAACACACCCTAGTACTGTACATCTGTAAATAACTCATCAAACCTTCATCTGTACATAGGACACATGCACATTCACAGTTCTGTCTATGGACATTTTTCTTTTCTGTATATTTTTATTTTTATTACTGTTGCCATTTACAATTTATTGTCTATTCTCTTCATTATTAGTGTTTTTATTACCTTAATTATATGTTGTCTGCACTATGTTTGTACTTCTGTACTGGAAGCTCCTAACACCAAGACAAATTCCTTGTGTGTGTAAACACACTTGGCAATAAAGCTCTTTCTGATTCTGATTCTAAAAAGGGGCATAATAGGTGCCCTTTAAAGACTAAAATATGTGACACTGATAAAATCTTGCCAATATTAGCAGAAAACTGTATCTACACAGTGATCGCACGAGCCGTAACGTCTGATTTGAATCTCATGAAGCGATTCTTTTTAATGAGTCAGTCAAAAAGATTCACAAAACAACATCGAATGCACAGGTGAGTTTAGAGTTTGCAATAAGACTCGATCAACCAGTGAATCGTTCAGAGCCGAACAAATGACTCCCTCACTAAACAGCGAGTCAGTTTCGTCTACGTTCGAATTGAACTGAACCAGTAATCGTTACATACTGTATATCACATAATAACGTATAATTAAAGACACATATTCACAACAGAGTTCTGTTGTACAAAATAGGCCTAAAATAGTCATTTAAATTTGAGTCTTGAATATTTGGTTACATTCTCACTACATACACTACATTATTTTTGGCATAATAATCACAAAATATGCCTATAATGCCCAAAACTGCTCAATAGGTAGACAGCTCACTACGTTTTAAGACAGAGCCAAACACTTAAACACTCAGATTTTCAAAATACTTTGAGTTAAAAAAAAAAAAAAAAAAAAAAAAAAAGTAAAAGTGTAATTTTAATAGTTCTGGACAACGATTAATCGCATCCAAAATAAAAGTTTTTGTGTACATAACATATGTGTGTGTGTATTTATTATTTATATAAAGACACACATACAGTATATATTTAGAAAATATTTACATATATTTGTAGGGGTGTGCAATATGACGATTTTTTGATCGTGGAGGATAAAAATGTCTCCACGATCTGCTTTTGGAGAAATATCGTAGTATCGTGCTACAGCGCACATTCTAACAATTACAGTTCTGGCGCATCCGTATCAATATACTGTACAACGCCATATACATTCACATCAGTGTTAACTCAGTGGTAGAGTTACTCTCACGGGACACTGCACTTATTCGCAATCACAAAAGTACATTATTTGCATGTGTTTTAAAGCCTTGCCGGTTAAAGTTTTCATTCACGCCCGTACACCTGAACTAAGTTATCTTTTGCGCTAATATTGTCAAAACACACAAAGTTTATGTATAGACAAAGTTTATGCTGGTTATGTCTGAAATGAAAGTAAACCGTTCAGACAAACGGATGTGTGCCTGTAAATTAGATGCGTGCTGGTCTTAAAGGGACAGAACTAAACATGCTGCCAACTGTCATTAAAGGAATCGTTCACCCTAAAATTTAATTTCTGTCATTATTTACTCACTCACATGTTGTCTCAAACCTGTATTAATTTCTTTCTTGTGCTGAACACAAAAGAAGATATTTTGAAGAATGTGGGTAACCAAACAGTTGCTGGTCCACATTGAATTTGACAAAGAAAAAAATACTATAGAAGTCACTGTGGACCAGCAACTGTTTGGTTACCCACATTCTTCAAAATAACATTTATATTCAGCAGAAGAAAGAAACTCATTCAGGTTTAAAACTAATTTTGAGTGAGTAAATGATGGTATAAATATAAAACACTATGACAGAATCGACAGACAGATGACAGAATTTTTATTCTTTAATGTTAAAAAAAAAAAAAACGCAAAGAGAAAAAATAACTCGCTACTCTTGACTGAAAAAAAATAATACAGCTGCTTTAATAGGAATCAGTCTATATAGTGTTTTTTTTTTTTTGTATTTGTTCATTCAATTTCTTGAATGCTCCAACTAAATATGCCTATTGTACCTGAAAATAAAGCACTGTTTGTTTTATTTGTATATTATGTGTATTTGTAATGTGTATCTTTGTTCTTATTTTTAATAAGGATAAAATAATGACAAAGATTTTTTTTTATCTTCGTCCACTTTGGCCTAAATATCCACCATTCTTTTTTATATTTTGTTACCTTGAAAGGCTTTGTCTTTATAAGAGGGAAATTATTTTGGCTGCACTGCTCAGACAAAATAGTAAAACTAACATGACAAAGAATCGTGATAAAATCGTGAAATCGTGATATTTCTAAAAAAAAATCGTGATATGATATTTTTTGCCATATCGCCCACCCCTATTTACATGTATATAGTTATAGTCATATAATTTATATTATATATAAATATATTTAATATATAAAAATATCCTATTTTTCTTAAATATATACATGCATGTGTGTGTATTTATATAGACATAATAAATATACACAGTACACACACATATATTATGTACATAAAAACTTTTATTTTGGATGCCATTAATTGCGATTAATCGTTGCCTAGCACTAAATTTTAATAATTCATATACAGTATAGTATAAAAAAAATAAAATAAAATGTTTCATTTAAATAAAATAAAGACAGATCTGAAAACGTTGAACATTTTCATGAGTGGCCTGAATATGAACAGAGAGCAAGTTCATAAGTGCTTTTATCGCCTTTTTATGGTACATACACACCTTGCCCTGCAGACAAATTATTCTTCGATTTTTTTTTTGTATCTCAAGTACAAGCTTGACTAAATTAGGATAATTTATGAATCAGGATCTCTAATTAGAGGATGCTAGAATTATCAGAATGCAAGGACAGCTTTAAAGGGGTCATATAATGGTGCTAAAAAGAACATTCTTCTGTGTATTTGGTGTAATGCAATGTGTTTACGTGGTTTAAAGTTAAAAAAAAAAAAAAAAACGCATTATTTTCCAGATATTTTACATTATTTTATCTCCTCTAAGCCCTGCCTTTCTGAAACGGGTAGATTTTTACAAAGCTCATTGGTGTGAAACAGCAAGGTGTGCTCTGATTGGCCAGCGATCCAGTGCATTGTGATTGGCCGAATACCTCAAGCGTGTGATGGAAATGTTACGCCCCTTACCATAATATGATGTTGCGTCCCCACGACGACACAAAAACATTAAAAGCCATTTCAAACGAGGCATTTGTTGCATCAAGTGGGGACATAATTACTGATTATAATGACTTATACTGTCTTTTTACACGTCGCGATGCTGCATTTGTGATCGGAGAAACACAAACAACAAGCACTACTTACACTCGCATTTGAATAATAAGTAGCAGATTTTTTAAATAATAAAACATAACATTACTTACAGGCTGTGAGTCAGAAGCGCCAGACTGTCCTTGTAAGGTTGGAACTGCCCCACTTTTGAGTAAAAGTCTTTCTACATGTAACAGCCGTGGTGTCCAGCAAGCCAGTAAACCTCACTCCCCTGATCTAGTGACTCTTAGCACCCGTCTCCCGCGCTTAGACCGAGGTTCGAATCTTGCTCGGAGTGGGGTGAATAGGACCGGTTACACACAACCGGCCTTGTACTCTCCCATGTTCAGAAAACAATCCTCCGTGAAGTGTGCAGCACAAACTCCAATATTTGTGTTGTACTGCTCTGGGACAGTGTTGTAAATAAAACTCAGCCACAGAGTTCTTGTTATGTCCTCTTTACTCGCATCCAAACACACAGCACCTCTCCACGACATGGCGCCGGCGGAAGCAACAACATAGAGTGAGAAAGTTATGCCTTCTTTCTTTGCGTATACATTTGGGCAGTGTTATGCAAATCTTCCCACATCGTGACGTAGAGATGTGGGGGCGTACGAGCCGTTTTAGGTAGGTGTGGCTGACTCTTAACTTTAATAAAGATTATCTCTTTGGATTTGAGACTTTGGTCTTTGCAACTTTACAGATCTTCTTTAATGCACCAAGAGCTTGTAACACTCCAAAGAGAAAGGAAAAATTGAAATCACATCATATGACCCCTTTAAAAGCACTACATCAATGCATGCGCCTTTGACTTTTGACTATGCATTAGCAGGTCTTAACAATTCAGGACGGCCTGCGGGCCCGGGGCCAATGTGTGAGAGACTTTTGAGCCAGTTGACAAAACTGTCTATGAGCTATTATCAAGTTATTATTTATGTCTGTAAAGAAACCTTCACATTTAATAATATATAGACAAAAAGTATTATACACACACACACACACACAAACATACATACACACACATATATATATATATATACACGGGTGCATCTCAATGAATTAGAATGTCGTGGAAAAGTTCATTTATTTCAGTAATTCAACTCAAATTGTTAAACTCGTGTATTAAATAAATTCAATGCACACAGACTGAAGTAGTTTAAGTCTTTGGTTCTTTTAATTGTGATGATTTTGGCTCACATTTAACAAAAACCCACCAATTCACCATCTCAACAAATTATAATACTTCATAAGACCAATAAAAAAAAAAACATTTTTAGTGAATTGTTGGCCTTCTGGAAAGTATGTTCATTTACTGTATATGTACTCAATACTTGATAGGGGCTCCTTTTGCTTTAATTACTGCCTCAATTCGGCGTGGCATGGAGGTGATCAGTCTGTGGCACTGCTGAGGTGGTATGGAAGCCCAGGTTTCTTTGACAGTGGCCTTCAGCTCATCTGCATTGCTGGGTCTGGTGTCTCTCATCTTCCTCTTGACAATACCCCGTAGATTCTCTATGAGGTTCAGGTCTGGTGAGTTTGCTGGCCAGTCAAGCACACCAACACCATGGGGTCATTTAACCAACTTTTGGTGTTTTTGGCAGTGTGGGCAGGTGCCAAGTCCTGCTGGAAAATGAAATCAGCATCTCCATAAAGCTTGTCAGCAGAAGGAAGCATGAAGTGCTCTAAAATGTCCTGGTAGATGGCTGCGTTGACTGTGGACTTCAGAAAACACAATGGACCAAAACCAGCAGATGAAATGGCAGCCCAATTCATCACTGATTGTGGAAACTTCACACTGGGCTTCAAGCAGCTTGGATTCTGTGCCTCTCCAGTCTTCCTTCAGACTCTGGGACCTTGATTTTCAAATGAAATGCAAAATTTACTTTTATCTGAAAAGAGGACTTTGGATCACTGAGCAACAGTCCAGTTTTTTTTCTCCTTAGCCCAGGTAAGATGCTTCTGACATTGTTTCTGTTTCAGAAGTGGCTTGGTAGCCCTTTTCCTGAAGACGTCTGAGCGTGGTGACTCTTGATCACTGACTCTAGCTTCAGTCCATTCCTTGTGAAGCTCTCCCAAGTGTTTGAATCAGCTTTGTTTGACAGTATTCTCAAGCTTGTGGCCATCCCTGTTGCTCGTGCACCTTTTCCTACCCCATTTCTTCCTTCCAGTCAACTTTTCACTTAATATGCTTTGATACAGCACTCTGTGAACAGCCAACCATTCAGTAATGACCTTCTGTGACTTACCCTCTTTGTGGAGGGTGTCAATGATTGTCTTCTGGACAACTGTCAGATCAGCAGTCTTCCCCATGATTGTATAGGCTATTGTGTAACCATTTTGAAGGTTCAGGAAACCTTTGCAGGTGTTTTGAGTTGATTAGCTGATTGGCATGTCACCATATTCTAATTTGTTGAGATAGTGAATTGGTGGGTTTTGTTAAATGTGAGCCAAAATCATCACAATTAAAAGAACCAAAGACTTAAACTACTTCAGTCTGTGTGCACTGAATTTATTTAATACACAAGTTTCACAATTTGAGTTGAGTTAGTGAAATAAATGAACTTTTCCACGACATTCTAATTCATTGAGATGCACCTGTATATATACATACACATAGTCATGGCCAAAAATATCGGCACCCTTGGTAAATATGATCAAAGAAGGCTGTGAAAATTAATCTGCATTGTTAATCCTTTTGATCTTTTATTTTAAAAAAAATTCACAAAAATCTAACCTTGCATAATAAGAATTTAAAATGGGGGGAAATATCATTATGAAATGTTTTTCTCTAATATACATTGGCCACAATTAACAGCACCCTTTTATTCAATACTTTTTGAAACCTCCATTTGCCAGTTTAACAGCTCTAAATTTTCTCCTATAATGCCTGATGAGGTTTGAGAACACCTGACAAGAGATCAGAGACCATTCCTTCATCCAGAATCACTCCAGACCCTTTAGATTCCCAGCTCCATGTTGGTGCTTCTTCTCTTCAGTTCACCCCACTCATTTTCCATAGGGTTCAGGTCAGAGGACTGGAATGGCCATAGCAGAAGCTTGGTTTTGTGCTCAGTGACCCATTTTTGTGTTGTTTTTGAGGTTTGTGTTTGGATTATTGTACGGTTGGAAGATCCAAACATGGCCCATTATAAGATTTCTAACAGAACCAGTCACTTACTGATTTTTTATCTGTTGGTATTTGATAGAATCCATGATGCCATGTGTCTAAACAAGATGTCCAGGACCTCCAGCAGAAATATAGGCCCACAACATCAAAAATACAGCAGTATATTTCATTGTACACATGGGGTACTTTTTATCCCTGTGTTCACCAAACCCATCTTGAGTGTTTGCTGCTTAAAAGCTAATTTTTTAGTTTCATTTGACCATATAAGCCAGTCCCATTTGAAGTTACAGTCATGTCTGATAACTGAATATGCTGGAGTTTGTTTTTGGATGAGCTAGGAGAATTTTTCTTGAAACCCTTCCAAACAACATGTGGTGATGTAGGTGCTGTTTGACAGTTTTTTTTAAAGGTTTTCTGACCCTCAACTCAACTATTTTCTGCAATTCTCTAGCTGTGGTCCTTGGAGAGTCTTTAGCCACTCGAACTCTCCTTCTCACCGTGCATTAGGTCGATATGGACACACGTCCTCTTCCAGGCAGTTTCCTAATATTTTATGTTGATTGGAAATTCTAAATTATTGCCCTGATGGTGGAAATGGGAATTTTCACTGCTCTAGCTCTTTTCTTAAAGCCACTTCACTAATTTGTGAAGCTCAATTATCTTTTGCTGTACATCAGAAATATATTCTTTGGTTTTTCTCATTGTTATGGATGATTAAGGGAATCTGGCCTTTGTTTTCCCTCCTATTTATATTTCTGTGAAACAGGAAGCCATGGCTGGATAATTTCATGTTCATAATCACCCTGGAGTGCTCAAAATTGTGAATATGAATGGGAGATGTTTTACTCATAAGAATTTCTATGGGTGCCAATAATTGTGTCCAACGTGTATTTGAGAAAAACATTTATTTCCTAATGATATTTCCCCCCATTTTAAATTCTTATTATCTAATGAAAGGTTAGATTTTTGTGAATTTTTTAAATAAAAGATCAAAAGGATTAACAATGCAGATTAATTTTCACAGCCTTCTTTGATCATATTTACCAAGGGTGCCGATATTTTTGGCCATGACTGTATGTATATATATATGTATATATATATTGTCAGGTTTGGGGGGGTTTAACTTTCAGCGTCTTCGTTTGTGTACTGCTGCAGTAATCCGTTTGGACTCAAAAGAATGTATAGCAGCATGGCACTGTGCTCACCATGAGGTGTTCTTTCAAGGTCATTTGGGTCCATATTGCACAGTTTCAGATTGGATTTGAGGCCATCCTTGTAACGTTTGAATTGTCCTCCTTGGGAGCGTGTACCACTCTGGAGCTGCCCATAGAAAACCTGCTTTGGCAAGCGCAGATCTGACATGCGCACAACTACTTTGCGTTTATACTACATATACTACAGGGATGGGCAACTTCAGTCCTGGAGGGCCGGTATCCTGCAGAGTTTAGCTCCAACCCTAATCAAACACACCTGCCTGTAGCTTTCTAGTGATCTTGAAGACATTGATTAGCTTCTTCAGATGTGTTTGATTAGGGTTGGAGCTAAACTCTGCAGGACACCGGCCCTCCAGGACCGAAGTTGCCCATTCCTGATATACTATTTAAAAATACATATATCAAAACACATTTATAAATCATTATTTGTCATTCTATTTAAACATTAAAATAATACATTTATGTTTTAAAAAAATTTAAATATACTTAATGTATTTTTAAAATAAAATAATATTTATATATTTTATATAAATCCATTTTTATATTTTTTTTGTTTTTTATAAACATTCTATATATATATATATATATACACACACACACTGACAATATATTTTTAAATAAATAAATAAATAAATATAATTAGTTAAAAACATATAAATTATAAAAATGGCATCTTAACGCATTTTTTAATAAAAAATAATACATATATGTCTATATGCATATGTAACGTTTTTGAATAAAAAATATTTTATATGCTATAAAAATATATATAAAATGATATAGTCAATTACTTTAGAAATAAAGAACAATGTTTAATAAATATTAAATATATTAATTTTTAAATAGATTTTAGATATATAAATGATATAGATTTTATATCTGGTACTTAATCTAGCACTTTCACGCATTACTAAAATACTTTATATATTTAATGTATATTTTTTAAATAAAACAATATATTTTTTAGATTTTTAACTAAAATACATCTAATGCATTCATAATTATATAAAGACTGACAATATATATATATATCTATCATTAAAATGTAAAAATTTATTAAAATGTAAAAGAATATATAAAAAATATATTTTTTTAATTTAATGTATAATTATAAAACATATAAAGTTAGATATTTAATGTATTATTTAAAAAAAATTAACTTAAAAATGCACTTATTTATAATTATATATTCTAACAATGTATGCATCGATGCCTATTTCCCCTGATTAACACTAACATCCCATGCATATTCACTCCTCTGATTCATCTGCTGCATCAAACACACTATTACTATGATTTAACACACTGCTGCCTAATCAAGACAGTGTCTCTCTTATAACCGCAGCAGCTTCATTGCAGTGCAGGGCGGGATGCGCTGGAACTTCAAAGGCAGCAGCAGCAGCGCATCATAAACGCGTCCCTGAGCTGCATCTGAAAGCACGCGGGACACCGCACAAACCCACTGAACACAGCCCTGTGTAACCTAACTTTGGCCTGAATAACACATCCGCGCAAAACGCATTAAACGCCGCTTACCTGTAACGCCTTTGGGAAGTTGCGCCCAATCTGGGACTTTCATTCAGTCCACGCGCACGAGCGTTTTGAACTGTACTTCAGAGCAGCAGATGCAGTGAAGAGCGAGTGAGTTCAGTGGCGCCGCGCAGATAACAGCAGCAGAGTGATTGCCGTCGCGCGCCGAGCTCTGCGGCTTCAGCCGATCCGCGTCTGATACAGATCTGCGGCAGACTGCGACGCGCACTATATGGCAGGAAACCACCGCTGCTCTGCGCTCCTCACCTGAGGAATGAGGAGCACTATATGGCAGCCGCCGAAAAATGTAAGCTTGCGGTCTTCAAAGATTTTGGGGAATAAGTGTTTGAAAATAATAATATTTCTATTATGTATGTAATTAATATATAATATATAGAAGCAAATGTTTCTGCTAAATGTTTCATTGATTCTTGAAAAAAGCGCTGAAAACTCTTTTTATTTGTATATTTGATCAATTTCATTCATTATTGAGAAATGTATTAAATTATTTTGTTTAATTAAATAATATTGAACATTATAAATATCCTTTTTTTAAGTAAATAATAATAGGCTAAATTGGCTCAATATTTTGGTCCATGTATCAATTAATAATATTGTTTCTTTATCTGCACAACACATATCATTTCAATTAATTTTCAATTTTGGCACGCATTTTGCGTATAGATTTCTAAAATGAAATTTTTAACCTGGTTTTCATTTTTAAATTTAATTGATTTATTTAAAAATGGCAGAAAATGCCTTCCATAATACTGACCATTAACTTGAGTAATGTTATAGCATTACCAAATTCTACTTGGAAAATAAAGAGACATAATAGAATAGAATTCAAATAGAACAGAATTCACTCAAGAGGTTTATCTAATGATGTGCATGTCTGCAGGCTTTTACCAGCCCTTTATAAGCAAATGCTTCTATCTAGTGGTCAAAATTGGTATTAAATCACAATACAGCAAGCATGCTTGGTCATGGATTCAGAGAACTGTCTTTCTCATGAAAACTAGGCCTGTCTAATCAAGAAATTATCCAATGAATTAAACAGCAGGCGAAATATTGTGTCAGAGCTTTTCGAGATTTAACTTTAATGATCGATACACCAAATGTGGTCTGCGATTTACATTTGAGTGAAGACACAACAAATGGATAAATGGGAAAACATCTGAAAAACACATGCTGTTATTGAATCATAATCATAAACAAGCAAAGAAAACATTACGGAAAAAAAAATCCCACAGTAGAAGCTTATAGTGCCAGCTACAGAGCAGTAATAACAAATAGTAGGCTACATTTCACAAACAACTACAAATAAACTGCAATTCTGTGAAATGTTTAGTTGAAAAGTGTACTTGTGCTCTAATATAAAGGGCACTTGTTTTGATATTATTAGTTGTGTCTAAAGAGTGCAAATATTTTTGGGGCCACTGTAGATCCTGTAGTGAATTGAAATTACTCATTCTGTTTTTTTAAACATCACAGAGAGACACTGAATTAGTATACAGCACAAATCCAGCATAGAGGGGTTCAGTGAATGTGGTGTTGAATGTGTATAAATGTCTGAGTGTGTTTGTGTCAGAGATGCTGTAGAAGGACAGAATCCCGGCCGGCTCGTCCACATACACTCCTACTTTGTTTAGGGGAGGTGCTGGGGGAGGAATGTGTGCTCCCATATTATCATGCCAGGCAATCAGTTTCTCCCCAAAGCAGCTCAGAATCCAGGATTTGTCATTGGCGCCGAACCTGCTTTCACAACCTTCTCCTTTCCTGCCGATTCCTTCATATGACACGACCATATCACCCAACCCGCTCCATTCAGCCTCCCAGTAACAGCGTCCAGACAGACGCTCTTTACACAGGACTTGCGGAAGGCCGTCAAATCTCTCTGGATTATCAGGGTATATCATTGGATCTGGATTACGCACCAACTTTTTGTTACTGTCTGCAACAGACAGGAGATTGTGTGCCGTGTTTGCATCCAGTGTCAGATCAAAGAAATCTGCACCAAAGAAAAGAGAACACAATTAAGAGCACAAAATATGTTGAAGAATCACACTGGTCTTGGATCTACTTTTTGGTTCTACATAAATATTTTTGACCACATGTACACAGTAAACATTTTATACTTGAGACCTTATTCTGGTGCTGTAAAATAGTGTCCTGTGAAGAAACATGTGTAGACCTACATTTTAGGAGTTCTTCTCTACTCATGTTCTCTCCGCTGTGTTCCATGATCCAGACTGTCGAAGAAAAAGAAAAGCATAATGTGTCATGTTGTATTTATTGGACTCACTACCACCAAAAAAATAAAATAAATAGAACAGTAAATAATCTAATAAAGGGATAGTTCACCCAAAACTGAAAATTCTGTCTTAAACTACTCTCTTTGCACACAAAAAAGTATTCTCATAGCTTCATAAAATTAAGGTTGAACCACTGACGTCACATGGATTATTTTAACGATGTCCTTACTATCTTTCTGGGCCTTAAACATTTCAGTTGTATTGCTGTCTATGCAGGGACAGAAAGCTCTCGGATTTCATCAAAAATATCTAAATTTGTGTCTTACGGGTTTGAAACGACATGAGGGCGAGTCATTTTCATTTTTGGATGAACTAACCCTTTAAATATAATAAATAATACTTTGCTTTCCATCATTACTAGACAATTTTTTTGTAGTTTATTAGGGACCAAGCACCGAAGGTACCAAGGCATCTATTGTATCTGTAACAGGTTAACTAGTTTGCTAGATAAACATGGTCTTAAAGACATACACCCATATCACTTGCACTGTTCATTGCCAGCAAACTATAAAGATTTTAAAATTTTAAAATCTTTATAGTTTGTTTCATTAAGTTTGTAACTATTTTTCTGTAAGAACAAAATACTAGTACGCAACAATTCATGTGACACAATTACCTTTTATTTTCGCCAATCCTTCCCAAATCTTGATGTGGTTATACTTGAAGTTCTCATTCTGTACAGCCAAACCAATAATCTGGTTCAAACGGGTTTTTAAAGTTGCTGCCACATCACTTCCTGTGGGAGCTACCATTTTGGTGTGATGTTAGAGGGAGGAATTTAAGAACAGCTGTTTTCTCTTTTAATTTGCTGTTAAATCTCTTAATGTTTCTTACATTATTTGTCTGGGAAGCTTCAGTTTTGTTGTGTTTTGTCTTTATATTATTTAATTTGACTGCTGCAGACATTTCAGTTTGTTCCAATTATGATGGTTTGTCCTGTAGGTGGGGCTTATAGGCTTGCTACCCAAGTTTATTCAGTTTTAACCGCCAAAAATGCTTAAGGAGAAGTAGTAGAAGTAGAAGTTTATTCAGTTCTGCTTGTGGACTCAGAGAAGTTAAGTCTGAGCAGTGTTGCAAAATTGGGCCAATTGGTTTAGCCATATTAGCACATTGTTGCTGTTTCATTTCACTTTTGTACAGTTTTTAGTAGTGATGGGAAACCAAGGCTTTCTGAACCATTTGAGGCTTTCATCAAATTATGCCAAAAAACAGTTCATTACTCGAAGCTTTTAACACAGTATGCATTAGCGATTTCTGGTGGTCTGACTTGGTGTCTCCACCAAATCTAACAAAACATTGTGGAGCAGAGGATGGTTTAAAAAAAGTTTTTAATCTGTGCCAACTCCTGTCATGCATAGTCCGGTTAACGGATTCACATACTGATCAATGATATAAAATATACAAGCATGTGATTATAATTAATAATTGATGTGAGTAGTTGCAAAAATATTTTGGGTGAGCTGTTCGGGGTCTCTGGGACCCCAGCTATAGAACATGATTAAATGCAGTAGAGGTGTGGCGTGCATTCAGTTTCTGTCTGGTGTTGAGGTTATTCTAAACTATTCTAATTTGAATCCCAAATAAGTGTACTGTACACAGACACACACACACAACCAAATCAATGTAAAGTCAAACACAAGAGTCACGGTGCCACCTGCTGGCCAGGAGATGTGAAAAATTTTTACCAAGTCAAACAATACCAAATTTTTCAATGTCTGCCATTTCGTGCATCTGAATGAATTTCTATCATAAAACGCTGTATTTTAGGAATGCTTTGGCGTATAGTTAAAAAACTTGGTTTGTGTCTTCGGCACCATGCCATGAAGCAATCTATACAAATATTTACATTTATATTTACATTTATGCATTTAGCAGACGCTTTTATCCAAAGCGACTTACATTGCATTCAAGTTACAGTATGCTAGAACTTTTGTGAACTTTTGTGAATTTTGTCTGATAGAATCTCACCCCATTCTATTGCTTGGCTCCTACAGAATCCAATGGTGTATGTTTTTTGACAGTTGACTTACTTTTTTGACATACTTATTTAAACTTGTCTTAGACCAGGGGTGTCAAACTCCATTCCTGGAGGGCCACAGCCCTGCCAAGTTTAGCTTCAATCTTTAATCAGTGCTCCTGATCTAGTTAATCAAGTCCTTCAGGCTTGTTTGAAAACCACAGATATGTGTTGTAGCAGAGTTGTAGCTAAACTCTGTAGGACTGTATCCCTCCAGGAGCTGAGTCTGACACCCCTGTCCTAGACCGTTGGTCCGATCTTCACCTAATTTCACTTAGATCATCATGAGACCATCCTGGCAAAAAGTTAATAAGCGTTTTTTGATGTCTCAGTCTGTTTTCTTGTAACTCATCATCAAAGTTGATATCAAGGCAAAGCCTAATATTTTATGCTATACTGTACTTTTACCATACTTTCACTTTCTTACAATACTAATACAATACATTTACATGGATCTTAATAACCCGTTTTTAAATTTGTGAGCCACAATGTTCAAACTTGTAGCCACATAAAGCTGAATAAATGAAATTTCCTTCAGACTGAAATGAGTTGTTTAAACCTTTGATAATCTGTTTAATAGGAAAACATTAGCCATGTAAATGTGATGGCTATATCTGTTATCGTTGTTGGGTGGAAACCTTATTCATCTCAATATTTCTACCTTTTTTTTTTTTCATAAGTCAGTGCTATTGGTCAGTCTTTATGTCTGTTTGTAGATTTAACAACTATTTAACCAATGAAAAGTATTAAAAAGGCCTTGTGACTGAACATTGTTAACTCCATTGGATCCTCAAACTGCAAAACCTCATAGCTCCACCCCACGTCCCTGTCTCCATCTTGCACACAATTTGGAAATGGCTTGTTTGTGTTGCAAGGGTAAATAAAGAACTGGTTGTTTGAATAAGAACAGTACTTTCTTTTCTCAAAAAAAAAAAACAAATCACTATAAAGGCTAATGTTCTATGTGTCTGAGAAGAGAAAAAGAGTGCCTTAGTCTAGCATTTGCTGTTTAGTCATAGCCAATACTGCCTTTGTATTTTTTATCAAATGAGATTTAGGCCAAATATTTTCAACAACAGGAAAAACTGAGCCCTTATTTAGCTACAATAAACTTTGTAGCCTTTAAGTTGATAAAAACTGTAAAGTGCTGCACTTACTGCCTCAGATGCAGCTGTTCTGATGATGGACAAAATACAGATGTCCGACATTCATTGGTCAAAATCCTCATTAACTCCATTTGAGCTGGATTTTGGTGAAATATAATGACGCATGCCAAATATGATGACAGTGTTTAATTATTCAGAAACTATAGGGTTTTTCGCATTTCCTGAAAAGTAGCGCGTTTAAGGTTTCCATTCAACAGCAACAAGATATATGATTTTAAAATTACCTCAGCTTCTCCGGATGGCAGCTTCTTAGAAAGCAGCTTCACTCCTGAATCCTGAAGTTATTGTTAGTCAGGTCCAGTTCCTTTAGACAGGAGTTTGATGATTGTAGAGCTGAAACAACACAAACCAGTGAACTTACTGGCGGACAGTCTAAATATACAACACTGAAAGATTACGTAATTGATCTGTAAGTATACACCACACCTCTTGGTTGCTTATGCTTTACAAAACATTGCTTTAGAATCAAACCGTGCTTTCAGTGAGCAGTGTGACTTTCAGTAAAATGTGCTCATAACGTGGTACAGATATATTGGATATTATTCTTACTTACTAAAAAAACCTGAGCAAACAGTCTCATGATCATTGGCAAATAACAGTAGTATCTTTGAACATATGCAATTTCTCTCTGTATACTGTTAGCAAAAATGTAATGAAAATAAATATCAAAGGTAGAACACCATATCTCCTCAGTTTTATGACTACTTTAAAATTACCTCAGCCTTACCAGTTGGCAGTTTGGACACAATGAGTTCAGAGATCAGAGTTTGATGAATGACCGACCTTTATCACAGCTCCACACCCCTTAGTTACACATGCTTTACAAAACCTTGAATAAGAATCAAGCTGAGCTTCCAGTGAGCATTGTGACTTTCAGTGAAATGGGTTCATTATTGAATCTGAATTTGCAAATCTTCATCCATGTGTAAATCACACTGGATTTGTGTGTGTATTTTGAGACTTTCCTGCTAGCCTCTACTCTTTAGCCAATCAGATGCCAGTTTATTGACATGTCTTCACTTCCTTCTGCTGTAGAGAAGTGAAGCCAAAATGTCACAAGAGCTCAGCTATGGAAGGTGGATTGGGCCAAAACTGTTTAAATGGAACGTGAAATTTGGTTGTGTCAGCACGCACTGTTCATCTGCATCAACACAGCAATTTTGAGTGCTTTTCTTTGTTTGTTTTTGGAGAAATGCACATTCTGGTCATGTTAAGGTATCAGTTTTTGCCACATTTCTTTAGTATGTGTAAAGACGCACCGTTGTACCATGTTAAGATGACAAATTTGAATGTGAATCTCAATGCGCTCACATTCTGGCCATGTTTATAATACTTATAATTATAAAGTAGATTTACCATTAGATTTACCGACATATTAATCCTTTCTTTAGTTTAGTGTGATATTGCTTTACTGATATCTACTGTGATAGAGTAAATTACTTTAACAATGTGAACTAAGACTTTTCCAGCTGAGAAAGAATGTTAAACTAATTAACTAAAAAGGACATGACAAATCATGACATAAGACTGATATCACACTCAACGTACCGATGCATTATCCCTCATGAACAAATATAATGCCTATAATGTCTATAATGTCACTGTGCAATTCTGAGTGTGCTACACACAGGTGAGTGGGACAAACCACCTGTAGAAACACACTCTTTTTCTCTATATATGCACCAGACAGTTTCTTATAAACACTCTATGTTACAAGGACTTAATAAGATAACACAAATGTTTACTTGTGAATACACCACAAATCATATTGCACTACTTGCTTCTTAACCTTAAATACTTCTTTAGCACACTATCATGTACAGTTATTATGTAAAGTACTTGTATAGTCTGTCTTAGGTTATGTATGTATAGTATGTATATGATGTATGTATGTATAGTCAACTATTTATAGTATATGTATAGTTAGATTTCCGCTACAGCAAGTTAGCTATGTAGGTCTAAAAATTGTTCTTACGTCTAGTGTTGTATGTTTATATTTATGTTTATTTATGTAGCACCGTGGTCCTACGAGACACGATATTTCGTTCCACTGTATGTCCACACATGTAGTAGAATGACAATAAAGCTCGACTTGACTTGACTTGATGTCTGATGTTTGCATAAGTGCATACCAGTGTACCATTTCAACATCGTTCATGAATAAACATGATGTTTGATGTTTGTATAGCCTATGTAAACCAACATACCATCACGTTAAATGCAGCAATTTCATTGGCTGATGTGCATGTTGTCGTGTTAACGAGGACAAACTGTGCATGTTGATATGCCAAACACTTTTGGCCCCATCCACCTTCCATAGGCCGCTCCATAGACCAAATTTGGAGCAAGAGTCTGTGCAGTAGTGATCGTGAGGTGAAGCTGTGGTTTCCATTTGTTTTTATAGCATCAAATAACTAACTAAATCCAAACTTATAAGAAAAATCAACACTTGAACACATTAGAATGATAAGAACTACCTAAAATAAACCAGTTTTGGGAGGAAAAAATATTTAAGGCTTTTCAGTTTGGCTCGCATCCTATTCATTTACATAGAGAGGGCGAGGTTTATGATCTTTACTGCAGCTGGCCACCAAGGGGTGAAAGAAATGTTTTGGCTTCACTTTTCAGGATGTGTGTAACACACCCAGTTATTAGCATCAGTCTTTTTTGATCTTGAGAAACTGTCTGCGTCCCAATGTGCATACTATCCATCCTAAATTCTATGTGATATTAGTAATTTTCAATATTATTTATGACAGATAGGGTGGATAGTATGCACATTGGGATGCAGGGACTGTGTATCATTACATCCAGCTTCAGTATTAGACTACTGTTTATAATAAAACTCTGCTACATTGACAGCATTTTCTTAATTTATGTCAGGAGTGCACAATCAGCATGCAAAATCAGTAGTTTTGGCATTTTGAATAGAATAACAAAACACATTTATATTCAGTCACGACTGCTCCGGTTTATTTACATTCAAAGTAATCTGCTAAACAGCATCCATAGGGCTTATAGTCAAAAAGTGTCCATATTAGAAAAAAATATTGATATACTTACATGTTTACTTAATATTTCTTTAGACAAAATCATCATTTCTATTCATTTTCCACTGAATTATTCCATCTGATGAGCATTAGCTGCTTCCAGTGCTGTCTGCCTGTGTCTTCTCTGCTGTGATCGATGTTATGACTCAGAGAAAGATCATTATAGTCATCTCATATTACATGCTCATAGCACACCCCGTTTCTTCCTATGACGAAGTTACTTTCACTTTATGTCTTTGTACATAACTAAGGGCTAAAAGATTGCAAAAATACACATTTATATACAAGCAAACACAACTTATAATTGTCAGATGGTGTGTCCACCAATCACATAATATATCAGAAGTGATCACATATCAGGACAATTAGAGAATTAAATAAATTGATAAAAGCATCCCAGTACCCCTTACAATAATGATTAAACATTTTGAAGTGTGCTTTAACACTGTGTCAGAATATAGACCCCTTTGTATTGAAGATGTAAGTTTAAACCACACAAATCACAAACAAGTTTAGAAATTTGTCAACATTTACATTCATGCATTTGAAAGACGATTTTATCCAAAGCAACTTACATTGCATTCAAGGAATATATTTACATGATCAGTTCTTGCTTTACCTGGGAACTGAGCTAGTTATAAACCAAGCATTAGTAACCAAGCAGTACTACCCTAGTCATCTGAGAATAAAATATGTAAGAAGAGGCAAAGAAAGTAAGGAAGCGGCATTCATCCTGTCCAATTATTCTTAAGGCCAGATAAGTGACATTTAAAGTTTTAAATGACAATTATTCATCCAATCACCTCTTACATGAAAGATTGAGGTGGGAAAACAATTCATGACTCTGTGAGAAAGACACTGAACCTGTAGAACGTATTTTCTTCCAGACAATATGAACTTTGCCTTGCATTCCAAAACTGCCTTCAATCTAAAGTTGTACCAATACAACCTTTAAATATGACCACGATTAAATGTGATAACCATGATTCTATTAGCTAAACACATTATTCATATATGTAGTCTGATGATACATGGGGCAACTTTTTGAGCAATATTGTTTGGGCACTTTCCCATTGAGAATGGGTAATAAATTTCTATCTGGATACTTTAGATTGGTTATGGGCCCTGTGTCTCATTTGGTTGCCCGTTGATGGCAACATTAACCAAAGTTGCTCTGTAACATTGCTCAAAAAGTTGCCCCATGTATCATCAGCCTACATCTTTAAATGTTAAGCCCCCTTTCAACAGATGGAAGAAGAATGGACTGAAGCCATTTGAAGCAAAAGATGCTTGAGTCTTTCTCAACACTAACTTTTCAGAGACACATTTTCAAGCACCTGGTCACAATGTGCTTTTTCATGCAGTGTCCTAGCGGGACGATGTACTATATTATATTAATATAGGAACATGCTACACAAAGTTTGACAGCCATAGATATTTTCTTCACGTTGAACAATACATATTCTTTTTTTTTTAATATTTAGAAACCTAACAAATCTCTTTTTGTGAAATGTTTTGGTTGAAAAGTATACTTCTAAAAGTTTCTTTAGAATAAAGGAAACTTGTTTTGACATTTTTAATTGTGTCTCATAAGACCAACTTTTTGAAGCCATCTTGTAATTATTCGTCCTGTTGTTTAACATTACACAGAGACACTGAATAGTTATAAAGCATAAATCCAGCATAGAGGGGTTCAGTGAATGCGGTGTTGAATGTGTGTAAGTGTCTGGGTGTGTTTGTGTCAGAGATGCTGTAGAAGGACAGAATGCCGGCCGGCTCGTCCACATACACTCCTACTTTGTTTAGGGGAGGTGCTGGGGGAGGTATATGTATTTGAACAGAATTATGCTGGGCAACCAGTTTCTCCCCGAAGCAGCCTAGAATCCAGGATTTTTCATTGCCTCCAAACCAATAGCCACAATTTTTATATGACACTGCCACGTCACCCTCCCCGCTCCATTCAGCCTCCCAGTAACAGCGTCCAGACAGACTCTCTTTACACAGGACCTGCTGTAAGTGTTCAAATCTCTCTGGATGATCAGGATATGACATTGGCTTTGAATTATATAACAACTTTTTGTTGCCCTCTAAAAGAGAGAGCCGATTGTGTGCCGTGTTTGGATCCAGTGTGAGATCACAGAAATCTGCACACAAGAAAAGAGAAGAAATAAGAAATAAAGAGCACAAAATATTTACATTTACATTTAGTCATATAGCAGACATTTTGAGGACAATGGAAGCAATCAAAATCAATGATATGCAAGAGCTATAACAAGTCTCAGTTAGCTTAACATAGTACACGTAGCAAGGCTTTTTTTTAGAAAAAGAAGACAGATAGAAAAAGAATAGAGCAAGCTAGTTTTAGAGGCCTTTTTGCTTTTTGTTAATTGTATAATAAATAAAAAGAAAACAAATAGAATACAAAAAGATTAGAAAAGCTGGTGTTAGTGTTTTTTTTTTTTTTTTTTAGAATAGAATTAGAATAGAGAGAGCTAGAGTTAGAGGGTCAAATAAAGACGTAAGAGATTCTTGAAGATGGCTAAGGATTCAGCTGCTCGGACTGAGTTGGGCAGGTGATTCCACCAGGAGGGAACATTTAATGTAAAAGTCAGTGAAAGTGATTTTGTGCCTCTTTGGGATGGCGCAATAATGCGTCGTTCACTTGCAGAACGCAAGCTTCTATAGGCACATAAGTCTGAAGTAATGAATTTAGGTAAAGGGGTGCAGAGCCAGAGGTGGTTTTGTAGGCAAACATTAATGCCTTGAATTTTATGCGAGCAGTTATTGGTAGCCAGTGCAAATTGATAAAGAGAGGTGTGACGTGCGTTCTTTTTGGCTCATTAAAAATTAATCTTACTGCCGCACTCTGGCAAATATTAAATAAATTAATATAAAATAAAATATATTCAAATATGTTGAAGAAATCAAATTGGCCTTGGATCTACTTTTTAAATAAATATTTTGGCCACATGTACACAGTAAACATTTTATACTCGAGACCTTATTCTGATCTTCTGTAAAATGCTGTCGTGTGTGTGTGTGTGTGTGTGTGTGTGTGTGTGTGGACCTACATTTGTATAGTCCTGTTTTAATCATGTTCTCTCCCCCGTGATCCAGACTGTCAAAGAAAAAAAAAAAAAGGCATGTGTCATGTTCTATTCATCTAACTTACCAAAAAATTAATAACAATAAATGAAAACTAACAAATACAATACAAAAAATAAAATAAAATAAATAATCAATAAATAAAAAATGCTGTCCATCCTTTATTAATAATGTGACTTAGTTAACACTAACAAAAATAATAAATACTGTTACAAATGTATTGTTCATGTTAGTTAATATTCACTAATGTTAATGTGAGGCAAGGGGCACCAGGTAAAATCTTGCCTAGGGCAGCAAATTGACCAGGGCCAGCCCTGCACAGAATTACAGTATTTAAGTATTCTCGGAAGCATAATCTGTTATTTCTTGGGTGAACATTCGGACTGATGGGGAAAACATCTGATGTGTTACAACATATTAGATCCATGCATTACAGTGGGTCTTAATATATAGGCATCTGTCTCAATGTTAGTCTAACAGTAAAAGAAAAGAGGGAATCAGTTGCTGCTCTTGACTGAACTGATTTTGTATTTTTAATAATCAATTTATTTGTAATGAACACACTGAAGTGATTTTTACATTTGTTTTTTGTTTTTCTTATTTGAATGCTTTTGTTTAGATGTAAAATGAAAAAAAGTAATACACTATTTGTTTCTTATATTTGTTCTACTGTTAGTTTTTTGCATCTGTTCTTATTTTTAATAGCAAAGATAAAATAAAAATAGTTATATTGTGATTATTAATATAGTAACTATTATTAATTAAGAAAAGAAGTGGAGGAAACAATGCAATGTTGCTAGGTGATTTTGCTTTGGAGCCTACAGTAAACTTTAACTCGATTTTTCACAGAACTGACTTTGCTGACACTATCGAATCCTGATTCCAACAAATAATAATTTATGATAATTTTTGAAAATTTGCTCATTGTGACTCATTTTGCCAGCACAGGTCATACATGTTGGACCTTTTATTAAAAGTAGCCTATTTTTGTCGAGACATGCGTTTACTTCCATTGAGCAATAAGAGTTATATTTGTGATGTTCAAGTTCGTGATGCGCAAAGGTTGTAGGTAAACATGATTTATTTTTGTAGTTCCGTTACTGACTCTAGTAGCACAAAAACTGCCTACCCCGGCTTTAACAGAAAAACACTGGCTATGTAAATGTTTAATTGGATCGTTTTCTGCTACTGGAGTCACATTCTCAGAAGATCTATTTTATGTATATTTTGCTTGTGGTTGGACACATCAACATAAACACATCAACTCAGTCCCTTAAGTTCATGAATGAAATCATATAAGACTACATTTGATTAAAAAGTGTCCATGTATACATATCTAGATTCCATCATACCAGAGTTGTTCCAGTTTGTAGTTTGGATCCGTCTGTCTAGCTATGAGCACTGAATCTCCAGGGTGATTGTAGCTCAGATCCAGCTCTCTCAAAAAAAGGTTTGAATTCAGAGCTGAAGCCAGATGAGAGCAGCCTTCCTTTGTCACCATGCAGCCAGATAATCTACAATGACAGACATCTTATTAATGAATGAATGAAATGAAACGAATATTTATTTATTTATTTATTTAAATGACCTCAGCTTCTCCAGTTGACAATTTGGGCTCTTCAGTGCATCCGAGAGCAGCTTCACTCCTGAATCTTTCAAGTCATTGTTACTCAGGTCCAGTTCAATTAGACAGGAGTTTGATGATTGTAGAGCAGAAGCCAGGCTTTCACAACACTGATCAGTTAAATTACAGATAGACAATCTAAACAGAAGATTAAATGATTACATAATTGACCCTTATGTTCACACCACATTTACAATGCATTTGATGCTTTACAAAACACTGCAAAAGAATGAAGAAGAGTTTTAGTGAGCAGTGTGACTTTCAGTAAAATACAGTATGCTCCTAAAGTGGTACAAATTTATTGGATATTATACTTGAACTGTGACATTGCAAGGGTTTTTATCTGATTTAATACTGTTAAATGATGCTGTAATATTATTAGAAACTGTGGATGTGACTTTCCACTTTTATCTAACATATCCACTCTATATACTGTGTGAAAAAAAAGGTAATAAAAATAAATATATGAAAGAATCTGACAAACAAACCTCAATATTTTGAGTTGACAGTTTGGACTCTTCAGTGCATCAAAGAGCAGCTTCCCTCCTGAATCTTTTAGGACATTGTTACTCAGGTCCAGCTCTCTCAGAGAGGAATTTATTTGTAGCGCTGTAGCCACACATTCACAACACTGATCGGTGAGTTTACAACCTGACAATCTAAAAAGAACAATAAATGGTTAATTACCACTTTGCAGAATACCACGATCTCAATGTTAACAACTGTCCTACACATTTCAAAGCACTATTGATCACAATCATAGTTGATCTCTCTAGGGCCCTGTTTACACCTGATATTAAGATGCATTTTGGTTGATCGAATAACAAGTTGACAAGGGAGACAGATTCCCATTCACACCTGGTGTTTTAATCCGTTTCTTCTGTTCACTTTAGACCACTTCTGTCCTGATTTCTTTTGAAGGAAGGGTGTATGTGGCAGTGTTTGAGGGCTTTTTCTGAACTTTCAATCTAATGTTGTGAAATAAGCTCATGCAATTTATAAGCCAAATGCCGTTTTTTTTTTTTTTTCAAAGTTATTTTTAAAATGATTGCTGAACACATATCAGTCAAAATTGTGCTAAGAGGAAAAAAAAAAACAAAACAAAAAAAACATTAGTCACCTATAAATTGTCAGCAAATACTGTGAATTTTACCAGTGTTCAGAAAAGAATAAGATACAAATCAGAAAATGTAAGTATCTATAAAATTATAGTTCAATACATACACATATACAATTATAAAATAAAACAGAAAGTGTAATTGCATTCGTTATAAACAACATAAACAATGTTATAAATTATTTGTTTGCACAAGAGGCTCCAGCGTGATCACGTATATTGTCCTTTTCACAACGGGGAAAAAAATCTTTTGGTTTACTAAAAGTTTACTTTCATTTATATATACTCACAATAAGAACAAAACTGTGCCTTTGAAAAGTAAAGAAAACAAAACAGGCACCTTCAGCCATCTCTGTTTCCTTAAACTTTTAGTGTGGCCATAAACAATGAAATGAAACAGAGTTGTTCTTTTTTTTTTTTCTTTTGTTTTGTTAATTTGTTAATTATGTAACTCTAACATATTTCATGTAGACCTGTTTATTTTATTCTTATCATATGTCATTTTATTCTGCTTTTCTAAATTTTCTCCTACACGCATGCAAAACTAACCCTCTAAAAATAAAAACATTTATTTTTAATGGGTCACATACACTCATCTATTCTACTTTAAATTTAATTTATAATTCTAATTTTGTCGGTTAATGGATAGGAAATGAACATGATAATGTTTACGAATTAGCTCCGTCAGCGGAGAGTAGGTGAACTTTAGTGGCTGTTTGAACGCATTGGTTGAATATGTTTACAACTACCTCTGGAAGTGGCCAAAAGTGGACAAGCTCAAAATATTTTCGACCCCATTCATAGCTGTATTCAGTGTAGTCCATTTGTGATCAGATCGATGAAAAAACATCTTCATACCAAGTGTAAACAGGGCCAAGAAAGGATTAAAAGACATGGGCGATAAACTGTGATTATATTGAGATTACAACTTATTGTTTACTTCTCTTCATACAAAATGGCAAATGCCAAAATATTTACAGGGCTTTGCTGCAGTTCCTCACAGCTGGTATCAGTCTTCGTCTGCCTTCATCTGATGTGTTGAATTTCATGGGGTTCAGTTCATGCAGCACCTGATCTGACATCTGAAGTATGTAGGCTATTGCTGAGCAGTGAGGGAGAGAGAGTTTCTTCCATGAGAGTTTATCTGAATTCACAAATCCCTGAATCTCTTTGTAGAGAGTCTGATTATTCAGTTCCAGCAGACAGAGGAAGAGATTGATAGATTTATCAGCTGAGAGTTGTTCATCGCCAATAATTCTATCTGTAATATACGTTGTGATAAAATAACTGGCCCCTCCATTCCTCTCTATGTATTTTAGTAGATCCTCTAAAAGTATCTGATTGGACTCCAGTGAGATGCCCAGCAGGAAGCGGAGGAAAAGATCTAAGCGTCCAGTCTGCAAGGATTTATCAATTGCGCCTTTAAGCAGCATGTACAATGACATTTGCTCAGATTTGTAAAATGACTTCAGTACTTTCTTGTTGCTGTGTATGTGGCAGTAAAACACATAGAGAGCTGCCAGAAACTCCTGAAAGCTGAGATGAATGAAGCTGTAGACTTTCCTCTGATGAATTACAGATTCCTCCTTAAATATCTCTGAGCAAATCCCAGAATACACTGATCCTTCAGTGACGTCTATGCCGCTCTCAATCAGGTCCTCCTCATAGAACATCACATTGCCCTTCATTAGCTGATTGTAAGCTAATTCAGCAAGTTTCACAATCACTTCTCTGTTGGACGGCAGGAGTTTCTCTGGATCGCTCTCTTCATACTTCTGGTTCCTCATGTTTATCTGAATGAGCAGGAAGTGGATGTACATTTCAGTCAGAGTTTGAGGGATTTTTGCATTGATATCTTTTTTCAGGAGGTTTTGAAACACAGTGGATGAGACCCAGCAGAAGACAGGTATGTGGCACATGATGTGGAGGCTTCTTGATCTTGTAATGTGTGAGATGATTTTCTTGGCTTGATGCTGATCACTGATTCTCTTCCTGAAATATTCCTCTTTCTGAGGGTCATTAAATCCCTGAATTTCTGTCAGACGGTTGATGTATTTTGAGGGTATCTCATCGGCTGCTGCTGGTCTGGAGGTGATCCAGATAAAAGCAGAGGGAAGCAGATCTCCTCTGATTAGGTTTGACATCAACAGAGCCACTGATGAAGACTCATTTATATCAGAAACTTTCTCATTGTCTGAAAACATCAGTGTGATTTTGCTTTCATCCAGACCATCAAAGATGAACACAACTTTACACTCCTCATAAATCTTTGAGTCCAGATCTTGAAGTTCAGGATGAAAGTCCAGCAGAAGTTTGTGAAGACTATACTGATGATCTTTAATCAAGTTCAGCTCTCGAAATGGAAGCACAAACATGAAATCTACATCCTGATTGGCTTTCTCCTCGGCCCAGTCCAGTATGAACTTCTGCACAGAGACAGTTTTTCCAATTCCAGCGATGCCTTTAGTAAGAACAGTCTTGATTTTGTCTTCCTCCTCACATCCTGGTTTAGGTGAGGGTTTAAAGATGTCATTGCAGCGGATTGGAGTGTCTTGTGTTCTGGCTGTTGTCTCCATCTGTAGCACCTCATGTTCTTCATTCACTCCTTCTCTCTCTCCCTCTATAATGTAGAGCTGTGTGTAGATCGTGTTTAGGAGGGTTTCGTTCTCTTGTAGTTTGTTTCCCTCAAATAAGCACTCATACTTGTTCTTCATTCTGGTTTTGTGAGTGGTTTTGACTGTTTTAATGGCATCATCCACTGCTTGGTAAGAATCCTGCAGGTCTCCAGTAACTTCATTTTTCCCACTGCAGAAACATCAACAAGGAAAGCAATTAGAACATTTCATCTACACTCAACGTCAAACAGAACAGAGCTCTTTTAGGTACACTCTTAAAAATAAACGTTGCTTATGCCATAGAAGAACCATTTTTGGTTCCACAAAGAACCATTCAGTCAAAGGTTCTTTAAAGAACCATCTCTTTCTTGCCTTTTTATAATCTGAAGAACCTTCTTTCACCACAAAGAACCTTTTGTGAAACAGAAAGGTTCTTCAGATCTTAGAGGTTCTATATGGAACCATTTAGACAAAAAGGTTCTTCTATGGTATCGTGATGCACCTGTATTTTTACGAGTATACCATGCTTGTATGCCACATAAATATATACTGCATTTTTTTTTTTATCTCTAATATGCATGCATTCTTTGTCCAATTCAGGCAAAAATCTCAAATGGCTCCAGAGGTCACTGCTTGATCCATTGAATTTGTAGTCTTTCTAGACACATAAAAATAAAAACACAAGCACTCATACAGTTACAATTAATATCTTGAATTTTGTGGGCATTTTTATTCATTTTGGTGGCATTTCCAACCTTACGTGAAACTGTTTTACACCAGGTTGCTTGTTGTTATGCTTGATGGAAGACTACTGCCTAAGATAGGCTGGCGGTTTTATTAATGATTTAATTTGACATAGCAGTGAGAAACACATTGCAATCTGGCTATCACCAATGAAGACCAATCAGGAAGATGAGGATGTTGCTCGATTTGCGTGTGTTAAATGTGTTGGCTGTCACTGTGTCATTCATTGTGAAGGCTGTGTCATCTTATCTAGTCAAAGGCCAAACAGACAGGTGTTTGAGCAACACTTGGGGTTTATCTGTGCATGTGCAAGGCCTTAGCCAAAGCAGTAATTTGATAATTGTATCCAAAAAAATTTAGTGCAATAAATATGTTTACCTAATATTGAATATTTGTAACAGACATCCACTCAATTGTGTCTTGGAATAAGAAAACCAAAAAAACAAATTGGCCTCCTCTCTTTCTCCTAGATGTACACAGATAAAGCAATCGTTTTGTTTCTTAGTCCTATCTGTTGTTAGGTGTTTTTGTCTCCAGTACTGGAAAGTGTATCTCACATGGCTTCAGGATTCACAGCTTCATTTCTGAAATTAATGTGTCGATCCAGTGAATTTGTAGACACACAGCTGGGACATGGTGCACCTCCCTCCTCTCTCCTGTCATAGCGGTGCTCTTTAGTTGGAGTGTTCTCCTCCATACCCTGATTTCAGACCCGTCTCTGGAGACATAAATGAGACACAGAATCAGGAAGACTGGCTTCTTCCAATTAAGAGCTATTGTGACATTTAAACCCTTTTCTGTCATTTCATGGTGTGGAAGATGTTATGTATATTTTTATTAATTGTACGTCTCTATACGGTTCATCTCTATATTAGATCCTGTACCTGCAATCTCACTCATAGTCAGTCAGAGGGACTGATAATCCTTATTTGTAGCATGATCAAGCTATTCAGCAGAATACAATCAAATGCATTTCCTCACACTCCACACACAAATGACCAAATAAAGCCATTTCACACTTTCCCATGTTCTGCAGACAATAGGTTTTTTTTTGTGATACTGAAAGAATGAAGAATAATTGCTCAAATCAAATTAAGTTTTTGATTTTTTTTTTTTTTTTTTTCAGAATAGATGTTGAAACATATGTTTTACATTAAAAAAAAAAATAGTTAAGTATAATGTCTAAAATTCCTTAAGGTCCTCATTTAGCACTTCAATTAAAAAATTACAACTTAATAAAAACATAAGGAAAAAAAACCTAAGGCGATGCAGTGGAGAAAAAAACATTAAATTAATGATAAAAGAAAGTGGTGTTGATACTGAATAACTCACTAGATATATTTGAAAAATTGGATATATTTTGAAAGAAAAAAGCGTCACTAGGGATGGCTAAATAAGCAATAAACATCAAAAAAACAATAAAGAGATGCAAACAAACCTCTTCTTGTTTGCATGAGTTAAATTATTCAATGCTGCTTCACATATGAAACGATCACGTCAAACTTTGACAAAGAGGTATCAGAGAACAAATTAGACTGCAACACTTTTACATGCGTCAGAAGTTTACATATCCTTGCTGAACCTGAATAATGAGAATAATTTTAACAAAATAAGATAAATAATAAATAAAATTAAAGAAATACCTGTAAAGCCTTTTAAAAGCCGTTTTATCTCCAGTTGTCAGGCCAATGTGTCACACAATTTTTAACTGCTTTTAGTTTCACTTGTGAAAGTGCATATCTGTGAAAGCTGGTTTCCCATTGGCTAGTGAGTTTTGAAGACTGGTTTCTGCAATTGGATATCCTGTGGAGTGAGTTCTGGGGAGAAAGGAAGACATGCAAGGCATGAAGCTATATCTGTGAATGAGCTAAGAAACATTGTTTTCAGAAAGGTGCAGAGTATGAAGCTTTAAAATATGGTAAACATTTTACATTACATTTAAAAACAGTTTTACAGTTACATTTTAAATTTTTCCTCTTATTCAGTTTTTTTTTGTGCCTTTGTGTTACAGTCACATTTTTGATGGTGTAGAGTTAATTTACATGAACATTTTCTTAGACTACATCAAATGTAATGTCAGCACAACATGTTCTTGTTTCAAACGTTATGAAATGAGTGAAGTTATGAATTGGGTTTGTGTTAATGAACCATGTGTTTTTATAATTTGCTAAAAAGACATTTGTCCGGAGCGCATGAGCTCAAAATGTTTATTGGTTTATACCTTCCATAAACACATTGTATGAATTTACAGCTGAAACTTAAAAGCAAAGCAAAGCAAAGCAAAGAAAAGAAAAGAAAAGAAAAGTTTACCTACTTGCTTCTGCTTTGTGAAAAAAGGTGGGCACTAGTGCCAAAAGTTGTCATAGTATATTCCCACCACTAGATTGCGGCCCAGCTCCATTAAATAGGATTGTTTAATAATCACTGAATAATAACACCTCTGTACATTTTTGTAGCACAGTTGATGTGCACCTACAGCCCAACAGATGCTGCTCTCAGTCTGAATGTGCGATATTCATATTTACATTACATGCATTTGAGACTGATTTCCTTGCCCTGTGTCACTGGCATCAATTATAAACTGCAGGGGTTGACTGACAGCTTTTCCCACAGAGCTGCAGTGTGGCGTGACTCACAGTTCAATATTAATTCGTGAGCAATAACTCTACATGCATATCAATAATGCACGCGTCCTGTGAGTCATATAGGCTACAGCGCACATGCTTTTTCTGGTCTAGACATGAGCTACTTTGAAGGACAAGACTGCTGATAGAAGATCCAGCTAACTCTAAGTAAATAAATAAATAAAAATTAAATACATGCATACATACATACATATTAGCAGCACTATTATTTTGTGGAAACTTTAAACAATATCTCCTTTTGTGTTCCACAGAAAGGGCTGTCTATACCAGCTTGCAGTTCTTCATGTGCTCTCACACTCACACACACACACACACACACACACACACACACACACACACACACAAATGTCCTGTTTGCTCTTGTTCTTTGAAGAAGTCATCTGTGATCAAGTAGACAGTAATTTTCTCAGTCCACAAGGAAGAATCAATACCGCTGATCCTGGATCAGCCATCAAGGCCAGCACTGACCCATCCAGTGGTGAGATGTGTCCGGTGATCACTGATCAGGCATCAGAGGTGAGGAGGCTCGGATGGAGCATTCGACGGATGAGTGAAATAAATGAAAAAGAGTCAGGTCAGAATGAAATCAAGCAGAAATACAGTGAATTTCCAAAGCAGGACCCGTTTGTCAGTGAATAGCTGTTCAGTTAAAATGTTCTCAATTAAAATATTTTTAACATAGAGTGCATTTTATTTGACAAAAATAGTATGATCCTGTGAACAAGTTGAGTCAGGAATATTTTGGTCTGTTTTTGTGCAGATTAATTTCAAATGCATATATCTGGTTTATTTTGTCATAATAAGCTAATTAAAACATGTACAGGTTTCACCCTTGATAAATAATAATTAAGTTTTGAATAAGGAAAGTGAATTATATTTGAAGCACCATTAAGACTTTTTGCATTATGACATTGTTTTCATAATAATTAAGCAAATTCTACTTATATAACTAAATTAATTTACATAACGAGTCTGGATGCTTTACTTTTTAAAAGTAGTGATTGTCAGTGTAATATCGTAATACTGTATTTTTTTATTTATATGTACATAAAGACAGCACAACAAATATTATGATTTATACATATTTTAGAGTTTAAGAAATATTCAACAGTGATGCATTAAATTGATCAATAGGCTTTTACAAATTGCTATTACCATTACAAATCATTTCTATATATATATATATATATATATATATATATATATATATATATATATATATATATATATATATATATATATATAATCCACAAAAAATATTAAGCAGCACAACTGATAATAAGAGGAAATGTTTCTTTTTAGCAAATCTGCATATTAGAATGATTTCTGAAGGATCATGTGACACTAAAGACTGGAGTAATGATGCTGAAAATTCAGCTTTGCATCACAGCAATAAAATACATTTTAAAATATATAAAAAAGTTAATCAGTTATTGTAAATTGTAATAATATTTCAAAATATTTCTGATTTTACTGTATTTTTAATTTAAAAAAATGCAGCCTTGGTGAGAGACCTTAATAACATTTTTTTAAATATCTTACCAACCTCAAAACTTTGAACAGTAGTGTATGTTTTTCCACATAATTAGGTTTTTGTTTTTTTTCATAAGATTCCTCAGTAAACTTTTAGGAGTCCAGTTGCATAACCTCAAAACTAACAGACATGGACTAAAAGCCCCCAAATTTTTATATAGATTTAATGACGACTCATAACAACATTTTGTTGAAGCACATGGTTACAAAAAGTGTACAAATACCCGGTACAGTCTGTGCTTCTGTCTCAGAATGCACACCGCTCTATAGAGGCCTCAGAGGTGAGTAATGGCAGTTTGTGTGTATGTGTTTGTGAGTAATGATGAAGCAAACGGGTCACTTCCTGTGTGCTATATAATGGGACAGATGGGTCAATGACAAATCCCAATCTAAGGATCCAAACAAACACATTCACACAAAGCTAAAGGTGTTCCTCTCTCTACTTTCGGTCTAACAGCGATGTGGTGAGACTGGGCGTAGCTTTCAGTCACACTGTTTCTTCACACATTAGCAAGATGTCCCAGATGAACTGGAAAAACAGCGAGAAGCTAACAAGGTGTTTTTTCTGTTTTTGTAGAATATGAATGTGCTGACTGCTGTCTCGGTTCATGACGTCAGATGACACCTCCGTTCATGTGTGAGGCTGGTTTGTGCGCTGAATGCAAAAGCTCACAGATACATTTCCTGTCCTTCGTATTTATCTGTGCATGTGATGAGCCCGAGTGCGTTTGGTGAACACGACGTGTGGTGTTTGTGAAAAATAACTCTTTCTGGGATCCAATATCAGTATAGACGCCATCCGCTGAAGGACACACAAGGATGTTCGAGATAATCAAAATGAGAAATCTTTTACAATGCAAACTTATTTGTGTTTGTTTTGATAAAAACGTTGATGCCAATGCTGTTGATTTTCATCAAAAATGCGAATTTAGTGACTCGTGTAACCATCAAGCAAAAAAAGACCTTACTCTGTCATGGGATATTCACATGAAGACAAACTAGCTTCCTGTCAGTTACACCAAACTGTTAGGTAGTTTTCAATGTTTTAAAATATTACTAAGACATACAAAACTATTTTGTTTACAAACAATTTTAGAATTTTCATAAGACCTTTTCATATTTAATGTATCCAGCTTATTTTTCAACGCGGAAGTAAATCGTTTTGTGTGAATGTGCGCGACTCCCAGTTCATTAGCCGCTGTACGTAAATAACGAGAAGAATAAAAAAGTGCAGTAAACGATAAAACTGTTTGCACAACAAACCGGTGTGTTCAAGATACATTAAAAATAATATGGTAAGACACACCAGTTGCTATATCAAGCAGCAAAACAAGCTGTTTTGTACAAATACCAGGAAGCGAATGACACCGGAAGCCATACACGTTAAATTTACAAAATGGCCGCGCCGGCTCTCATGGGAAAAATAAGGTGGATAGAAAGTGTGTGTAGGCTAGTCAATAGACGACAAAATCACTTGAAAACATTTTCCTCAAAAGATACACAGTTAGACATGATTAATATTTACGTATTTCAGCAATACAGGTACATCTCAATGAATTAGAATGTCGTGGAAAAGTTCATTTATTTCAGTAATTCAGCTCAAATTGTGAAACTCGTGTATTAAATAAATTCAATGCACACAGACTGAAGTAGTTTAAGTCTTTGGTTCTTTTAATTGTGATGATTTTGGCTCACATTTAACAAAAACCCAGAGAACTGACGTGAAAGCGGAGAAAGCGGAGAAACGCTTCAAAAGGCAATTTCTAAGCAAAAGGATATCAGACAGCGTTTGAGTATTAATACGGTAAGCCCTTGGGTGCCTAGAAATCACACATTTCACGGAGAAGAGACGTTATGAGTAACTTCCTCCTATAGTTTACATGTAGTTACTACGTTCAGAACTGTAATACGTGAGGTGACCCATATGTAAACAGTTAAAATACATACAATTTAAATGTATGTAAGAAACTGTATAGATTTGAATACATTTTATATATGGAAGCAAACAACCGTTTCAAACACTGCTTTACCGGTTTAGCATGACTGCAACCTTTCCTGCAGCTCAGCTGCTAGCAGATGGTGTTAGCAATAGCATGATCATGGGTTTGATTCCTAGGGAACACATGAACTTATATAATAGATGCTTTGAACGCACTGTACAGAAGCTGACTGGATGTAAGATGACTAGAAATACAAAAATACTTTTTTAATATACTATTAAAGCCAGTCAGTTTAGCTATACTGAATGACAGATGATACACAAAGGAAAAGACAATGTTTGATGTGGAGCTCACATCAGTGCGCTGAGTAAATGTGATTCACGTCATTACAGTCGAACAGGATACAGACTCATCGAGCTCATCTCTCAAAACAGCCTGTGTTATGATACTGCCAACACACACACACACACACACATCTGAAATGCTTCAGGGAATCAGTGTGAGCTGTCAATCTTCAACACCAGTCAGAGGTACAGACACTCCAGGTGTCCTTTAAAAGAAAAGTTCACTCATAAATGAAGGATACTCTCATCATTTACTGTATTAAATGATGTCTTGTTAAAAGAAAACATGTTGATTATCATCAAAACTAAAATAATAATATGTGACCCTGGACCACAAAACCAGCCATAAGGGTCAATTTTATGAAATTGAGATTTATACATCATCTGAAAGCTGAATAAATAAGTTTTCCATTGATGTATGGTTTGTTAGGATAGGACAATATTTGAAAATCTGGAATCTGAGGGTGCACAAAAAATCTAAATATTGAGAAAATCGCCCTTTAAAGTTGTCCAAATGAAGCTCTTAGCAATGCATATTACTAATCAAAAATTAAGTTTTGATATATTTACAGTAGGAAATTTACAAAATATCTTTTACTTAATCTTAAACTTATCTTTACTTAATATCCTAATGATTTTTTTTGCATAAAAGAAAAATCCATAATTTTGACCCATAGAGTGTATTGTTGGCTATTGCTACAAATATACCCCAGCGACTTAAGACTGGTTTTGTGCTCCAGGGTCACATATATTTTTTAAAAAAAAGTCAGATTTTATACATCATCCATCTTTTCACCATCCCTAGCTGACTCATTTCCCAGCTTTATTCAGAATATATGCAAAATAACCGCCGTAACGCCCTGACAGCTGTGCGACAGCTAAATGAAACTCAACGTAAGTGGGGTGTTTTGCATAAATCATGCAAATTTCTGCGAAATAATTGTGTTTTCTTCCTTTTTCTGTCTCATTTTGCTCATTTTCCCCTCAGTTCGGCCAACAGGAAGTACAGAGCGAGTCAGTGTGCGTCTTCTCCGACAATTTTATATCGCGTATCCAGAAATTTGCACAAATGATGATTTAATGAACTGACGTAATACAGCTTATGTGTCAAAATGCCCGATGACACATATTTACTCACATTTCATTCAGTTCTGAGAGGGAAAATAGTTTGATCTAACTGGAAACTGACAGTTTTACCTAATAAGCTAAGTGTGTGTGTGTCATGTATTTTTAAATGTATTATTATGCTGTTAGCTTAGCAACATGCTAACGCCAGACTCCACTTAATCAATTGAGAATTGAGCCTTAAATACAGTAGATATGACTTGTGAGTGTTATGAATATAAACAGACTAGCTTTACTAGCCTGGCTTTGACAGCAAAGCAGCTTTGGATCACTGATTATGTGTGTGTGTGTGTTGTCGTTTAAGGCCTGCGTAATTGCTGTCGTCAAATCAGTTCTCTTGTTGTCATCACACACACTTCAATTTCCATTTCCATTTCAGTGTAATCTTCTAGAAAGCGGGGTTTTGTGTGTATATGTGTGTGTGGTATGTCATTGTGAATCACTCTTCTTGCGTACATATATGTTTGTTATGTATCCGAAGAAAATAGCAATCTGACTGGAAATTGATGTTTTTCTATAGTTTTAACTAGGCCATTGGTCCAAATTTTGAAGTGCGTCAGCATTTAGTTCGTTTCGACCGCTAGCCATCCCACGTTGCAGCTCTCTCTCACACACAGACACACTTTGTGAGATGACACAATGCTGTTTTGTGGTGTGCGTCATAATTTTTTGAAAATTCACACATCCACAACAAACGTAACTGTTTGATCGGCAAGCGGGACTGTGGAAATAGAACACCTTTCATTGACGTTTCTGTGTGTGTTTTGATTTCCTCCACTATTCACCACACATCCAGGCACTGATGCTTTTGAAGCATTTTACCAGGTGAATACAGACAGTGTGACTCACAAACACACTGGCTTTGTTCCAGAAGCTGCCTACCTAGGCAGCATTTTAAGGCATCATAGGTGCTCTCGACACAAATATTTTTCAGAAAGCGGACAGCATAATTATGTAAGACCCAGCACTTTGACCAGAATTCAAAAGCAGCTTTGCATTATCATGGAAACACCAATCCCAGAATGCATTGCGACTCAGTGGAAAAATTGAAGGTGATGGATGACGCAAAGGAAATGTTGATTAAAAATATAGTTTATTTAATAAGTACTTGGGTAGTTGACAAATAACATCCATTATTTTTTTTTTGTGCAAAAATAAGGGAAAGTGTTTATTTTAGGCAGGATTGTTACTGTTAACGAAAACCAAAAAATATTAACAATAATTTTTGTTAATTGAAATAAAGATGGAATTAAATAAAATATAAATATTAGATTATAGATCAATTTAAACTTAAAAAAAAAAAAACTTTAATGATATTTTTATTTTTTAATCACCTTTTAGTTTTGAAGTTTTTTTAAAATAGCACTGCGGTGGAACAGATTTATTTAAATAAATAAATAAAATGTAATTTAGGATCCATTCATAAATACAGTATCTTAAATTTGAAAAGAAACAATTATAAATATAAGCAATAGCTATACACAAAATTATAAATTATTTATAAAATTATATATAAATAAAAAAATGAATAGACTATAAAACATAAAAATACAACACCTGAAATATATTTAAAGAAAAAAATATTTATAAATATGAACAATAGTTATGCAAAATTATAGATTAATTAAATGATGTAAATAAAAATAAATATAATTAAATTTAAATAGGGTCTATTCATAAATATACAACACCTAAAGCGTATTAAAAATAAACAAAAATAAATAGAAACAATAACTATATACAAAGGCCTGTTAAATAGCAGAAAAGTTGCAAAAATAATGAAAAATTTAAAAAAAAAAAAATATATATATATATATTGTGCATGTTTTTGCCAGTGTTCTGTATTTACTTATTCATTGTGTACATTGTCCCTTATTATGTGCCTCCTCGTTGCAGACACATCAGGGCCCTCTGTGACCATCAATATCGCCTGTAGGACAGGTTGGCCCTGATGCAGATTGTTCCATTTTCAGTATTCCAATTAGAATACTGCCTTAGAAGTCCGCTGCTGTCACGATTCTCACGGGGAGATGGAGACCAGGAACGGGGAGACGTGAATAATCCAACTAAAGTCTTTAATGAAATCAAACAGGGAAGTACATCACAGGCTGGAAACACACACGCGATAGACAGATATGATATTTAATACTCGACAGGAAACACAGGGCAGGACACACTATAAGTACACGACGTAACTAGATAATTAAACACACACAACTGGAACATAATTAACTAATAATGACAGGAACAGGAAACTAACCAAATATGGACATACAAGAGGAAGGGAAACACGAAACACAAGACACACAAGACAATCCTGACATTACGCCCCGCCATCTGAAGGCGTGTCCTCGTGCCATATACCATCCAATGGGGAAGGGGGGTGGGCGCTCTGGAGGCCTCCAGGAACAGGAACACAAAGACAGGACAGATGGCCTCCAGGGCGGCGCCCACGGTGCGTCAGGGAGTTCAAGAGGCCATGGCGGTGCAGGGAGCTCAGGAGGCCATGGCGGTGCAGCCTTCGAGGCCGTGGCCCCAGCCTCCCCCCAAATACTTGGAGGAACTTATGGGGCTTAACTGGAGGTCAGGGGCCCTCTCTGGGCTTAAAGGGGAATCTGGAGTCTTTCCTGGGCTGGACTGGATATCAGGAGCCCTCCCTGGGCTGAACTGGGGGTCAGGAGCCTCTCCTGTGCTCGACTCGGGAACTGGAGCCTCCCCTGGGCTCGATTCGGGAACTGGAGCCTCCCCTGGGCTCGATTCGGGAACTGGAGCCTTCCCTGGGCTCGACTCGGGGAACTGGAGCCTCCCCTGGGCTCGACTCGGGAACTGGAGCCTCACCTGGGCTCGATTCGGGAACTGGAGCCTCCCCTGGGCTCGACTCGGGAACTGGAGCCTCCTCTGGGCTCGACTCGGGAACTGGAGCATCTTCTAGGCTCGACTCGGGAACTGGAGCCCTTCCTGGGCTCGACTGGGGAACAGGAGCTGGAGTCTTCTGTGGGTTATCCTCCGGAACATGAGCCCCAATAGGGCTAGGCTCGGAATCTGAGGACCATTTAGGGCATGACTCGTGCATACTAGCACTCCTTGTGTTGGCTTTGGCGTCAGGGGCCCTCTCAGGGGTACACTCGGGAACCGCTTCCGTAGGGGCGTCCTGCGAAGCAAGCGGCTTGGGAATGGCCTCTTTGGCCATGACAAGAGAAGCCTCTTGCTTCCACGGAACCCTCACAGACAAGACACGACCGACAAGACCGACTAGAAAGGGTTCCGGAGGACTGGAGAAGACTACAGGGGATATGACTTGGCTTGGGACAGGCACTGGAGGGCGCTCTGACAGGCGCTGGAGAGAGGATTGGAGCTGAGAACCCCTGGGGCAGCTCCATGTCCAGGAGCGCCGAGGGAGCAGCAGCTTCCGTGAGCCACGGATGGCGGATGGCCTTGCGTGATCCACGGATGGCGGTGTGCATGACTTCGCCGTGGGCGGCGGCCTTGAGCGAGCTGCGAACATCGGCCTTGACTGAGCCGCGAACGGCAGCGGACTTGGCAGCCGATCCAGGCTGAAATCCATCCAGCTGGCGGGTACTAGCCTCAGATGGCGGTGGCCTTGGGCTTACGGTGGACTTTTCAAAACCGGCAAACAAAACACGGGGAAAGGGAGCGCCGCTTACTTTTTTTGTGGTTGAGTATTCTGTCATGATTCTCACGGGGAGACGTGAATAATCCAACTAAAGTCTTTAATGAAATCAAACAAGGAAGTACATCACAAGCTGGAAACACACACACGACAGACAGAGATGACGTTTAATGCGTTTAATAACACAGGGCAGGACACACTATAAGTACATGACGTAACTAGATAATTAAACACACACAACTGGAACATAATTAACTAATAATGACAGGAACAGGAAACTAACCAAATATGGGCATACAAGAGTAAGGGAAACACAAGACACACAAGACAATCCTGACAGCTGCCTAGGTAGGTAGCAGAGAGCACAGGCAGCTCACTAGGTTTCAGAGTCACTCAAACAGTACAATGTGTTCGGATACATAAATAGTGGATGGGAGGAGAAACTCAGATGTCGTCACAGTGCGAACGGAGCCACACACAATGGGTCAGAGTCCTTTGTAGATCAGTGTAATAACAATGGACAGACGTCAAAATGAATCACCACGGCCTCCTTCTAAACATGTCAGTCTGCTGTGTGTCAGCAACAAAAATTCAGTTTGGGAGAAAAATATTAACCTTAATGCCACTTTTATGAACAGTGATAGCAAGTCACAATGCAATAGTACATGCGCTAACCGCTAAGCTAACCACTGCGCTTTACTTTTTGTTTTTCTTGCACTACACTGCAAGTTATTTTAGTTTTTATCCTTGATTTGTCTACTTTCTCTCACATCCATCTTTTCGATTTTGCTCTTTTTTGTCTTTATCTTAGCAAATCTGAGTGCTTTGTGTATGTGTGGAGTGGAGTTGCGTCAGTGTGTGCAGTGATTATTCACTGCAAAGCCTGTGTGTGGAGGTAGTGAGAGCGTATTGTGTGTAATTATTCGTGTGTGTGTGTGTGTGTGTGCATGTTGTCGGTGGGTAGCGGGCCGATGGGCAGGATGCTGCTGCATAAACAGTGGGCCGAGCCGTCTCTCTTGCGCTTCCTTCCCTGGCTGGGGGACATTGACGGGGGATACAGGACGTAAAAACACCCCTGGCTGTTAGAGCGTCTATGATCAGCTGGAGATTTGCATCACATGGTCATTATTAGTAGTGATTGATAGGACAAGCACCACTATTACTATAGACCTTAGTCAGGCTGGACGCCATATTGAATTTTATGCGGATGCAAATGAGGCTCTTTACATTGCCATGCACTGTATGAAGGTCCTAGATCACATGTAGGCCTACTTTTTAACACATAACTTTCAAAACTGTTTTTGTAAAAGTTTTGTCTATTTTTTTTTTTTTTTCCAGAAAGATGCTTTGTCAGTTGAACAATTGGCTTGTTGTTAAACAACTGCAACCATAGGGGTGTAACAGTAGACAAAAATTATGGTTTTGAAGTAGCCCAGTACCTGCTTGACTCATCATCATAGCTGGGAAGTAACCGATCACATGTAATCTTGATTACGTAATCAGATTCCAAAAATTAAGTACTTGTAATTAGATTAGATTACATTAAATATATTTAAAATACTTGTAATCCAACTACAGTTTGATTATATGATTACGAACTATTCACATGGTCACATATTTCATATTTTTATTCATTTTTTTATTTTGATTGTTGTAATTTTAAAAATATGTATTTTAATTTGACATGTTTATGATTTAGTTATTAGCTTTTCATTAAACTCACAAACCCCCTGCAGTTCTTTCACGAAGCCTAATTTGGGCAACTTTGATGTAATATAATGTTTAATGTACTTCATGTTGTTAATAACAACAAATGGAATATGTGATAAATGTGATAAGTAAGTTAGGTCAAAAGTAATCAAAAAGTAGCCTGATTATATTACCTCAAAAGTGTAATGTAATTACAATTTTTGTCATGTAATTAGGAATCAGTAGCCAAGTTTACATGTACACTTTTTTGTCATTCCGATTAAAATCATTCAGATTGAAGATTCGGTGGACTGTTTACATGAGACTTTATCTAATCCGAATGACAACAAATAGCCTACAAATCACCAGAGGAAAAAAAAAATGCCTGTGTTTTTTGCGTTAATATTTTTAATAGCTGCTTGCATTTGCTTAGAATAAACGGACTAATATTTGAATCCCTTGCGTTCGTTCGAGCGCTCAGTCATGTGGCCAGAACACATACACATTCATAGAAATTATACGTCCGTCTTTTATTGTACCATACACAGAACCAAATTGATTTCTCATTTGCAGTTTATAATAACTAAGTTGCACAGATATGTGCATCAGATAAAATAATAAACGCAATATAGCTTGATCTCAGCCAGTTGATCAACACTCATCATATCGCCATAATTTCTTAATGTTAAAGCATTGAGGGATAAAATAACAGTACAACCCTCTGTAATGCAGCTCTGAAATGAATTGTATTGTGATACTAAAAAGTTTTACTGTACTTAAATAGAACAAATAAATGATTTCTTACCAAGAGTTGCTGAACAATAAATCAAAGGAGTGTTGCTTTATGATCACAGAGAGTGATCGCAATGAGCTATATCACAAATAACATTTTCAAGCATGTTTTCCTATATTATTCATAACGTGAGCACTTATAAATTCAAGCAGATTGGAAATTATGAAGGCAAATTTTGGTCAAGTTGTTTATTTTCATGTTGTTTCTAAGCTGAAAAGCTGAAAATTGCGCTCCGTTTCAGATCCGATTTCCACTCCGGTCATGAGAGCAGATATGGCAGTTCATTACACAGCAAGGGTTCTCCATTCTAATGTGTTTATAACTGTATAATTTAAATTTTAACTTCTACCTCCACTATTTCCCAGTCTCTACTGTAGTGTCGGTGTCTCCAAATTCCAGAATGCCACAAAGTAATCGGTTTACATGCCAAAATTTTAATTTTGTTCGGTTTATAGAAAGGTTTATCCCACCTCTCTCAAACCGATTACAATTTCATTCAGTTTGACCATTTTTATTCCGATTGAGGTGTTTATATGGAGCATTTTCATTCAGATTGGACTTTTAAACCGATTATAATGCTCCATGTACGCACCTAGTGATGGACTACAATTTGGACTACAATTTCAAATACGTGAACAGTGCTCCAGCTACTATGTTCTATGCAGTTTTGTTTATTGTTTTCCTCCAAAACCTAAATTTCTTTTCGACTGAAGAAAGAAAGACGTGAACATCTTGGATGGCATGGGCGTGAGTAAATCATCAGGATAATTTTTTTCTAGAAGTGAATAATTTAATCCTTTAAGAAGCCCACAGTTGAACGGTTAATAGTTGAATAGTTAATTGGGGATGAGTATGTGAATAATACTACAGCTCTTTGACCTGAGCCAGTAGGTAACCAACAAATACACCCAAGAATTACCCAGAAAACCCTGACAACCATAGTAGAAACCCCCTAGCACTGGCATGGGAACCACCCTAAAACCCCTTTGAACATCTGAGCAACAACATAGCCACAACCCAGCTGAAGTTGTGCTCTAAAACCCATTTGTTTTCCAAAGATGTGTTTATTTTGAACACACAATATTTGAATGTCGAACGTTGAATTTTAAAGCCAATTAGCATACGACTGCAGTATGAAGAACATGTTCTTGCATGTTACAGCTTCGCCACAGGAACAGACAGCTGAGTAAAAGCTTCCCACAACACACACACACTTGAGCAGCAGATGAGAAGACATGTCTGTGGTTCATTAGTAATGACCCACTCACAGACACACCTCAGCCCCACCCTGCGCACCCACTGGAGTGGAATGGGTTTTTTTTTTTTTTTTACGCAGCGCTACAGTTTCATTCTCACTCTTAATGGAAAGTGTGGGTGGATTCCCTGCTTGTAATCACAAACCTATTTTTTATTTTTTTTGTATGAAATCCACAAAGTGTGACATGACCAGTCGATTGGGGTGAGCAATTAAAAAAGATCTTTTGTTTTTGTCGAGTCCTCGAGGTCTGGCACAGGCTAATGCTGTTTACATGCCCTGAGGATGTGCATTGTTTCTGATGCCTAGTCGCGCATAGCAGCCTTTCACTGCCAGTCTTGATCTGCTCAGAGCTGTTCCCATTTCCTGCTGAACAGGAAGAGCCAGCCCCCACTGGTCTTTGTCACTCAGAGAGACAGGAAGAGGAAATGGCCCACAGGAAATAGCTCCCCCACTTGCTCCGAATCATCCCACTGTACGTTACATGAACTTCCATGCACAAACTGTCCTCAGTCAGCTGCCTTATGGTAAAATACAGTGTGAAAGAGAACATGTGTGTATGAATGGTAATATAAACTGTATATACACACACTCACTGAAATTTTATGTAGAAAAATCACACAGAAATTGGGAAGTAATGTTAAATGTACAATTTTAAAGTAGAAAGACAGATATAATATTTCAATGTTTTCTATAATGAGATCATTTTAATTAAAAAATTTTTTTTCGTACTATAAAAATATTTTTACAGTGTATGTAACTTTCTTTAATTTTAAACTAGTGCTGTCAAATTGGTTAATCGCATCCAAACTCAAAAGTTTGTGTTATATGTGTGTGTACTGTGTATATTTATATGTATATGTACATGTACATATTTTGTAAATATATACATGCATGTGAATATATTTATATAAACATAGACCTATAGTACACCCACATATATTATGTAAACACAAACTTTTATTTTAGATGCGATTAATCAATTAATCGATTTGACAGCACTAGTTTAAAAATATGCATGTTTTCCCTTGCACCGTGTCCTAACTACACACTAGTCGACGCGACACGCGATAAAAGGTATCTTTTCCATGTTAATCTGAGTTTTTGTCCTAACTAGCCGCGATGGCGACACACAAAATTTCTTTTTTAGAAACGGTTTCTATTTCCTCGACGTCACGGCTGGAACAACAACACACAAACTAATGACAGTGATAATCTCAGGTACTGATTGTGTGCTTTATTCAAAGTTCAACGTGTCTAATGTGAGTTTGAATGTCATATTGCGTGGCATTTATAGCCATACTGAAAGCAACAACAGATAGTTTACCTCAGATCTTGAAAATAAATAAAAACAACCATGTACGTTAAAACTGTGAACTCATTCCGAACCAACAAGCGTTTTCCATAACAAAGATGGTATGAGTCACTCAGTAGTCTACATTTAATAATGTTAAAAACGTTTAATTTATGAATTAGATTATAAACTCATCCATTTTGTTGTAAGTGTAGAGCACTTCCAAAGAAAGCCCGCCCACACATGCTTCTGATTGGCTGTGATATTTGATTGATTCTGTCGCGTCTGTAGACACTTAAATTGCTTGTCGCTGGAATCTTGTCGTGTCGCGTGTAGTTAGAACACGCCGTTATAATGATAAAGCAAAATTACATTTCCTGTAAAATATAGAATCTTATGAACAAAATTAAATAAGTAAAACAAAAATAAAAATATTTATTGTCATAAGATAAAACCGGACATTTCACTACACCTACGTCCTAAATCATCCACTGGAACGCCACTCTCTCATGAACGCGCGTGCGACAGTTAGCGGAAGCTAGAGATTATTATTTATGTTTTAAATAAGGATATTTGGTAACACTTTATTTTAAAGTGTCCTTGTTACACGTTACTTACTATTATAATAACAATAAATTATGCATAATTACATGCAAGTAACTCTAAATCAAACCAATCCTAACCATATAGTAAGTAAATGTAGTTAATTAATAAATAAATATGTAATTACACTGCAACAAGGACATCTTAAAATAAAGTGTAAACGGATATTTTTCTTACACAAATGCATAGCTTCGCTTCAGAAGGCCTTTATTAACCCCTGAAGCAGTTTGGAGCACTTTTTATGATGGATGGATGCACTTTTTTGGGCTTCAAAATCTCGACCCCCGTTCACTACCTTTATAAAGCTTGTAAAAGCCAGGACATTTATATACGAATATAACTCTGAAAGAATTCGTCTGAAAGAATAAAGTCATAAATGACACCACAATTGTAGAATAACCCTATGTTTTAAGAACATTGTTCTGAAACTAAAACATATTACGCAATGAGATTTCAGGACTCCCACTGACCGTATGTTGTAATGCTTCTGTAATTTTTATGCTGTCATACAGTCTTTTAAAGGGAAGTAATACAGGTGCAATGTCACCACAATCTAACCAGAAAGAAACCAGAAATTTACATGGGCACACATCTGTGACTGACGCACACACCGCCGGCTCCCATCTGCCCACACAGCGTTCACAGCCCTCAGCTGCCGCCAGCCATTTTTGGACTGTGAAAGAGGGTGTTAGTGGTTAGCTTTGATATGCACATATCCCTATTTTGATCCTGAAAGTGATACTGAGGGGAAAACACAGGTATGGAGTTTCAGACTCGTTGTGTGTGAGGACAGAGCTCGTCATCGAAACTTTTCGAACCAATTGCCAAAAATGTATCATTGGCCGAAAAGCATTGAAAAACACTGACATTTAAAAATAAGGAAGTGTTTTAAATATGATGGGAATTTACAGATTCTACTAATGAAAATACAGTAATAAGTAACTGTGCTGGCAAAAATGTCACAGATTCATACTAAACAATGCTATATAGGAAAACTTTCTAAATGTGTTTGGGTTGCTATTTAATAATAATAATGAGCTGAATAAATGCAGTCAACAATACACTTTTAAAATCTGATATTTATTTTATTTTTTCATTCATTTATTTATTATTGATATTCTGTTCAAACTATAACTGTGGGACAGCTAAATATTTTTGGTAATTAAAGATGAAATAATAATTAAAACTATTTACAATTAATTGAATGTCAGTTCAAAAGATTTTGAATATGACTTTAATCATTGAATACAGTCAAGAAGGTGATGACCGCTGTAGTAAAACTATGCAAAATTCACCATTTTAGTGAGAATACATATATTTGATGTGTTATGAGTGAAAAATTGTTAAAAATAAATAAATAAAAATCTGTGCCTCTAATGCTGTCTGAAAAATACTGTACTGGGATAAATGAATCATTGAGCCATCCGAGATGTTCACCGTGGTAAACTACAGTTCAAATACGGTTACTACTACAAACAAATTATGATAAATTATTGTAAGGTTTTAAATTGTTTGCTGTTTTTATGACTTCGCCTGGGTTCTCGGCATTTTCGAGATTTAAATACTTAAAGCGTTATCGTCAGCACCGTTCATTTCAGAGAAATGAATCTTCATATAGACTGTGGATGTGTTTTTTTAAGTGTGTGTGTGTGTGTGTGTGTGTGTGTGTGTGTTTGGACAGTCACATGAGTCACCAGCATGGTACTTCCAGAAAAATTATTTAAATGCTGAAAAACAATGTGGTCAAACACGCCAGGGTGCTGGAGCTAAAGAAATATACCAGTAAAATATGTAAAAATGTGTGTGCGTTTATGTATATGGCTATTAGATCTCAAACATCCGGCTTCATTGTTCCAGAGGTGTCGTTACTCATATAGCTTGTGTGACTCAGGTTTGGTATTTGCTTTTAAGTGGTTGACTCATTCTAATCATTTTGCATACTTTTAATAAGATGGTGGATTTTAGCACTTCACCAGTAGTCCTCCCACTCAACAGGGCCGTCTGCAGTGAGACTGTTCAGCTGGCGTTTTTAGACAGCGCTGGACTGCGATATTAATAAAGCAATGGAGTAATTAGCACCAAAACAATGAAACGATTATATAATGATACACAAACTGCACTAAAATGCCATTTCGAGTGATTCCGTGCAACCTTTTTAATTAAGTTAAGCCATCGTTTGTTCATTAACAATTTAGTCAAAAATTAATTGTATGATTAACATTGTGTGATTCACACTTATGTTATTCTAAACCTGTCTGAATCAATGAATAGAGTTATTTAGCTGAATGTCCTGGCTGCTTTTTTCTATACAATATGAATGAGGACTGGGCTGTTGAGTTCCTGAAAGTAAAATTTATTTTTGTTTTCCACAGAATATTTAACTCACAAATAATATTAGTAGTAGGATGAATGAATGAATAAATAAATGAATAAATAAATATAATAATTTACTCACCTCACGTTGTTCCAAACCTGCACTGAAAAAAAAGGATTATTATGGATGCTTGTTTCCACCACACAATAACAAAATGCAATCGCATTTACAGCTAATCGCGAATGTTTTACTCATAATTTATAGAGAAAAGATTATATCTCACAATTCCTTTTTTTTTTTTTTTTTGGCAAAATTGTGGGTAATAAACTGTGAGAATTCTGACTTCTGTTCTTGAAATTGCAAGTTGATATCTCACAATTTGTGTGTGACATCTCACAATTCTACTTTTCTATAAAAGTGATAGATGAACTCGCAATCTTTAGAAAATTCTGAGACAAAATCTGAGAAAAATTCTGAAATGTGAGATAAAAAGTCACAATTACCTTTTTTTAAAATATATATATATTAATTAATTTTTTTTTAATTCTGTGGCAGAAACAAGCTTCCATAATTTTCACTCAGAAATTGCTAGTGAATGTACAACTAACACACTGAACACGTGACACGTAACACATTGAATTAAACATTAACATTTGAAATAGAAAGACTGAAATAGTACTTTCTTGTAAAATACACTCCAGTAATCTGTGTTTTATTTACAACTTCAAAAAATAATTTATTTTTGACAGCGTGAATATAATGCAGTATTTAAATAGTAATACTTTTAAAATTTAAAATCATAAATCAAGCTTAATTCGTCGTACAGTAATGTCTAAGTATGTTAAACAGACAATAATGCTGTTGTTAAAACTCATTCAATTGCTAATTACAATCAAAAAAGCACAAAAGTTAGTTTTCTTGTTGCGGAAAATGAATCTGTTATGTAATTTAATGCTACTTGCATATGTGTATATAAATAAAATTCTAAAATAAAAATAATAATGTAAACTAGATCTACCACTGCAGTTATTCCATATTCTTCTCCACTGGCTTGGAATTACCACACATTGTGTAATTAATGTTTTTCTTCGTGACACACTTTTGTGAATTTACAGCTTGTCAGAGCCACCAAACTCATCTTGAAGAGTGTCATCTTCACCCAGTAACACATTCAGACACACTCGCACAGAAACACACAAGTGTGCGCCCACACGCTTATCACCCAGTGAGTCATAGCAAGGACATGTAGCGTCTGCAGACAGAGACACACAACGCTTTTCACTTCATCTCCCAGCCTTTAATTGGCTCGTGAGGAGTATGTAATTGTCGATAGGAGTTGTGTTTTGGTAAATCTGTATTGCGCGTTGTAGGTGAAGAGTGTGTGTGTGTGTGTGTGTGTATGGAGAGCTCCGTCTGGTCTAATGAAGGCACTAGGTTACGATATTTTTAGATTCTGCCACAGAGGAGGGGGGAGAAAACCTCCAGCTAAGAGATGTCACCCGTCTGTTGCCATTGCCTTTCTCCTCAACACCCCCTCCAGCCCTCCTTCCTTCGATTCTTCATCCATCCTTCCCTCCCAAGGGATCTGAGATCCAAGAATATAGAAAAATGAGTCATTCGCTTCATATCGCTCTCCAGCGAATATAGGGGATGTGGGATGCCAACTGCAAATATGAAGCATACAATCCATATCAGGCTTGCTAAAAATACAGAGAAACTTGCACACAGGAATGTTCCTGGTTCGAAACAAGTTCAGAACAAATGCTGTCATTGGCATCCGTGGCATCGTGTTCCTAGAGGTGTCAAAATAAATAAATAAAACATGGTTACAGTAATGCACTTTTAATGGAAGTCTATGGTGTGAGACATTCTGAAGGGTTTAAAAGAAGAAATGTGATGTTAGTAGTTTGCTTAAATGATACTATAAATAATTCTTCTATACAAAAATTAGTGTTATTTGGGCTGTACAGATCTTTTTGGTGGGACTACTTTTCTGGGCGGATGAACACTTCGTCATTTATTACATAACGACAGTATCGGCTGAGGTATTCGGACAATTTAGCTAGTTAAGCTACAAAATACAATAAAAAAATAGCTAAATTAGCCTCAAGCAAAATTAGCTGGTTACACTACAAACATCGCCCTTTTAATGGTGGGAACTACTTTTTTGTGCGGATGAATCTTTGGTTATTCATTACATAACAATAGTAGGGCAAGGCAAGCTACTCTGAAAATTTAGTTAGCTAAGCTACAATCTGCGTTATAAAAATTAGCTAACTATAAGCTCAAAATTAGCCGGTTACACTTCAAGATACATCATCCTTTCAGTTGTTGGACTACTTTTCTATTATTCATTAATTGAAAACAGTATCGGGCAAGCTAATCTACTAATTTAGCTAGCTGAACCACAAACTGTGTTACAAAAATGTATAATCTAATCAAAAACTCCCAAAAGTAAAAAAGTAGTAAAAGTAGCTATAGTTACACTACAAGCTGTGTGCCAAAATTAGCTTGCTACATAGTAGCTACTTCACTTTTTTTTTTTTTAATATATGATACAGTAAAAATAGTAAGCAGGTTGTTGAAATGCCTGTTTTGTAGGAAAACATCCCCAGAAGAAGTAAAAAAATGTCATTTGTTGGGTACATGAATTAATGCTAACATGCTAATGCTACCACCTCACTACTGTTAAATATAACTGCACTGTTTTAGTTACTATTCATTATTTTATGTCACAAATATTTCTGGTATCATTTTGCGCATTGTAACAGGTTTACTGGCCACACAGTCATTGTATGAGTTGAAAAGTGGACATAAATTTGCACAGACAAAGATGGTAGTCTCATGTTAACATGTAAAATACACTTTCAAAACATTGTATTTCAAAAGTCATCCGAGTGCAGTGTTGTGCCCCATAGATTTCCATTGCACATGCACTACTGTAAACGCTTTTAAAGCGAGAGTGACACGATTAAATGGTTTTCTGTGGTAATATGACACCGACGCTGTTAATAAAGCTTAACCTGCACTGAACCTGAAACTTTCATTTAGAATGCATCCTTCCCTGTGAAAACATTTCATGTTGCAATCAATGTAAAAGGTTGTCATAATAAGGGTCTTCTAGGGTGGAGAAAGGAGGAGGGCCGTTCAGCCCTGGCCTGCAGCTATATCCCGCCACATGGGGTGAGATCCGAATCCCTGTCTGTCATTTTCCCTTTCTTTTTTCTCTCCCCCCTCCCTTATCTGTGTGGGAGTCAGAAAGCCAAATCCACTCAGCTAGAATTAAAGGCAGTGACCTGCAGTGAAGGACAAGGAGGAAATCAAAGCCTGGATCACTTGCTTCATCTGTGCCAGAATCACCACAATCATCTAGCTCTGCACGTCATGTTGCACCCTCAGGTAATAAAGTAATGGGTTACTGAGGAAATAAAGGATCAGACACATGATTAATTAAATGCAATGATACTGTTAATGAACAAGGATTTTGTTCTAAGTGACATTTGTTTTCTAGACAAGTGAATGTAAACATGACAGTCCTAGTGTCTGAGGTCATTATGTCTGTAATGAGAATGATTGTCATTACATTTAAACTGGACAATAAGTTCACAGCAGGTCGAACAATAGGGTATTTGTTTACATCTAGAGATTAGCTCTGGGAAACCCCTGGAAGCCTCAAAACTTTCCAGCTGAATGTCAACACTTCTGAAATAGAAGAATATCTCTCATGCATATACATTTATGAGAAGTTATGAGAATGTGCTTCCGTAAACAAAACAATGCACTTGAATGGCATTTTAGAATGAGGGAACACAACACAAACAGCAATGAGGAACATTTCCAACGTCTTGTTTTAAAACTCGTAATGCTTTTTGGCATTGCATATAATTGTATCATTTCCTTCAATTCAATGCCAGTTATTCAAAGTCAGCAGATCTGCACTCCGCACAAACACAAACAAGTGAGTCCAGTGGAGCTAGCCAAACAATGCAGTCGGGTTATTAAAGAGTTAGTTCACCCAAAAATGAAAATTCTGTCATTAATTATTCATCCTCATGTTGTTCCAAATCTTAGTCCATGTGATAATTAAATAGTCCATGTGATATCAGTGGTTTAACCGTAATGTTATGAAGCTATGAGAATACTTTTTGTGCACAAAGAAAACAAAAATAATGACTTTATTCAACAATTTCTTCTCTTCCGTGTCAATCTTCGACGCGCGTTCACGAGAGCACCACAACACATATGTGTGATGCTGCTGACACAGGAAGCACTGATGTCACATGGACTATTTTAACAATGTCCTTACTAGCTTTCTGGGCCTTGAACGTGTCAGTTGTGTTGCTGTCTATGGAGGGTCAGAAAGCTCTCGGATTTCATCAAAAATATCTTAATTTGTGTTCTGAAGATGAACGAAGGTCTTACGGGTTTAGAACGACATGAGGGTGACTAATTAATGACAGAATTTTTGGGTGAACTATCCCTTTAAATTGTACGTAATGCATCCTTGTTTCCGTGTACAAATGCTCCTTCAGATCCCAAAAGCAAACAACAAACTGTGCTAATACTCTCATAGTGTGCTGTAGTACTGCCGAAAAATCATGAACTCCTGATACTATTTATTTACTTATTAATATTGTTGTCCATGATTCTGTAAATTCCAAGTATTCTAAAGCCATATGAAACTATTGTTTGATGATCAGACCAAAATTTACGTCATTATTACCTCAAAATCTTCCCCTCCGCTGTAGCTCAAAATTGTTGTATTTAATGTATATTAATTAAACGAGTCATGAAGTGCCACACCAGATTTGCCATCAACGATATCAACTATTATTTATTTTATGTTGTAAATATCATTTATTTATATATATATATATATATATATATATACACACACACACATATATATATATATATATATATATATATATATATATACACACACACACATATATATATATATATATATACACACACACACACATATATATATATATATATATATATACACACACACACATATATATATATATATATATACACACACACACATATATATATATATATATATATATATATATATATATGACACTTAAAACACACAGGGATAGAGAATTCATTCATAAAACCTCTCAAACTTTCACATTTAATTGACTTTTTACTTTAAAATAGTCTTAAATGACGCGAGGGTGACTAAATGATGACAGAATTTTCATTTCGAGTTAAAGTTAGGTGAACTTCCCTGCTACAAAACAAAAAACATTGCTTTACTGTAGACACATTTGACCCTATTGTCTATGCACTCAAAATGATCTGATTACTTGTAATTCTCTGGGCATTAAGCTCTGCTGGCTGACTCGTGTTTCATTCTTAAATCATTTGATTATCTGCTTGTGCATGCAAAAATAAACAACTGGAGCTATTATTCTGGCTTATTTGATCTTATATTTGTGAAGAATCTTGCGAAGAAGACTGCATCTTCTCTACCTGAAATTGTGCCACTTACTCATCTTGCTGTTAATGATTTCTACATCAGTCAGTCGCTTTCCACCCTCGCTCACTCAGACACCGAAAGAGAGAATAATGTTGTTGCCAAGTTTTCGCAAAATCCCTGCGTCAGGATGTTACCTAAAAATGCTGTCTAGCTAGGTTTTAAAAAAGAGCTACTGTGAATGCCTTAACAATCAGAAAATAACAAGCAACTGTCCACCTGAATCCAAGTGAGAAGACACAGCTTTCAAAATCTGGGTGTAAACTGATTATTTTCCACATTTGTGACAGAAAATAGACGCACGCCGAGGTGAGGACCCCGATGTGGTTTTTCGTTCAATCAGACAGTGTCTGCGAGCACCTGGAGTCTGTGCTATTTTTACTGCTCCTGACTAGAGTTGCTTTGTTCTTCTGAATAGAGAAGGCGAGGTACATTTATATCTCTCTCTCTCTTTCCGTGCCCTGTAGCATTGTGAGAATGATCAGTAATACAGTCTGAGGGGTGTGTAGTGTGACTCAGGCCCATGTGTGTGTGTGCTTTTAGGAATGAACTCTGCTTGAAAAAACAAAAGCAAACATGATTGTTTGGCAATGAACATTGTCCTGTAAATTTAAAGGAATAGTTCACACCAAACTGCCAATTTGCTGAAAATTTACTCATTCTCAGGCCATCCAAGATGTAGATGAGCTTGTTTCTTCATCAGATTTGGATAAATGTAGCATTACATCACTTGCTCATGGATCCTCTGCAGTGAATGGGTGCCGTCAGAATGAGAGTCCAAACATCCCAGTAATCCACAAGTAATCCACACCACTCCAGTCCATCATTTAACATCTTGTAAAGCGGAAATCTGTGTTTGTAAGAAACAAATCCACGATTTATATACATTTTTAACTTCAAACAATTGCTTCTAGCTAAAATACAAGTCTGTTATACATAATGTTGATTTGTCACATAAAAAAAAAGTTGTCTTGTCTGAATCAGGAGTGAAATATGCACAGATCAAGCACCATTAAACAGTTTTGATGTGAGAGGAAAACAAGGGACAGATTTATTATGGATTATAGTCTAGTGTTTTGATCTGAAACAGTGGTTTAAAGTTAAAATACCTGAATGATGGATTTGTTTCTTACAAAAACACAGCTTTTCACTTTACAAGACGCTAATTGATGGACTGGAGTGGTGTGGATTATTTGTGGATTATTGTGATGTTTTTATCAGCTGTTTGGACTCTCATTCTGACGGCACCCATTCACTGCAGAGGATCCATTGGTGAGCAAGTGATGGAATGCTAAATTTCTCCAAATCTGTTCTGATGATGAAACAAACTCGTCTACATCTTTAACTTTTCCGTTAAAAGCTTTGTTTTTTGACGTGACGCAATGAGCGTTTTATTCGAAGTGTATTACGTTCTGTTCCTGGAACACTTGTTCACTCCTGGAACACTTCAATGTTCGGAAAGTATTTTAAAGCCTCCACTTTTTCATCTCCTACTATTCTTGAGTGTCTGTTATTGATCAGCTGAGATGGTTTACAGCGTGTGTTATGACGTGACCCACTATATTACCGGCACACAGCTGTGAGTCTAGGAATTCTGACATTTACCACCGTCATCACCGTCATCATCAGTGAGGGGGCGGGGCTTACCAGGTGCCCACAGTGCACATATATTAGATTAGTGTCAAGGCTTTTTATGTGAAAGAGTCCGTGTCGTAAGTTTGTGTGTGTGTGTGTGTGTGTGTGTGTGTGTGTGCTGGTGTTTGCGGTATATATTAAGAAATGCATTGGTCAGCAAGGAATTTCTGTCAGGAATCCAGGAAGCACCTGCATCTGACTAGAGCAAAAAACTCATGTGGGTTCCATTGTGATTTTTTTTTTTTATCCTATAACACACACACACACATACACACACTGCTGTGGATAGAATAGAGAAGAAAGGGTATGACTCACACAGGGAGAAGCAAATCAGGGGTTCAATGAGACAAACCCTTACATGGTACAATACCTTACCATGGTATTCTGAAATATACCATAATATTTGAATCATTATCATATGTGACCCTGGACCACAAAACCAGTCATAAGGGTTTATATGTCATCTGAAAGCTGAATAAATAAGCTTTTCATTGATGTATGGTTTGTTAAGATAGGACAATATTTGGCCGAGATACAACTATTTGAAAATCTATTCTGGAATCTGAGGGTGCAAAAAAATCAAAATATTAAGAAAATCACCTTTAAAGTTGTCTAAATGAAGTTTTTAGCAATGCATATTACTAATCAAAAATTAAGTGTTTTGATATATTTACGGTAGGAAATTTACAAAATATCTTCATGGAACATGATCTTTACTTAATATCCTAATGATTTTTGGCATAAAAGAAAAATTGATAATTTTGACCCATACAATGTCTTGTTGGCTATTGCTACAAACATACCCGTGCTACTTATGACTGGTTTTGTGCTCCAGGGTCACATATTATAATACCAATAGCTCCAAGGTATTTAAAAAATACCACAGAATAAGTAACTGTGCAATTTATTGCATTGTTTAGTATAATTGATTATATATACATTATATTTATACATACATAAATATTACTAAAAGTAGTAACACATTTTTTATGTGCTTTAATTATATTAAAATATGTAAAATATAATATATTTTAATAAAATATAATCTGTATCCGATTTATGATGAATCGCTTGTTGTATTCCTTAATTGTAAGTCATTTTGGATAAAAGCATCTACTATAATAAAATACTATAATAAAAATAATACAATTTTAATTGTATTTAATCATTTTAATGAAAAAAATAATACAATTTTATATCATATGTAAAAAAAATAAATAAAAAATAAAATGAATATTACATTTTAAGTTATTTTAAATATTTGAATATATTTTGTTGTTATTGTTAACTATAAATATTAAAACTTTTTTTCGTTAAATTATATACTAAAATAAAATTATTACCTGTAAATATTAGATTAAGAACTTAAACTTAAAAAACAGAAATGTTGCCTGAACTTACTAAAACAAAAACTAAAATAAACATAAATTAAAATCTGAATAGAAATGTTAAAAAACTAATAAATTAATAAAAATGACAAAAGCACATAACAAATTTACAACATTATTCTCTCTTCCAGTGTATATCTTGTTTTATTTTAACAATTTATGATTCCTTGATTGTATTAAACCTTCTAGCAGACTTCCTAATTATACATACACACACACACACACACACACACATACACACATATATACATATACATATATATACACATATTTTTTTCCCATAATGCCTTCACAATGCTGTTACAGGGAAGTCATACAGACATTCAATTGATCCTCCTCATTCAAACACTCACTCCTGTGGGCCACATGCACATAGTAACATATAATTACACACAATCTTCACCTCCCATTCATTTTGCCAATGCTAGGTTGGAGTGTGAGGGCGAGCGGGCCGTGTGTGTCACCCCAACACATTGTGATGTCATCAGCCCAGAGATTACACAGGGCCATATGGGTGACGGCTTGCCACAGTAATCCTCCATCAGCCTGCTCTTCCTGTCACACACAAACACACAGACACACTCACTCTCTCCTCAGCACGGGGTGCATTCTGGGAAACGTTGGGCCCTTACCAGTGAAAACATTGCTCATATAAGATAATAAGACAATATTTTGATTATATTCCACAGTGTACGTGTACAGTGAGCGAAAACAAACGTCTGTTGTTGTGTATTTCCATAGCTGGTGATGGATGTGACGTATAATCGCATTAGAGGTTCTGGGATTATGAAGAACAGATATAGGACAGGTGGACAGAGAGAAGCAGAAGTTTATTACGTATTACCATTCACTATAACGCTGCCAAGACAATGTTATTCATTGTTTCAGTGTCTAAATTCAACATAGCACGTTCACTGTAAAAAAAAAAAATTACCATGAATTTAACGGTAAAAGACTGTAAAAATGCTTCAGTAAAAACATAGTAATAGGTTTACGGTAAGTTCCCCTACTATATACAGTGAAAAACTGTATTGGACATTACATGTAATTTTACGCTAGTATACCATTTTTGGAAGTGGAAAAAGAACGTATAATTTACAGTAAATAACCGTAAACTGACATTCCCAGAATTCCCTGCATTACATTTCAAATTTGATCTTGTTTTTTTTTTTTTTTTTTGTTGAAATAATTATGTTTCTTCTTAGTTTTTCTCAGTTGTGTACCATCTAATGTTGTTAAATTAATGTTTATTGCATTATTTCAGTTTCATGAGTGTTACCATGATGGTGTTTAGTGTTTGTGTGAATGACACTGTGCACCTTCTATATATGTTAATATTTAAAAGCTGCTTGTGATGGGCTTTGGTTCATCATCGTGACTTTCTCATCACCACCTGCTTTTGGTGCTTATCAGTGTATTACAAAAGTACAAAACAGATTTCAGTACTTCCATAAGTCGGTATATTAACATAACATCAGTTAATGAAATTACGGAATTTATATGTAAATTTACCGTATTTTTTGTGCGGTAAAATTCTGGCAACAACAGTTGCCATTTTTACCGTAAATTTTACAGATTTTTTTTTTTTTTTTTTTACAATGTACATCACAGAGACGTCTATTTGATGTCTGCATTTACATCTGCAGTGAGTGGAGTATTTTATACTTTTTTTATAATTTTATAATTTTTGTTTTTTTTAGAGTGTTCATCTGCAATACCTCTATAGGACATTTCCTATAAGATGTCAAATAGAGGTTTATTAGAAGATGTTTATGATTTACAACATATGTGAAACTGACATCTTAAAGACGTCTTGTACACTGCAGATCAAGCGATCTTTAACAGACATCTTGCAGACGTACCTGTGCTATCTGGGTATATGTATCCTATTCCTTCTTTTCGGTATAGCTACAAGTACTAACCCAAGGAGTAACCCCATTAACCTCTAAATACTTTCGAGGTTATTTCCAGGAAAAAGGATCTGAATGACAAGAAAATGACACAGTATGTGCAGCGCGGTGATGAACTGGTGATTTCAATGTTCAGTATTCGCTTCAGTCGCCGTTCAGAGCCGTTCATGTGGGCGCGCTCCCGTGTCGACATGTCCATATATGGTTCGTGACGTCAGCTCCGGAGGTTCCATTCATATAAAAGCGATGGGACGGAATCCCCTTGGAGGAAATGTAGACTCAGGCTCAGCACACAGGGTTCAGTAGGCAACCTACACCCCTGAAACATCCACATCCCTGCTACAAACAGTCCACTTTGTCACTCCAGCATGAAGGTCTCCAGCATAGACTGTCGCCGCCTGAGGAAGATCATGCGGAAAGAGTGTGGAAGTTGTCTGATTGTGGACTGTAGACCGTATTTCTCGTTCTCCAGCTCCAGTATCAGAGGCTCTGTCAATGTCAACCTGAATTCAGTGGTGGTCCGGAGGTCCCGCGGCGGACCGGTGCCTCTACAGTTCATCATCCCGGACGAGAAAGCGCTGTTTCGGCTGCGGGAGGGCAGCATCTCCGCGGTCGTGGCTCTGGATGACCGCACACCTCATTTACAAAAACTGAAAAAAGACAGTATTGCTCAGATTGTCATTAACAGTTTGTCGCACTTGGCGAGTAGCGCGAGCATCTGCTTCCTGAAAGGTGAGTAAAGATTGCTCGGTCTTTCTTTATTTGAAAGTTTTCTCAAGAGGAAGCGTTTAAGGTCTAATAGGCTATTTAAAATATTTTAAGGTCTCGTTTAAGTTTTGTTTGCGTTTAGAAGGACGATTCCAGGACAAAACAAACAAAGAATTTGATGCCTGACATAGTTTGAATGTTTAGATGTATACCAATTCATTAAAATATTCAGTCTATTTTAGAATTCTTTACAAGTGTCTCAATTAATCATTAATTCGAATAATTCTATGGACGAATTACATTTTAACTGAATACACTGATATACTAATAAAGTGAAAAATAAATAAAAGTGTATATTAAAATAAAATTTAAACGGAATTAAAATTAAACTGTTTAGACTACTAGACTTCTAGACTTCTAAAAGTAAATAAGGAAGTCTATAATATATATATATATATATATATATATATATGCATTTTACAATGTAGCGATTTGTATTTTATTATAATAAAAAATAATAAAAGAGAGCAAACTAAAATGTAAAACTATATATATGTGTGTGTGTGTGTGTGTAAAGATATATACAGTATACACACACACACACACACACACACACGTTAAATTAATGCATTTTACAATGTAAAAGTGATTTGTAGAGTGAAACAGCTTTAGTATTTAGTTTGATGGAGCAGATCAGGGCTTTGTCTGGTTTTCAAGAGATAAATTCTCTTTGTGCGTCAAAGGACGGATGAGTCAGAGCGAGAAGTATGAAAACCAGCACAGTAATATTTATAGCCTTATATCATATATTTACTCCTCTCATTGATAGCATTGCATTCAAATATACAGGGATTTTTAAATGAAGTTATTCAGTTTGTTATAAATGACATGTTGAGTTGAACTAGAAGATTTTGATACTGAAAGTCAAGCTGTTGAGCTCATGAACTCTCTCCCTCTGTTGGTGGGATTTTCTTCTTGCCTCTCACACTCTGAACTGCAACATGTGAAGCTCTTGATAAGGTGAACGACTCAACAATCCTTGACGACTCATAATAACGGCGCATTTTTAATTCCAGGAGGCTATGAGAACTTCCATTCCCATTACCCCGAGCTTTGCACTGAAATCAAGTCTGTGGATCTGAGTGAAGACAAAAGTGAAAGAGGAGTCAGCAGTCACTGTGACAAACTGGGTTCTCACCACAAACCAGACTATGATCAGGTAAGAGAGAAGAAAGCGAGCTGTTGTTTCCTCATTTCAATCCACTTCCACCGAAACCACTTCCTCTTAACAGTAAGAGTTTCTGCAACAACTCCCCCTCAAATATGAGTCAAAAAGACAGATACTACTCCATATATTTATACTGTATATAACCCAACCATCCATCTATCCAAACCAAAGAGCCCTCTTACAAGCCTTCAAAGACATCCAACAGACATCTGAGGTCCTTTTATGTCTGACCTTTGGTCTGCTGTTCAGTTTTTGTGATAAGGTCAAACGTTGCCTCCACCTGTTTGTCTTCGGGTGGTGAATCAGTCTTGAGAGTTTCAGTTTTGATATCTGTTTATTGTTGTTGTTTCTTCAGGGACGGCCGGTGGAGATCTTGCCTTTCCTATACCTGGGCAGTGCCTATCACGCCTGTAGACAGGACTATCTCAGTGACCTCCGCATTACAGCGCTGCTGAACGTCTCACGCAAGGACTCGCGGCCCGCCAAAGGACAGTATGATTACAAATGGATCCCGGTGGAGGACAGTCACACGGCAGATATCAGCTCACACTTCCAGGAGGCCATAGATTTTATTGGTAAATATTGTACATATACTATAGTTGTGTGTGTGTGTGTGTGTGTGTGTGTTTTATTATTATTATTTATTTTAATTCCTTTTTAATTATTTTTTTATTTAACACAGTTTTGAATTATTTATTTTAATGATTATTTATTTTTAATTAATTTGTAATATAATTTACTTTTAGTTATTATTGTTTTTTATAAAAGTAAGTTTTTATTATTTAATTATTATACTTAATGTTATTATTATTTTTTTTATTTAACACAGTTTACCAGTCTGAGAAATATATATATATATATATATATATATATAATTATTTTTTACATTTATTTTTCGATTATTTAAAACTGTTACTATTATTTTTATTTAAAGTCAGTTTTACTTATTTAAATATTTTAGTTTCTTTCTTTATTTATTTTTTATTTAACATGGTTTACCAGTCTGAGCACCTCAAAGTCTCACTTTTGGATGTAGTTAAAATTACGAATTTAACGCTTGTTTTAGTGCATTATTAATAAGAAAAAGAAGTTTTAACTGTCAACATCTTTAGTGTTATGTAAACTTCATCTGTATGGCTAAAACCGTTCCCAGAACTGAGCACAGACCTATAGATAGTGGAGCTAATTTCAGCCCATTTAAAAATAAGACTTCCTCTGCTTTACTAACACATAATTTCCATAATCCGAATGGACTGCACCTTTTAATTACACCTACAAATCCCATGTTACTTGTACTCTGGGAAGTGCAATTAATACCAACTCCAACTGAAACTAAAAAATTAGATGAAACATAGATAAAGAGAGATAAATGGACATGCCGCTGTGACTCACGGATTAGAATAATCCAGGATCTTGCGTATCACAGGCGTAGCCAGTGTGTCAGTGGATGAGTCGATGATTAGTGGCGTTAGGTGTGTTTGTGTGCTGTGACTGCACTGTCATGGGTTTTGTAGGTTGTTCGAGGCTTCTTTATCAGGTGAATGTGTTTACACAATAATCTGACAGCATTTAAAGCTGTTTATGGTGATTTGCAAAAATCTCGTCAAAAACAAGGCCATATTTCACCCCTTAAAAAAAAAAAATCAAATTGAAACTGGTTTTTTGTTTTAAGAGTGTCAACATTGTTTACAATACATAGACATCACTTGTGACCAAAACTCCCTTTTGACCCGTGTTCATATTTAAATTCCTCTGGTGAGGCTTAACTGTGTCATCCTGTCATTCGAGGACTTGCGTATCCCACATTTCATTTGATTATACCCAAGTTTCATTTACATTTACCTCAATATAGACAATATTATGTAAGAGACCGTGAGGTGATTTGATTCTCCTGCTGGAAAGCGATAGCAGTGAAAGAAAAATCCATCGAAAGCTTCGGCTAATGAGTGTGTGGTAATATTTAGGCGCATTAGCGAGTGTGATAGTCATTATGACGCCCACAGCTCGGCCCCGCTCCGCTCCAGATGGGCTTCAGGCGTGATTCACACCAGCAGGTTTTGTTTTAAAGAGACCAGCAGTGAGGGATGAACACGCGCTTCACTTCTCGTGTGTGCGTCGTTCAGAGATATGAGGCTGGAATCTGCTTAGCTGCATTGAATTAGACAGGAATACGCAATCGGAGCTTTCCATAATGGTGAGAGTGTGTGAGTTTATGGATTTGTGCGTCAGAACATTCTGGGGTGGAAATGAAATTGATATGACATTACGATAAAACAGGGTCAGGGAGGAAATGAATTAGCCGAGCGATAACGGACAGAGGATATCAGAAGAACTGTGAAAAATAACCATGATTACGTTTCACTTGTTCCCTCTCACAGTTATAAAACACAAAGCCATTTCATGGCATTTATACACATTGTAATGTTATGTAAAATATTTTATATACTAAAATTAACTGTAAGTTATTCATACACTGTAAAAATGATGTTTGAGTTGTAAATAAAACAAAGTTTATTAAGTATGTTTTAAAAAGAAAATTTCTTTTGTGTCTTTCTTTTTCAAAATTTCACGTACAATTCAATATGTTGCTTGACGTTTCTTTTTATAATTATTGGTGAAACTTAAAAGCAATTTCTGTGAAATCGTAAATCCGTTTTTTTTTCAGTGTAGGATAATTTCCCTTAGAAGTCTGAACTTTGTCTCTGTGGTGTTTTCAAAACATTGCTTTGTTTGTTTGAAGATTTGACCAGTCCAGCATAGCAACACTGGCTCAACCAATGGTGTGAATTTGGGGCGGGGCTATTTGTTTTACTGACCAATGGCGGATGAGGGACGTGTTTGGGGAAACTTGTTTGAAAACAGTCATTATTATTTTGTCTGGTGCCACTACTTCACCTTTTATTATTATTTTTTCTTTCTTTCTTTGTTTCCATAAGCTTAAAAGCGCACAGGGCTCTTATGTTGTTTTTAAATGTGCTTTATAAATAAAGTCTGGCTTGAAGTTTGACTTAAAAGACAGTCTGTGTTTTTGGTGACTCATGCTGTTATTTCGAGAGATTTTGTAATGAATTCGTTATCTTTTCTCTCCACAGAACGTGTGAAAGCAGAGGGGGGTAAAGTGCTGGTCCACTGCGAGGCTGGAATCTCTCGTTCTCCCACCATCTGCATGGCGTACATCATGAAAACCCAACGGTTGCGTTTGGAGCAAGCCTTTGACGTCATCCGACAGCGGCGTGCCATCATCTCGCCCAATTTCAGCTTCATGGGTCAACTACTGCAGTTCGAGTCAGAGGTGGTTTCTTCCACGCCTCCGTCCGTCACTCCTGCCGCTCAGGAGACGTCCACCTTCTTTAGTGGTGACTTCACGATCGAAACCGGGAACTTCGAGTCCTCGGTTTTCACCTTCCCTACCTCCTTCCTGACACCAATGCCCATCCAGCCGGCGGTTCACCAGTTCAAACTGAGTCCAATAACTGCGCTGCCTTAAAATGGCTGCGTGACTCATCGCAGTCTCAGCGTACTTGAAAAATAATGAACGGGCGAACTGAACAAAGCAATGGACTATCACAGGGAATAAAAATGCTTATGTTTTCATATTTAAAAAAAGAAAAATCATGGAAGACAGTGTTTGCTTTTTGATTTTGTTTGCCTTAGAGAAAACCACTGCACAATGATTACTCTGCAATACCTGCCTTAGCTCGATGATGTTCTGCCTATCAACAGCGCCTAGCTGGGCAAATTAAATTATTATTTTTTTTAAACAGTTTCTTTTTTTATGAATTGTGGATCTGTTAATAAACCTTTTTACAGAAGTGTAAAATTTGTTCATAGTGTCACTTTATTATCAGTGTGTTGGATTGACTCTGCTCTTTTTAACATATTTGACAATTTTCAAACAAATTCTGCAGATATTCCTCTAAAAACAGAGAGAAAATATACTTCAGTCAACAATAATTAACAAAAACACACTTTTGTCGTGAATGGAACATAAATGTTTGCCCTCACGAAACATCATAAGGATTTTAGGCCACAGTAAAAAGATACAACAGTGACCTCTGCTGTGACAAAAACTGCAGAAGTATAAATACTGTAGTATACTTTTGGGTGGAACATAATAAGTAAGCCTGTTTTACACCACATGCAAAAGCAACACATTTATTTTAACGCCCATTTGGGATGCACATAGAGACACATCGAGAGCTTTGGTGCGCAAAACATGTTGAAAGTGCATTATGAACATATCCATCAACAAAATGATTAGCAATAATAAAACTTTTGTGATGCAATATTAAAATAACATCGCAAAATACCCATTCTTAGGGGAAAAGAGCGTGTGTTGGACTTCATTAATGTTCTGCATGCAGGCACTCAATTGCTATTCACAGAATTAATTATCATTTGGATATGAATTAATTCCCTTCTTCAGGTTTGTGAAAATTCTAAAATAATGATCACTATTTTATAATTTATGGAAATAATCCGTAGTCTAGTAGTAACCAATGTTGGGCGTAATACCATTACTTTTACTTGAAAAAGTAAAGTAAGGGATTACTTTAAATTTTTTTTGTCATTTGAACTTGCATAAATACTATATAGACTGTACAATTCTATATCAAACAATAGGGAATTTAACATAATGCTCTTAATGTAACCTTGTCCTCATACTTCGGTCAGTTCAAGAATATTTTATGCAGTTTTTATTATTTATTTGAAAGAATTAAAAGAGCAGTTTCATGTCTTGTATGTTCAACTGGTCAAGGTTGATATAAGATTTAGAAATAAATCCTATATTAGTAACATTTAGTAATAAGTAATGCAATAATTTCAGACAGAGTAATTAGTATAGTAACCTAATTTTTGAACATCTTGAATATGAAATTAGTAGGTAGTTATTCATTATTTTTTTAGCGTAACTTGGTTATGCAGAAGGTTTAAGTGTGAAAGAAAATGTGCTATTGAATGAGTATCCATATACTCTATTTGTGACCCTGGACCACAAAACCAGTCTTAAAGGGATAGTTCACCCAAAAATGAAAATTGTGTCATCATTTACTCACCCTCAAGTAGTTCTAAACCTGTATGAATGTCTTTGTCCTGATGAACACAAAGGAAGAAATTCTGAAGAATGTGGGAAACAGAGCAGTTCTGGGGCACCATTGACTTCCATAGTATTTTTTTTCCTACTATGGAAGTCAATGGTGCCCCAAAACAGCCTAGTTACAAACTTTCTTCAAAATATCTTCCTTTGTGTTCAGCAGAACAAAGAAATTCATACAGGTTTGGAACTACTTGAGGGTGAGTAAATGATGACACAATTTTCATTTTTATTCCTTTAAGTCGCTGGGGTATATTTGTAGCAAAAGCCAACAATACATTGTATGGGTCAAAATTATAAATTTTCATTTTATGCCAAAAATCATTAGGATGTTAAGTAAAGATCATGTTCCATGAAGATATTTTGTACATTTCCTACCGTAAATATATCAAAACTTAATTTTTGATTAGTAATATGCATTGCTAAAAGCTTCATTTGGACAACTTTAAAGGCGATTTTCTCAATATTTAGATTTTTTTTTTTTTCTGCACCCTCAGATTCCAGATATTCAAATAATTGTATCTCAGCCAAATATCATATCAAACCATCCATCAATGGAAAGCTTATTTATTCAGCTTTCAGATGATGTATAAATCTCAGTTTTGAAAAATTGACACTTATGACTAGGCAATACTATGGTATTTTCTGTTGGTGAAATAAATTAAATGAATTAAAGAAGGTGAAAGGAGGTACAGTGATGAATGGGCATAACACGCTTTACTCAAGAGCAGCTGCCTGTCTTCTTGGCGCCCAATCTCTGCCTCGACGGACTAAACTAACTACAGAAATAGGGGGAGCGTTACAGACAAAATGGATATAAAATTAAAGAAAAAGCAAGAAGCTCATTAAAAAATAAATTGTTAACATATATATTTGAGTTATCTTGAAATATGAAGTTTCTGCTCCCTATTACTATTCCTTTAAACATTTATATTAAACAATAATTATAAGTCCCCCTAAAAAGTCAAGTAGACTCGTCCGTTCGTCCCGCCTCTGTCGCCATTTTGACTGTTAAATAAAATTTGTTAGTCCAGAGGAGTAAATATCGGGCAAATTTATCCGGTGTGCAGGCCTATTTATCTTCTCCTAAACCCTTCTTCTCTCTGAGGAGGAGGGTGTTTAATTCGGCTTTATTCGGCTGCTTTCTGAGGAGAGTTTTGTGCATAAGCCGCCATGTACATTAAACAGGTAAGAGATGCGACTCGCGCGCTGCGTGTAAAATTATGATTTATATGTTGAATTATTGCATTCAGCTACTTGTTTACATATTTTAAGTGCTAGATGTGCGCAAAAACGCATTTTTTCTTAATCTCGAGCATGCTGGGTTGTTAGTTTTGCCGAGTACACGGCCTTCAATGAAGTTAGCATTAGCTTTAGCATTAGCTGTCAAAACCCCGCAAAACATTGCAAGCAAATTTATTAAGCAACTTTTATATTAAACAGTTACTACTGAAATGAACTTTTGTTTGCTGCTGCTGTTCAGATGTGAGCAAACTACTAGTAGAAAAGTCAATTATAGCTGGATCTTATGTAAATACTAATACGGCGTGTTGTATTATGTAAATAACACATAAAGTGCTGTGTTATATTTTTATATGTATATATATATATATATATATATATATATATATATATATATATATATATATATATATATATATATATAAATAACAGCACTTTGTGTTATCATTTACATAATATACATACATACACACACACACACACACATACACATATATATATATATATATATATATATATATATATATATATATATATATATATATATATATACATATACATATATACAGACACACACAGACATATCTCTGTAAGTTTTTGTTTGGGTTACACTTTTGTTTAAGCTCATTGTTTACTTTTTAGCATATTTGGATGAAACGCATTCTGAGAGGTTGTATAACATGATCTTGACGTTGTATGTAATATGTTGTGAAATGTGTGTTTTTTTTAGGTTATTATTCAGGGGTTTCGCAGCTACAGAGATCAGACTGTGGTCGACCCCTTCAGCTCCAAACACAATGTTATAGGTGAGACTGTCCCACTCCTGGCATGTGACATTTTCATCATAGTAGAAATATGTAAATCAATAAATAAACAAATTTAAAAAAAAAAAAACATAAAATATGAAATCAAATGTAATATATTTTTAAACGTATTTAAAATCAGACAGTAAAACAAATTTGCCTTAGATATGTTATATTTTGTAATGTGTGTAAACGTATGTATATGTAATTACATTTTATTTGTCAAATACAAAACCATATATGACATGCAGTGAAATGATTTTTACAACCACCTTGTTACCCGTAAAAATGAGAAATTTAGAAGTTAAAGTAAAATAACTATATAAATAATAATGTACTAAAATAATATTTAAAAATAAGTTTTAAAATGTTTTTTTTTTTTATATTTCATTTACATTTTTTCACAGTTGGAAGAAATGGATCAGGAAAGAGTAACTTCTTTTATGGTAAGTACAAGATACCTTTTTTTTAAAGACATCTTATACATTTTAATACAGTAATTAATTTAAGACATCAAAACACTGATGGTGTGAGTGAATGGTTTGTGATGAGCAATTTTCTTTTATTCCCCGTCAGCTATACAGTTTGTACTCAGTGATGAGTTCAGTCATCTTCGTCCAGAGCAGCGTCTGGCTCTGCTTCACGTGAGTTATTTTATTATTATATTTATATTTTACTTGAATAATTTAGAAAAAAAAAAGAAAAAAGTGTTGTTTATAGATTTTTTTTTTTTTTTTTTTTTACCCAACATTTATTTATTTTCCTTGATTACTTCTTATTTTTTATTAGATTTTTTTTTTTAAATTTTGTATATAAAATAATTATCACAGACCCTGCTAAATCATGTACTTTCATGTAATTTTCAGGAAGGCACTGGTCCTCGAGTCATTTCAGCCTTTGTGGAAATTATATTCGACAACTCTGACAACAGGCTGCCGGTAAGAAGTTTATCCTAAATGTTGAGAAGCGCACTAAAGTAAAGGCAGGCGAGTAACAAGACCTCATTGTCCTCAGATTGATAAAGAGGAGGTGTCTCTGCGCCGTGTCATCGGAGCAAAGAAAGACCAGTACTTCTTGGACAAAAAGATGGTCACGTAAGTTTAGTTCTTGTAAGATATCAGAAGAGCTTTGACTGCTTAGAGCTGTAGACAGATGAGTTGTGTTCTGTGTGCTTCAGTAAGAACGACGTGATGAACCTGTTAGAGAGCGCTGGTTTCTCCCGCAGCAACCCTTACTACATCGTCAAGCAGGGAAAGGTACACTGGACAAGTTATTAATGGGTGTTTACAATTATTCATAATTTTATTTAAAACCTGTTATCACTTAAAGGGATAGTTCATCTAAAAATACATTTTTTTTGTCATTTACTCACCCTCATGTTATTCCAGACCTGTATGAGTTTCTTTCTTCTGTTGAACACAAAAGACGACATTTGAAAGAATGCTGGTAACCAAACAGTTAACGGCAGCCATTGACTTCCATAATATGGAAACAAATACTATGGAAGTCAATGGCTACCGTCAGCTGTTTGGTTACCAGCATTTTTTAAAATGTCGTCTTTTGTGTTCAACAGAAGAAAGAAACTCATACAGGTTTGGAACAAGTGGATGGTGAGTAAATGATAACAATTTTCGTTTCAGGGTGAACTATCACTTTAAACTGCAGCTAAAACTGTTTTCCAGCCCTCTGGGACTGTAGCAAACCACAACATCTCTTTCATTAACATTAATGCTCATTTACAAACAAAAACGTGGCTCTTGGGAGTAAAGTGGTGCTAATGCTGTTGCTATACATTGTAAATGAGTTTGCTCAATTTGTTACTCATTTTACTCTCTGAAACATGAAAACAGATCAATCAGATGGCAACAGCGCCTGACTCTCAGCGTCTGAAGCTGCTCAGAGAGGTGGCCGGCACCAGAGTCTACGATGAGCGCAAAGAGGAGAGTATCTCGCTCATGAAAGAAACAGGTAGACCCTTCGCTGATGTGTTTCTATTCAGATGTGTCATTAAAGTGAAAATGCCATTTATCATTTCCAGTCTGGAAATATATCAAATAGGAAAACTGGTTGTCCTTGTATTATTTTGTGAAATCAAATCGTTTTAATGAATCAACACTGGGAAACACTGCAGTAGATGCTTTACTGTTGTTGTTTTTTATGGTCAAAGGTTTGTGACGTGCTGTTTGTTCTTGTGTGTATGTGTACAGAGGGAAAGCGAGAGAAGATTAATGAGCTGCTAAAGTACATCGAGGAGCGTCTGCACACTCTGGAGGATGAGAAAGAGGAACTGGCTCAGTACCAGAAGTGGGACAAAATGAGAAGAGCTCTAGAGTACACCATCTACAACCAGGAGCTCAACGAAACCCGGGCCAAACTGGACGAGGTACACACATCAGTACACACATTTGCATTCAGCACTGTATAATGCTTTGTTTCTGATAATTTAAAGATGGTGTGATTCCCTCCTCTAGTTGTCCAGTAAGAGAGAGACCTGTGGAGACAAATCTAGACAACTGCGAGATGCTCAACAAGATGCTCGAGACAAAGTGGAGGTAAACTGAGCTCATCAGTGTGTTCTTGTTCTGGAAAAGTGCTAAAAACACACAACATCATGGTGAAACGTTTTGCGTGGGATTTTGTCACATTTTCTTCTGAAAATGTGAAAAAATCTAGTGCATTACACTTTATTTTTTTAACCAGCTTGTGCATTCACATGTCGGCACATAACAAAAATCTTTTATTTCAAAGACATGTGGTGGGCGATATACTGATAGACATGATTAACTGCTAGAAACTTGTCAACTGGTAGAGATTTTGGTTACTCGTGATGTTTTCGTTTTGTGCCACGTCATGTTTCGGGGCATGGCAATGTCACCATAATAACAGACCGGTGTGTAAAACTCTCGGACATATTTTAAAGATTCTATGGTGCAAACTTTAAATATTTCACGTACTTTTGAAAATCCAGCATTTAGTTGATGCTGATAAGCGCTCGTCATCAGTTGTAAACATTACAGATTTCTTCTTTCGTGAGGGGGTTTGGCGTCACGGCATCTTGCGGAACGTTAAAGAATGCGACACACATCTGGAAATCCTGTATAATTCAACCAATCAGATGACGACTTCGAAGCTCTTGAAGTGTTTCAAATTTTCCAATTTTGTGTTCGATATGCATCAGACGTTCAGCCAATGGTTTGTGGGCGTGACTTCTGAGGCTGAGACTAATTTGTAACAGTGTATTGGATCCGGGCAGCTCTTAAAGTGACAGCAGTCTAATATTCATTTTAACAACTAAAGAGAGAAATCTCTCACTGCTCTTGACTAAATCACTTTTATGACTTTGATTAGAAGAAATAAACATTTAATTTAACAGTGAAGAATATGCAGTGTTTTATACATTTGATCATTTTATACAATGTATATAGGATTGCTAATTTATTTGTTCTGCTGTAGTTTTCTTTGTGCTATTGCTCGTAATTAGTTTCTTATTCTTATTTAATCGCTGACTGTTTACTTGTCTTCATTAAGCTTGAATTTTATTTTATTTTTTGGCTAGTATTGGTGTTTTGTGATATTGACACTGGTGACAAGAATTATGAAATTTCTGTGGTATCAAATATAAAGACCTCATTAAAAGCAAAAATAGCTATATTTTGATATATCATTAACGTGAAATAAAATTACTCATATCGTGATAAGATTTTGGTCGTATCGCCTACCTCTACACAGAAGCATTATAAGAAGGGAAAGATCTTTTTTCCTTTTAGATTAACATGCACCGATTAATCAAGCTCAAAAAGACCAAGATCATTTATTGTGAAATAAATTTGTTTTGATTTCAAATTCACATTTCATCCAGTCTGTTTGAGAAATTGACTCAACAAACTGAAAATAAAGTATTCAAATATGAAGATTTACTAAGAATATGCCTTCGCACGTCATAAAACAGCATATATTGTGTAATCTTATCTAACCTCAGTGTCTCTGTGTCTCTGTAGGAGACTGAGCGTGTGGTGAGGGAGCTGAAGTCTCGAATCTCCGCCATGAAGGAGGAGAAAGAACAGCTGAGCGCCGAGCGACAGGAGCAGATCAAACAGAGGACCAAACTGGAGCTCAAAGCCAAAGATCTGCAGGACGAGCTGGCAGGAAACAGCGAACAGAGGGTACGACTAGCAGACGCACACACACGAACACATGCACACTCTACAGGCACACATATGCACTCAACAACACACACATTTCGAAGAAGTACCATCTTGGAAAAGAAAAAGTTACTATTTGGAAAAATTACTTTGGTTTTTGTTCAAGTTTAAAGTGATTTTACACTACTGCTTATAAGATTGATTTTTTTATATTCACCCAGATCAGATTAGATTGAAATATAGTAAGAACAATAATATTGAATACAATAATTTAATAAACAATTTAAAATAACTATTGTGTGTTAAAATGTAATTTATTCTTGTAATGCAAAGCTGAATTTTCAGCATCATTACTGCAGTCATCAGTGTCATGTGATCCTTCAGAAATCATAATATGCTGATTTTCTGCTCAAGAAACATTTCTTATGATTATCAGTGGTGAAATCAGTGTTGCTTCATATTTTTGTGGAAACTGATGCATTTTTGTCAGGATTCTTTGAAAGTGTAAAAGAACAGCGTTTATTTCTGAAATCCAAAGTTTTTTCTGGATTCCATTTGAACTTTCTGGACTCCTTTTTAATGGTTAAATTGAATTTTATGAATCAGAAAGCATATCTAATGAATTAAAATCATGAAACTTATCATTACTAAACATCAATTTATGAAAAGTAAAAAAAAAAAAAACCTTTAGGGCCCTATGAAATGTTTTATTTTTTCTCACCTTGTGTTACCAAATTCTGTTTTAGCATGTCTAGTTGTTTGAATGTATAAAAACAACTTTTATTTATTCTTACAATAGCCTTATGAAATTCTGTGTTGTGTATTTAAATTTTCTGGTTATCAAATGAAGGCATAAAACATTCATTTGATTTATCTTTTAATTAATGAAAATTAAAATGTATTTTTTGGCAAGTAAAGGGGATTTACTATTAAAATTAAAACATGAAAGAAATATTGTGTGACTTTAAAATTAAGTTTTATTAATTTTTCAACAGTAGTAGTAGGATTACACACATTCTACTGAATGATAGTAATATATTTCTGGCACAATGTCTTTTAAGTTAAACCGAACCTTTTTTTTTGACAGGTTGCCGTGAATACCTTTAAATTTCTATATATATATATATATATATATATATATATATATATATATGATGCTTGTTTTACTCGAAACGGTAAAATGCTCATGAAGTGCTAAATTCTATAACGTGCATTATTTATTTATTTTTTTTCTTTTTTACTTTGCTCTCTATGTCGTACAAGACTGCATATAAGCATAAACACCATTTCCTCAGACAAATACTCACCTGCTTGCTTTTCTCTATTGCTGTTGCTGAATTGGTCGATGCAAAAACAAAGCGGTGACCGAATTCACATAAGCAAACACGCGAGTTTGATATACATTCTCACAAATGCAAACACACTCTTAAATGCACACTAACAGCCAGAGAGCTGCAGGAAATGCTGGCAGGCACTAGTGAACAGAGGGTCCGCAGTGTCTCCGTCTGCGTCACTATCTACACACGCTCACTCCAGCCCAGGCTCGGAGCCAGACGCAAACACACATATATCTTGTGTATCCCTGTATGTGTGAAATACACACTTTCGGTCGGCCCTCCTGCATCCCGGCTTGGCTTAGAGAGGGATTAGCCCCACCTGGCCAAGTGTGTGTGTGCTTTCCTATGGAGGAGAGGCAGAAGTGCGTCATTTGCCCTTTGATTGGTGAATGTGAATGTAGGTTTGCTCAGATGGAGATCCCCTTTGTTCTGCTCATGACGCTGAATCTACACACCTGTTTGTGTGCAGTTTATTCTTCTCCATTTAAATATGAACACCTTACACATTTCTGCAAAATTCATTTAGGCTTTCTATAAAAAGAGGCGAGACTCAAGAATTGATGTCGCTATTTGTGATTCAATACTCTGTCCCCTCTCACTTCCTGTCCAACAGAAACGACTGCTCAAAGAGCGTCAGAAGCTTCTGGAGAAGATTGAAGAAAAACAGAAGGAGCTGCAGGAAACAGAACCCAAATTTAATGCCGTGAAAGAAAGAGAGGAGCGAGGAATTTCCCGGTAAACTCTTTGAAGTGTTGAAAGGGCCCATGAAGTGGGGAGCATGGACTTTTTTTTTTGTGTTGACGTACTTACTATTGAAACAGGAAGCAGGGATGGGAGTTTTTTTTTTTTTTTCTTATAAATAATATTTTTTACGTCAAAGTCCTCTAAAACCAGAATTTGCTTATTGCTATCCATACTATTTTATAAATTTATAAACTTTTGATTTTGTAAGAGTTTATCACAATGGCGGTATTTATTTTTAAACAGTTGACTGTCATATCCGTTTGTGTAAAATCAAGTCCCGTCCCTTTCATGATTCCACAAATTGTTTCAACTATTCACAAGATGTCATTTTAAGGAGGATAAGTGCTTTTCAAATGCTTTTGGTGTCTTTAAGTAATGCTTGAAGTATGTTTTGTTCTGGAGTCATTTGTTTCATGTTTGTTCGTGCATTTTTCAGACTGGCTCAAGCCACACAAGAGAGAACAGACTTGTATGCCAAACAGGGCCGAGGCAGTCAGTTCACCTCTAAAGAAGAGAGGGATAAATGGATCAAGAAAGAGCTGAAGTCTCTGGATCAAGCCATCAACGACAAGAAACGGCAGATCGCTGCCATCCACAAAGATCTGGAGGACACTGAGGCCAATAAAGAGAGAAACCTGGAACAGTATAGTGTAAGATTTTAATACTCATCTTGGTATTAAATAGTAGATACGTAACTTTTGCCAGTTTTATGGGAAGCTTTATTCTTTAAAGGAGTAGTTCACGCAAAAATGAGAAATTGATAAAAAATGTACTTGCCCTCAGGCCATAGAAGATGTAGATGAGTTTGTTTCTTTATTTGTTCCTTTCTTCTCACCAATGGATCCTCTGCAGTGAATGGGTGCCGTCAGAATGAGAGTTCAAACACCTGATAAAAACATTACAATAATCCAAAAGTAATCCACACCACTCCAGTCCATCATTTAATGTCTTGAAAAGTGAAAATTAGCTTGTTTTAAGAAACAAATCCATCAAGATGCTTGTAACTTCAAACTGTTGCTGTTGATAAAAAAATAAATAAAAATTAGTCTATAATCCAAAATATTTGCTTTCTTCAGTGAAAACTCTTTTCGTCTGAATCAGGAGAGAAATATGCACAAATCAAACACTGTTTACAAGGAAAAACAGTCCAGTTGGTTCTAAAAAGTATGTGGGTGTATTTTGATGTGAGTGAACAGGGGATCAGGACTTTTTCACTGGAGGTAGCATTATTATGGATTATGACTTTCAATTTTGATCAGAAGTGAAGTTTTTAATGTTAAAACAATGAAGAATTTGTTTCTTACAGTCATACAGCTTTTCACTTCACAAGATGTTAAATGATGGTACTGGAGAGGTGTCGATTACATCTCCGTGAAGTTGGCACCCCATAAAAAGAAATAATCACCAAAACTATGCCATTCGTTTGTGCTACATTTGTGCTGATTTGGTGTTTGAGATATTAAACATTCTTTTTTGGCCGTGTGACGTCACTCTCCACCCCATGTTGCCCAAATTGCTCCAAACCTGCGCAGTTAGTTTGTGCTGGGCTTGTGCCGTTAAAACAAACACTCTATCTATTTTCCTTCCTTAGATATAGCCAAAATATTTTCAGGAGCTGTGACGTCACTCTCCACCCCAGTTCGTCTAAATCGCACAAAACTGGTGTCATTCGTTTGTGCTCGATTTGTGCTGTTGAAATGAACGTCAAATATATTTCCCCTTCTTAGAAATAACAAAAACAATTCTGGGCAGAGACGTCACTCTCCACCCCATGCCGTCCAAATCTCTCCAAACTGGTGCCATTCGTTTGTGCCGTTAAAAGAAGCCCTGTAACTATGACCGCTTCTTTTATATAACGAAAATAAACTTTTTACGAACAGTGATGTCACTCTCCACCCCATACAATCTAAATCGTTCCAAAATTCTGCCATTCATTTGTGCTCGGTTTGTGCTGTTTTAAGCCGCTCAAATTTACATTGTATCTATTTCCCGTCCTCAGAAATAAACAAATACAAACAGGCCGGGGGGGGGACAGAAGCACTTAATATACCATTATCCATAGGCTATATGTAATTGTAATCACATGGTATTACTGCATTTAACAGCCAATATTATTATGTTAAAGTTTTTCTGTCCCTCTTACAAACGATTATTTATTGCACTGCATAAGAAAACAAAAAGGACATAACGGACTGTAGAAAAAGTGCTCAAAGATAAAATAGCCTTAAGCTATACTGAATGTGTGCATACCAGGGGGAAAAAAAAGACCACAAAAAATTGATAGATACTGTATTTACATATCAACGAGGTAAAACTTTTTAATAATATTTTGCAATCAAAAACTCACATGAGCATGTGGTATGCAATTTTTAACACATTAAGTTATGATATGCAAGTCTATGTAGACATTTCATTTTATTTAATTCAAAGATATTTTAAACAAACACACCATGGCTGTCCTTCACGCATAGCCTATTCCTCAAAGAGAAAATACAGCTGAGCAATATCATGGTAATATTTATGCTCCGAATATTTCGTCTGCAATATGCATAATGCAATACACATTTAAATAATAATAATACACAATACTGCGTGAGAAAACAGTCGATGTCGATGGTAAAGTCAGGCTACTTGCAAGCTATATGTACAAAGTAACGTTGTTACATTAAAGAGCCTGCATGCTTTAACGGATAAAAATAGTTTTGTTGGTAGGCTATACCTTGGTATAAATTATTTATGAATTTGTGATATTTATTACTTGAATATAAACTAGTTAATTTAGTCCTATGTTGCATTTTTGTAACAAATGAGATTAAATTGCAACAAACAAGATCATGAATATGTGATATTAAGTTGCCTGTTCCGAGAAAATTAAAATTTTGGATTTGGTGCTTGAAGTCACTGGCAATAAAACTTAGAAAAACATTGTAAACCAGCAGATTTCCAAACTAGACAGGAATTTGGACAAGTGGCTTGCGCAGTTTTGCCAACTTCTTTCAATGGAAAGTAGCTAAAGCCAGTTTGAAAAGTCGCCAAATGTCGCTAGATGATGTCATATGCTAATTAGCACATTCATGATTTCATCGCGTCATATTGACTTTTACATTTGTTTGTCTCTCTGTGCTCATACTGTATTTTAATGCAGCCAAATTCTCAGTAAAACTGTTTTCCTTTATATATTTTACTGTTTCTGTTGTCAGTCAATGGGATAAATATGAAATAGTGACTGAAACGCAGCTCTTTCAGACATATCCCTTCCAAGACATTAATCTGCACAAAAATCCTGATTTATAATTGAGCCGTCGTCTGATGAAATCAAATAATACACACAAGATAAGAAAAGACAAAGACAATTCCTGTGCTGTGATTTCGGCTATATATTTGCATGTAAAATTAGAGAAGCAACATAATATCTATTTTAACTGAACGCGCTGCTCCTCTCAACCGCTCGCTGAACAAAGCAGATGCAGAGTAAAAGGTGCGTGCACACTGACCTTGCGCTGTTGCGGCAGTACCAAAGATCACAGAGACTCGCTAAGGTTTGTCCAAGAAGTCGCTAGATTTGCTGCTAGTCGCTTTTTTGGAAAAAAGTCGCTAGGGGGGTCTGAAAAGTCGCTAAATCTAGCGACAAAGTCGCTAAGTTGGCAACACTGGGCTTGCGTGCCATCACTTTTCCTCCAGATTTTTTGTAATGTTTTACGGAGGAGGAATAAATAGTTCATTTTAACGGCATCTAGCACAAACGAACGGAGCCGTTGGCATGGACAGAGAGCGCCCTGAATTAGCATTTGTCATTCCTAGGGGTAATATGTTCAGTATAATGGCACAAACGAATTAGAACGATTTAGACTCACAGTAAAAAAAAAACTAACAAAAAAAGGTCTCACCGTTTCAACTTAATGCTGCTTTGAAATTTTAAGCGTAGTCAACTTGAAATATGAAGTTAGTGAAAACTTGGAGCTGACTAAACCTAAAATTTCAAGACAGCACGAACACTAACTTTTTTTTTTTAATTAAACTCTGCGGCTGCGCTAAACGGGGAGTGAAGTTTTTGTTATATTTAAGAAGCGGTCATAGTTACAGGGCTTCTTTTAACGGCACAAACGAATGGCACCGGTTTGGAGAGATTTGGACGGCATGGGGTGGAGAGTGACGTCACTGCCCAGAAATGTTTTTGTTATTTCTAAGAAGGGGAAATATATTTGACGTTCGTTTCATCAGCACAAATAGAGCACAAACGAATGACACCAGTTTTGTGTGATTTAGATGAACTGGGGTGGAGAGTGACGTCACTGTTCGTAAAAAGTTTATTTTCGTTATATAAAAGAAGCGGTCATAGTTACAGGGCTTCTTTTAACGTCACAAACCAGCACAAATGAACGGCACTGGTTTGGAGAGATCTGGGCAACATGGAGTGGAGAGTGACGTCACACGGTCAAAAAAAAGAATATTTAATATCTCAAACACCAGACCAGCACAAACGTTCGTTTTTGCAGCACAAATCAGCACAAACGTAGCATAGTTTTGGTGATTATTTGTTTTTATGGGGTGCCAACTTCACAGAGGTGTGGATTATTGTGATGTTTTTATCAGCTGTTTGGACTCTCATTCTGACGGCACCCATTCACTGCAGAGGATACATTGGTGAGCAAGTGATGCTACATTTCTCCAAATATGATGAAGAAACAAACTCGTCTACATCTTGGATTACCTGAAGATGAGTTAAACTTATCGAAAAATGAATTTTGGGTGAACTATTCTTTCAAGATGTTTTTGAACCTTTAACATCTCTTCTCAACTTTGATTTCGGCCGCAGAAACTGGACCAGGACTTGAGTGAAGTGAAGACTCGAGTGGAAGAGCTGGACAAGAAGTACTACGAGGTGAAGAACCGAAAAGACGAACTTCAGAGCGAGAGAAAGTAAGAACCTGCTGTTCCTATTCCCAACACATCATGGGAAAATATCTGGCTTTGGTCCATTTTTCCAACATCCCACCCTTTCTTATTACCTGTACGAACTGTTCCCCTCCTCACCTGGCATTTTAGTTATTAATAATACACGAGCCATAGGTTTCACACCACGAGGAGGCTTGACGATGGGCTATAGAATAGGGTCTCCTGCTGAACCCAGGCGTAGCGTGTGTGAGCCAGGGCTGATGGGTGTGTCCGTGTCCCTCCTCCTGCAGCTACCTGTGGAGAGAGGAGAACGCAGAACAGCAGGCGCTGGCAGCCAAACGAGAAGAGCTGGAGAAGAAACAACAGCTACTGCGAGCAGCCACCGGAAAGGTTAGAAACTAAAACAGACCTCTGTGTTTTGAACACATTGAAAGTTGCTGATCTTATTGTGTACCAATCATTTGTGTATTATTTTTATAATATTTGTTTATACAGTAATTGTTACATAAATGTAATGCCTTTCTACACCCTTGAAACATCTTTTCTGTTACTTTAGAATAGGGCTACGTTTTAGTTTAAATTTAAAAAAAAAAAAATTATAATTTACTTTTTTTTTTGTTTTGTTTTGTTTTTGTTTTTTTTGGCACAGTTTAGCCAAAACTTTTGAGACTACATATAAATATGACTATAATAATAACAATAATAGTAATAGGCAATGTTCCCTCTAAGCTGCGCGCGCATGGCCTCACAGAAGAAAAAATGTGCCGCGCACACGCAAAATTGAGTTTGGAAAGCCATTTGATTGAATTCTAGTGAAAGCGAAAGAATCTCAATTCTCAGGTAAACCGTTATAGATTTAGAACCGGTGAATGCGGTTTACAGGTTTCATAGAAAGAGAATGATGTACACCAAACGAGTCGCTGTAGAAACCGAATACTTCAATGGTTGTGGACGAAATCGCTCAACACGAGAACCAACGCAAGTGCTATGACATATGAAATAAACATCATGTATTAAAGCAGAGTGGCTTGACTAAGTGCTGAAAATAACGGATGATGGACACAGAACGGTAACAAAACTCTGAGACATTTAGCTACAGTCAAACTACTTCATAGGGATGTTTAGACAGCTATAGAAGAATTCACATTCACTTTTTTTTTTTTTTTTTTTTTTTTTTTTATAATATTTAACTTGCTAACTTTGCTTCAGTTTGTATTCTACTCTATTCTATCAGTTTGAATAGTTTGTTTTGATATATTATATTATAGGGGTGGGAATCGCAGGGTACCTCACGATACGATATAATCACGATACATGGCTCACGATAACGATACTATCATGATACAGCGATTCTGCGATAATCGATATATTTCTAGAAAATCCTATAATGATATATCGCGATATCTGTCTAAACAAAATGCCCGTGAAAAGGTTAAGTGCAAGTTTTCTTTCTTTATTCAAGTCCAAACTGATAGAAAACAGCAAAAAAGTTCTGTAAATCAATTTTAACATGTTGAGTAAATTAATAATTTTATTCTTGGACTTATTAAAAGCTTACACTTTTCTTTGTAAACAAACAAATTTAACTGCTTAACTTATATAGCCTCTCTCTCTCTCTCCATGTTTTATATATATATATATATATATATATATATATATATATATATATATATATATATAAACCTGGTACATTTCAAAATTTACCTGGAGTGTTTTCTCAACCTTTCTACTCCTCTCATCATAAAAACAGAGCCCCGCATGGAAAAATAGCTGTTCACATCACGTCTTTTGCGCGCTCAGGTTGGTTATTTCAAATGTAGACGCGCGGCAAGCACACACACACACTGCACACTTCTGCGCCGCATTACGGCTCTGACAAGGTTTTGTTTCGTCCTCCATGCCATAGGTGCAGATTTATGTTTCTGCTGGTCGGTGCCCACTGTTCACACTGCATAACGCGCACTTGTAATATCTGAGAGAGAGGGAGAGCATCCAGTGTTGTTCACATAAAACTGGACGCACCGGCGGCGCTCTCTCTCTCTCATATAGTGAGGGAAATCCACCTGCGATCCGAGCGGAGAGGTTAGGCTACTCATGACTGAATGTGCGCTCTGCAATAATAACGTGATCGGTGCCTATGGTCCACGCTGATAACTGTTCCGGGGCGGTTATTTAGTTTTCATCTCCATAAACGTATATATAGCAGTAGAGCTAATACAGTGGCTGAAAATCTGTTTATCATTCGGTTCCTCGTGCTTCCCCATCTTCATAGAGAACGCGCTTCATAGTTGCTCAGAGCGCTCTTGGAAAGAATGTGGAAATGGCGCGGCCGCGATTTCCACGCATTTTTAGACGCTGGGAGCAGGAAAATTTATTTAGAGCACCTTACTGTATTAATTAAAATATCGATATTTGGCGCCAGATATCGATTATCGTATCGCATGGAGAAGGATCACGATATATCGCCATATCGATTTATTGTCCCACCCCTATTATATTATGTTTGGCCTATATTATAAACCTAATAAATAATCGATCTTGTTTTTTTAATGGAGTCTCTTGCTCATCAAGGCTGTATTTATTTCAAAAATACAGAAAAAAAAACCGTGATAGTGAAATAATATTGCAATTTCTAATATTGGTTTCCTAGTTTAATACCTATACTTTAAAATATAATTTATTCCTGTGAAGCAAAGCTGAATTTTCAGGATCATTATTCCTGTCTTCAGTGTCACATGATCCTTCAGAAATCATTCTGATATGCTGATTTATTATCAGTGTTGCTGATCTAATATGCTATTTTACAATTGTTGTGCTGCTTAATATTTTTTTGGCAACTGTTACTTTTTTTCTTTGATTCTTTGATTATTAAAAAGTTAGATTTATTCAAAATAGAAATCTTTTCTAACAAGTCTTTACTATCAATTTTATCTATTTAACACATCCTTGCTGAATAAAGTTTCTTTAACTTTCTTTAAAGTTTCTTTAAAAAAGAAAGAAAGAATTTACTGACCCCAAACTTTTGAATAGTGTATATTGTAACACAAAATCTCTATTTTGAATAAACACTGTTCTTTTTAACTTTTTAATTTATCAAAAATATCACAGGTCCCAAAAAATATTAATCAGTACAACTGTTTCCGACATTGATTATAAATCAGCATATCAGAATGATTTCTGAAGGATCATGTGACACTGAAGACTGGAGTAATGATGTTAAAATTCAGCTTTGCTTCACTGGAATAAATTATATTTTAAAGTATATTAACATAGATTATTTCAATTTAAAATAAATATTTTCTTTCACAATATTATTTTGTGAAATAATACTCAGTATTTTTTTTATCAGATAGGCTACAGCCTTGATGAGCATAAGAAACTTCTTTAAACATTACTGATCCCAAACTTTTGAACGGAAGTGTATTATACTGTTTAAAAAAAAAAAAAAAAAATTCTCAGGTAACCTAAAATGTACATCATTTAGTTACATCAAGGGTCAGATCAAATATAAATAGCATATTAAAGTCAAAAGTTACAGTACAGAGTATAAAGTACAGGGTAAAGAATGTTTTTGCTCAGGTGCCCGAAATGTCCGCCCAATAGAGAAGTTTTGCTCAGCAAAAAAAAAACTAGAGGGAGCATTGGTAATAGGTATTGGCATTATTTTAATTATTAGTAGTACAAAATAAACAAAACAAAAAATATAAAGTATAATTGTAATATTTCACTGTAAAATATTAGTGTAAATAGTACAAATTAGTATTTAAAAACAGTAATATTATAATTTTTTTTAAACCATATGACAGTAGCATTTACATCACTAATATTTATCTGTCTTAATTTCTTCCATTTCAAATGTTTAACACCAAACTTTTCTATTGGTGAAAAAACACAGGAAGCCTTTCAAGTGTCTATTTTGTTGACAACAGCTGCTTCATTGGAACTTCTCATTAACAATTTGCGAACATTGTTGGTGCTTGGTTTAGCTCCCAGAAAATGCACGTTATTAGCAATCAAAATTTAGAGCAGATGCAGAAGGTTGTTCATTTGTAGCAGCATATACTTTACTAATATTTACTACTTCGTTTGTTTACTTTGAACCGAATCAGAAACTGAAGACGCTGCGGCACGAGCTGTTTGTGTGTAAATGAACACAGTGTCACGTTTAACTCTTAATATGCAGTGCTTATTTTTAATTAAATCACAGCAATTGAGTTTTGATAATCACACTAAGCCATATCACTATTTCGATTTTCTTGTGATTAATTGTACAAACCTACCCTAGAGTTCATTATATGTAACCAGTATTTAAAATCACGTAAAAATGCCGCCCACACCCGTTCACTGTGTATCGGCTGAACTGAGCCATACCTCCTAAGCTCAGCTTGGCCGCTGGATGCTTTCTCAAGGACTGAGTCAGTCTCTAATTATAGCAACTCTCCCACATTACAAAAATATACATCAGTATAGATGAAGTGGGATTATCAGGACTTCAGATCGTCATCTTGGCTTGAAATGACAGTATGAACTTTGAAACGCAATGTTTTGCGTGTTTTTCTCCAGGCTATTTTGAATGGCATCGACAGCATTAATAAAGTATTGGAACATTTCCGCCGGAAAGGCATCAACCAGCACGTCATCAACGGTTACCACGGCATCATCATGAACAACTTTGAGTGTGAACCTGCCTTCTACACCTGTGTGGAGGTGACCGCTGGCACCAGGTCAGACACGTTGATTATTATTAGTGTTTTCTGCTTAATGTTGTTCTGTGTGTGAACTGAGAGTGATGGAGTTGTGTGTGCTGGGGTTTGTTCAGGCTGTTTTACCACATCGTGGAAACGGATGAAGTGAGCACCAAGATTCTGATGGAGTTTAATAAGATGAACTTGCCTGGAGAGGTCACCTTCCTGCCCCTCAGCAAACTGGACGTCAGGGACACCGCTTACCCTGAGACTAACGTAGGCTTAAACCACTGACATGACATTTAAAAGGCACCCTGTTGGATTTCCTAAATGCATGTTTTCTTGATCCATTCAGATCTACTTCCATCAAATCAGCCACTGATGATAGAACCAAGTTGCTACTTTTTTCAGTAATCTTTCACTTGAATGTATGTCACAATACAGAAGAAAAGATCTGTTGTGTTGCAACTTACTGTGCACATTTTTCAGTGCAATGGGTACAGTTACACTGACTGTTGCGTGGTGACATTTCACTGTCATTTCAATCCAGTCATTTTTAATAGTAATTCACACAGGCTGGAGTTGCGCATGAGGGCGAAAAAGATCCCCACGTAGATTTCGAGTCTCATTCAAGTTGGCCACACAGATTCGACACACTGAGCAACAGAAAGCTGCTTAGTATGAAATTGACTTCTGTGTGAATCTGTCTGGTATTCCCATGGGAAAAATATTGGCTAAAAAAAGGTCCATATTCAGTTTGAAATGCCCACTTTATATCATCCAATCAACTCCTGATGTACAAAATCAAGTCCTGTCCGTGATTTATTTATTTATTTTTGGATTATGAAGATTATGGATTAATTTTCATTATTAGACAATTAAGTTTTTTGTTAATGTTTTGTTAAATTTGATGTTTATTTTCTGTTTTAACTTTCATTTTAGAGTAATTTTGCCATGTTTTTTAGAGAGAGAGAGAGAGAGAGAGATAGATAGATAGATAAATATGTATGTATGTCTAGTTTTTATTTATTAGTTTTAGGTTATTTACACTTGTTTTAGTGCTTCAAGCTAAACTAAATGAAAATGAGAAATGTTGCATTGGCAGCTAGCTGAGAATATTTTTTAAATTTTATTTCAGTTGATATTTAAAGTAAAAAACTTTTTTTTTTTTTGTTTTTTTTAATGGTTTTAATTAACTGTAATAACCCTGCTTTAAACATGAGGCTCATTCATTTTTTTTTTTTTTTTTTTCTGCGTTTTAATTTTTTGTTATTGTTAAGTGGAAATTTATGAAAATAGCCTTTAATTCCTCCTCTACATTTTTTTTCTGTAGGATGCAATCCCCATGATCAGCAAGCTCCGTTACAGCCCAAACTTCGACAAGGCCTTCAAACACGTGTTCGGGAAGACGCTGATCTGCCGCAGTATGGAAGTGTCCACTCAGCTGGCTCGAGCTTTCACCATGGACTGCATCACACTGGAGGGTAAACCGACGCTGTCTTATTGGTGTACTACTTTTATTCATTCTGTATGATTTCTAAACCCTTGTTTTGGTGTATCAGGTGATCAGGTGAGTCATCGTGGCGCTCTGACCGGTGGCTACTACGACACACGTAAGTCCCGTCTGGAGCTGCAGAAGGACATGAGGAAGGCCGAGGAGGAGCTCGGAGAACTGGAGGCCAAACTCAACGAGAACCTGCGCAGAAATATTGAACATATCCTCCTCATATACGCCTCACACAGGCTGACTTATGACGCAGTGGCACGAAATCAAATTGATTGAGTCCTAACTGTGTGCGTCTTGGCCAGTAGAGCATTCTGGTACAATCGGCCTTGATGACACAAGGTCACAGAGGATCACAGAATGAGTCAGCTAGTTATTAACGTGTATGCGGTCATGTGTGAGCTGCACACATGGTGTTATATTAGTGAAAGGGGTGAGAGATTATGTGTCTGGATTGGTGGACGTGACTGTCAAGGCTTCGAGTGATGTTCATTTAAAGCCGGTTTAAGTTTTTGATCAACACGCATTGGCTTTGTGTGACTCGTACTCTGTGACTCATTCAGAGCTAATATGATGACGTAATCGTTTCTCAGCCGCAGCAAAAACAGGCCAAATAAAAGTATTTGTACAGCTGAGATAAGTGGATTTAATACAATTGGATTATGATTATATTTTCAGTATTTCAAAAAGCTGTGTAATTTTTTTTTTGTTGTTAATTGAAATAAAACAAATAAAATATAAAAATTGGATTAAAAACTGAAAAAATTTAAATTAAAAATGTTGTCTTGACAGCTCACTAAAAATAAAGCTAAATCGAAAAACGTTAAAATTTAAATAACTGAAAATGAAAAAATAAAAGCTAATTAACATTAATAAATACTATAATATTATATAAATAATACTAAAATAACCAGCAAGAAGGGAGTTCTTGTCTGCTCCTTAACTCAGTTCTTCACGTATCAATAATGAGATTGACCAGCTGATGAATCAGATGCAGCAAATCGAGACCCAGCAGAGGAAGTTCAAGGCATCCAGAGACAGTATACTGTCTGAGATGAAGATGCTAAAGGAGAAGAGACAGCAGTCAGAGAAAACATTTATGCCCAAGGTAACCCATGCTACTGTAATACCATAACTGCTGTTATGTACTATTATTTTATTTGTGTACCAGATCTTTAAATGGGTTTCTCTCTGGTGTTTTCCCCCAGCAACGCAGTCTTCAGAGTCTGGAGGCCAGTCTGCATGCCATGGAGAGCACGCGGGAGTCTCTGAAGGCAGAGCTGGGAACAGACCTGCTCTCTCAGCTCAGTTTAGAAGACCAGCGTAGAGTGGATGACCTCAACGACGAGATCAGACAGCTGCAACAGGTTCAACAACACAATTAACACAAAAATCATCAACACAGTTATTTACCATTGTTACATATTGACTTTGAAAAACATTGTGTATGTCTATATATACACACAGTGCTTAACAAATTTAATAGACCACCACCACCCAGTGTAAGGTTTAGGCCACAGCTGCCCTAAACTAACAGTATTGGTGAATATCAAAATCATTTCTTATGTTTCTGTGATGGTTAATCCAGTATTTGTATCCTCTAGTCATAGTAGTATTTGTAATGCTTAAAATATAATTATTGTGGTTGCACTTTATTTTACAGTACGTGTACTTACAGTGTACCTACATAAGAAAGTACTGGTACTATAAGGTAACTACATGGGGTAGGTTCAGGGTAAATATCTAGTTTTTACCTAGTTATTGTAATTACTAAAATAAGAACATAGTATGTACATGAGTAACAGGACTGTAAAATAAAGTGCTACCATTATTGTTGTTATTCAGTAATTTTAAAATTACTAGTTAAAGTTACAAGACAGGCAGAAAAAATAGTAAAGCACTTTTTTTATTCAGATGCCCAGTTACAGTCAAAAAATAGTCTAATAAATTTTTCTAATGGTATGTGGTTAAATTTATTAGAGCACATTTCATAATAAAGAGACAACACAAATATTTTAGGAATCTATCAAAAACTTGTTTAAAACTAAAAATTTTATTGTCATTCATTAGGCAAATAACAAACTGAAACAAATAGTCTTTATTCACACATAACCAAAAAAAAAAAAATATATATATTTATTTATTGTATGGCCTTTTTTGGCCTTCCTCAATCTCTGTTGTTACTGACTGTAATTGGGCATCTGAAAAAAATTAAAGTGCTTTACTATTTTTCTTTCTTTTCTTTTCTATTTTAATTTCTTTTAAAACCGTAAATTTGAAAATTCATAGATAACAATAATTCGATTTTAACATTAGAAACATTACTGTGACTAAAAGGTGTGTACTTACTGGTGAATTAATCATTACAGAAACACAAAAAAATGATTTTGATTCACCAATGCTGTTAGTTTAGGGCAGCTGTGGCACAAACCATACACTGGGTGGTGATGGTCTAATAAATTTAAGCACTTTATACAAGTAAAAATATGAAGTTCATTTGCAAAAACAGAACTCCGTTTTTAACAATTTTCAAAAATCATGTTTTTTCAGTGTGCATTCAAATTAATCTCAGTCATACTGTAGTCGGGTTATTTTGATTAGGTAAAAAAAAACTAAAAAAAATAAAGCTTACTAACGCAATAAAACGCAATAGAAACATGATAACATAAAAAAAACATGATTTTTGAAAATTAAAAAAGTTAGCTGTTTTTGCAAATAAACTTCATATATTGAAATGTAAAATACTACATCAATAACAATCATTTATCTATAAAAATATAATTGAAAATAAGTCAATGAATTGTAACAGGTACAGATATCAGAATGGACTGATCACTGGCCATCTGATGTGCACAAAAATGGCAAAACCTTCTCTGCGGCCTGTTCTAATTTGATTAGTGAAGTCGCAAAGTGGTTTTTACAAGGTCTAAGGCTACATGAAAGTAGTCGCTGGACATTGAATATCTCTATTCTATAACCATAATCTCATCTGAGAAGTGTTAGTCCACGGGTAGCCAGTGTCTGTAAAATTTTGATCCAACCCTAAACAAACACACCTGAGCAAGCTAATCACTAGAAAGCTACAGGAACGTGAGTTTTTATCAAGGTTTCTCCAGGACTGATGTTGGCCACCCCTGGGTTACTCAGTCTGAAGCTCTTGTTAGGTTTATATGAGAATTAGCCCTGACGCCACAGCTGCAGCTCTTTCCCACCTCCAGCCCGACACACACCAAACAATTCAAAAGCTACTTTAAATGTTGTATAACCGGCCCACATCATTAGCCTTTGTTATTTTTGTATGGACTTCAATTTGGTTTGCTAATTTGTCTGCTTTTGTATTTTCAGACAGGCGTAGCATTGAAGCATGTGCATAAGAGATTCATTTAGATATACGTTCATGCGGCCAAAAGCCGCATGTTCTGTTTTTAGTCTAAAATTGCCTTTATAATAAATGATTAAAACCGAACACGTGGCTTTTGGCTCTTCAGTCTGGGGTCAGTTAAAGATGTGTGGCCTGTTTTGCTATAGGACAACAGACAGCTGCTGAATGAGAGAATTAAGCTGGAGGGAATCATGACCAGGGTGGAGACGTACCTCAATGAGAACCTGCGCAAACGTCTCGACCAAGTCGAGCAGGTGAAGATACCGGATTTTCTTTTCACCAATAAAAACTTTATGAAACACAGTGGCATGTAGTACAATAATAAAGTGTGTGTTTGTGTAGGAATTGAATGAATTGAGAGAAACCGAAGGAGGAACCGTCCTCACGGCTACAACGTCAGAGTTAGATGGCATTAATAAACGCATAAAAGACACTATGGCTCGATCTGAGGGTGAGTGAAGACTCATTGTCTTGTGTTTTTTTTTTTTCCTTAAAAAGCCCTACTTTTATTAGACTGCATTTTGTTTCTCATCTAAATTTTCAGATTTGGACTCCCTCATCGATAAGACGGAGGTGGAAATAAAAGACCACCAGAAGAGTATGGAGCGCTGGAAGAACATCGAGAAGGAGCAGAACGAAGCCATCAACCACGACACAAAGGAGCTGGAGAAGATGACCAACAGACAGGGGATGTTATTGAAGAAGAAAGAGGAATGCATGAAGAAGATTCGCGAGCTGGGCTCCCTGCCGCAAGAAGCCTTTGAAAAGTACCAGACGCTGACACTCAAACAGGTACAGCAACCATATATATATATATATATATATATTTTTTTTTTACTCAGAAGTGCAACGTTTTTTCCTCTTTAGGTGAATTTCCGTATAATTTCCTGTGACTCATTTAGAGTGATATTAAACCGTATTTTCCTTCGAAAAATAGCTTGCTGCAAATGAGGTCATAAACGAGTATTACATAATCGTATGAAGACCAAGGCATGACCGGGTGCCCTTGAAGAAGCCTCTTGCCGCCTCCTCGGCTCATGTCTGGCTTTAGATTTCCCTCTCATCCCCCTCTAGTCTCGCAGCCCTCCCACCTGGCTCTCATATTCGTTGTCTTAGTTGATCTTCCACCGCTCCAGTCAGGGGCTCTGTTGTGTGTCAGCCCTCCTACACAGAGGTGACTCATTCTTCATTACCCCATCCTTGCGCTCTTGTTTTTTCACCCTCTCTTGGTGAACTTGAGTGCCTGGAGTTGAGGAGGGAGGTTGAGTTGTGCCATTTCTGTGTGTGATTCTTTAGCTATCTTCTGGACTTTTCTCTTGCAGGTTCAGAAGTGGGAATTATGGCGTAACGTTCATTTAAGTGATTTTGGTGTGAAAGAAATTTACATTTTTGTAGTTTGCAAAATGATAAGTAAGAGCTGATTGCAAACTGTTTAGTTTAATTAATGTTCTATTCTGTGGAACTACTAAAAGGACATGGTGATTGAAAAAATAAGAGATGGATGTTTAATGAAAACTCTATATGCATTCATTTGCAAACGTCCCCAAGAAATTTTTTTTTTTTGTTCACATTTTTAGATTCGCTCATATTCCCCAAGAAACTTTTGCATTTGTTTGCAAAGTTTTTACCTTTGGTCACTAAATTGTCATATTCCCTTAAAAACCTCTACATTTACTTGCAAAATTATTAAAGAAATTTTGTAAACTTGTGAAATTTTACCATTCGTTTGCAAAATTTTGTTCCCCTGAAAATCTGTCAACTGAATTTTCTCTTTCCCTTGAGAAACCTTGGATATACTTGCAGAAATTTCACATTCCCTCAGAAACTTTGCAAACTTAAACTTTTTTTTTTTTCCATTTGCTTGCATAATTTTCACATTCCACTGAAAACCTTTGTGTTCATTTGGAAAATCTTCTTTCCCCCAAGAAACCTTGCTTTTGTTTACAAAATGTTTCCAGTTGCTCACAAATTTTTCACATTTCCTTTGCATTTACTTGCTGTATTGTCTCTTTGAAAAACTTTGGTTTCACCCATTTTAGTTCAGTTAGTTCATAAACTTGCTAAAATGTTTACATTCGCTGACAATTTTTACATTCCCCTGAAAACCTTTGCGTTCACACGCAAAATATTCTCTTACTCTCGAGAAACCATGTAAACACTCACTGAATTTTCATGTTCCTTCAGAAATTTTGCAAAATTAATCAATTTTTTTTTTTTTCCCATTTGCTTGCAAAATATTTGCATTTCCTTGTAAATCTTTGTATTTACTGGGAAAATGGTCTCTTTACCCTGAAAAGCTTTGCGTTAACTCAAACTTTTTACGTTTTCTTTGCAAAATTTGGTAATTTCCCAAGAATCTTTGCATTCGGTCACCAAATTTTCATTACCCCAAGAGACTCTCACAAAATATTTTCATTCCTCTGAAGACCTTAGCATTTGCATACAAAATTTGATCTTTACCTTGAGAAACTTTGTTCTTTTGCAAAATTTATTTGCTCACAAAATTTTCCTTCAGAAACTGCATTTGCTTGCAAAGAATTCAAAAGTTTATGAAAGCAAAAAATTAGTAAGAGAACACAAATGCATTTGAACAGAAGTTCTTCTGTCACTTCATTTTCTCTTCTATCACCACGTCCCCTTAGAGGCTTCATACTATTTCATTGATTGTTCATTGACCTGTAATTTTTTTTCTGTGTGTGTAGTTGTTCAGGAAGCTGGAGCAGTGTAACACAGAGCTGAAGAAGTACAGCCATGTGAATAAAAAAGCCCTGGACCAGTTTGTCAATTTCTCAGAGCAGAAAGAGAAGTTGATTAAGAGGCAGGATGAGCTGGATAGAGGCTACAAATCCATCATGGAGCTCATGAACGTCTTGGAGCTGCGCAAATACGAGGCCATCCAGCTCACCTTCAAACAGGTACGACGATGAGACAGACTCACTCAAGTAGCACTTATATTTCAATATGTTTTGTTTTTCCATCTCTAATAAAAATTAAGCATTGTCCACTTTTTTTCTTTTTTTTTTTTTACTTAAAAAATAAATCTTAATTATTAAAAAAAAAAAAAGTTTTCTTTAACTTTCTAATCTTGACACAGACAAAATGTTTTGTTTCCACTAAAAAAAGTTTTTTCAGTTTTTTTAAATGTTTGTTCTTACTGTTTTTGACACAGCAGAAATTGTTTGTTTTCACTAAAAACAAGTTTTTCACATTTTGTTCCACAACATTTTTTCATAATGTTTTATTTTTAATGTTTTTTCCACATCAAACAAAACTAAATGTTTTTCACTATAAAGTGTTTCGTTTTCTCTACAATTTTTTTTTTCTTTTTACAAGCAAAACTGTCTTTTTTTTACTACAAACAAGGTTTTGTTTTTCACCACGTTTTGTTTTCACAACAGACATTTTTGTTATTCATTACAAAAGGTTTTTTCCACTATTAACAAAATGTCTATTTTGACTACAAACAAGGATTTGTATTTTCCTTTTTCACACAAAAAAGATTAACTTTTTTTTTTTGTTAAAAATATTTTTAAATCGACTTTCTACCACAGTAAGCAAAATCATCTGGCCTCACTTAAGCATCCTGCTTTGTCTCCCTACAGGTGTCTAAGAATTTCAGCGAGGTGTTTCAGAAGCTGGTGCCTGGCGGTAAAGCCACCCTGGTGATGAAGAAGGGCGACACTGAAGGTGGTCAGTCTCAGGACGAGGGCGAGGGAGCGGACAGTGAGAGGGGATCTTCCTCCCAGAGCAGCGTGCCCAGTGTAGACCAGTTCACTGGAGTGGGCATCAGGGTAAGAAGAGGATGGAGATTCAAATGTTTGCGTGTGCAGTTTTACTGCTGATATTTGACTACTCGTGTGTTTGTTTGTGTGTGTGCTCGTCAGGTTTCGTTCACAGGAAAACAGGGAGAGATGAGAGAGATGCAGCAGCTCTCTGGAGGTCAGAAGTCTCTGGTGGCTCTGGCTCTCATCTTTGCCATCCAGAAATGCGACCCTGCTCCTTTCTACCTGTTTGATGAAATTGACCAGGCTCTAGATGCCCAGCACCGAAAAGCAGTGTCAGGTACCATCAGCCAATGCATTGTTGACCTTAGAGATGCGCCAATAAAATCTAAAGCAATTTTGTAATTGCCACTACAAAAAAAAAAGATGAAGAAAGTTACTGCGCTTTTGTTTGTTTGTTTTTGTTTTTTTGCCGGTGTATCACTATTTTGCATTGTCTTTCAGACATGATTGTGGAGCTGGCTGGACATGCTCAGTTCATCACCACGACCTTCAGACCTGAGCTTCTGGAGTCAGCTGACAAGTTCTACGGTGTCAAATTCAGAAACAAGGTAACAGGCATCATTAACACTCTGATGTGCCAAGTAATTCGCAAATGCAAATAAGACTTCTGCGCAAAAAATTAACTATAAATGGAAGTCTTGTCAAGTTGAAGCTGCACAGATGAGGTCCCCAGACTTACTGTGTGTGTTTGTGTGTTCGTTAGGTGAGTCACATCGATGTGATCTCAGCAGAGCAGGCGAAGGACTTTGTGGAGGACGACACCACTCACGGCTAAGAGAAACAATACACCTCTATCACTCATGTTCCTCATTTCTCACCCCCGTCTCAACTGGTGTGTTTCCTTTTTAAAGCCCAGTTGGAATGAATGCAGTTTTTTTTCTTGTATTCTGAACAGAATATACTGACTAATTGTCGTTTTACAGTTATTTTATATTTTCTTTCCTCTTTGTTAATTCTCGTATTGCAAGGATAAACACTGAAAATGTTTTTCAATATTTTGATGAAATGTGCCCTGCTTTACACCATCAGAGTTATTTAAAGTTGAGGAAGTTCAGCCGCTCTGTTTCAGAGTTAAGCTTCAGTAAGGGAACATATGTAGTTGCTGAGACTAAATACACAGGTAGGTGTATGTTAAAGAGCTGCGGTTTGCAATCTGCTCGTTTGGCACTGGTTCTCTCGTCCTCAGTACTCTAAACCAGCATGAGCTGTTCCTTCATACTCCTGTTTTTTTTTTTTTTTTTTTTTTGAAGTGATATACGAGAGAGGCTCGTTTTGTAGGTGTCCCAAAGCCTAAATGTTTTTATCATTGTTTTGCTTGTTTCATTTCTTCTTTAGGTCATTGTGATTTATAGTCTTTTAATGTGTTTTCTGTTACCCAAAAATAATAAAATAACCCTGGTCTTTATCAACATGCACTGTTTTTTGCCTCTAGAGGGTGCTGTGTCACACATTTTACTGTTTTAATGCTTTTACGTCATTATGTGGTTGTGTTGCACATTGGAAAAAAAAAAATCAAGACTTGGAGGCTACTTTTGGCTCGGACAAGTAAGTACATTTTGTTTATAAATATATATAAAAATCTAAAGAATATATACTTATAAAGTTCTATCATTTATGTACTATATTTTATTAATTTTATACATTATATAAATGTTTATATATATATATTTATTTATTTATGTATTTATTTAAATATCTGTTTTTGTAGGTTTTTTTGAGAAGTTCCTATAAAATCTCAAGGTAAGATGTAAACCCTGAGCATATAATTTAAATGTTAAATATTAAGATGATTTAATATAAATATGCAAGTATTTCTATTTTATAATGCTTCTGTCATTGTTTTCCATCCTAGTGTCTGTCTAGCCTGAGTTTATGCAGATTAGAGTTGCGTGTGGAGATCAGGCTTTGGAAATGATCATGCATGACTGTAATAGGTTTGTAGTCATTCTGTTAAAGGTGAGTCATGTTCACTGAAATGTTGAGGGGGAAATTGGATCCTCTTTCCATCTGCCAACAACACAAATGCAATTTTATCTGCCAGATCTGCTCAGATGATCACTAAACCGGTCCAAGAGTCTTTTGGGCCTGTCCATCTCTCTTCTCTTAACTGCTCACGTGCTTCACTCTGCCAGAATCGCTCTCTGGCGACTGAGATCAGCCCCTTAACATAATCAACAAATGAAACCACCCCATAATCACGGCGAGACCTCGATAAACCTTACATAAATCTGTCCCTGCTTTACAGTCGTTCACCACACAAGTTAATTTGTTCTCTGACAGGTGCCGTGTCAAACCTATAAGCACTTGGTCTTTCCATCTGCCCTTGACTCTGTCTGTCTCTGTGAACAGTGTTAGGGTCCCTTGTCAGTTTTGTGAGCAGTGGCCTGCTGGGAGAACAGATGCTGCTGTCTCAATGGCTCTTTAAGTCACTTTACTGTCACGGGATGAATACGACATAACATTCCAGTCCAATCTCATGGCAATTCGTACATATTTTACGAGGTGGCTAATTCGTACGACCTCACTCGTACAAATTCATATGCTTTTTGCTAAATCGTACGTATTTTACGAGTTGCCAATTCGTATGAATTTGTACGAATGACCTACACCTAACCCCGCCCCTAAACCTACCCGTCACTGGGGTTTAGACAAATCGTACAAAATCGTATGAGTGAGGTCGTACGAATTAGCCACCTCGTAAAATACGTACGAATTGGTCGGGAGATAGCGTTGAACATTCAGCTGTCCATACGATCAGCATCTTTTTTGGGGCATTTGGTTAAAAATATAAGAAAACCTTTGACATGAATGATGATATGTATTTGTGTTCTGTTTTCAGTTTCTACAAAAATTATATGGAATTTCTCCTATTATTATTTGATGCATAGCAATTTATATCCTAGTGAAAAATAAATGTACAAGAATGTATTATAAATACATTTATTTCATGCAAAGTATACTATAAATGCATTTACATATTTATGTGCTTATTAAAAATTCCCTTCAATTGTACTTTTAGTATACTAAATTGGAACAATTAATTTTTTTACTTAATGCTCTTTAATTGTGCAAAAGTAGTGCTGAGGTTCAAATAAAGATATGCTGAAGTATGTTTGATTGTGCTAAAGTGGAACTGCTGCAAGTGCACTTCAGGTACACTTTAAATATCTTGCATTTACAGGCCAATATTATTCAAAACTCATACAATCCTCATTAATAGTGACATTAAAACACATTTTAGGCTTAATATTAAGAAATGTGCTTTGTGCAGTGATTCTCCAAGTAAAGTTTAATTATAAATTTAATAATTTAAGTTTTATGTCAGTAAGTCTTAAGCGATATGTCAGTAAATATATTAATAGATTACTATAGAATATAATAGAACTATACTTGGTATGAAATAAATGTATTTTAAATATATCGCTTTTTTACTGGGGTAAGTATGCTTGCATTTCATTTGCAGTTTTTTTTTTTTTTGTTGTTTTTCTAAAGGAAAAGTGACTTTTCTTAAAAGACAAACAGTTTAATTTGTTATTTAAGGACATTTTCCTTTTATAAAGTAAAAAAAGAAGAAGAAGAAAAAAAAAAAGACTCAAATTACTGTGACCAGTAGATTAAAATAGCAGACTCCTTGGTGTGGCTAAGGCTAATTTCAAAAGCTAGCATTTTATTTATTTTATATACATATAATGCCACAATAGAGGGACAGTTGTAATGTTTATTTGAACACAAAAAAAAAAAAAAATTATGAAATTTTTTACAAATTAAGTTTGGAAATAGTTTATTTTATGATGGATTTTGATATATTTATTCTAATTTAAGAATTATTAAAAAAAAAACTAACAAGTGTTAAAATTAACTATTTTCATGCACTGTTCTTCCTGTCATTGTGGTTTTGTTTGTGTGTGTGTGTATTTAGTTATTTATTTTATTATATACAGGTGCATCTCAATAAATTAGAATGTCGTGGAAAAGTTCATTTCAGTAATTCAACTCAAATTGTGAAACTCGTGTATTAAATGAATTTAATGCACACAGACTGAAGTAGTTCAAGTCTTTGGTTCTTTTAATTGTGATGATTTTGGCTCACATGTAACAAAAACCCACCAATTCACTATCTCAACAAATTAGAATATGGTGACATGCCAATCAGCTAATCAACTCAAAACACCTGCAAAGGTTTCCTGAGCCTTCAAAATGGTCTCTCAGTTTGGTTCACTAAGCTCCAAAGTCCTAAGTCCTCTTTTCAGATGAGAGCAAGTTTTGTATTTCATTTGGAAACCAAGGTCCTAGAGTCTGGAGGAAGGGTGGAGAAGCTCATAGCCCAAGTTGCTTGAAGTCCAGTGTTAAGTTTCCACAGTCTGTGATGATTTGGGGTGCAATGTCATCTGCTGGTGTTGGTCCATTGTGTTTTTTGAAAACCAAAGTCACTGCACCCGTTTACTAAGAAATTTACCACACTGCCAAAAGTTGGTTAAATGACCATGGTGTTGGTGTGCTTGACTGGCCAGCAAACTCACCAGACCTGAACCCCATAGAGAATCTATGGGGTATTGTCAAGAGGAAAATGAGAAACGAGACCAAAAATGCAGATGAGATGAAGTCCACTGTCAAAGAAACCTGGGCTTCCATACCACCTCAGCAGTGCCACAAACTGATCACCTCCATGCCACGCCGAATTGAGGAAGTAATTAAAGCAAAAGGAGCCCCTACCAAGTATTGAGTACATATACAGTAAATGAACATACTTTCCAGAAGGCCAACAATTCACTAAAAATGTTTTTTTATTGGTCTTATGAAGTATTCTAATTTGTTGAGATAGTGAATTGGTGGGTTTTTGTTAAATGTGAGCCAAAATCATCACAATTAAAAGAACCAAAGACTTAAACTACTTCAGTCTGTGTGCATTGAATTTATTTAATACACGAGTTTCACAATTTGAGTTGAATTACTGAAATAAATGAACTTTTCCACGACATTCTAATTTGAGATGCACCTGTATATATTTTTAAACGTGCTTTAAAAAAAAAGGTGCCAAATCACTGTGACCAGTCATTTAAAAATGCCCCTTTTATTAAATTATAGTTTCATGTGCTTGCTTTGCTACAAGAAAAGCTTTAATTTTGTGTTCAGCTCTTACTTGCACAGAGTCCACCAGCAATAAAATAATATACTTCAAAAGTAAAAGTACAAAAGGGCTATTTTATTATTTTTGTAACACTTTTTAACTTCCTCTCTGGTTAATGCACCAAGAAAGTGTCTGCAAAGAGCAGAAGTTTAAAAAAAAAAAAAAACTTATTTGCATGTTCATTTGTTTTCATATGTTCCATTTACTGGCTTGACTTAAAAATGATGAGATCCTTCGAATGATCCTTTGAATTTGACCCAGCAACTACGAGCTCCACATATAACCACTCGCTGAGGCGTCATTGTGTTACTGCCGTTCCATTTATACTCATGTAAACCATCACAGTGCCTCAGCCCTGTATGAAAAGGCATTTACAACCTGCCGTTTTGAGTGTGAGCTGCATTCGTTCCTTTTTTAAAGGAGTTTTATGAGGTTATATAGGACCTGCCAATCACCCGCCAATCACACCTCTGTGGCCTCAAACTGAAATTGAGATTTCACTCTGAACTTAGTGTTATAATATGTGCATACTTTACTGCAAACCATTATTGCTTTCCTGATGAGTGACTGAGCGTTTACATCCAGCTTGGCATAAACATTGGGTCGTTTGGGGCACGTTATCGTGAATGGCATCCGCAGCTGTGGCCCAGGATTTTTCAGAACAGCGATCTAGTGCAAAGGGGCAATGTTGTGACTTTGCACAGGTCTAATGAGTGGGGGTGCTAATTTGAACAGGTAGATCGTCACATGGGTGTTGTTCTCTGCCCTTTTTAGCAAATAAAGACTCTTTACACTAAAAACACTGTCCAAAAATGGATATACATGCACCACAGGAGAATTCTCACTTTTTCCACTGAAAGTCAGGATCGTTTCCAACACTTGTTTAAAATCGTTCTGTGATTGCTGGAATAAAATAGCTCCTTTGTCTCGCTAAGGCCAGTTTCACAACTAGCATTTTATTTACTTGAAATACAATTAAATAATTCACAAATTAAATTAGGTTTATTTTAATCTATTAAATTTATAATAATTTCAATGATTTTTTCATATATTGATTGCCATTTGGAAAAGTAACTGCTCAGTAAGTCCAAGAAGCCTTATATGAACTCTTTTCATGCGTGGCTCCACCTGTCGTGGTTTCTGAGGGTTTTCTGTGTGCAGTTGTCCTGCTAATGTGGAACATTTTGTTCAGTGCTTGTAGTTTTAGTGTCAGTCATTCCCTAAACCGGATCTGCTCTCCTGCTGGTCAGGAATACTGCTGGATTGTGACTGTGAGTGTCACACGTGTCTGCAGGGAGTTAATGAGAGCGTCAGCAAGAGTCTAATTGATCTCCTGCATTTGCTGTTGATTATTTTAACAGCCACAAAGAGTGAAATTACAATTCTTTCTGCTCATATTATATACTTTCTATCAACAGATTATATCTGTTGTTCAGTCTACAGTTTGAATTATCTGTTATTCTGTTATCTGAGTTCTATTGTTCTGTTTATGTCTATAGTTTCATCTGTAGTTTCTGTCTATTATGCTCTCTATTGTTCTACCTGTAAATCTGTTTATTATTCTTTCGTTTGCTCTTGTTCGTTCATTCACGCTTTCTGTTCATTTGTTTGTTCTATCTATTGCTTTGTCTGTTGTTCATTCCATCTATATATCTTTCGTTCATTCTTTTGTTAGTTCCTCGTTAGATCAATTTATTTGTCTGTATATTGCTCTATTAATCTATCATTCGGTCAGTAATTAGTCTTATATATTGTTTGTTCTATCATTTGTTTTATCTACATATCTATTTTTTTAGTTTACTATCGTATGGTCATAGATATATAGTTCTATCTGTATGTCTAAATTTATTTATTGTCTGTTTGTTTTTATCTTTAGTTCTATTTGTAATATCTATCCATCAGTTTATCATTCTGTCAATCTATTGTTCGAGCTATTATTCATTCTCTCTATTTAGCGTTTTATCTATCATTTGTACTTTCTATTTGTTCTTGGTTCTGTTGGATCTATCATTTGATCACATTTGTTCGTTGTTTGTTTTATCATTCTGTCAATATATCTATTTCATCGTTTGTTAGATATCTGTCTATCTATCTATCTGTCTGTCTATCTATCATGTAGAATTGACATTGGTTTTTCACTAATACGTTCAGTAGTGAGTACTAGTTAGGTTAGTTGAGAGGTTTAGTTGAGGTTATGCGGATTTCAGTTTTCAAAGTTTAAGACTTCCTAAAGTCCGTTATCCAGGTTGGTCTTATTTGCACATCTTGGTTTCATTGAGAAGAAATCCTGCCCAGTGTTTTGAGTCGAATGAGACCCAAACACAAAATCCACCGGCATCCATATCTCCAGTAAATCTTTGTGTCTGGGACTCTCCGTCAGCAGTAATGTTCCAGAGCTTTGCAGTGCGAGAATCAAAGGCTTTGCACATAGACGTGCAGCAGGGGCCCCATTATTCCCCACAAAATGTTAATGGCCGGAAATATGAATAATCTGCACACGGGGCTCTGGTCTTTGAAGATCTGTTGAAGAAACTGATCCGGCACTTTTGAGTGACTGACTAATGGCATTCCTCACACTTGCTCTATCATTGGCTGGAGAGAGAATGAAAGTGTACGGCAGCCCTCGGGGACTCCCAAATGGTCAAGTGCCTTTAACGTCCCTGCTTCAATCCTCCAGCCCTCACCCCAGCTTTACTACCAGCCCCTTTGGGCACCCTTTTTTGTCCACACTTTTTTTAGACGTTTGAGGGAGAGGGCGCGAGTGGGCTAACTTTCATTACCGCTGCTGAACCCAGAGGCACTGGAGGCCGATCCAAAACAACACGGCTGCACGGAAAGACTGGACCTCCATCGGGATTCAGTGCAGAAAAAACTCCTGCGACACTCACGAAGCAATTCGTTGGATTTTCTTGTGGGTAGAAAGTTTTTTTTTTTTTTTTTTTTTTTTTTTTTTTTCTTTGTACCATGAAGCAAACTTGGGACAAGGGTGTTTTTGAGAACGGCCAGTCAAAAATTCCAGGGAATGTTGGGAAAGCTTCCTCTGAACACCTCCAGAGGTAGGCAATGTGCTGCTGTGGGATAAGTAATTTGTGTTGCACGGAAATGTATGAGAAATCAATTTGTTCCCAAATGTTTTGCCACGGTTTTGGTGGATAAATCATGCTTAAGTAGCAAGTACAGTAAGAAATCTTCTAAATGCTTGAAGTCGCACGGTTCTTCTCAGTACACCCCAGGATGATGGATGGGTTTGATGAGTGTAACTTGGAGTTCTTTGCCAAAGTGTAATTCCACTGAGATTCTGAGCAGTATTATTGTAGCCAAAGATCTCTAACATAAAGTTATCATTCCACTTGCTTATCCCATCATGCTTTCTGTCCTATCACAAATGTAAATATTTTAGCTATTAAATAAATATTTTATTTATTTAATATATTAAGTAGATATTTTATATAATCAGTTGCTTTATTTTATTGCAACTTTTGTATTATATATGTTTGTTTTATTATTTTTTTTATTATTCTAACACACTGGTTCTGATTCTGACCATTTTAAGAGTAACACTGAAAATATATTCACTTGGATTTGGTTAAAAAAAAAATAAAATAAAAAAAAGTTAGCAGGACTGATAAAATGAAGAAAAAAAATCCATATCTATTTATATACATTAATAAGATTGTTACATGTAATTATTCAATTATATTATGTAATTATGTAATCATCAACAATCCTTACTAATAATTATGGAATAAATAATTGTATTTTTGGTAATGGATCTGGTCAAACTTTTTAAAGCTAGTAGTTAATGCCACTGTTAAATACTGAAATAATGCCACTGTTAAATACTGAAATAATAAAAATAATATTTATATAAATCAAAAGCAAACATTAAGATTGTTACAGGTAATTATTAACATTCCTTATGAACATTTATGGCTTAAGGTTTTTTTTTGTTTGTTTTTAACTGACCTTTTAATCATACAAATTGTTGAGATGAGCTACAGAAAGTGTTAAAATGAATTTTGCAATTAGTTTAGTGGTGACTTCAAATTATTTTTTTTACAAAATAAAATCTAAAACAAATTATTCATAAAAATAAAATAAATACTGTATCAAATAAACTCATAATCCAGTGCAGTATGAGTAAATCTTTAATGCACGCACTCAAACATTAAAAACATACTTTCAACCGAAAAGTTAATGTTGTGGAAGGTAGGATATGACAACAGAACTATTCACTTTCATTGATTTGACAAGTTGAATCAGTTATGAAGAAGAAAACAAAGAAAAGTGAAAAACAATTAACTTATTTCTCCACAGACAGACAGGACATGCGAGTCATGTATGTGGTCCCACTGAATGTTTTCAGCAGATGTTACTGGTGACAAACTGCTATTTGCTTGTAAAAGATAAATGGCACACGGCGTGATCAGTGCTGATGTGTGCGTAAGTGATGACCACATTCCTGCAACATGCCTCTGAAATCACTTAGCACTGGTCAAAATATAATACTAATCATGCAAAAATATACTGTGTTTGTGCAGTTGTTCATTTAGATTTTGAATTATAAGCTGTCTTGCAATGTTTAGATGGTTGCATAGGCAAGGAGAAATCTCTTTTGTAAATATCCTGCCCATTTACTAATGTACGTCATTTGAGGGACTTGCATAACATTTGAAGTACTACGTTAACTTGCTTGAGTACGGGCGAACAAAATTAGCCTTGTATACCGGACAAACTTGGCAGTAATATGCAGTCCTGAGTGAAAACCCCCTGTAGGGTCACCAGCGGCTGACATATAGAACCATGCGACTCTTCTGTGTGTGTTACTCACAGAAATGTGGACGCCAGTTTTGTTGCAGCGCTAAAAAGATGTCCGTTTATGGACGTGCCGTCCACTGAGTCTATTTTAACCCATCAACATTCTCTGTTTTTGCACAACACTTTCTGCGAGCCTGTAAAATGTGTCTTATGTTGCATCTAACCATTGTACAGTTCATATTAAATTTTAGTGTGTGTGTGTGTATATATATATGTGTGTGTGTGTGTATGTATGAATATATGAAGAGTTCATTTGCAAAAACAGATAACTCAAAAATCATGTTTTTTCATTGTGCGTTCCAATTAATCTCAATTAAACTGCAGTTGGTTTATTTTGATTTGGTTAAAAAATAACTACAAAATACAGCTAACTAACACAATAAAACTTAACATAATAAAAAACATGATTTTTGAAAATGAAAAAAAAACGGAGTTATCTGTTTTTGCAAATACACTCTTCATATGAATATAAATATTTTTTTAAATGCAATTTATTTCTCTGATGCAATGCCAGATTTTCTTTTAGCAGACATTATTCCAGTCTTTAGTGTCGCATGATATTTCAGAAATCATTCTAATATGAAGAAATTGTAAAATGCGTTGTTTTTTTTGTTTGTTTTTTGTTTTTTGTTCTTTGGTAATAGGATTTAGTAAATATATTAAACATTTCCAGTGGGGGTGTGTTTTTAAAATTTTAAAAGTCAATTTATTTATTTTCTCCTTGCAAACATTAGCATTGTGAGACAAATGATTTGATCAGAAATCATTAAAATTAAATAATCATTTAAATTAGTTGGAAATTAATTTAAAATTTATATATTTTTAAAAGCACTTCAGTAACTCCAAGTCTGTTTGTGAACCCTTTCAATCAAAAATAATCCTGCAGTACCAAGCCAATGTCACGGTATCATTTTAAACATGACTATTACAATTTCGTGACATTGCTTGAAAAATCTCTTTCATACTAAGTCAGCTTAATTATTTAACAGTACTATTTTTGGCTCCTGCATTAAACGACGCTGCACTTTAAACGCTCAGCTGCCTGCGTGAAGCTTTTCACAGCTAGCGAAAGGTCGTGGACTCTGACAGTGCGGTGAAAGATGTGGTATTTTTGATGGATTGTTTTTAAATAGCGCAGTGGGCCGCAGCATTAGGACTGGTATTGTCAGGATGTATCAGGACTGTTGTGTTGGCCTTTTTTCCTCTCGTCCGTCGTACTGTATCGCTCCCTCTCTTTTCCCATATATCCCTCCTCAGCTGCTCTCTCTATATCACTCTGCCAGCCTGACCCAAAGGGGGAAGTTGCCTCGTACCCCCGGGAACGTGAGGGCTGATGGGAGTCCCAGACGCCATTCTGGGTTACAGAGCTTCTGAGTTTACTGGATACTGGTGTAAACTGCTGTGTGAATATGCCCCTGGAAAGGTACTCGTTTTTGTTGTAACATTTCACTTTTTTCCATAGCAATCTTGGTTGTTGGTGGTGTTTGACCATTGAACGGTTGGATCTATGTTTCAAACAATGTATAGAGTGGTGAAAGGTTTTAAACTTGTTTCTTAGTGAAAGCCTGAACGCCGTTTTGACCTTGGCTCTTCATAGCATGCATGTTTGCTGGAATTACCCGGGATGCTTAAATCGCAGCTGGGAAATATGTTGTGAATGCCTTTATCACTTCAGCTCTTAAGACTACCGGCTATTCGGTTGCCTTTTGTCATTAGCTTTGTGTGTATGCAGTCATGAAGCCGTATGGCAACACAATGCTGCATAGAAACACTTGTTTTTTGAGCTTTTTGATGTGTAGATGCGGCAGCAGAGGCCTGTAAAGTTCTTAAATGACAGGAAAGAGTTGAATTCGTGTGCTAAAGACAGTCACCATGAGAATTTAAAGCAAGAAATGTTCCTGTCACACTTTATTTTAAGGTCCAATTCACTGCATTAACAAACCATTAACTATGAATTTGCCTCAAACTCCTAATTTGCCGCTTATTAATAGTTAGTAGGTAGTTGTTAAGTTTTGGTATTGGGTAGGATTAGGGATATAGAATATGGTCAAGCAAAATATGTGCTTCATGAGTACTAATAAACAGCCAATATGTTAATAATAGCATGCTAATAAGCAACTAGTTAATAATGAGAATTGGTCCCTATACTAAAGTGTTACTAGTGTTCCTTTTGTTGGTCCTGGAACAATTATGTTAAAGTCTTAACTATAAACACATGGACAGATATAAAAAAAAAAAAAAAAAATGGACAGATCAGAACTGACAGGAAGTGAAGTGGGAGCGAGTTAGGGGCGGAAGGTCCTCGAGTCAGAATTCAAGCACGGGACGCCTGTAGCACAACGGCACTGTATGTTAGCGCGCTGCCCACAAGGCTATCGACGCCGACAGTTTTTTCTTTATATGTAATTTTTTAGACACTGGGCAACACTTTATGAATGTTGGGAATGACTTCCGATCATAAATTTGTTCCCGACTTCCACAAAGTGTTGTTTGATGCCTGGATGATGGCGTACTAACAAAGTCCCTTTCAAGGAAAGTCAGTTCACTCTGTGGCCATATTTGCATACGAGACCAAGTCCTATCTAAACGAATGGGGGAATCCTAAAATCTCAAAAACTGCTCGCTGAACTCACAATTAAATTACATATTTCAAATCAGCAACAAAATCTGAAATGAACTGCCCCATGAATGTTGTTTCGTAGTCTTAAAAACGCTTATTTTTCCGGCTAGACCAGCCAATCAATGCGCATGTGCAATTATAACGTGCTTAAGACGCATTGGCTGGTCTAGCCTCAGGTTTCTATGGGAACCAGAGCTTCTAACTGCAGTGATGCAATGACTTTACCAATCAGCGATTGGCTTTTTCATTTAGAAGGCGGGACTATTCCGCCATATTGTGCATTGCAAATTCTCCCATTCATTAGTATAAGATTGAACCGTCTTTGTATATTTATAGTCTTTGGTACTAATCAAAAATTTGCTATGCTAACTGTAGCATTGCTGTTTTATTTCTTTAAACATTTTTTTTTTTTTTTTAAATATTGGGCAACACTTTATGCATGTCGGGAATGATGTCCAATCTTTTTTTTTTTTTTTTTTTTTTGACATATAAAGTGTTTTCTGATGTCTGGATGATGTACTAATCAAACTTGCTAAACTAAACTAATATACAAATAAACAAGAGCAACACTACTGTTAGCTTTGAAGTTTTTGATTGTCAACAAAGAAGTCGATTAGCAGCCAAATAACAAAGGATTTACAAACGTTTGCCAAAAGGCGATATCACGTGACCAGAAAGAGAACGCCAGTGCTAACATTAGCTTTGTTCAATTTGGTAATAGTTGTCAAGCAATTAAACATTGCAACAGAGCAGTTGTTCTGTAGGTGTATGATCACCAACGAAGAGGGGTCTGTTTACTGCTAACATTTATGAAAATTTTTATCTTCATGTAATTTAGCAACTTCATTTTATTAGTTTTAAAGCTACATCTACATGCCGCCAGGTTTATGTGACATTGGCAAACATGAAAACCACCAAAACATCTTTACACATGCATTCATTTCATTGTCTTATAATATCTCTTTGATCTTTCATTGTAATTGCCTAGGCCAAATGGTTCAGATGGCATTTGGCTAAATCTTCAGGTTCAGACAGTATGTCTGAATGTGCCTCATTTCCTCCTCGTGGCTTGGATCACATGACGGTTTATTCCGGAAGGTGTGATCTCTCAAATATCAGCACTCGCCCCTTTCAGCAACTATAAGGGTGCTGTCAGCTGCTTTGATCAATGGGCGCTGGTAAACGCTGGCAGTCATTAATTATCAAAACCAGTTAGGTGAGGTTGGTTAAACAAATTCAGGAAGTGTCAGTGTTTGGAAAGACATCGGAAACGAGTGCTATTTCCTTCACGTCCACGCACAAATGCAACAAATACAGTGTGAAAAGATTTGTCGACAAGGCGCCATGTTAGCTTGGTGAAAAAGTGTTAGGCTTGGCCCTTAGCTGGTGTCAACCACTATCAGCCTATTTGTGGTGCCACTTATTTGTTTCCATCTTTGCAGAATTGCGGGTTTCCTGCTGTGGCATTGGGGTTCGGGCCTCTGAGCATGTGTTCATTGCTTTGTTGACATGTAGAAGCAACTGGGCTAATCTTTAAGTTAAACGTATGACAGTTTTATGGCACTAGCAACTTCTGCTATTTCACTGAAAGGAAATTTCTGTGCTTTTAAAGTGTCTTGGAGGTAAAAAGGCACTTCAGAAATTCTGAGGTTGAAAGTACATCACAAGCTTAAATTTGGTGATAAGTTGCCATTGTCCAAAATAAGCTTTATTCTCAAAATTAGGCCAAAAAAAAAAAAATCGATTAAACTCATTGAATTGACCCCACGCAAAGCTGTACCTAAATTGTAGACAATATCGTAGTCACCCACATGGCAAAGTGGCCAAGCCATGTTACAATAGATTATTTAGTAGCTGAAAAACAATAATAAAGCTATCTAAAAACAAACCTATATTTTATAAGCCAAATGCATGAACTTGAGGTCTGATGACTTCTTCAAAACAGATTTCTCTGCTTTATATCCATTTATAGCTTAATCAAATTGCAAGTGGTAAAACTGCACCAGTTCATATTTGATGTACTTAGAAATGGGAAGTGAGCCCTGATCACTGCTTCACACCAATCCCGATGCTGTATCCCTTGTGCTCAATGTGACGTCACTGACAGCTCTATATGTGTTTGATTGAATTATATGTAATGAGCTCTGCTGTTGTGGTTGTCCTGCTGTGTGCCGAACATATGCTGAGAACACGTCAGCCAAGTGTAAAGGTCCCTGGGTAAACATTGTCTAAAATTAAAGAAGGTGTTTATCCGAGTTTAATTGGACATCTGTCCCTGAGCAGAATCGAGGCATGAGGCAGTTCTGCTTATAAACTAGATTTAGCCTTTATTTGATTGTTAAAATACAAGGTCCTCCAAGGGCAGAATTAAAAATCATTGTCATGCCGCTGCAGGCACATTCAGTGTTCAATGTCAAATTCCTTTTGATATTGTGTGTCCGTCTGATAGCTCCTGACAATACAGTATCACATATCACATTAAAGTCAATACTGTTTCCCTAAATAACTATCTGTGTTTCCAAACTATTTTGTCCCCCACATCCCAATGAAATAGTGCCCCTTAATTCCATATCTAAACTATGTCCTTTCCATTATATTATCTTTTTTTTTTTTTTTTTTTTTTTTTTTTTTTTTTTTTAAAGGGGGGTAATGTCAGACCTTTTTTTTTTTCCCAATAGTATACACATTTTATTTTTAGTTTAATTTTTATAGTGCCTAGTTCTGTTTAACACATTGTATTATACACTTACCAAACCATTCTGCAGAATTCCACAGATTTTGTTCCAAATTAGCGCTGGATCTGCAACAAAAATATTATACTGGATGTCATTTATGATTAATATTATTAGACACATTTTAAAAAAATTCAAATTTAAATAAACATTGTTTTCCCTGTTTAAAAAAAGAACTCAAGGTTATTATTATGATTTGTTAATTGAACCCATTGAATAATATCATTATAAAAGTAAACACAAAAATTAATATTTTTTCTTTATTTAGGTACATTTCACTCCTGATTGGGAGTCATTTCTCTTGCTGATGCAGAAGACATGCAGTTACATTTTATCTGAACTAGATAGTAACTAGTTCATAATCTCACAGCTATACTTAGCTGGTGAAAGAACTTACTGTGATAGGAACAACATTGCTATCAACTGATTTTAGGGTTAGGGCTCAGGTCATACATTGTTATGAAAGATTACAAAGACAGTTGAAGTTTACTAATGAATCATGCACAAAAAGACGACAAAAAGTGTGCATTAAGAAAGTAAAAGGGGTGCTTTTTGATTTGATGTTGATTTTAAGTGTGCCGTTCCCCCTCTCTTTTCATGTAACTAACATGTCACAGACCCTGTCAACAGCCCTGTCATGCCTTAATGCCAGGAATGTGTACGGTTTCTCTCCAAAGACTTTGAAATCTCTTGTCTAAAGCTCAGGGTTGCACAGATGCTGTTGCTCTGTGAACTGTGAGTAGCACGTGTGCTCACCATAAAGGCATTTTGCTTTCATCTAAGGGCATCACAGTGCAGGAATACGGCTTTAACCTTCTGGCATGTTTGTTTTACAACCTGTAGCTCGTTTTGTGCCATTGTGCCATCCTTTATGATCCTTTAGTTATTTTTGTCATGATAATATAGTTCCATGTATAGTAAAGCACCAATGCACATTTATAATGCCCTATATGAGTATTGTAAAGCCAAAATATTGAAATGAGAATAACACTTCATGTACTATTTCCAGTATATTGTATTTCTACATTAAACTACTTTCTCATCCCAGTTTACTATACGGCCATTTGTAGGTTGATTCCCCTAAAAACACCATGTCTCTCTGGTTTATTCAAAACATTGTGGAGTTTTTTTTATTTTTTTTTAAATCAACTAGCCAGCATAGCAACACTGACTCAGCCAATGGCATGAGTTTGGGGCGGAGCTATGTGTTTCCCTAATCAATGGCAGGCCTTGGAAAAAAACCTGTTTGAAAACAGTTTCAGTTCCATTTTAGAGGCACTGATTATGCACTTCTCCACCGAGATAATACATTATATTACATATTTATATTAGGTTGTATTACATATTATATTATATTACATTTTATAATATTCAAACTAATACAATTAAAACACAAATTCTCAAGCTTCTCTGAGATTCAGGATGGTGATGTTATGGCTCATCTCGGCTAAATATGATTGTGACAATTCATTTAATTACAATTATTAATAGGTTCTCTGGTAAATAACCTATTATCATTCTCTCATACTTGACAACATCACACGTCGAGAATAAATGTAAGCCATTTTCGTCAAATAATAAGCGTTTCTGCTTGAGGTTGATTGAATTTCTAACACCTCGTGTGTTTGCGGTCGGTAGCAGTACGGATTTCTCTATGAAATCTTTATTGGGTTTAGTATAGGCTTGTAAGTGTTCAGGGTGCTAAGTACTGTGCTAAATATTCCTTTTGTTGTTTACCGGTTTATGGTGTTTTCACACATTCTCTCTTCTTTAATCTTTAGTGTACCATAAAATGGTACCATCTAAAACATATGTGGCTCAAAGAAAGTTCAGGTGTCACAAATGTGCTTTTTTTTTTTTTTTTTAAACAAACAACCCAAAATAATAAAAGATATCGGTCAAGTTTTAAAAGAATACATCAAGTTAAGCTTTTCAGTTAGCGTCAATGAAGAAAGATGCTTTTTAGGTCCAAAAAGCGTACCATCTGCTAGATGGGACTAATTTACTGAGTAACTGAAGTGTGCTGAGCATTCCTCTGGACAGCCTTTAAAAACTATTGAAACCGAAGAGCCCTATGTGAGAAAGCTGTCTCCTGTCAGCAGACGGGTCCGCTTGGCCCTCAGAACCAAAGCGCATGATTAGCATACAGTACAAATAAAACTAGACATCTACGAGATGTAGCTCTGACATGGTGACAGAGAACGGGGGCGCTAATAATAGAATGACACCACATGGTTTGATTTACGAATTTGACTTACGAGGCCCAGGCGCAATCATAAATTTTTTTTTTTTGCAGCATTTTCAATGCTGAGAAAAAAATGCGGAGAAAAACCAGTAATATTCTGTGGAATGGATTGGTCAAGTCAAAGTCAAAGTCTGCTTTATTGTCAATTCTGGTATATTGATATGAGTTAAACAGAGCTGAGAGCACTATAATATTAGCCAAAAATAAATGCAATATTTGTATTCTGTAGAAAAATAACAGCATAAAGAATTCATTTAAAACGATATTACATAACATTTCACAATGTAATATTTGTTTAACATTATTTATTTTCTTCTATAATTCTGTAGTGCTAATTATTGTACTATTTATTTTCATGTAGCATCACTATTTTGGTAAATATTTAGGTCAGGTAAATTTTAGAACATCTGTTAGTAATTATGAAACATTGGTTTAGTACATTGTTTTTTTTTTTTTTTTTTAAATACATTTTGCTTTTGCAATGATGGGAACATTCTAGAAGTTTCTAAAACATTCTGGAATATTCTAGTGCTTTCTGGAACATTCCAGAACATTGTGGGACTAGGACTAGTCATCAAAGTTGAAAATCATTCAACGTATACTTCTGAAGTTTTGGATGACTCACTTTTGGTAACTATTTGTTAAACTGTTCTTAGCTCAGTATCATGCATGCACCATGTAAATTTTATGCACGAGTAATAACAGATGAGCTAAAATAACCTAAGATGCTGACATGACATTAATTAAAAATATACTACTGCTACTAACAGATAGCTTTTTTAGGTTGTTTTCATATTCAGAAAGTATTTATAATGTTTCGTATTCATAATGTTTCATAAAGAAACAAAAAATATAAGTGAAACAAAACTTGTAAAAGTTAGTTTCACAGTATTATACAATAGTTAGTGCTACTAACAAGTGAATATGAAATTTTAATTTCATCAATAACATTATAGTTAACCTGGAAAACCTGGAAATTTAACAGGGATTTTATTGGAAAATTGCTTGTTGCAATCAAGAAATGGAATCCTGAGCAACATTACTCCTATAAAATTTTCAATTTGAATCGTTGCACACCGTTTAAAATCAATTCAAATAAAAAAAGTTAATTATACTATTAGCTAATGGCCATGTTATATGGACTGACCACTCAGCTTTTCTGTTTTACCAAATGAATTATTATGGTTGTTATCCATGCATTTCAAGATAAAGCAGATTTTGTTAGTTTAGCATATTATCATTATATCATATAAAATATTTGCTAATAAAATCATTGACACGGGTTATTTTTTGGTTAATCAATAAACGGCACATTCAAGAGACACCTGTCTAAGCTTCTCTACATCAGTTATATACTGCCTCCACCTGTTTCTTTATGATCATATATGGTGCACATTGACACTTCTAAAGAAAGCCAAGATGTTGTACAAGACCCTAAATTCTTGGTTTATTAATTATCTTCCCTTCAAACCCTGACAAGTCATGGTTGATTTGTGGTGTATTAAGATACAGATCAACATACTATATTGTATGAGTAACCTTCGTTTTCCATATTAAGCCAGTATAAGGTTCATCCACGTCTGAAACAGAGACGGGTCTGCTAGCAGGTTGCGCTGAGGTCTCATGGACTGGCCAGGTGCTCAGCGTATAAATTACCAAGCAGGGCAGCGCCTAATGCAATGCCCACATTTGCCAGCAGGTGTGCTGAAGGGAAGAAAACAGCAGGGGTCCATATATTTTGCTACTCACCATTTGTAATTTTAGATGCTGACTGCTGCCGATGTTAATGGATAGCAATGCATGATATTCCTAATGGACTAACAGCATTGTTCGGCTCTGATCACATGACCCGGCCCAGCCTAAAGTGTGTAATTTTGTGACCGATATTTTGTTGACTCGCTGACAGTTAAAAATAGGTTACCTTTCCATCACTGCCAAGACTGCGGTAGCCGGTAGCCATTGTTCAGCAAGTTAGATAAATGAGGAGGATCGAAATACCTGGAATAATTACCCCATAATCCACAGGTGTTGACACCTAAAAGCTTTTTCTCATGGACGGTCACTGTTGGAATTTTTTTTTTTTTTCTTTAAGATTTTCATTGGAAGTTTCTGTAGAATTATCTTCAATATCATCTGTCCTTTACATTCATGAGTTAAGATTGCAAAATAAATCTCCAGGACGTGTTTTAACCTAAAATGAAGGAAAAACAGACAAATACATGAAAATTTAAGATCTTTTACATTGTGACCTTATTTTTTAATGACAAGCACATTTTCCAATCAAATTCTCTTTAATATAATTTTAAATTGTTATATCTTTAAAATAGGGTAATGGTGGATGGCAAAAGCTACTAAGGTTTAGCTGGATGTTTTTAAGGTCAAGCTTGAGTGTCAGTTGTCTTCACAATGCAGAAACTTTAATAGTATTAAAAAATAAGATTTATTTTAAGCAAAACATTTGTACACTTTTTTTTTTTTCAAAATAAAAGCTAATGCAAACACAAAACCATAGAATAGACCACACATACAGCCTCTGAGGGCTTCAAGATTAATTTAGAGGACACGGTGGCAACAGGCAAGCCATGTTTTACAGCAGCTTTACAGACCCTGTGACAGCTTGTCTTTCTCTGAGACTCCATATGATCTTCCTCGTAACACAAACCCACCCGGCCATGCCAAAAAATCTCCTCACCATATTAGTGACAAAATTAATAGATGAAGGGGTGTAGGGATGATCTGAAAAGGAGTGGACACATCATAAAACTTGTCAGCTTTGCCCATGAATATTAATTACTAGGTTTTTAATCAATTACAATTAGTTTTTGTTTTACTCGCATTGTTCACAAAGTAAGTGATGTTAACTCATTGCTAAATAGGCACTAGCCATAGTAATATTAGTGTTTAGGTGTGTTAAGTCCACTGTGAAAGTTAACAAGGTTCTACATGAGGACTACAAATGCCACAAGGACGCAAGTTGATGTGCTTTACGAAGTAGCATTAGCATAGTATCATTAGTGTTTATGTTTTAGTTCACTGTTGCTAACAAAATTCTACAAAAGGACTACAAATACCACAAAAGCTATTCTAAAAACCTGTTGGAAATTCTTTAGGGAACACATGGAGAATTAGCTTTCCAAATGGACATTATGATTAAACAGCTCTGTTTCAAAATGCAATTTTTTTTTTTTTTTTTATGTATTTTTGAACTGTTCTTTTTTTTTTTTTTTTTTTTTAATGTATTTTTATTTTTGGAGGTGAACACATTCATGTTTGAACAATGAAAGCCCAAATTTACATTCCTAAACTGTATTTCCTACAGGGTTCTACTGCAGTGTTTCCCAACAGCTTCTTATGCCACGTCTCTTCTGACTCAGTCTCAGTGGGCACCTGCCAAACATTGTTTGTTTCATTTAGCATGGTGGGGAAGCCAACCCTGTGCTTCTGGTGTCATTAGCTGAACTTAATAAGATGACAAAAAAAGCTAAAGTTTCCCTCCGTAGGCAGTCTGAGTGGATGACACAGCTGCAGGTTGGCGTTGATTGTCTGTGGGGTGGGACGTGTGAAGGTACGGGCTATTCATGTTCATTCGTGTTCATTCACAATGTAAATATCAGGCAGATGCATGAAGAGTGAGTCATGTACACATTTTAAGGGTCGAGGTGACTCATGTCCACCCACAGTCCTTCTTACATAACACCCACAACATCACACACATGAACAAGAACTCAGGTAGACCTGCTGTTTCTTTCAAACACCACGGTGATGATGCAACACACAAGTTACTGGGATGTTTGTTTTTTTTCAACTTTTATACTTCTAAACCTGTAAGACCTTCGTTCATCTTCAGAACACAAATTAAGATATTTTATTTGATGAAATCCAAGAGCTTTCTGACTCTCCATAAACAGCAACGCAGCTGATACGTTCAAGGTGGTATTCTCGTGATTGCACATCAAAGACTGGCATGGAAGAGTATAATTGTTGAATAAAGTTATTTTTGTTTTCTTTGCGCACAAAGTATTCTCATAGCTTCGTAAAATTATGGTTGAACCACTGATGTCACATGATGTCCTTACCTTTCTGTGTAGTACCCTTGATGTCTATTAACGGAGGGTCAGAGAGCTCTCGGATTTCATCAAAAATATCTCAATTTGTGTTCTGAAGAGAAACAAAGATCTTACGGGTTTGGAACGACATTAAGGTGTGTAAAGACAGAATTAATTTTTGGGTGAATTATCCCTTTAAAATCAGCTGTACACAATTTAGCCAATTTAACAAGGCAAGAATTTTATTAGAAATGCCGCTAACCTGACATTGTTGATTACCTTTATAAGTTGTGCACTCATTTGCTTTTTAAATCACTGGCCCAATGTGGTCTATGGAACAAACGGGCCGTCACTGCTCTATTCTCAGCTGCTGCTATCAATACAGCTCATGGTTATCTCATAAGAGCTTTTACAGAGACAGGGACAGACAGTCTAATGGAGGGAGGACGTGTGTCTAAGAGAGGGTGTCTAGTTTCATTAGACTTGTGTTGCATGCTTGTGTCCTTCACTGATAAATGGAAGAATCTGTATCTTCTCAATTTTGTGGATGACTGCAATGGTGTGTGAATGAGACAGAATCTGCATGTGTGTGTGTGTGATCTTCAAAAGCATATTAATAACATCTCATAACCCCAGGTGGCCAGAGCGCAGTGAGGTCTGGAAAGTGTACAGCTGTCAACGGCTGTAACCTCTCATCAGATGATCTAGCTTAATCAATGGGCCCAGTGGGGAGGAAGTGATGTCAGGGCCTCTCGTAATGGCCAGTAGTAATTAAATAGCTGCAAATGGGCCCCAGATGTAAAGCTAGTGTCGCCATGCAGTGAACCACACTGGAGAAAACCAGGGATGTCTTTGAAAAAAAGGTTTTAGATTTTTTTTTATAATGTTCTATTTTATATAAAATCTAAAACTGGATAAATCTATACCTTTTTTCTACACTCATGGCTATTCAACAGTAGATTCTTAGCAATTAATCGTAGCTACGTGTGTCATGCAGTAAAGTACACTGTGGGATGTCATTATTTGTATAAATAAATAAATAATAATAAATTATATACAGGTGCATCTCAATAAATTAGAATGTCGTGGAAGAGTTAATTTCAGTAATTCAACTCAAATTGTGAAACTCGTATTAAATAAATTCAGTGCACACAGACTGAAGTAGTTTAAATCTTTGATTCTTTTAATTGTGATGATTTTGGCTCACATTTAACAAAAACCCACTAATTCACTATCTCAACAAATTAGAATACTTCATAAGACCAATAAAAAAAAAAACATTTTTAGTGAATTGTTGGCCTTCTGGAAAGTATGTTCATTTACTGTATATGTACTCAATACTTGGTAGGGGCTCCTTTTGCTTTAATTACTGCCTGGCTTCATTGCATCAGATATACAGGTGCATATCAAATTAGAATGTCGTGGAAAAGTTAATTTATTTCAGTAATTCAACTCAAATTGTGAAACTCGTGTATTAAATAAATTCAATGCACACAGACTGAAGTAGTTTAAGTCTTTGGTTCTTTTAATTGTGATGATTTTGGCTCACATTTAACAAAAACCCACTAATTCACTATCTCAACAAATTAGAATACTTCATAAGACCAATAAAAAAAAAACATTTTTAGTGAATTGTTGGCCTTCTGGAAAGTATGTTCATTTACTGTATATGTACTCAATACTTGGTAGGGGCTCCTTTTGCTTTAATTACTGCCTGGCTTCATTGCATCAGATATACAGGTGCATATCAAATTAGAATGTCGTGGAAAAGTTAATTTATTTCAGTAATTCAACTCAAATTGTGAAACTCGTGTATTAAATAAATTCAATGCACACAGACTGAAGTAGTTTAAGTCTTTGGTTCTTTTAATTGTGATGATTTTGGCTCACATTTAACAAAAACCCACTAATTCACTATCTCAACAAATTAGAATACTTCATAAGACCAATAAAAAAAAAACATTTTTAGTGAATTGTTGGCCTTCTGGAAAGTATGTTCATTTACTGTATATGTACTCAATACTTGGTAGGGGCTCCTTTTGCTTTAATTACTGCCTCAATTCGGCGTGGCATGGAGGTGATCAGTTTGTGGCACTGCTGAGGTGGTATGGAAGCCCAGGTTTCTTTGACTGTGGCCTTCAGCTCATCTGCATTTTTTGGTCTCTTGTTTCTCATTTTCCTCTTGACAATACCCCATAGATTCTCTATGAGGTTCAGGTCTGGTGAGTTTGCTGGCCAGTCAAGCACACCAACGCCATGGTCATTTAACCAACTTTTGGTGCTTTTGGCAGTGTGGGCAGGTGCCAAATCCTGCTGGAAAATGAAATCAGCATCTTTAAAAAGCTGGTCAGCAGAAGGAAGCATGAAGTGCTCCAAAATTTCTTGGTAAACGGGTGCAGTGACTTTGGTTTTCAAAAAACACAATGGACCAACACCAGCAGATGACATTGCACCCCAAATCATCACAGACTGTGGAAACTTAACACTGGACTTCAAGCAACTTGGGCTACGAGCTTCTCCACCCTTCCTCCAGACTCTAGGACCTTGGTTTCCAAATGAAATACAAAACTTGCTCTCATCTGAAAAGAGGACTTTGGACCACTGGGCAACAGTCCAGTTCTTCTTCTCCTTAGCCCAGGTAAGACGCCTCTGACGGTGTCTGTGGTTCAGGAGTGGCTTAACAAGAGGAATACGACAACTGTAGCCAAATTCCTTGACACGTCTGTGTGTGGTGGCTCTTGATGCCTTGACCCCAGCCTCAGTCCATTCCTTGTGAAGTTCACCAAATTCTTGAATCGATTTTGCTTGACAATCCTCATAAGGCTGCGGTTCTCTCGGTTGGTTGTGCATCTTTTTCTTCCACACTTTTTCCTTCCACTCAACTTTCTGTTAACATGCTTGGATACAGCACTCTGTGAACAGCCAGCTTATTTGACAATGAATGTTTGTGGCTTACCCTCCTTGTGAAGGGTGTCAATGATTGTCTTCTGGACAACTGTCAGATCAAAGGAAACCTTTGCAGGTGTTTTGAGTTGATTAGCTGATTGGCATGTCACCATATTTTAATTTGAGATAGTGAATTGTTGGGTTTTTGTTAAATGTGAGCCAAAATCATCACAATTAAAAGAACCAAAGACTTAAACTACTTCAGTCTGTGTGCATTGAATTTGTTTAATACACGAGTTTCACAGTTTGAGTTTAATTACTGAAATAAATGAACTTTTCCACGACATTTTAATTTATTGAGATGCACCTGTATATTTCAATTTCGATTTTTTTGGAATGTTCTGTTATTTAGAATCTAAAAAAAAAAATATTTTTTTTTTTCTCTCTATTTTCTCTTTAGATATCTAAGCAAATGATTGTGTTTGTGTGTGTCATTGTGGGATGATTCAGATGTGGCTGTTACTGGACTGAAGCAGGCAGCCTGCCAAACAGCGATATTTTTTTTAGGCTTTACTGCAGTGCTAACTTTATTTTAATAGGGCTTATTTAAAGAAGTGCAAAGTGCAAGCTAATTGTGTATGTGTGAACTTCATCTGCAATATGCTTTAAAACATCATAAAGGCGTTTCATGAGCTAAAACTTTAGAAACTTTGGTTTTCAAATTTTTTTTTTTTTTTTTTTTTTTTTTTGCGCATACACAATGACTCCAAAAATTTGGATGCTTCTGTCACGATTAAAGAAATAGTTCATCCAAACATGAAAATTTGCTGACGAATAAAGCAACCTTGGGCCATTCAAAATATAGATGAGTTTGTTTCTTCATCAGAGCAGATTTGGAGAAATTTAGCATTACATCACTTGTTCACCAATAAATCCTCTGCAGTGAATGGGTGCCGTCAGAATGAGAGTTGCTTGTTTGTAAGAAACAAATCTGTCATTAAGGGAATTCAACCTTAAACTGTCGGTTCCAGGTAAAATATGAGTACTTCATGCGTTTTATCCATATAAAGAAAGCCAATGGGGTCCAAACTCTCGTTGTATTGGCATTTTTGAAAATATCTTCTTTTGTGTTCTATAGAAGTAATTATCTCTTAAAGTATATCCTTGATTATATGAAGTCTTTCTACACTAGCACAAACTCCCTCCGGCTGCTTGCAGCTGTGGCGTCTGTCTTTTTGCCAGCACTGCATGTGTGTAATGGCACAACAGCGGAAAAGTCACAGTAGAGTTTCATCCTCCACTTCCTCATTTGTCTTCTCTGACAGTCTGCGTGTCTTTATTAAATCCAGTAGGGATATGACACCAAATGCGGCCCCTTTTTACTAGTGATTTTCACACAGATCATCAAGCTTCCTTGAGTATGTGGCAGCTGTTCACAGGTTTTCTGTAATCTTCTGTATTTGCAGTTATTACTGTAATAGCTTTTTGATAAACTGTTTCCGTTCTGTGGAATGCACATGTGGCCATATTCCTTTTCATAATTGCATCTTGCTGAGAGATATTATAGAATAGAGATTCTGTAATGTGGTGTTTGGCTATGACTGTAATGCATCGAGGCATATTTTTAATTCTTAGGGTTTGAAATAAAGCCTGCATCTATCAATTTTTCTTCACTGATGTGTTAACTATTTAAAGCTGCATTCCACTATCCCAGTAGTCAACAAACTGCTACTGTAAGGCCTAAAAGTTTGACCAAATGTTTGGGGTTGGTACAATTTTTATTTTTATTTTTTGAAAGAAATTAATACTTGTTTTCAGCAATGATGCAATAAATTGATCAAAAGTGACAGTAAACACGTTTTTACAAAACTTTACATTTCAAATAAGTGCTGTTCTTTTGAACTTTCTTTTCCAGAGGGAAAAAAACAAAAACAAAACATGGTTTCCACAAAAATATGAAGCAGCACAACTGTTTTCCACATTGATAATGAGAAATGTTTCTTCAGCAGCAAATCAACATATTAGAATGATTTCTGAAGGATCATGTGACACTGAAGACCACATGAAATAATTACATTTTAAATGTATAGTATTTGAAATGTAATAATATTTCACAATATTACTGTTTTTACTGTGTTTTTGATTAAATTAATGCAGCCTTGGTAAGCATAACAGATGTCTTTCAAAAACATTTTTAAAAGGTTGCCAACCCAAAATTTTTGAACAGCTGTGAATATTTATGCATATATTGCCAATATTTTGTCTTCTACTTTCATGTCAGATTATAAGTAGCATGCAAAATAGTTAGCGCTATTATCTGGTGCATTAACACTATCATCATCTCAAAGAGGATAATGGGGGCACATTGATTTAACATATAGGCTAATTACTAACATACAAAAATGTAACATCATAAACGGCAGTATTTAACGAAACATTCATTGCACTTAATTGAAGTGAACTGACTATCTAAAATGAAACAATTTTGCTATTTGAGACAAAAGATGGGTTAAGGTACTAGTTATGTAGCATTGGAATTTTACTACTGCTAGCATTTCCAACATTATCTCACAACGATTTTGTACGTATTTTACGAGGTGGCTAATATGTATGAATTCGTACGACCTCACTCGTACGATATTGTATGATTTCTATGTGGGGTAGGTTTTTATGGGCGGGGTTAGAGGTGGTCATTCTTACGAATTCCTATGGATTTGTCACCGCGTAAAATATGTACGATTTTTTACAAAGAATTTGTACAAATTACCCACCTCGTAAAATATGTACGAATTGCCCTGAGATTGCCTCACTTTGCTACAAATTAAAGTAGCAAAGTGAGTAATTAACACACAGATCAGGAGTGTCAAACTTAGCTCCTGGAGGGCCACAGTTCGACAGAGTTTAGTTCCAACCCTGCTACAACAGACAAACCTGTAGTTTTCAAATAACCCTGAAGAACTTGATTAGCTGGATCAGTTGCATTTAATGAAGGTTGAAGTTAAATCTGCAGGGCTGTGGCCCTCCAGGAACTGAGTTTGACACCCCTGATATAGACAGAAATATTCTGACGTCACAACTTAAGCCCAATTTATACTTCTGCGTCGGACCTATGCCGTAAGCTGTGCGCCAGTTTTCATTTATACTTCTGCGTCATCGTCCACGTCGACGTGCAGTACACATGTGGACCGCTAGTCCGCAGTGTCCACGGGCATGTTGCTTGTGAACCTGCAGTACCACGGCAAAAGCCGAAGAAGAAGCGGCTCGTCGGAGAAGCATAACCATGACGGCGGCAAATAAATATCAAATCATTAAATCATTATTTAAAACTACAAAAAGGAGACAACAACGGAACAGGAGAAGATGGCATTCTTTCAATCTCCACAAGGACGTGTAACACGGCAGATCAACATTGTTTGTCGCGGACAACTAGTGATGTATACTGCTATGTATTATAATAAATAAGACACTTGTTCTTTGCTTTGTTTTATTTTAAATAAGAAGGTGTAGCATTAAACTATATTACAGTGCTCATAAACGCACACAAAACTCAAGTGCATACGGAGGGAGGGGTTCTAGCAGACCAATCACAGCGCTTGCGGTCCGCGTAGAATTGACGCGCTGTTAGATTTTTGGAGAGGTGCACGTCAGGTACGGCGTAGGTTACGGCGCAGGCCTGACGTGTTCGCACTGCAGGAACTAGAAACGGTTTTAGTTATAGGAACTAAGTGTACGCTGACGAAACACCGGCTCACACAATGGAAAAAAGTGAATATAACGGCATTTAGCTACCTGTTGTCTGCAGCGTTGTGTTATTTTCTCAGCCTTGATATGTAACACTGCAAGTTGTCATAGGAGATTTTCATGCTCTTTTAATTGCGAATATTGTGAGTTTACATTCCATCTCCGTTATAATGAAACCCACGACACACAACAAAAACAGCTCCGATCACGGAGTTTTATTGCTGGTTATTGACGTTTGTAAATGCTGTGAATAAACATGTTGCTGTCGGCCACTTTAGATTTCCTGCTGTCTGTGCGAATGCAACCAGGGAAGCGGCCCTGAGGGAGAAACTGGTTCTCTAGGAACCACCCTGCTGGCTAGTTCCTAGAACCACATGGTGCGAAAGCGCCTATATAGTGTTTAGTCCTTCGTATTTACGAGTTCGCAAGTCGTAATTACAGTGTCGTGCATTCAGATTACTTTGATTTGAGCAAGATGGCGATGTACCTTTTTCTACATTAAATTCAGCAACAACAAAATGATGAATAAAGAATGTGCATGCGTTGTGTTTTTGCTTATTTTCAATTCATGAAGGAGCTGTAAATTTAATCAGTTACACTGTCATAATTGTACAATACTATGGTATTTTGTACAAACCCCCAGATACTTAAAAAAAAAAAATCCCAAGTTTCCCACTTGTAATTACGATGTTGTGGTGCTGTTCATGTGCAATGAACTTGTAAATAAGTTTTCCGACATGACTTGAACGTGCCATTTGATTAGAGTTGGAACTGAACTGCAGAAAGGTAGATCTCTAGTAGCAGAAGTCCTCATTTATTTCACTCTGGAAATCTTGTGCATTTGAGCTCAAAAGATATGCGAACTTTGGATATCTTTCTGAGGGCAAGTGTTCGTGTGTATGTGTAAGTGCATATGGGCAGGCATAGATTTCCATGTGAGGACAGAGACAGGTGGATGAGGCACTGGATCCTGATTGGGAGGGGAGGACATGTTTCTAGGTAGTTCTTCACAGCGATTGGCTGAGGAAGGCGGTATCGCTGGGGAGTGACAGGGCGTGATTGGCATCCACAGGCTGATGGTGCTGACAGATGGTAAAATGCTACGCAAGCTCTGGACAGATCCACTCACAGGGTGGTGGTTGTTAGGGCGGACAGGGGCGTAGTGTGGGGTGGTGGGGGCAAAGAATGCTGGAATAGATGCCTCGAGAATGTTGCCCTGAACTTGGATAAAATCTGTTTATGTTTGGAAACATCTCCCTTTTTAAATACAGAGATGAAAATGTTCTCTTGTCAACTTGATTCACTGTGACATTGCAATGAGCTGCATTTCAAAACTGGTTAGCCTGCAAATCAGCCAATTAATCTATTTTGGTTCTGCCTAGTCAACAAGAAAATTTACACCCTGCCTTAAGGACCTCCTTTAAAGGAATAGTTCAACCAACAATTGAGATTATTAATATTTGAAAAAGTCATGTGGTGCAACCAAGATTTATAGAGTCTGAGACCCTCATGACTGTGTCAAGGTCAGTAAATCTCTTCAAATATCAGATAGTTTCACCTTTTTATGACAAGGCAAAGCTGGTCCAGCTTGTAAAATGTCATGTGATGTGACTTCCCTAAAAACATAATATTTTGGAAGTTTAAAAATTATATATTTTTAAACTTTTTGGAAAGAATGATTACAATGTGTATTCCCAAGTGTGATCGATTGGTTAGGGGATCTGCAGGATTTTTAAAATCAAATGTAAGACCTCTTGAAATTATAATTAAGACTTTTGTACCATTTAGGACTTTTTATGGCTTTAAACCTGATACAGACTTCTTGGGGTTCCCGTAGTGATGAAGGTCGGAATGGCAGGTGTGGCCTCCTTTGCCTCCACTGCGCGATTGTGCCATTGTTATTTAATGTGCCGAGTAATGTAATTTTTCCCCACCGTGTCCAATATTAAATTTTTTTTTATTTTTTTTTTTTGCTGGAGCACCACGAGTCTTCTCCTCCCATTTCTGCCAGTGATGTTTGATTCAACTTCCCACGTCTATTACCTGTGCAGATATTAACAGTGCAACTGGGTTATAGATTGCCAGGTTGAGGTCATAAATGGGTTGAAATTTGTATGATGTGTCAATTGTGTGAGTGTGCTTCAGTTCAGTGTTTGTCTTGAAATATTACTAACAACAATATAAAAGTTATTCTTATAAAAATCAGTAAAGATTTCATAGCAAAAAGACTTGTAAACCGCAGTGGTGGACATTTTTATACTTGCACTAAAATGTCTTGTAAAAAAATAAATAAATAATAGTGTATATATATATATATATATATATATATATATATATATATATATATATATATATATAATCTCAGTCAGACAACAGAAGGCATGTAAAAGATTGTGTAAATCAGGTTTTTCAACAAAGTTTTGATCATACTGATAATTTAGAAGTCTGTTCCAGATGTGGTCATGATTTCACTTTTGTTCTTTTAAATATTTTTTAGGAGATGGTGGAAGTGCACATAACGGAAGTCCATCCTTCCACTGTTTGAAGGTTTTTTTTTCGGTGCATACTGGACTTGAGACAGTGTGGAACAGATTGAAGGCCGTCTGTGTTGGCCTGAGTGTGTGAATGTTGAATGTAGTCCACATTATGATGTGCTGAGCTGGCTGGCCTTAGAATACTCATAGGCTGGTGGTCCCAGAGCCAAACGCTCTGCAATCATCTGGCCTCTGCCCTCAACACGTGCTGTGACATGTACTGTCAGCAACCTGCAGGTAGGTGGGCGTCTTTTTCTGTGGCTGTCAGCACAGGGGTTGGAGCCAGATCTCCACTGCCCAAACCGACCAATCATACCGGTGTAGTGTGTCCAAGAACACTCAGAAAAGAAGGAACATTGGACATGCTGTTAGGAACTCCGTTCCAAAACCTAGCGAGTGGCCCCGGCGCCTATATAGGCAGCATCCTGAAATGGAACCTAGCGAGTGACCGATTTGGAACGCTTTATATATGCAGCAGCTCTGCACGCCTCACAAATTGCATTCTCGCAACTGATTTCAGTGGATGCTATCATGTTGCTAAGCTAAACAACATGATACTCTAATTAGGGCCATATGATTTCCATGACATGGAAAATGTGGACGGAATCACAAAATCCAATGTGGAATATTACTGCAAAATTTGGATGAATATATCAAAAGTATTTAGGCTGTATTTACATTACATGGTCCAAATGTGTAAGCAGAAAAAAAAAAAAAAAATACATGGATTCCAATATTCTCAGATTGGTTTCAGGCTCCATTCATATGTGGAAATAAATATGATATGAAGCAGATATGTGCATTTGCGTCTGCCATGTAAGCGGATAGATCAGATATTCCCCTGTTAATGAGTCCTACGTCACTGGAAAAGCAACTGTGGCAAATGAGGTCAGCTCAGGTGGGCACTTCTCCGGGTCATTACACATTGTTGCCAAGTCTTCGGTTTTCCTGCGGAATTAGGTTAGTTTTGCACCATTGCTGAAGGTTGTTTTTCTTCATCTTTTCCCCTCATGATTTCAATGGAGGGGAATCCCCCAGAATGCAATGGTGGAGGGGGAAAATGTGACTGGGCTAATTTGAGAATAGTTCTGAATAGCAGTTGGGCTGGTTTTGTTTCACAGACCTGGCAACCCTGTTAGTGTGCCAAGTGTATGATGTAAATGCAGATATGGGTCAGTTTTAAAAGATGTAAGCTTGTAATATGGAGTAGTGTCTATGAATATAAAGTACTAAAAAAATCTGTTAATTTAAATATGGAGTCTGCATGTTCTGCACATCTATACTCACCATTTCATTTAATAAGAATAACAAAAGATACACACAGAAACAGAAAGATGTTCATTACAACCCATCAGAATAGTTTGGTTTAATTTTAAGTAAATATTATGTAAATTTTATTATTGTGTAGTAGAATATACTTCTTTAAGTACTTCAAACATTATTTTTTTCAAGGAATAGCAAAGGTCGAAAGCATGTATCTCTGAGTATTTAGTAGGCACTAAACCAGTCTTAAAGTTTTATTTCTATGTTGAGGCAATGACAATTTTTAGGCTGCTTGATTTGTGTGAACATTGTAACACCAGTCATCACCTTTGACGCACAATTATATCACAGCTACATTTGTCATTTACATTTATAGCTTGGTTTTATTACAGAATCAGGATTCATATGTGGGAATTAATCTGTGTGACACAATGCCCTATTTGTTCACGCATGCTTTCTTCCTTTAGAAGTACTTGTAAAAGTCACCATATGGTATGACTAAATGTGGACCTTTTAAAAACCTCACAGGGGAATGTGATGTGATGGTTGTGACGTTACTACAGCACATGAATCACGTTCCAGAAGCCTGTGATGGTACGCTGTTGCCTCTTGGACTAGACTGTGGTTTGGGTCACATCACAACAACATAAATCTTTCTCTTCTCAATGGTGTTTGGCTCAGACACTCCCCACAACCCAGACTGGCCAATCTGCACTGACTCTAATGACTTGTCCAAGTGGCATAGGCTGCGTTTGCTGAAAGGTTGTTAATGTCGGAGTGATTTATTGGAATCTGGTTCGAAATTATATGCGTGCTTCACATTTCTGCTTTCTAAATTTTGATTTTATGCTATAGTTGTATATGTGTTTATAGTGTCACCGCTATGATGTTTATGAAACGGACAGTTGTGTTTCTAAAATTGGTTGAGTCATACATCTATTGAAATTTAGTTGACTTGGGACATTGATATTCTCTACACTGTTGAGAAAGTTTAGAGAGTATAGACTATAAAAACTTTTTTTTTTTTTTTTTTTTTTTTTAAATTAGTAAAGAATATAGGAGTATTGAAAATAAGTTGTAAAGATGATTGGAGTATGTTTTATGATACTTCAGTCTTATTTCAGTCTTTCTACTTCAAAATGTCACATTTAAAGTGTTACCCTTTCTTTGCCCTTCAGTTTTGAAGTAAAAATAGTGTAAATCTTTCACTTTTTTTTTCTCATTGTATTCAACTTATGGGGAAAAAAATGCTAAGTTGGTCTGTTAAACATACTACAAGTTCCATAAAGTTACAAATAATGTATTTTGTTTTGTAAATACATATTTAAATGGTAGACAAAATGAACACTAAACACCCGAGTGGTGACTTTAAACAGCACAACTTTTACATTAAGATATAATAATGCTACATCAGGTTTATTATCATTAACTAAAACTATTAAAAATATTTTGTTAACTGAAACAATTATATTAGATGAAATGGAAATTAGACATAAGTTTAAGGTGACACACACACACACACACAAAACTGAAAATAAACTGGAAATAAAGTCTAAAACAATTGAAAAATAAATAAAACCTGAACAGTAATATAAAAAAACTAAATCTAATAAAAATGACAAAAGCACACAGCAAAATTACTAAAACTTAAACCAAAAATAAAATGAAAATATTAAAATAATAGAAATAAATTTTCTGTTTTGATAGTTCAATCAATCTTTAAAATAGAACAGACAAACTGAAAGTTGTATGTTTTTCTTAAGGTGTTTTTTAAGGTAACACCACACCGCTTGTGCTACAGATGCCTAAAAAATGACACCTCAAAGCGAGGAGAGATGTGCTGTTAGTTTTCTATGCAAACAGATTTGTGATTTTAGCAATGAAAATCTCATACACTTACATTTTAGGGACGAAGCTAAGCCAGTTGAGGTGTGAGATTTCTCTGTTAAGTCCGTGTGGAGCATGAGATTTTCTGAAGCAGCAGATTTATCTTCCAGTACACACTGCCCTCATTAGGCCGCATGCAGATTATAGTACACAATTAATATCTGGGACGCTTTGGTGACAGTCAGAAATCTGTCAGCACCATCTAGTGGATTTGTTGTTTTATCTGCTTCTGGCAAAGAATGAAATCAGTCACTTGAAATTACAGTTTGTCAGAGATCAACTTAAACCTTTATGAATCACTCTTTCTAATTAAATTACATCTTCATCTCATTTAGTTCATTTATGTTGTGACTTTTCATTACATTTTATTAATACTATATTTTAATAATTTATTACATTGTATTACAATGTTTTTGTACTTATCATTTGTTTATATTGTTTCTGTTGCATTTGTTTTCCTTTATTAAGATTATTATTATTATTATTACTACTAATACTACTACACAATATATATATTTTTTTACTTATACATTTTATTTTGAATGTGATTTACTTTATTTTCCTACTTATTAATTTATTTTTAAGCTATATGCTAGTAATATGTATATGTATATTATTGGTTATTATAGTTTACATTTTCGACATATTAACTGTTTTCATCTATCTATCTATCTATCTATCTATCTATATTACATTTTATTACTGATATTTTAATAATAATAACAATAATATACATTTTTTATGCACTTTTATTTATATTGTTTGTTTCTTATTTTCTAACTTCGTTTTCAGCACATATTGTTGGTTTACCTCTCTTTTGTTTTGGCATCAAAGTAAAGGTCTAGTTTTACACCAGTCACGCTGTCCTGTCAGAGGGTTTTGACTGAGTGTCCTGTGGACTTGTGTGGCTAAAAAAGGGGAAAGAATCTGAAATGCTGGTTGTTGTGTCGTTCGGTCTGAATGCCAACAGATGGCTGGCTGTAAATCTGTCACATTGGCACCTCGCTGGGAATTGGATGCTGGGACGCTTGTGTACAAAGGCCTGTTTATGGCGGGCCGTGAAGAGCACTACAAAACTACCGCCTAAAATTATAGTTGATTAGGAAATAAATGGTTGCCAGATAATCAAAATATTTTTAAACAAGATTACAAGTAAAAAACAAAAACTTGTAGTTTTATTTAAGAAAGTGTTTTAGTTGTCATATTTATGGCTATATTTTATCTAATGATTAACAAACAGTGAGTGACAAACTTTAAATAATTGTAATTATTGTCTATATGAAAACAGGCTAATATAATTTAAAGTTTCATTACATTTATTAGTATTTTGCTTGGTATGTAAATTAAATTTAAAAAAACAAAACAAAACAAAAAAAAAACTTAATGACTTATTTCACTTTCAGCTCTGGTATTCAGCGGCTCTGAACACAGCTCGGCTTCAGGGAATGTTGACCATGTGTGTTTGAGGTCAATATACTTAAACCTGCTGAGTTTCAGATTTCATTGGTTTACTTTCAGATTAATTAATTCTGTTTTATTATTCAGTAATTATTCTTGAAATATTGCCTAGTATCCTCATAGAGTGCTTTACATCAACCAGGGCTGTGCACTATTGAGAAATGAATTGAGAATGAGCTTAATATTTAAATTTGAATTTAAAGGCTGTAAACAAAATGCATAATTCAAATTTGAAATTTAAAATGAAATATTCAAAGAAATTCATATAACTACTGTTTTTTAAAAAATATATATAATTTTTAGTTTGAATTACAGATAAACAAGTTATCAAACTTGCCAGTTCAACATTCAAATAGAATATTCAAATTCATTCAATTTAATGACAAAACATAATTACATCATTAATTGTAATTATTTCTAAATTATCAATACATTTTATACAGTTTAAATCTGACAAAAAAAAAAAACACCATGAAAACATCTTGCCATCAATAGAAATTTTAAATTATTTATATAAAATTAAACTTAAATTTCTGTTACTTAATGGGAAATTCAAGCTTGAAATTAAATATAATGTTCATTTTATGGCCCACGGAGGAACAGCACTTTGTTTCACGGAAGGATCTAACTTACCCAAAATTTTGATTTGAGTTCATTAAAGTTATGTGAAAACAATGTGATGAACATTTATATGGAAAAATGACAATTCAGTTCAAACATTTGGTTACTAAATTTCCAATTACTAGATGTTAATGGTAAAGAACATTTTAAACCTTAAAATAAAATAAAGTTGTTCATTCTTAATAGCTTACATTTGTAATATCATTACAAGTTTTACATTATGATAGCAAACAAATTACTGAAAAAAAATATAATATTATCACTTATAATTTATTTACAATAATTATTGATTATAATACTATTGTAATTCAGTGAAAAATTGATAATGTTTTGCAACAAGCACAATTAGGCAAATTAACTAATGTTATTTTTTATTATTGTGTGATTATGTATTATATATTTTCAGATTTTATCAGTAATTTAGTCAAATCTTTCTGCCCAAAGGTTGGATGTGTTTGTGGTTCATAATGACTTTTTGTTGTGTGGTAATATTCCCAATAGCTGAAGTTGATCTGTCAGGGAGTTGCCTTTTATCCCAGATGCTGTCAGCACTTCAGTTTATCATGATAAGCAGGTGATAGCACTCATCTGTCATTCCAACGCATGGATGTTGCTAATTAAAAATGTGAAAACTAGGACAGAGAGAAACTCAACATATGAAGTTCAGAGCCAGGTGGGCAAAGACAGAATGCTGTCATACAAGGATCACATTCAGGATTTAATACTCTAACGTTATCCTACAAACTTGTACATGACTCCCAGAGAACATTTTTGTCTGGATTTGGATTGCTCATGTTTCACTTAGATTTCACTTTAATTCTGTTTTAAAGGTCCTACAGGCGTATTTTTAACATGCGTATTATAACATGCATATTTCACATTTACTTACATTTTTTTTGTCAGGCAGCCTAAAAATGCAATTCATGTGGTAATATTTAAATTGTTTTATTTTTTTAAATTAAGTTAAATTAACCTTTTCATTAAAATAAACTATTTAATTAAACAAAACTTTTAATTAAATTACATACTTTTTAATATGACTGAATCAACTTCAGAAAAGATAAAATATATTCTTTTTATCCATTAAAGATGAAAAACATTTGTCGCAGACAATCTGCAAGCTAAAATGAAATTTAATATTAAGAGTTAATTTTAAAATGTTTATTTTTAAAATTAGCTCTTGTATATGATACATTTTATATGTAGTAAATAAATATAGAACCTCCAATGTAGTTTATGCTGAAAAATAAATTGGTGTAGAAACAATTTTCACTCATAAATTACTAGTAAATTTCATAAAAAAATTAAAAGCAAGTAAAAGTTGAATTAAACATGAAATTTTGAAGTAGAAAAACTGAAATAGTATTTTCTCATAAAACATGCTCCAATAATCTTAGTTTTATTTACAACTTTGAAAATTAGTGTAGTTAATTAAAATTGGCTATGCATACTAATAAATTTGTTGGTTTATAAAAAATACGTTATTGTTATTTGCTTAATGTTAATATGATTAAATCAACATGACTACTACACAGTTATTACATTGAACCGAAACAACATTAAACTAAATTGATCTTAATAATGACTGTTGTCTTCTGTAGAGCTTCTTTAGAGATGCATTTAAATTGGTTTCATAATTCATTAATTTTACAACATAAATACTGTTGTTTTTCTGTTTATTACTGAAAATCTGTATTTTATAAAAGTAAAAAAAAATATTGGTTATACTTACAAAATACGTAATTCTTCATTTGGTTGTTTATTTGTTTTTATGCTAGCTCAGTTAAAATGTAACTAGAAAATTAGTTCAAATTAAATTAAAAGTTGCCATACATGGTAAAGTAAAGCTCATACATCTGCTAAATAAGTATGCGTATAGAAACTATATTTGATGCATCGGATGGGGAGGCACGTCCCATTTGGGAATGGTTTCATGCATAAGGTGTTAGTTCACATAACATCGCCCTCCCTGTTTTCCCTTCACTTGCTTTTGCGAAGCACATGTGACACTTCATAACTCCAGCCACTATTCCAGGCCAAATCAGCCTGCAGGAGCAGAACACATTCATGGCAAAGGGAACTACAGGCGGCTAGTGAACGCAGAGTCCTGCTGAATCTGAGCAGAGGTCGTTATAAAGACAGAAACTCGTAGGCTTGAGTGAAGGAACAGTGTAAGGTAAGAGCCAGCGGCCTGCTGATGTGTTGACTGTGTGTTCGGCCGTAAATTGTAAAGTGGCTGCCAGGTTTCTTGGATTTAACGCTCTTTTAAATCTTTGTCACACATCTCAAGGGGCTAATTTATTATTTCCTCTCTGAACGCGGCCTTCAGATGTAGCGTGTGTTAAAGTGTGAGGAGAAAATGTTTGTGGTGTGGTGTTTCTGGACCAGTGTGTGATAGATGTGGAGTTGTATGCCGAGACAAAGATGCATGTTGGTTTTGATGAAGCGATTCTTCGAAATTTAACATTGAGAGGTTTTTCAGCAGTCTTGGAGGTTGTTGCAATTTTTGCTTTGTGTTTGGTTGTGTTTTTAAAATTTGTATTTAAAAAATGGTGATGTGACCCCAAAAAATTTAGTTCATGTGGTAACATCTAAAATAATTGGTTTAATTGAAGTCAAAGATATTTAATTTTAGTTATTTAATTTAACTGAATCAAACTCGTTACACTGTAAAAAATGACATTGTAAATACTTCATAAATTGTCAAATTGAATTCAATGTTACTTGCAGTTTCTTTATAATTGCAAAACTCAATTTCTGAGTGAAAATAGTTTCTGCACCATTTTTTTTTTTCAGTGTACATGGAGTTACACTAATGAATAAAAGTACCAGACCAGGTTGGAAAAGGTCCTGAATTGAACAATTAAACTTTACAGTATAGTTTAGCATAATTTTATAATAAAATAAGACCTATAGACAAATTCCTAAAAAGAAAGGGTTCGTATATTGATTTACCAAAAAAAAAAAAAAAAAAAGTTGGTTAAAAAAGGTATTAGCTACATATTGCATTTGAAATATATTTTTATATAGTTAAAATATAATCTTTTATGATGGCTAAATAAAATAAATAACGGTACAGTATAAACACATAATTTTTGTTGTACATACAGCTGAAAAACACTAAAGTGTAGAATAATTTGTAATGTATAATAATTTGTATGTTTACACTATAAGTTAAATAAAGTGTGCTAGCATTTGAAGCCAATGTGAAAAGAAACCTTCTACACGCAGTACATTTCAGACACCAGATGCCCCTGTAAGCAGTAATTGAATATGGTAATATACGCGCACTGCTACAAGTTTGTAAGAGTTTTTCAGGATAGACAGCCTCTGATTTCCTTGTTGAACTGTTTATGTTCAGAGGTACATTTTTGAATGTTTTTGTAATAAAGGAGAGATGTGTTTCTTGAGACATTTTGAACTTCTGAATTTTAGATTCTTCAGCAGGTTGTTGTTGTTTAACTTTTTGTGAATTTTGATATAACGTGGTTAACTGCTGTTTAATTCCAGAATTAAAAGGGTACAGAAGTTTGTTTACAGTTATTTTAGCATTACTTACATAAACACGGTAATCCTAAAAGTAGCCAAAAAGAGCGATAAATCAGTGTCAGTATAAAGTTGCCACTTGAAAATTCGATTTAATGACTATGTAATGCTTTACAGCAGCAGAACATGGTCACACATACCACAACATTTAACACGTGAACCTACAATAAATAAAACAAACATTACAGTAAATACAACCAAAAAATATGTTCTGATTAAAACAAAAGCAATACTTAAACTATTAAGAAGTTTGTTTGCTACTTGAACCTCTACTATTTAACATTCATGGTTATGCAGTATGCACAGGAGTAGATGTTGTTAAATATATTTGTTGTGGTTTCTTTGTGGATTTTCTCAATTCTCAGTTTCTTGTGCTGGTAAATTTTGTTTTTGTAGTATTGTAATAAATGCAAATGTTTTTTTGTTTTTTTTTAATGTTTGTGAAAAGTCTTCTCTTATGTTCACCAAGACTGCATATATTTGTACAAAAATAGAGTAAAAATAAGTAAAAGTGTGAAATATTATTAAAATTTAAATAATATATTTCTATTTTAATATATTTTAAAATGTCATTTCTTCCTGCGACGCAAAGCTGAATTTTCAGCATCATTACTCCAGTCTTCATTGTCAAATGATCCTTCAGAAATCATTCTGAATTTACCTTTCGTAACATTTTAGATATTTTTACTGACATTTTAACACTTTAATGGATTGTTTCAGTCAATGGTTACACTTTATTTTACAATATATGTACTTACAGTGTAATTACGGTGTAGTTAACAAGAAAGTACTGGATAATATGAGGTTGAGGTTAGGTTTAGGGGTAGGTTCAGGGTATCAAGTTATTACCCAGTTATTATAATTGCTATAAGTACATTGTATGAGCATGCAGAATAGTGCTGTAAAATAAAGTTTTAATTTATTTAAAAAAAAAAACAACAACAACAACAACAACAAAAAAAAAAACACAAACATTAGTGTGCGTATATTTCCATAATTTCCATTTTATTTAAATTTTTAATGTTCAAACAACATTTTGGAAGCATGATGTCATGCATTTCCAGCCAATAAAGTTCAGCTCTTATAAACCGGAACAGTTGCTTTACAGTTTGTTGCATCATGAGGTCGGCGGGGCGTGACCTCTGTACTCCTGCCAATTTATCCCAGGATTATCTAGAGATAGACTAAGAGTCACGCTGATTGTTTCTTCCCACGGCCCTGATTGGTGCAAAGACATTGTACATGCACAATAGCGTATAATTACGCCCCGCACATTTCCTGTCCTCAGACGGGCTTGTATTAATTGGCGAGTTGCATTTGGCACCTGGATCCTCTGCTTATATGAGACGACTCGAGTGCAGCTGTGAGAGCCGTATTGGTTTGCGGCGGTAGCTAAACGTGGTGTGTTGTGTGTCACTGGTGTATTTTGGGCTTTTGAGTCATGAAGATAGGACGATGCAGCTGTAATGTCCAACGGTCATCTTTAATGACACAACCATGCAAATGAAATTGCAGACGAAAATGTTTGTTTATGCAGAGTTTTGATTTTTCCAGTGATAATTATTTTGATACAATTCCAACAAAATGCAAAAAAAAAAGTACCATTAAAACCTTATTTGCGCATTGTTAGTATGTTGTAATGAAAGAAAAACAAATCTTTCAAATGAATCTATTCAGATAATCTTAAATAAATCTGGCAAATGTGCTTTAGGTATCAGGCACTACTTACGTGCTACTAACGTTACAATATTTTTGAAACTCAACCTAAGAGAGTCAGTCCTTTACAATGTGTAAGATCATTTTATAGCATGCCAACCGTAAAGCTAGACTTTATAAATCCATCGTTGGCTCCATTTCTGCACTTTTAATCGTGGTATGCTACAGTTGACCAGCTGTTGGGTCTCAAAGGCCAGTTGTACCATAAAATCTAATTTATGTATGTTGTGTCTTAGCCCAAGATTTCCATTACATTTTCGCATGCCGTTTCACATGCCAGGTAGTACATGTCTAGTAAAGTGGTAATATACACCCATATTTAAGTACCAGTTTACTGTCCTTATACTGCTGCTACTGCTTATAACAATAAAATAAAACTGTATGTGCATCTTAAAATTTCCACAAAGACATAAAGTGCTTCTCAGAACATAAGAAGCCTTTGGCTACATGCTAACAAGCTAAAAACAAACCATTTTTTAAACTAATATATATAGCTATTTGGGATCTGAGAAATAGGCTAATAATATATATATATGTAGTTTTTTTATGTCCACAATGGTATAAAGTGCCTTTCAAGGCATAAGAAGCCCTAGGCTACATGCTAACATGTTAACAACAATCCATTATTAAAACTAATATCATTATGTGCATTTCTTAATGTCTGCAAAGATATGAAGTGCCTTCCCTTATAAAAATTAACCATGGTTTTACTCTGAATGGGAAAAAAAACATGGTTACTATAGTTAAACTATGATAACCACAAATTATTAACCATGGTTTTGCAACATTAACCATAGTTTAACCATGATATTTGTCGTAGAACTGTGGTTAAACAAATGGTAGTCAATATGCAAAAAAAACATGGTTACTACACTATAATAAAACCATGATTAATGTTTTGTAAGGGTTTTTTTTTTAGCTAGGTGCTAACTAGTCTCGCATAGCCAAGCCTTCGGACTGATGGCAGAAGGTCTGGGAACCTTGGGCGCTTTGAACGGTCAAGGCCTGCCCAAAAGGCCATAAGACTGACAGGTAAAGCAACCAGTCATGTTTTGTTTTGTGCCGCGTCATGTTTAGGGGTTTGGAAATGTTGCCACAATAACAGACCAGTGTGTAAAACTCTTAGACACATTTTAAAGATTCTATGCCATGAACTTTAAATATTTCACATACTTTTGAAAATCCAGCGTTTAGTTGATCCTGATAAGCGCTCGTCGTCACAGTTGTAAACACGACGGCTTTCTTCTTTCGTGAGGGGGTTTGGTGCCACGGCATCTTTGTTTTCAGGTGGAACATTAAAGAACACAACACACACCTCCCAGAAATCCTGTATAATTCAACCAATCCGATGACAACTTCGAAACTCCTGAAGTGTTTCCAATTTTGTGTGCCATATGCATCAGACGTTCAGTCTGAGGCTGAGACTAGGTGCTAACATGCTATCAAAAATAAAACTAATATTATATCTTTATTTGTGGTCTGAGAAACATTAAAATCAAATATTTAAAGTTAAATTTTAAACATTTTGTTTCTCAAAAAACACATTCTTGGTCATATTGTGCATGCTCACAATTATTATTATTTTTTTTGTCTTTTTAACAATCCATCAAAATCTATAACTAGCTTCTTTTGCAACTGACTTTTTTTTTTTTCTCTCCTCCAACCATTGAATGATAGTCTACTTTTCAGAATCCAATCAATTTCTCAAGGATAAAATCAAGTGCAACCCTACATTTTTTTTTTTTTAGTGTATTATATTAGCGCTAACTGTGTGAACTCTAGAAGTTGGTTAGCCTTGCTTGGCTCTTGCTGTGTAATGTCATTGACAGATGAGAGTCACTGTATTCCTGCATAAGTAGTATCAGCAGTGCTTGAAGCAGAGGTGGCCTGGTTGCCAATCTCTCGCTGCAACTCTATATTCATTAGACTAATGCTTGAAATACTGATGTAGTCATGTGCTTTGAGTATAGATATTTTGATTTGTTCTTACACATTCACCAAGGGGTATGTTCCAGTTGCCAATAGTGCCCTGTGAAACACTTCAAAGTATATTCCGCCATCCTACATAAGATTCAAAATCAAAAGGAGCATGTATTTGGAGTATGAAGTGCACTGCAAATAACATATGGAACAAATCCTTCTGTATATCACTTAAAGGCAGAGTAGATGATTTGGTTCAAGAACATTTTTCATTATGCTCTTTGAAAGTCTTTTTACAAGTCTTTTTAAGTTAGGTGGTCTAAATGTATTTACATGGATTTATATCACCTGTGGAAGCTGTAGGCACTTAAAATGTTTGTCCAATCATGTCCCTCAGTCCGAGGGCTATGATAGGTTGTCCTACCTGCCTGTCAACATATGCATTTGCATACCTCTGTGCACCCTGTTCACGCAGACATGATAATTCATCAGCACGTTACATTACGCTATTGCAGACCAAGCGTGAATGGAAAGTGTTATTACTGTAATATTATGTGCTTTGTGTTGTAATGGTTTCTCACTGGTGAATGAGACATGAGGTAATCTGACAGCATTGCATTCAGTCCTCCACGAATGCCGTCTCTCATTGTGTTTCTGGTTAGCCTCTGGTCTGCCTGTGGCTTTTGAGAATGATTTGCAGGGAGGGTGGGATCTTATGTTTTCAAAGCTAGCTTGCTATTGCTAGCCTCTCCAAAAATCCCTATCCTACTTTTAACAGGAAGTGGAAAGGTAAATTACCACTCAAGTCATCGAACACTGCGTAGGAATGCTGTAAATTGGAATGCAACTACGGTCTGTCTCCTCCATGCAAATTGTTAATGAAATGTGTTATAAATATGAACACTTGTGTAATGAGTAGAAAAACATCTTATTATCTTCTGGTCTAAGAAGGGATAACTTATTTAGAGCCGGTATTGATGTGTGAACTTTACGATCTGGAAAGGCTCCTGTAAGTCCATGTCATACTCTTAAATGACTCCAGCACTACTCTGGAGAGGTGCTAATCCCACCAAAAGATTCAGTTGCACAAATTCAGATCTGAAAGGATCTGAGGGCCTCCCCTTGTTCCAGCTGTTTCTTGACTGCTCATGTACAACCTTGGTCTGTGTTTGAAACACCAAAACACCTGGAATCTACTTCATTAAAAACCTCTGAGGACTAAAAAAATCCCCTTATCACGGCATGTAACTTTGAGAAACATTGTTGTTCCCTCTTTCACCACTATTACAACTTTCCCTTGGGTTTGCCACTTATGTCAGCTCTTGGCTTAGAGGGTGTGTGCTCAGCTAGAGTGGTATCAGGCTTGCACATATATTTTGATTGATAGTAGTGCTTGCTAAATTTAGCAAGCATGTGAGCGCATTAATCAGTCTAGTCAAACAGGGACAGGGAGTTCAGAGTTTCTTTACTCATGTCTGGCCAGGAAGAATGTTTCTGAATTGAACAAAACCTTGAGGTTTTGCAAAATAACACCTTTCATTTTTAAAAGCTCTTACTAAAATAGTGACCCATGTAACTGATTTTTGTTCCTGTAATGTTCTGGGAACATTCATTTTTGGTTTTTAGAAAGTTCATAGAACAGATCTTTGAGGTTATTTTTGGATAGCCAGGAAGGTTTTTTTTTATTGAAATAATAACCAATTACTTCAACATAATCTAAATTTGTTAATCAGAATCAGAATAACCATACTCTAACATTAGAAGAACATTGTATGTTTGCTGGCTGAATGATTGGATAGTCAATAGTTTTTACTGTATACATTTGCCATAGATTATGGACATGTAATTGATGAACTGTTATGTTTTTCTCCACAGTACCTCAGGAGAAAAGCTTGATAATAAGTCTGCTCCTCTTGCTGGTGCTCATGGTGGAGTGGGTCAGAACCTGCTGCTGAGTCCTGCCAGTCTTCAGCTGGCTCAGCTTCAGGCCCAGCTCACCCTACACCGCCTCAAACTCGCCCAGACCACCAATACCGCCGCCGCAGCCACTGTCCTAAATCAGGTTCTTTCCAATGTGGCCATGTCCCAACCTCTTTTCAACCATCTTCGGGGTTCCAGCATGGCCCAGGCCCACAGTGGGGCCTTTCCACCTCCACCCATAGCCTTCCCACCACCAAATACTGCACTGGGACAACTGGTTAGTGGTGGCTTTGCCCCAAATCCCACTGGAATCAGGCCTACCAACTACAGTGGGATGTCCAACCAGAAAGCTAGTCAGCACAATGATTTCGGGAAAAAGGCTGGAACGTATTCGACAGACACAGACCGTCGCTTGCAGTTTGGGTATCTGGGAGGGGCTTCAGTGGTCACTAGTAAAGCATGTGATGGAGGACAGTATGGTGGAGCCTCTACACAACCCAGAAACAATGTCCACAGCAATTTTCAAAGAGACTTCTACTCCTCGGAAACACCAGTACAACAAACTGGTTTCATGGGAGGAAGCAATGATCAGAATCTGGGATCAGCTTCTAAGGATCAATGGAAAGGTCTGATCAATTTGGGGAAGATGGATATAGGTACAGGAACAGGTTCTGGGGGTTGGGTACCAACTGGACCAGGGTTTGTGGGTCAGAGAGCAGAGTTGTATAACCCAGAGGAACCCACAGCAGATCCTAAGTTCAATTCGACATGTGGCCCAGGAATTGGCCCACCCATTGGGCAGCAAGGGGGAAAACAGCAGCCACAGGTTTCCCAGAGTGAGGAAGGGGTGACCTTGCAATTGCAACCACACCAGTTTAATGACTACCATGGGACAATACCTTCACACCTACCCCATCAGTGCACCATTTGTGAGAAGAAGGTTTACAACCTGAAGGTGAGTAGATCTGGCGTGAAAGGAAATGGCCCATTCACACCAACCTCAAAGGTGGATTAGCATTTGCACTACCAGTTTAATGTGTTTTCAACTACTCCGAATGTTGATTGCATCAGATACAGTTTAAGATTTCGTTACAACCAGTTGTCCAGTTGAGATCAGACGACCCAAGATGGGATCAAAAACATTTTTGACCCTGTTCATGCTTGTATTTAATTTTGACCCTATGCAATCAGACGGCTCTCAATACTAGGTGTGAATAGAATCAAATATCTGTAAGACAGACCTCAAAAGACTCTTCACTTTTTTCCTACATGTGCCAAATTTATGCTAAGCTTTGAATTCTGCTTATGAACTGTATATTGTATCTGAGTTTATCCTGATGTCTCCAGCATCCAGTATACAGAATTGAGATCCAGTTGGTCTCGACTGCAGCAACTGTTTTTTTTTTTGTTTTTTTTTCCTCCAATTTTTTCTGCAGAACTGATGGGGTTTTCATGATACTTGGCTAAAATGGGCTCATTGGTTAGAATGCTTTTGTGGCAGCTGGCATGTGTCGAGTGGAGGCAGGTTTAGAGGGGGCGAGGACGCAGTTGTTCTGCAAGAGTTTGCTGTAATCGCATTCGCTCTCAACTATTGCTTGCCTTTTCTCTGCTGTGAACTGCTAGCTTTCTAATTGGCCTAGGTTGTGGCTACGCCAGGGGAATCTCTCACTCTCATAGAGAAGGATCATAGTGAAGTCTATTTGACAGGCGTATCGTATGTGTATGCTGTTTTCAGGACTGGGACCAGCATGTGAAGGGCAAGTTACATCTGCAGAACTGTTCGCTCTACACTGAAAGGTGAGTACAAAGGAAAATACCATTTGTACCATGTTACAGCATTCATCAATTGATGAACAGTGTATTTTTAAGTGTCTTATGATGGCAATAATCAATCGGCAAACTCTGATACATGGGCGGCTACAGTAATAGTTGCTAACCTGGTGTAGAAACAAGATACTTTTAAAGGGCTTGTTTGTATGTGGTCTATTTTGATCCTTGCTATGTTCCGGTCATCGCCTGTGATACTCTTGTTAAGCATTTTATGAGTACAGCAAATCTCCGTATTAAACGCTGAGTTATTTTATAAAGAGTCTTCTTCCATATAGAGAGGGATATGACCTGAATTCGAGCTGTGTCATAAGATATAGTCAGACCAGATGCACTGGGATTTAGGATCTAAATGCAGTGCTGTCCCTTCACAGCCCAACGCTCGGAGCAGTGCACTTTCCAGTGTCGTCTGAAGGATGTCTCAACATGGCATTGAGTAACACTATGGCATTCACATCGGCTGCCAGTCAAGGTAAGTCAAATCTCCTAATTTGTCCTTCAGTGTAAGTGCTGAAAATTCAGGAGACTGAAAGCTCTGGGATGTGATTTTAGAGGACTCTGTTTTTAGGGCTGTCAGTACAGTGGCGCGGGAGTGGAGTGTCTACAGACTGGCACACTGAGTGACGTCTGCTAACACTAGTTTTTGCGTTTGTCGGAAACTTTTCACCAGTCAATTTTTATTGAATGTGTTCCTTGTTTTGATATCTTTTGATTAGACACCATGGAATAACATGTTTGTTAGATTTTAGGCCATCTATATACTAGTGCAATTATTAAAGTTAACAAATTAGACGTAAAATATACAGTCCTTGAAAAAAATATTGATGATTCATCTTGTACTCAGAGATGTAACCAGTTTTGTCCAGTATGTTGACAAAAAAGACGCAAAACAGGGTTCAACTGTGTGTCTTTAGTTATGCTAACACTTACTTTTTAATTCGATTCAACCTACTTTTTATCATTTGGCTGCAAATTAAGTGACTTTTTGTGGATTTGTGGGGCAGTAATGTAAACTATATGCTATTAGCTATTTTAAAAATAACTGCAAGCCCTTGAGCATTCCCTGCCCCAACTGTTTCAATAGGAAATACATCAACACAATACAAAACTACTTTTGTCAAACTATTTCATGGGGTCTAACTATGTAGTGTTTCCTCAGTTTGCTGATTAGATGTATTCTACACAATTGTAAACATTTATTATATAAAAAAAACATATATTTGGATATCTGAAGTGCCGTTTCCTTGTTTTCTACAGATGCTTCAACTGGAAGTGCTTCATATTTGCCTGCCACATCCATGAAGTCATTTCCTCTCTCAGGGGCGGGGTTTACTTCTCACCAAGCAGGGGTAAAGGTTAGAATTGGGCAAACAATTACACAGATTTATTTATTTTTTTAAATTAAGATTCACATGATATTTGATGTTGACTTTAAGAAACGTGATTTAAACATTTTAGTAGCTGTACAATTTAAAAAAATTTCACCTAGCTCTATTTGATGAGGTCTTGATTTGTGAATGTTTGTTGGCTTATCTCAGAGCGTTGATCTTTCCACCTTTAGCTCACAGGGTTTGTAAAGAAGCCAAGAGTGTTGAGATACAGAGCATGCTATATTTAGGTCACACTATTTCATTGACTGACAGATTACTTAATGCTTATTATCACAGTATAATGGTTATTATTCAAAGCACAACTGAGCCATCTTCACAGCTAGAGCTTGTTGAGAACAGGTGGAAGCCAGCAGAATTGTACGGCTCAGTCACTGCTTACAAGTAAAGAGTTTAGTTCAGTAGCATCAATATGGGATTGTTTCTGTATCAAGAGTTGTGAATATATAGCTTTGCAAACTTTCCAGAACAACTGTATTTTTACAGCTAAATGAATATTTGCCGATCACACTCAGTTCAGGCAGTTGTTATGTTGTTGTGCTGTTGTAATATAGTGGGAATGCATCAGGCCAGACAGATCATGTCCCAAGTGAAAACTAACACTAGTTTTTGTTGTCCAGGGACTTTATTTAGCTGTGTGATCAGGCTCCAAAATTAACTTTTTGCCCAACCTGCCAGTGCTGAGTGATTAGAAAAAAATCTACAAACCATGATACAAAGCACAGTATCATGGTCAGAAAAAATATATAAACATTACTATTTATTTTCATTTTTTACTGTAAATACATTAACAATATATTTAATGACAGTAAAATGTACATAACATTTTTTCTTGCAAATATCTAAAAAAACAGCGCTGATCATTGCTGTCAGTTGTAGCAATATACAGTCTCACAATGAAACATGCCGACATAAAACCACCCGTTTTACATTGGTTTTTGGTTTAGATTTTTGAAGTTAGAACAAAATGAGAGATTTATTTATTTATTTATTTATATATTTTTCAGCTAAAAAACTGATGGTAAATGTTCCTCTGAGGTTTTCTTCAGTAAACGGGTTATTGGTTTGGTTATTGGTTATCAGTGTGAGTCTGACTGTAGTTCTTGTGCTGTATTATGTTGTAATTCCTAAAACAAATAAATATTACTGGCCAAATTAAATAATTCCGCGTTATTTAAAGCCAATTTTTATTTACCAAATTATACTAATTATGATCTTTTTTTATTTAATTTTTTCAAATATATTTAAATGTATAATTTTAAAATTTGTTTTATTTTTGCATCATCTTGCCTTGTTTAAAGAAATAATAATATTAATAATGACTTGCATATGTTAGTTTAGTGTAGCAAACCAAAGCAGGCCTGTGGATTCAAGGCTTTAGAACTATGACAAAGTCATCTTGTGGTCAAGGACTCCAAACTATGTGAGAAAAAACAGAGATTAACCAAGACTGAAACCAAGAGTTATCAAGAGAGAATCACTTGGGGATGGAAAATGGCATACGCCTTACAATCACAGTTTACAGTCATAAAAATAATAATAGTTATAATAATTATTTGGTTAATAATAATTAAACTTTGACTTTTGTGCATTAAAACACAAATTTTTCTTGTGAAAGATGTACACTACTGTTCAAAAGTTTGGTGTCGCAGGATTTTTAAAGCGATAGTTCATCCAAAAATGAATGTCCTTTCTGGCCATCAAACTTTTTAGTTGTGTTGCTGTCTATGAAGTGTCAGAAAGCTCTCGGCTTTCATCAAAAATATATCTTAATTTGTGTTCCAAAGATGAACGAAGGTTTTACGGGTTTGGAACGACATGAGGGTGAGTAATTAATGACAATTTTCAATTTGGGGTGAACTAACCCTTTAATGTTTTTGAAAGAAGTCTCATACGCTCACCAAGACTAATATTTAAATAATAATGTATTTATTAATGTTTAGAAAAATTACAGCAATTGAAAATTACAGTTTTCTATTTTATTAGATTTTCAAATATAATTTATTCCTGCACAGCAAAGCTGCTCAAGAAACTTTTCGTATCCATGTTGAAAAGGTTGTGCTGTGCAATATCTTTGTTGAAACTGTGATACAATTTTTATCAGGATCCTTGATGAATGATCAGAAATCTTTTGTAACATTATTAATCTTTTTACGGTCACATTCGATCAATTTATTGCACCCTTGCTGAATACTTTTAAATGGTAGTGTGACTAAAAATACATACATATATACAATTGATTAGTAAAATTACTGATAATTTATTTTATATATTATACTATAGTTTCTAAATATGTATTTTATTCATTGTTATAATGCATTTCTTCTTCTTGTCATGGGTTTGCCTTCTGACAACCTGTTTTTCATTTCATCTCTCGTGCTTGTTCTTTGTTTGTATGAACTACAGTAATGCGAGTCGCGCTCAGACAGACGGCTGAGCGTGACTGATGGGTCCTCACATATGGACGGCGTGAAGCAGTGTTTCAGATAAGATGCTCTGACCTTGCACAGACGTCTGCCACCTATAATTGAAACCATGTCCTGTGCAGGACGGTATTTTATGCGGTTGCCAGCTTGTGGGTTCAAAGACTCACAAAGATTTTTTATGGTGGTCTTTTTAGCCAAGTTATTTATGATTTAGTCCACTGGAGAGGTGAAAGCATGGGCTAATGTTAGCTCCTATTAAACCCACCTGTTTTGCAGCAGCTGTACATTGGTGGTGCTTTTGTAACTCTTTTAGTTTTCAGCTTATCGTGTGAAAGGATGCACAGACTCAGACTCTGGTTCAGAAATCAGTACACACAGAAATTCAGGGTTTCGACAGATCAAAACGCCCGGCCAAGTAATCAAGATTTGTGTGATGTGTTCCATCTTTCTTTAAAGGCTCTGAGGCTGGGAATTCAATTTCAGCCCACAGAATCGCAACCTGATCTTTGGGGGATAAAGGCTTCCTGACGGGGGAAATAATAGGAGATCTATGAAATTCAGAAAGCGCATGGTATAGATTTCAGATGAACCTGTTTCAGGGCCCATGTAAAGCAGTTTAAATCCTCTCTAGATAAGCAAACAGATGTATCTGTAGCGTGATATGGTGCCCGTCATCACTAGATCTCCAAAGAGAATGCCTTTTGTTCTCCTAATTTATGATGTGTTCATGACAAATCTCTTCATTTCTTGCCAAATGTGACATCCATAATGCAGCACTATTGCATTCTGTTACAGTCACATAAAGAGATGTGATCAAAGTACCAATACATTTTTATAAGAGAAACGAAGCTCTGTCACTGGTGACAGATGTTGGCAGACAATGACTGAAAAATATTTTTGCTTTGTGGAAACTTCAGTTACACTTTACAGATAACACTGAATACATCATATATGTTACATATCGTAACACTAGTTGTAAATAAATCTTTTTAAAATAAAGATATGGAAAATAAAGATATGGATATAATAAAGATTGGAGTATGTTTCGTAAGGAAATATTATTAGAGTTTTTCTACTTCAGAATTTAATGACTAATTTTAGTGTGTCCCTTGCCATTTCCTTGTAACTGTTTATAAAATTTACTAACAATTTCTGAGTGAAAATAGTTTTTATACCAATTTTTGTTCCTTGTATATATTTTATGCAAATTTTAGGACATTGCATTAATTGAAATTGCATTTATGCATTTTATCCAAAGCAACTTGTTAAACCCACTATCATTGACTCTGCTAGCGCATCTAAATAAAAGTTAAATAAATAAGACACATTACTTTCCCTTAACATGTCATGTGACAAAATTATCCAGAATAATTTTTGTTATTCTGATTTTCCGCATTAATAATATTAGCAATTATATTGTATAGAAATATTACAATATTTTGTAGGCATACAGAAAACATTTTAATCTGTCCTAGTCTAGTCTTTATCTAGTCTCAGTTAGTTATTTCTCATCTTTATTTAGTGTTAAAATGCAACGTAACTTTGTCACAATTTAGGGTTATTACAGTTAACTAAAAATAAAATGTGACTATAACAAACACCTTTCTTACTTGAAATAAAATAAACGTTAACTTAAAGTATAAAACTCAGAAATTTGATTGTTTTAAGCTAGCAAAGGCAATATTTCTTGTTTTCATTTAATGTAAGTTGATGTTCTAAAAAAACACAACACTAAAAAAAGAAAATACTGACACTTTAACTGAAATTAAAATGAAAACTGAATATATAAAAATACTTCAAAATATTAATGTGTAATAGTATCCTGCTACTAAATTAATACTGCAATTTAATAAGCAGAGACAACTTTAAGCCATTTGTAGTTTATTTTGGATCAAAATGTGCCTTTGAAGCCACTGTTTACACTGTGATGCTTTCAAAACATTGCTCTGTTTGTTTACGAATCCTGACCAGCCCAGCATAGCAACTAGGAGTGTAACGGTATACGTATTCGTACCGAAAATTTTTGGTCCGGGTCTATCGGTTCGGTATGTATGTGTATCGAACAAATAAAGCATTGTTTTAACCACTGCACGAGTGGAACTTAATTGGAAACTTCCAGTATTATATATTGTTACTTTTGATATGATTTTGATTGGTCTCATCTTTCAAATTATTTCCATTTTTTCAGGAAATTCAAACCGTAAATGCCGTTTTGGCTCTCTGTGATGTGACGCAACAGATCGCTGTAAGGACGTGATCACGAGTGAACGTGATCATCCCTTCATCTTTACTACCAGTTTTAACACAAAAACATGAATGAACATCTCGTGCCTCATGTAATCGCACAATCTGTTTAAATCGCGAAAGACATCAATAAAACTGCGTGGTAATAAAATGTCACGTAGCAATTCGTAGGCAAGTTTTCAGTGTCTACGGTAGTTCGCTAGAGAAATTAAGTCTAGAGAAGAGCATTTTGCGAAATATTAGACTATACTAATAATGTTTTACTTTACCTGTTAGTGATGTCTTAATTGTTTAATGTATGTTTAAATAAATCTGTTATGAAACAAGTTATGACAGCCACTGTGTAAATGATTAGATTTCAACAACAAATAGGAATTTTATAATTTAGAAGTTAATTTAAAAACTGCATTATGTACAATTTACATGTTTGCAGTTTTTTTTTTTTTTTTTTTGATTATTATATTTAAAAAACAAATACAAATTAAATTTAAGTTTGGAATCTGTTGTTAATTGTAACCTTATAGTAATGAAAAAGGGATCCCTATAGTTTAGAGCATATGCTGTGCTAGATTTTTATCCCTAAGAAAATTATTATAATTGTAGCAATTTAAAGAAAGAGCCATTTGTTCAATAAAAAAAAAAAAAACTGTTTAATAAGATTAAAACAAAAATAAAGTTTAGTCCTTTCCCCCTACTGTACCAAAGTCATGACGAACCGTGAAGTCTAAACTGAGAGACGTACCGAATCGTCATGTTTGTGTACCGTTATACCCCTAATAGCAACACTTACTTGACCAATAGCATGAGTTTGGGGGTGTGGCTATCTGTTTGGCCAGCCAATGACAGAGAGAAGTTATTTGGGGAAACCTGTTTGAAAGACTCGTTATTTTTGCAGCACTCTCTCTTTGATGAAACTCACCTGAAGCACATTAATACTTTGTTTCAGTGGATAGACTCTCAAAAAAAAAAAAAAAAAGGTATTAATATGTACCGTTTATGGGTAAAATAAGGTACACATATGTAACTTTTAGCTTTTGTATCTTAAGAGTATCGTCCCAGTGACAGCTCTGTTCCATTTTTAATGTTTTTCGAAGAATGTAGTTGTAGACCAGTCATAAAAAAAAAGTCTTTTGATTGGCATTCCATGCCGGCCAATCAGCAGCAGCCACGGCCCCTCAGGGTTTCACTGCACTGCCAGAGTTATGTTTCACCCAGCATTTCAACATAATCACCTTCACTGCCAGAACATCGAGCCACTCAACAATCTTTGACTGCCTACAATAAACTGAACGAACTCCAAAACACTGGTGTTGCATTTTACTAGGCCAGCATACAGAAGCCATTCACAGTTACACTCTGACTTATACAGCATATAGCAGAGGCATAAACAGCCTGTTTGGCGGTCTATTTTGGTATGTGTTTATGGAGGCATACCTAATGTGACCTTTTTGGCACATTTGGCCAAAGGGAAAGTCTGGCAGGAAGCCATTCATAGAATTATCACGAGCTCTGCTCCGACTGTTAGAGTCGGTCAGCGGCCAGCCGCAGATAAACCCAGAAACCAACCGTGTCTAGATTAAAATTGGTTAAAGGCTTTGAATTCGCGAGTGGTTGTCACATTCTGTGCCTTTTTGGCACTGATTTGAGATCCGGTCTGAATCCGAGAATTGAATAGCATACACAGATGACAGGATTGTCATGAGTTTCACCGCTTTCATTCTCACGATCGACGCTCATGATAATTAATGGGTTCTCACGCACTCTGTGGATCTCTGTGGTGCTTACACTGTAATACTCCTCCTATGGTGTGTAAATTGCAGTGTAAACACTGACCCTCGTCTCTGACCCTGCGCTCATGTGGGCTGAGTGTCTCTCACACTTGCTGCTGTCAATCAAATCCTGCCATCTCCGTGTAAAAAAAACTCCCTGTACACATCCTACCGTGCTGTAGCTGATATTAGCATCATGAAAACTTCATTTGACATGCTTTTTAGAGTATTACGATTGTGCTATATGTGCATATATAAAAAGGTAGTCTGGAAATGTAATTCTTAAATTCTATTTCCTGTAGAATAAAATACATTATGTATGTTTATATTTCATATTGTGGTACAGGTATTATATGCAACCATAAAAGTTTGGCGCAAGTAAGATTCTTTGAAGAATGCATAAAATTGATTAAAATGTTAGTATAAAGACATTACGTTTATATATATATATATATATATATATATATATATATATAAACATTAATAATAATGGAAGTTTCTTGAGCAGCAAATCAGTATATTAAAATGATTTCTGAAGGATCGTGTGACACTGAAGACTGGAGTAATGGCTTTTAATTTTAAAATATACTCAAATAGAAAACAGCTAGTTGAAATTGTAACAATATTTCACAATATTACTGTTTTTACTGTGTCTTTGATTAAATATATACAGCCTTGATGAGTAGAACTTCTTTCAAAAAACATTAAAAATGTTTCTGACCTCAAACATTTGAATTGTAGTGTAGGTTTATTGGATAAAATGACATTTTAAATCCCTTCTAGGGTTTGGTATTATAATACAGAATTATTATTAACCTTTTATTATCTATTTTAGATCATAGAATAATTAGCTAAAATTACATTTTAGAGACTTTTTGAAGTTTTTAAATTGTTGGAATCGATTATAATTTTTTTATGGAATTTTATTTAAAATATTATATTATAATATGGATTAATTAGTTAATTATTTTTTTCTTTTTCTTTTTATGAGACATTTATGATATCCCACAGTGATCTCTTTTTTTCAGATCAGGTTTAATTTTTCAATATGCTTAGGATTTTTTAATTTTTTTGGCTTGGTTTTAAATAATACATTTCAACCTGATGAAGTATGTTAATGTATATTTAGACCAAAGATGCCCAGTTTTTTTTTTTTTTTTTTAATATGCCAAAAATCAAACTTAATTGAGGACTGTAGGCCAAAAGTGAAACTTGCATTATATCCAACTATATTAGATTATATTAAAATGTATTACATTTATTTATTTTTTAGAATTAAAAAAAAATGTAAATACAGTTTTGAAGGTTTTGCATTATTTTTTACTAAAATTCACTTATATTGTTTTTTGTTTTTTTTTTACATTTCAATGTAAAAAAAAAAAAAAGAAAAAAAAGAAAAATTAGAAATTAATTTATGATTCAGTGGCATGTTTTTTTTTTGTTTTTTTTTTTCCTCCTCTTTTTTTCCTTCCTCACAATCAAGGATCATCATGGGCACTGGTTTGGACGTCTCTGATTTAGTCCCTCAGCTGCTACACTTTCTATCAGTATTTCAGGTGAATGTAGTATTTGAGCACCAGTAGGTGGCATTAGTGAGCACAGCAGGGGCCAGAATGGATCTGTTTGAACACACATGAACACATCTGCTAGTCTCAGATATCTAAAATGTTCACATATTTCATCTATAAATTGTTGATGTAATTAAAGTGTTTAATACGGAATATATAATAATCTGTGTCCTCTCTCAGTTTGTTCAGCGTAAAGCGTGTCCCGGACGCGTCGTGCACATCTGTAACCTCCCGGAGGGCAGCTGCACGGAGAATGACGTCATTAACTTAGGGCTTCCCTTCGGCAAAGTGACCAACTACATCCTCATGCGCTCGACGCATCAGGTAAAAAATTTCAGCTCTGAAATAAAGATAGCAATGATATATCGTACTGTTTGTCGTAAATAAAATGGTAGCGCCAGGCTGAGTAGAATAGATTTAGACAAACACTTTATGTACTTTATCTTTGTACTTTTAAACCCTGACACTGATGATGTCTCCATTACCCCGATTCGTTAATCAAATTTGACTTTTTGATTGGTCCTGTTAGTACAGTCTGGATCAAATTCTGGGTCCAGTGCCAAGTTTGACATGTGCCTGAAATGCCTGGCATTGAATTGATCTTGTAACTGTCTCGAAGATTTATTACGCAATTAAAAAGAATATCTGTTCGGATCACATTTGACACATTTTATGTTTCGTGCACACTTTAACGATTTGACTTTGGCGTCAGGCTTTTGTGGAAATGGCATATGTGGAGGCGGCGCAGGCGATGGTGCAGTACTACCAGCTGCAGCCGGCTTCCATCAACGGACACAAGCTGCTGATCCGCATGTCCAAGAGATACAAGGAGCTGCAGCTGAAGGTATGAAGCTCATCTGGGCTCATCGTGATCACGGGATTCAAACAAACCCAACTCAAGAGTGTCTTCCTTTCTGACCCAGAAACCAGGTAAAGATGTTGATTCTATTATCCAAGACATCAATTCCCAGAGAGAGCGAGACGAGATGCAGGAGATCGACAGGTGAGACCAGCACACATTTGTATTGAGACTTTTTGGGTCAATTTTTATTTATTTTTTTTGTCTGGATCTACTGATTTATTTGACAATACATAAAAATGCCAATTCATATTTATGTATTCATGAAATGAATACATCTCTTCTATCATCGAAGAATGATTTTCATTTCTAATTAGTTTAAAATCAAAATTCAAAACTAAAAATGAAAAATGGATTTTGGTGATTAAACTGTCCTCATTTCATAAAGAAGAAAACAATTAGTAGTTTGGTATCATTTTTTACTATCATATTATTATTGTTATCATTTATAATTGTATATTATTATTTTATTTTATATAATATAAAATATTATATGTCCTGAAAATCTAAGTCATGTGGTGTGACCAACATGCAGAAGGGGAAAACATTAAAAAGGAAATGACATTATAGAAATATCCCTGGTAGATCTTCATGACTTTGTGATAATATAGAATTATTAACTAAATTTCAATTTTCTATTTTAGGTATAATATAAATAAATTAGCGAAAATTGCATTTTTAAATTTTATATACTTAAATATAGTAGATATAGAATACTTAAATATAGAATTGTATTAATTTTTAAATTGAAAATGCAAAAATAAATTATTAAAATTAACACATTTTAATTTTTTTTTGTAATTCATAATATGGATTCAAATTAAAATGTTTTATTTATTATATAATATTTATTATATTTATAATATTATATAATATTTAAGAGTTTCTTAATTATCAGATAATTTGACTTATTCATAACAAGGAAAGGTTAGTTCAGTTCGTAAAATGTCGTGATGATATTTATTCATTAAAGATTTAAAAATATATATTTTTACAGTATTTGTGAAAAAAAACCTTTCACTTTAAGAATATATATTTAGAAACTTTTTTAAAATCATGATTAAGATGTGTACAATCACCTATTTTATTTATATATAACCTAAATAAACGATAAACAATAAATGACAATAAACCTGCCAAAGAGCACAATTCTAAGAACTTTGCCACGTGTTTTAAATGTAATTTTTTTTAAAGATTTTTCCTTTTCTTTATTATTGTCTCAAACCTGCTGCTGTTTTGCGCAGGTATTTGCCGGAGCGTGCCAGATCACGCAGTCCAGTCAGTCGTTCTCTGAGTCCGCGCTCACACAGTCCGAGCTTTACTTCCTGTAGCTCCGCCCACAGTCCACCGGGGCCACCCTGTCGGCCTGACTGGAGCAACGACATGGGGCACCGCAGGCCCTCTTGGGACTGGACGTCCCATTCCCGAGGCGACGAGGACCCCCGCGATAGAGACGATTGGAGGAACGATGAGGAAGAGAGACCTAACGGATGGCTGTCCGAGCACAGGAAACCCTACCTTAAAACCGGGGACCGGATCAGCCCACGTATGGGGCCCGGGGACGAGCGGGGCAGGGACTGGTACCCCCGCGGAAGCCCTCAGGGTTCGTCCTTCTCCTCCTATCACTCCTTAGATGACTTTTATAAGAAAGACTTGCTGTACAAGACTGATAAACTGAGCAGGCCGCAACATCAGAGACATGAGGGGAAAACGAAGAGAAGGGACGGCGACTACCACAGACCCCGACACTCAGAGTCAGACGTGACGGAGGACACAAACTCCAACCGGACAGCTGAAGACAGAGGACACGGCAAGAAGCCGAGCCGGAGACAAGACAGGGAGGAGAAGGAGGCTGGAAATCAGGCATGTCCTGTTTCACTTCAACAGGGTTCATTTGAAGAACAAAATTTGAAATTATACACAGAATGTTAAGAATATTAAACATGTAAATGTAAAATATTATTACCATTCAGTTCATATATTTTATAAAATATCTTTACGTTATTTTAGTTTAATATTACATTTTTTTTTAAATTAGTGCTGTCAAACGATTAATCCAAAATAAGTTTTTGTTTACATAATATATGTGTGTACTGTGTATATTTATTATGTCTATATAAATACAAACACATGCATGTATATATTTAAGAAAAAAATTGTTTATATAATAAATATATTTATATATAATATAATAATATAAATTTTTTTTTTTTCAAAATATATACTCTGTGTGTATTTATATACATAATAAATAAAAACAGTACACACATATATTATGTAAACAAAAAACTTTTATTTTGGATGTGATTAATCGCAATTAATTGTTTGACAGCACTATTTAAAATATATAAATTTTCAATATTATTTTTAGAATTACTTTTATTATATTAGATAATAATTTAATAGCACTGTTTTTTTTATTGTATTATAGAAGGAAGAATATAGAGCCAAAGAAAGATCAACGTCTCCTCATAACAGCAAACCTGTAGAGTCTTCAAAGTGTGACAGAGTTCGTGACAGTGAGGTAAACATATGTTCATTCATTCATCTACCAGTCTGCGTTCTGAAATTTAATAGTAAAATATATATTAAATTTAAAATAGTAAAATATTTAGTAAAAACACTAATATTGTGAAATAATACAACTTAAAATGACTGTTTTCCAAAATTTATTTCTGTGATGCAAAGCTGAATTTCCAGCAACATTACTCCAGTCTTCAGCGTCACATGATGCTTCAGAAATCATTCTGATATGCTGATTTGCTGCTCAGGAAACATTTCTGATTATCAGTTGTGCTGATTCATATATTTGTGTAAACCTTGATCATTTTTTTCAGGATTCTTGTATTTACAGCATTTATTTGAAATAGAAATACATTATAAATGTCTTTACTGTCACTTTTGATCAATTCAGTGCACCTTTGCTGAATAAAAGTATTCATTTCTAATGTGTCCTGGTTTTCAGGGACTGGAAAGTGTAGATGATGGAGAGGAGGAGAGCTGGTATCCTAAAAGCATGGAGGAACTGGTGACCGTAGATGAAGTTGGAGGAGAGGACGACTCTATAGTTGAACCTGATCTACCGGATCTTCACGAGGAGGACCAGAGAGTCGAGCCCAGTCAGTCGACGGCAGAGAGCCCTAAACCAAACGCAAAGACCCCAATAGAAGGTGAGGAGACTGTGGTGGACCCCCCTACCCTTCCACTGCTGGATCTGGTACCAGAAGAAAGCTCTGGAGGTGCTCAGTCCAGCCCCGGAGAGAGACCATCTGCTCCAGAGCAAGCGGTCTGTCAACTAAACCGCTTCCCGTCCCAGGAGTTCAAGAGCGCTTTGGAGGAGACCTGCTCCGCCACTCATATAGACACAAACATCGACACAACCACTGCAGCTGGTCCTCTAAACAACAGCAGCACATGTGAAAGTGGCAAAGTGAACGACTTGAGTAATAATGAAAGAAAGACAGCAGAGATGGACAACAAGGAACCATGTCTCAAACAGGACAGTCAGAAGAAAGGTACTCACAACTGACTTTAGTTTGTTAGTGAATGTCTATAATGAGCTAATGAAAATGTTCCAAGAACGTTTTGATAATGTTCCCATTAAGTTATAAAAATGTTATTTTTGAATGTTCTCTGAACATTTAAAACTTCCAAAAGGTCCACATTCCATTTGTTCATTTTGCAAACATTATGGGAACGTTAATTTTGAACGTTCTCTGAACATTCTAAAACGGTAAAATTTAAAAAAACATTAGATGAATGTCCAACTAAAAGGTTTCAGGAAAACGATGTTTCCTGAATGATGTATAAATACTATTTTTGAGTTAACGTTTTAAGAACATTATTAAAGACCAGGTAACTTTGATGCTGGAAGAAGTCGTAACTTTGACAGAACCTTACCAGAACGATAGCCAGTGTTCTAAGAACATTGTCTGTTCGCTGGGGAGTTTGGGAGAGTTACTACTTCATACTAATACCACTGTAGTTCTTAGTTCCTCATACAGATCTAAAAAGTGTCACTTTTTTTTGCATGTGAAATCCTGTCATTTCAATAGGAATCCACATTGGGAATTATATTGTGAGGGTGAAGGATTTCCCCATGCAGATTTCGCATCAGATTTGGTCATGCAAATTTCCCACTTTGACCAACAGAAAGATGCTTGGTTTATGAGTGACTTTTGTGTGAGCTGTGCATCATACATACATGCTTCACTGTAGACAATAGACCTTTTTTGCTTGAAACAGATATCACTGTTCGCGCCATGTTCAGTTTTGCATGCCGGAAACAATGGTGTTCAGTTGAAAGTGTCCTACTAATATGTGACCACAAAACCTGTCATTATAAGTCGCACAGATATATTTGTAGCAATACCCAACAAATACATTCATTGTATGGGTCAAAATTATAATTTTTTCTTTTATGGCAAAAATCATTACGTTATTATGTAAAGAAGACCATTCTTTAATGAATGTTCCATGAGGATATTTTGCAAATGTCCTACCGTAAATATATCAAAACTTAATTTTTGATTAGTAATATGCATTGCTATGAACTTCATTTGGTCAACTTTAAAGGCAATTTTCTCAGTATTTAGATTTTTTTGCACCCTCAGATTCCAGATTTTCAAATAGTTGTATCTCGGTCAAATATTGTCCTAATATCAGTTTCAGAAAATTGACCATTGTGGTCCAGGGTCACATATTTGTTTTAATGAGCCAAGCTAAAATTTACCCAAACTTGATTAAATTTGCAAAGCTTTTGTGGAAAAGCTTTGACATTTTGATGATAACTTTTTTTTGTGTTTTGTGACACAAGGATAGGTAGATGTCAGAATTTTCAGGTTAAAGCAAATGATCTGCGGGAACTTGATTGAACTAATGTTTTCAAGGTAAAAAAAAAACCCTACCAAAATTTTCTCAAATTTGAAAAAAAAAAAAAAAAAATTCCCTACAAAACTTGTGAAATTCAGTCATACAAGATTATTATTTTAGACGTTGCATTTAAAATCTACTTGCCTCAAAAACCTTAGGGGGCAATTTTGAACATTTAGTGACAGTTTAATGTGATTTACAGGCTGCAGATACAAAAAAAATTTACTCAAATCAATGATACACAACGAACACTAAAGCATTTCATTACACCTATTCGTCTGTTCCAGATATTCCTGACTCATTACCAGCCCCTTCACCTCAGGCGACAGACATCTTTGCTGCATCACCCTCTCAGGAGCAGGAGAAAGCCATCAGTGAACACAGCATACCGTTAGGTACGTCCACCAGAAGTCAAAAGGGTCGAACCAAACGCCGCAAGTGCCATTTGGTCAGGTAGAAGAAAGCATGAGCAATAGTAATAGCGACGCTTTTCTGCGCGAGCAGTATTAATAAATGGCTCTGGCTGTTATGTGGGCTCTCAGTGGGTGACTGAAGCCTTTAAGGCCAGCTGATGTCAGTGGAGCATTTGTCATCCTGCTGAGTGAGGTGTGAATTGCACCCTCGAGGCCCGAGCTTGTGCACTCATTACCACACAGCTAACACACTAGATTCCCTCACAGAAGAGCTGACTTTACACCCCTGCACACACTCACAGAGACGTATATGTGAAATGTGCCTCAGAAAGAAGTGTTGGTATGGTGTTGTTCTGATTTCCGGCTGGTTTTGTTGTTTTTGGTAGGTGTGGAGTTCATCGTGCCAAGGACGGGGTTTTATTGCAACCTGTGTGGTTTGTTTTACACCAGCGAACAAACAGCCAAGATGTCACACTGTCGGAGTACAATTCACTACAGGAACCTACAGGTCATAAATACAAACATGCAGTCTTCCTTTCTCTTTTCACACAAATATGAAAGGTTCTCTCATTCTTAACCTTTTCTGTGTAAAGTCATATGACAACCGATGAACAACATAAACCCTGAAGCAACTGATTGATGATTCAAAGAGCTCTAATAATACACACATTTTATCATAAGAATTTATAAAATAAAATGATATGCTTCAAATTTCTCAATTTCATATTATACTTGTGTGTGATAAATAGACTGGAGCAGGCTTGATATTTTGTCAACGGCAAAAACGCTTTTGTTTGCATGATACATCCACACCCATAGGTGTCAGTATGAAGTCCAAAACTACTTGCGTAACATGCCAGTGAAACATAAAGCCTTTTAGCGCACCTTTACATAACCTTTGTGATACCATTAAACCATTTTTTCAAACAAACTTTATTTGTTAGGTGTGGCATTTAAGATTTATCGCAAGTATTCTTAAGAAAGACGACGATTATTTATGGTATCAAATGTTGTACTGTGTCAGAGTGAAGCAGTACTTCCAGATTGGAATTACGGCCCATTCATGAAATTTTTACTACCTCAGACATCATTTGCTAGTTGTAACACAACTTTTCATTGAGGGTCATTGTTTGAACTTGTTCATTTCTGGTCATTTCTGGCTGTTGATTCGGAGCAAGCTCTACTTGAGAAACTGATCTGATAAGAGTAGATTTAGGCTACAAACATGCCTTATGCAAATGAATCAAACTTTCAAGCAGTACATATGGGAAAAGTTACACTACAGACTAGCTAACTACATGGAAGCTACTTAAGTGATTCAAATCAGTGAATCTGTGAAATCAGTGAACTGCTGCTTAAAAACTCTTCTCAAATAAACTGATTCTCTTAATTGAATCAGACTTTACCATGGTGCATATGAGATTAGCTATATTAGCCTACTGATGAGTTAAGTACATTGAAGTTACTTAAGGGACTTGAATCAGTGAACTGTTTCTTAAAATCTCTTCCTAAATGAACTGATTCACTAAAATGAATCAGACTTTCCAACAGTACATCTGAGATTATCTACACTTACAGGTTAGCTAACTACATGGAAGCTACATAAGTGATTCAAATCAGTGAATCAGTGAACTGTTTCTTAAAATCTCTTTCCAAACAAATATTCACTTAAATGAATCAGACTTTACAACAGTACATATGAAATTAGCAACATTACTGACTAGCTAACTACAATGAATTAAGGGCCTCGAATTAATGAACTGTTTCTTAAAATCTCTTACAAAACAAACTGATACACTAGCGGTAGATATGAGATCAGCTATATTACTGACTAGCTAACTACAATGATGCTATTTAAGGGACTTGAATCGTTAAATTGTTTCTCAAAATCTCGTCACAAAACTAACCGATTCACTAAAAAGAATCAAACTTTCAAGTGGTATAGATGAGATAAGACACACTACTGATTAGCTAACTACATGGAAGGTACTTAAGTGACTTGAATCAGTGAATCAATAAATTGTTTCTTAAAAATTCTTCCCAAACAAAGCAGTACATAAAAGATTAGCTACAGCTAACTTCATTGAAGCTACTTAAGGGACTTGAATCAGTGAATTGTTTCTTAAAATCTCTTTCCAAATGAACTGATTCGTTAAAATGAATCAGACTTTCCAACAGTACATCTGAGATTAGCTACACTTACAGACTAGCTAACTATATAGAAGCTACTTAAGTGACTCAGATCAGTGAATCAGTGAACTGTTTCCTAAAATCTCTTCCTAAACAAATTCATTTAAATGAATCAGCTTTTTCAGTGGTACATATGAGATTAGCAACATTACTGACTAGCTAACTACACTGAAGCTACTAAAGTGACTCGAATCAGTGATTTGTTTCTTAAAATCACTTCTCAAATGAACCGATTCGCTAAAATGAATCACATATTCCAGCAGTACATGAGATTAGCTACATTCCTGACTACCTAACTACATGAAAGCTACTTGACTACTTATGGAAGACTTGAATCAGTGAATTATTTCTTAATCTCTTCCCAAATTAACTGATTCACCAAAATGAATCAGACTTTCCAGCAGTACCTATGAGATTAGCTACATTACTGAATATCTAACTACATTAGAGCAACTTAAGGGACTTAATTCAGTCAGCTGTTCTTAAAATCTTTCCAAATAAACTGATTCACTAAAATGAATCAGACTTTCCAGATTTCCTGATTCAGTAAAATGAATCAGACTTTCCAGATTTCCTGATTCAGTAAAATGAATCACATATTCATGAGATTAGCTACATTCCTGACTATCTAACTACATGAAAGCTACTTAGCTACTTATGGAAGACTTGAATCAGTGAATTATTTCTTAATCTCTTCCCAAATTAACTGATTCACCAAAATGAATCAGACTTTCCAGCAGTACCTATGAGATTAGCTACATTACTGAATATCTAACTACATTAGAGCAACTTAAGGGACTTAATTCAGTCAGCTGTTCTTAAAATCTTTCCAAATAAACTGATTCACTAAAATGAATCAGACTTTCCAGATTTCCTGATTCAGTAAAATGAATCAGACTTTCCAGATTTCCTGATTCAGTAAAATGAATCACATATTCATGAGATTAGCTACATTCCTGACTATCTAACTACATGAAAGCTACTTAGCTACTTATGGAAGATTTGAATCAGTGAATTATTTCTTAATCTCTTCCCAAATGAACTGATTCACTAAAATGAATCAGACTTTCCAGCGGTACATATGAGAGGACCACTTAGCAGAGTGTATTTGACTATTGCGCCAGCTCGCTTGGCAGTAACGCTGCGTGCAATGTGAATAACGTAAAATGCGAAATTCAGCAATGTGAAATTCAAACAGCGATGTAACATTTGGTCACGCTACACTGCTACTTGTTGGAAATAGTAGCTTGTTACTGAAAAGGCTACACTTACTTAGTTACTCCCCACCACTGGTGACTGCAATGTAAGATTGACTGATCTAAGAAGCCCGGTCCTCAAGGTGGGATATAGTTTCTCATTATAACCCTTCAGAAACGCACACATATAGACAGACGAACACACTTTCCAACACAACATGGTTGAGGCGGCAAAGAGCCGGACATTCCCCGTCATCACAGTCAAACCACAACCAGTTGTCGTGTCTCTCAGACTAGAGCGGTCGGCCAAAGAGCGTCACCTCATACTTCACTTCTCCGCCTTGAGGTCTGCCAGCTGTGTTGAGTTTACAAGAACTACAGTGAGAAGGTGACAGCTGAATTTAACACCAGAAGCGCAAGACAGGTGAAACCGAGACAGACAGAGAGAGAGAGAGACTGTAAACACTACAGGAAACACCTGCTTTCCTCCCACATTTTGACCTTCTTCTGTTTCAACTCTCCTTGTTTCACTGGTAAACAAATATGCTTTTTGGAAGGACGCACATATATGGGAGTTTCTTCAACTCTTATGTCTTTAAAACCGACCTCGACAATAAGTCCAGTAGAACATGAGTGCAAAATTACTTTGCAACTTTAAAATATGAAAGTACTGTCATGTAATTTAGTCAAATTATGCAAAAACTGTAACTAGATTGTGTGCAGTTAGGATATATAAAAAGCTTGCTATGAAATGAGCCTTAGTAAGACTAAGTTGTCAGCCATTTTATCCACTAGTAGACATTGTTAGTGGAAAATTATTAATCAAATGGAGTTGAAAAGTATGTTTATGATAGTTTAGTCTCTAAGTCAAAAGAGCCCAGAAACACGCGATATCCAAATGTAGCATGAACTTACTTGGGTATAACAGTCATAGCAGATGCTGTCAGTCAGCCATTTTAGTCAGAGAAACCAAACTGTTGCTCTTCAAGGTTTCATGGTTGCTCCTATGCCTGTAATTTAGAAGTGAACTGTCATTTGTGTAATTTAACGTAGGATTGTTTGTGTTTTTATAGAAGTATCTGTCGCAGCTGGCAGAGGAAAGTCTCTTGAACTTCCACACGGAGTCGCCAAACATTGAATGAAGCTCACGTGGGACTATCAGGACTGCACCACTACTGGAACACGCTGAGAGACACAAAACAAGGACAAGGAGGATGGGACACAAGGAGAACCAGAGCAATTGTATCCTCTGCATACTCTAGTTCATAGCAATATGAATTGTACGAAAGTTTTCAAGAATTAAAAAAATCGGCTTATTAAATGTCATACATTTTAAAAGAGTAGTTCACTGAAAATGTAAGTTCAAACACATATTACTTTTTGTTCTGTGAAATACTTTTTTTTTTTTTCTCAGAATGTTTATGATGCTATTTTTCTATACAGTGGAATTGAAGCGTTTTGTCGTTACAAAATTTAAAAAGCGCCATAAAAGTAGTCCATGCAACATGTGCGCTCTATTAATTTAGTTTTATCATAGCTATGATTCAGCTAAAATGAGGGAAAGAATCAGGGTTATTGTCACAAACTAAAACCATAAATTTGTTACTTGAAACAAATGTTAACTAAAAAAAAAAAAAAAAAAAAATCTTAAACTTATTTTATTTCAGCTAATTCCTAAGGCAACATTTCTTATTTTCATTTAGTTTAACTTTAAGTACTAAAATAACTAAAACTAAAAATAATAAACAAAAACGAATAAATAACAAATAAAAACTATAGATATTTAAAAAAATACTAAAATGAACTCAAATTAAAACAAACAAAAATAAATAAATAAAAATTAAATCTAATTCACAATATTAACAAAAACTTAGTATAATTTACTTATATAACACTAGAAAGAATTAGTACAACATGGCCATGATTTACTTAAAATGAGGAAAATAATTAACAAGTCATGGGAACTAATTCTTAATTCGTGACCACAATATCTTTTTATCCAACATGTCGTGTACTTGACAGCCCCACTCCATTCACTTTCATTTTATGGAAAAGAGCAGCAGGAACGTTCTACAAAATATCTTCATTTGTGTTCCACTGGGAAAAAAAAAAAGTCAATCATATGGGTTTGAAACATGAGGGAGAGTAAATGATGACTTTTCAGTTTTCTGTGAACTCAAAGTGCCCTGTCCTTATTTGTAGGACAAAACGCAGCGTGTGTGTCCTCTGTATGTAATTTTATTACACTGTGAAAAATATGTATCATAATGTGAAATGCACTGGTAAGTGTAGTGTTTACATCATCTGCCTCATTCATACTCTAAAGCTTGCATATATGTTGAATTTTCTCTGTGGTGGACAAATATCAAATTCACTTCAGAAGTGCCTAATTTAAACTTCTATTTAAATTTAAAGAGTTGTAAAATGATCCTCAGGTTAATACTTGCGAATATTCTGTTGATGCTCTTTAAATTATTAATTTGTGTCATTCATCAGGTCTTCAATATGTTTCATGCTTGAAATATTCACTTTTCGAAGTGCCTTTTAATGTATTAAAAACCCCAAATGCTTAAAAATCAGTTGAACACAATGGAAAGCTGCTTCTGTATAATGTCTTGCCATACGATTTTGTTTTTTGACACTGCTGTACACAGAGCTCAGACTTTAGGGATACTTGAACTGGACCATGTTTATTTCTCTAATATCAACTTTATATAAAGCTGAGTGAGTGTTATAATGCTATTATATTATTGGAATGGTTCTTGATAACTTTTTCTCCTGCTGTTTTATATTCTGTTAATAATAGCACTCAATTTTATGGAAGAAAAATATGTATAAATATTTTGGGTTGCATTGATGCAAATATTAAATAAACATTTTGGAAAATAATTTAGCTTGAAGTGTCCCATGATTGACGTGTCTGGGCCTGTACGTTATGAAATAACCCTTGCATCTTTTTTTTAACCATCATCTTTTTTCAAAACTGGGTCAGATGAATAATATAACAAGAGAGAGGGACTTCATCCTCACCCATGCGCAATCTGTTACATAAATACATCGCTTCTGTTCCAGCGTCCATCGCAGAGCGGCGGAAAGTCACGATCTTCACCGAAGACCTCGTAGAAAATACGAGAAAACCAGCTTCATCTGAACTCAATTTTCATTGGTCACTTTATCATCCGCCTCTATTATTCTAACCAATCAGAGAGCGCGCAGGACAGCATTACGCTATCGAGTTGCTGGGCAGAGAACACAAAATCAACATCAACGGAGAGTGCGCTCGAGAACTTGAACTACGCGATAAAGCAGGTTAGTAGGATTTGTTTCTTATGGACTGCCCGTTGGTTTAAAGCAACTATTTTGCGATATTTAAGACATTTGGAGGGTTTTAGTTTAGACGCCGTGTCAAATAAGGACAAAACGGCGTTTGTTCGCTGCTAGTCCCGAGGCTTTGTTTATGTTGCGCTCGTGCGCGTGCATATAACGCCATACATTGAATGCGTGCTCTACATCAAATATTAAACACTTTAATAACAATTAACATTAAAAAATGAGTTTTTCTTAGCCAAAACACGTTATCTTCTGTCTGTATGGTAATGCGATCCATTCATTGTATCAGGCTTGTGTTGGAGCCAAATGGACGCTGCTGATTGGAGCAGCAGCTTGGTCTCATTTATTCATTCATTTTTGCTTCGCAAAGAAATATTAACGTTAATATTTCTGCATCCTAGGTGCGAAGGCACATTTCATACGCTGTAAAACTTCATTTCCTAACCATGGCAGCTGACTGTGAGGCATGGCTGAATGCAAACCCTGTTGGTAAGTTCAAGTTTATTTTTATCGCGATATTTAGTGATTTTATATCACAGTAAATGTTTTTAGGTCAGTGTTTGAGTATTGTTTGCCCTCCTATTTGGTATATGATATGAAAAGTCTTGCAGAATCTGCCAAGGTCAAGACTATCACTTGTTTTTAACTCTCACACTGGGAAGAAAAAAAAATATATGAGGGGCCCAAACTTTGGCCCCTAGTGCTAATGCAGTTTTTTAATGCATATTTAGTCTCAAACTACAAGTTTGATATGCGTATTCGCATGTAAATGGTTCCAAACACTCTCGTCATCCACAGAAGCTGGAGATCTCAGCGATTCCTTCCCCTCCGGGGATGAGGACAACACCTTCACTGGAAATGTTAATAACGAGATCAACGGAAACTGGATATCGGCCCCCACCGGCAGCATCCACGAGGCAAGACTCAAGGCCAAGGTGAAGAGACGTCTGAGGAAGACCTCCTCCAGGGACTCGGGCCGGGGCGACTCGCTGAGCGATAACGGTGAATCGGTCCGGTCCGCGGTTCCACCCACCAGCCCTAAGGGCAAACTGCTAAACAGGAGGTCGAGGATGGGCAAGGGACGAGGCCTGCCGAAGAAAGGTATCAGTGCTGTTTGATTCCTTAACCTAGAACTATAGGGGCTTTCGCACCGGAGTAACCTTTTCATAGTCCCTAGAACTACTGGTGGACGTTTCCGCTTTCTGGCGCGTTCGCATCGCAGGAACTAGGAACGTATTTAGTTCTAGGAACTCCATTTGGGGGAACTAAATTAGCTTCTAAAACTATCAGTGTATGCTGATTTGCCAAACGCATACAAAACACCGACTACCCGGCATTTTTAAAAAGCCATTTAACATTTGTCGTCTGCCGCTTTAAATACTTTAGTTCTTTAAATCTGGTTGGATTCTGCTTCAAAAAGAAAAAAAGATGTTCTTAAAGTGATATTTCATCTATATTGTTCTTCTGTGTCATAATCGTTATAGTTGTGGTGTGGACTTGATTCTTATAGAATTAGAAGGATTATTAAAACATAATAGTTATCGTTATAGTTAGTGTCCTCTATAGAAGGTCAACTATAAATGTATTGATATTGGCGTCCACACCAACGGGCGATGAAATAAAGTTTATTATAAGCACACGCTGCAGGATGGATTCTCTTTGGTTGCAAGTGGTTTTTAATTATTCATTAGCTGGAAAAAAAAATTTGTTCTGAATATGATTCCAACTATATTGCTCCTCTGTATCATTATCGTTATAGTTGTGGTTTGGAGTTATTTATTCTTGTAGATTTAGAATGTTTATTAAAACGTTATAGTTTTAAATTTACTGCTGTTGGCATGAACAGCCCTCGAGTCTGATTTTTTTCTGTTTGGAATTTTGATGCAGTTGAACTTGGAATGCACGTAAATATCAATAAATTTTAATTTAGAGTTCTGGAATTCTGAAAGTTCCGGAAGTCCAGTGCATTGTGGGATTCATTTATATGAGTTCAGAGCACATGAAGTGTTGACTTGGTTCTGTTCCAGCATCTGCTGTTTCATTTTAGCCAATAACATGATTAACAAACATCCGAGTGATTCTTCACACAAGCGGACTGACGCACTTCAGTAACCAAACTCCACCCACATTCACACACACGCTCATAACAGACGGTCACTCCTATTCATTCAGTTGTTGTTTTGCCCAGCATTGGTCCGTTGTTGAGGGTTCATCGCCCCTGAGTGCAACAGACCTGAATTGATTTGGAAAAGTCTTGCTTGCTGAAACGGCCTACATACGGTCTGCGTCAAGTACACTATATGTATGCTGACTAAGCTTTCAAAAAAACATTTTGACTCTACTCTCTTTGTGTCTAATGGTGATCGTTTAATCACCTAGATGAGATTTGAAGAGTTTTAGTTGTGACCTTTTCACCTCTCCCATCACCCGCGAGATGACTTCATGGCACACTTCTGTTTTTGATTCCCTCAGCGATGGCACATTCGGCCCTGTGTGTGTTATGTAATTGTTGGTTAAGTCAGCCTGAAGGGCAGGGCTGGAGTTCCTGTTAGCTTTTTTTTTTTTTTTTTGGCCAGAAGCCTTAAGATGCAGACGTTGCAGTGAAAATGCCGTCGATTTTGAAGTGTCATATCTAAGATCGAATACTCCACTTCATCCATTGAGGCCTGAAAAGTGTATTACAGCATATTGGCAATCTTCGGAGGCTCTGCGGTCCGGCTGAGCAGAAACCAGTGTTGTTTTTTTGTATTTAAATTGGGGACTACAAATTGGTGACACACATTTTCATTGTCAAATAGTAGTCTGATCAAAAAAGTCATAAATTATCCTGAATAATAATAATAATAATAATAATAATAATAATAAAAATTCTCTGTGATTAATTGGACAATATTAAGTATTTAAATTAATTCCATAATTTATCTAATTACAGTACTAATTTTACCTTAATTTAATTTGGCTGTAATATAGGCCGTTAGGTGGTATTTTCAAAAGATTTTTTTAGATATCTATCTATCTATCGATTGTTCTATCTAACATTTTTTTTAAATCGCTAATATTAATACTAACAATAGTATTAGTATTATACTTTGCGTTTAATAATATTATGAATTAAACTTATGTATTTAATATAGAAAAACATTATACTTCTTACCGTATTCTGTAATGACATACAGGTGCATCTCAATAAATCACATTTTGTGGGGAAAAAAGTAAACAGATTTAAGTTGACTAAAAAAAATACATTTCTAAATATATTAGAATTTATTGCTTACATTTTATTGCTTATTAAACTGTTTTCAAAGTGTTAAGGAAAATATATTCTTTTTTTATGAATGCAAGTTTGATGTGAATAACTTGTTTCTATATTCAAAAAAGGTGTTATACAACCTTTAAATCCAGCCAAAAGCTGAATAGTTTATCAAAGGGGTAGTTCATTCAAAAAATTTAAATTGTCACCCTCATGTGATTTCAAACTTTTGACTTTTTCTTATGTGGAACTGAAAAGAAGATATTTTGAAGATGGTTAGGAACCAAACAACAGGACCCCATTGCATGGACAGAAAACTATTGCATTTCTCAGAAATTCTTCTTTTGTTCCACAGAAGAAAGAAAATCACCCAGGTTTGGAGCATCATGAGGATGTAGCAGAACATCTACATTAATGGAGACCACGCTAAGCCTTGCGTGCACACACTTATTTGATGTCTTCTGCTAGTTAGAATCAGTTTTTGTTTCTCGTTCAGTATGAGTTTGGCACTTGTGGTCAGAGCTCTGCACACATTGAGAGTTGATGTCAGCAACTGTGAATTAAAGGGGCCCGGCTCTGTTTAGGGGAATCGTTTCAGAGGGGACGACCCTGTGCGGTTAACATGACAATGACAGGAACAGTATGTACTTTTTATTGGCTACTGCAGAAAGCACTGAAAGAGTCACATGGTTTTCTTTCTTCTTTCTGTTCTCTCTTGACATGGTTATTTTTAAAGTTATTCCAATGCATTTTATTGTTTTGAAAAGCTATTTATGTGTTTTGTATCCATAGGTGGGGCAGGGGGTAAAGGTGTATGGGGATCACCTGGGGAGGTTTATGATGAAGATAAAGTTGACGTTAAAGACCCCAATTACGATGCGGAGCAGGTAAGAGCCACACAGTATGCTTGCTTATGTTATTTAAAGGAATAGTTCACCCTAAAATTAAAATTTGCTGAAAATTGACTCACTCTCAGACCATGCAAAATGTAGATGAGTTTGTTTCTTCATCAGATTTGGAGAAATGTAGCATCACTTGCTCACCAATGTATCCTCTGCAGTGAATGGGTGCCGTCAGAATGAGAGTCCAAACAGCTGATAAAAACATCACAATAATCCACAAGTGATCCACACCACTCCAGTCCATCAGTTAATGTCTTGTGAAGTGAAAAGCTGCACTTTTTTTTTGTTTTGTTTTTTTTTTTTAGCTGTTTGGACTGGACTCTCATTCTGACGGCACCCATTCACTGCAGAGGATCTATTGGTGAGCAAATGATATAATGCTACATTTCTCCAAATCTGCATGTCCATTTTGAGATGAACTACTGCTTTAACCATGAAACTGGCACACAATCCATCGAACTTTGTGTTTCTGCAGGAGAACTGCGTGTATGAGACAGTCGTCCTCCCTCTGGACGAAGAGACGTTTGAGAAGACTGTCACTCCCATTGTTCAGGAGTACTTCGAGCACGGAGATGCTAATGAAGTGGCGGTGAGATTTATAACTGTGTTGTTGAATGAGGAGATGGCTTTTGCCCTTTCATATCTAATCAGTTCCATGCAGTCCTGTGCGCTTATGAGTAAACAAACCTGAGGAACGCTGCATTATCATTTTAATCAGAACGTCTCACTCTGTTCCTTCAGGAATTGCTTGCTGAGCTGAACCTGGGCAGCATGCGTGGCGACGTGCCCATGATAGCTGTATCGCTAGCGCTGGAGGCCAAAGCCAGCCACAGGGAGCTGACGTCACGACTGCTCAGCGAGCTCTGTGGGAGAGTGCTCACAGCCGGCGACGTGGAGGCCTCCTTCCACAAACTGCTCAAAGAGCTGCCCGACCTGGTGCTGGACACGCCTGGGGCTCCACAGGTAACATGCTACATATAGCTATATATACACTACCAGTCAAAAGTTTTTGAACAGTAAGATTGTTAATGTACTGGAAGATAAATTCTTCAAACAGTGGTATCTAAATATTATATTCAAGATATCATATATAATATTTTAACATAAATGCATACATTTAAATATTTTTTTGTATAATATAATTTTTATATATATATTAAAAAAAATGTATTTAAGGTATCATATCTAATATATTTATATATAATAAATGTAGAAATTATGTAGAAATTTATACTATTGTTATAGTTATATACAGTAAAATATCTGTAAATATTAACATTTTTCTTTATGGCAGTTTTTAAAGTTTAAAAAAAATTTAAGAAAAATGTTAGGAAAATTATATTTATATATCAACAATATGAATGAAGTTTAATGTTAATTAAATTAGTCACAATTATTTGTGTGACATTTAATCATGAGCTGCTCTTGCTGAGGCGCAGGTTTAATTTTTGCCATGTAACATTTTGCACAGTTTCTAGGCTGTGGTGCGTATCTCTGCGCTGCATGTTTACTTTGCTAAAAGCGTGTTTGGTAAGCTGCGGTTGACAATGAAAACTCTGTGGTCGGAGCGCGTCTGGTGGTGCAGAAGAGACTTTCAGCTGTTTCCTTTGGCTTCATCGAAACACCAGAGCTTGTGCTTTTGTCTGGCTGTGTGCAGAATGCTGGCTCAGCGCTGTGCCTCAAACACACCGTCTGCTGTACAAACACCTCTCCTGTCAGCCTTCACTCCGAACACCAGAGCCAGTGTCGTTCCAGCAGCAGGATTTGGCAAATGCAGCCCTTTCCTGCCCTTAAAAACCAATACAGTCCGAATACAAAGGGTAGATGTGCCAAAACGACACATGAACAAATATTGACCTCTGACTGCATTAGCCTGAGCTGATGTGTGTTACTGCATTATCTGACTGTTTCCTCCAGCTGCGCATACGACTGCACTGTTTACAGTACAACACACACAAATCCAGTGGCATTTAAAAATCTCATGATAGGGAACTTAAGGGGCTTTTTTTAAATACTTTTCAAGTGAAATTCTGCTGTGTTAAATGATTTAGTTCCTTTTTGTATCACATGAGGGGTTTTGTGCGTGTAAACAAGAAATATGGAATGGCTTTTGGAATGAGTGAACTTTAACTGGAAATGTGAAATTTCTCTTTTCTTTTTATTTAGTTTTGAAAGCTTTAGTTTGATTTTGATGACTTTTACTATTAATGAATTCAGTTCCTTTTTTGGACCTTTTTTTGAAAAAAACACACAATAATATAATATTAAAAAGTAATTGTTATATTTCCAGTTGTCCGTACAAGTATATATTATTATATAATAATTATGCAATATACTAATTTTAGTATAAGTTAGTATTTATAATATAGTATTGTATTAATATTAGTATTAAAGAATTAATAAAAAAAAAACATTATACTACAATGTTATTATAGTTAAGTTCTCTAATATTGTTATATTATATTTATGACGATATAATCAGAAAGTGGATCAAGTTGAACAGAGAAATATGCACTTTTTGTTTAAATATTTTAACTGGAAATATTTCTCTTTTCTTTAAATGACAGTGGAATTAGAAAATGGGACAAGAAATATTAATATTTAATTTTTAAATCTTTATTTTAGAAGAAATATAACTTTAAGAAGAAATTAAGTGTATGTAAATATATTATAATAAATATGACTTAGTTTATATTTAGTTGTTAAATAATCTTTATTTTAATCAGGACAGTGTGATTTGAAAATAGACAAAAGTTGCCAAATAGTTGTAAAAAAGTAATATTAAAGTATATGTATAATATTTTAAAATGTAACTTTTATATTACGGTAATATTAAAAATGACTGTTTAATAATATCTCATACTTTTATTATTTGTCAAAGTAATAAAAACAATTCATACAGGCCTATTTAAATTACAAATGGTAAATTATTCAGTTCCCTTTTTTGTGTCAATAAGTGATCATTACCTGAAAATGATTTTTTTCCCATGACACTGAATGGTAAACATACCAAAAAATGACTAATTTTAATATATAATAAATAATATTTAAAAAAAAAAAAAAAAAGTCTGTGTGATTGGAAAATGCACAAAGATTAAGTTGATCAAGCATTTGTAAATATTTTAATATTATAAAAATGACTATTTAATATTGCAATTATTTAATACAATTATTTATATATTTAATAATAGTCAATGTTTCAAGAGCATCATAGGCCTATTTATAAATTTATTTTGTTGTTGTTTATTTTTCATCTTGTGAATGTAATGGGTTTCTATGGAGATGTTTTGAGCTGAAAGCGCTCAGAATTAGTGATCTTTAGCTGGAAATGTTTATTTTTGTCTTACAGATGCTCGGCCAGTTCATCGCTCGAGCCGTCGCAGACAACATCCTCCCAAAAAGCTTCATAGACAGCTACAAAGGACGAGTGGACTGTGAATACGCCAGGTACTGAGTGTTTTCCTCTCAGCGCGTCTCTTCTGTGTTCTGATGGCGAGTTTGACGTGGGTTTGTGTCGTTGATCAGAGCGGCTCTGGATCGCGCGGCTGTGCTGCTGAGAATGAGCCGATGGACCGGCCTGCGCATCGACAGCCTCTGGGGCTCAGGCGGCGGCCAGAGACCTGTCAATCAACTCATCAAAGAGGCAAGGACACACCCATTCGCCACCTGCGACCTTACATAACATCTTTTGTCTACGAGCTGGAAGATGTAATGCCATATTAAGCGTCAACGCATACATTCATCCTCTAACTCTGGATTGCATGATGGCTGTTTTTGCAGGTTAACCTCCTGCTGAAGGAGTATCTGTTATCAGGAGACACGGTGGAAGCCGAGCGCTGCTTGAGAGAACTGGAAGTCCCACATTTCCACCATGAGTTTGTTTATGAGGTAATAACGGCAGCAAAACAGGGATTAAAGTGGAAAGTTTGTGCCTGATTGTTAATTTTTTGCTCTTTTCACATTCAGGCGGTTATCATGGTTCTGGAGTCTAAAGGCAACCGGACGCTTCAGATGATCCTGCAGTTGCTGAAGTCTCTCTGCGCCTCCACGGTCATCACTGTGGACCAGTTGAGACGGGTATGACGCCACCTGCTGGTCAGTGTGGATCACAGCAGCTGTGAAAGCACATCTAAAGTGAATGCTGTCCTCTTGCAGGGATTTGAGAGGGTGTATCTGGACATGGCAGATCTCAGTATTGACGTGCCGTGTGCGTATTCGCTCCTGGAGCAGTTTGTGGAGCAGAGCTTTAACGCCAGGGTCATCGATAAAAAACTCAGAGACCTCTGTCCTTGTCGGTGAGTGGGGTGTGGGTTTTTTTGTACTGTATTTTTTATTACCATAATAATAATATTTATTATTATTATTATTATTATTATATATAAATATATGAAGAGTTGAGATGCAAAAGCCTCTAAGTGCCATCTAAAATTTTCATCTAAATTGAGCATTTTTATCAGGCTCCTATGTTCGTTTCAGTAATTTTATTCTAATGGCAATCTAATTGCCTTTTCTATGCAATTAAAGTGAAATAACTGAACGAAAAATATAGGAGCCTGATAAAAATGCTCATTTTAGAGGAAAATTTCATACGGCATTTAGAGGCTTTTGCATCTGAACTCTTCATATATTTAGAAGTCGTAATGTATAAAATGAGTATTATTATTATTATTATTATGATTATTTTGTAATTATTTTTACTACATCAAAATAATGTATGTACCTAAATAAACTTAGTTTTCATTGTTGTCTTTTTATGAATAATGTATATTATTATTATGATTATTAATAATATACAAATAAATCATGTTATAATATAATAAATAAAAATATACATAGTAATTGTTGTTGTTGTTATGCAATCTCATACAAATATATATGTTATTATACATCAAAATTATTTGTCATGTATTCAAATTAACTTGAGTAATTGTTTTTGTCATATTTATTATGAAAAGTAGTCATATATAAACATTATTATTATAATACAACTATAATAATATTAATAAAAGTACAAAATATTACATCAAAATTATTTTTTGTCATTACCCAAATAAACAGGCTAATTGTTTTCATTGGTCATATTTAAGAAAAGTAGTCAAATATAAACATTTATTATATTATTATTATTATTATTATATAAAACTATAATAATAATAGTAATAAAAGTATAAAATATTACATCAAAATTATTTGATTTGTCATTACCCAAATAAACAGGCTAATTGTTTTCACTGTCATATTTATGAAAAGTACTTGTGTAAACATTATTTATTTGTATTTATATTTATTATTATTATATACAACTATAATAAATATAAATACAAATGAATATATTTAAAAAAAAATGATTACATTAAAATTATTTTTGATTTGTCATGTACCCAAATACACTGTTTTCATTGTTGTCATAGTAGTAATGTGTAAACTATTTTATTAGTATTATTACATAGTTTATTATTAATATTATACTACAGACAATATATAAAATGGCTATTAAAAATGTCATGTTGCATATTAAGTAGTTTTTTTTCCTGTCATATTATTTTTATTACATAATATTAGTATACAAAATTTGTTATTATGTGTATGATAATATTGTCACGTACCTAAATGAACTTACTCATTTTTTTGTTTTCTCTTGGTCAGGGGCCGTAAGAGGTTCATCAGTGAAGGAGATGGCGGGCGTCTCAAACTCTCGAGCTACTGAGTTCAGGAGTCCCGCCGCCGTTTCCGTGGCAGCTGCTCTAGTCGTGGCGCTCACCGGAGCTTTGCATTTCTTTAAGTTGCTTGTATTTGTCATGAAGGTTTAAGTACTAAAACCGTTCCTCCTGTCAGAACACAATGGGACCGCAGGGCCAGGCACTTTCAATCTGAAGGAGACGTAATCCCCCGATCCTTCTGATGTGACTTATATAAGCTAATCCTGAAAGTGCCACACTTATGACTTAGTCATTCCATGTTTTGTATTCCTGAGTTCACTGCCACTCCTGTTCTCCAGTCAGCAGTGTTTGTAGAGACTTGCAGATTTGTGTACATAGCTTTATAAGTGCAAGTTCAGAGCTCTTTCTCCTCCTGGGCTGCTTTTGTATACTGTGCTCCAGTTTATTTTCCCTTTATTTCCTCTTTGACTTCTCAAAGATGTCATTTCTGATGGTCACTGATGAAAGGACAAACCTGAGCAACGCGCAGCAGCTGGGATCATTTCACAGAACATCTATTTTTATATTTCAGTAGACTGGTGGATGTGAAATGTACCTGACTGACTTGCTCTTTGTTTAAAATGGTTGATGAATAAATAATAAAAAGTTGTTGTCATCACTGATTACTGGTACTGATGTCGGAGGATGTTCTTTGTAGATATTGCAAAAAAAATAAAATCCCTTTTTTAGGGGCAAAAATAATTTCATGACAATATTAATAACAGCATAAATTGCAACAACAATGTAGTTTAATAGAAAATGCAATTTTTATATATGTGACCCTGGAACACAAAACCAGTCATAAGGGTTAATTTTTTAAAATTGATATTTATAACGTTAAATCATCTAAAAGCTGAATAATTAAGCTTTCCATTGATGTATGGTTTGTTAGGATAATATTCGGCCGAGATTCAACTATTTGAAAATCTGGAATCTGAGGGTGCAAAAAAATCAAAATGTTGAGAAACTCACCTTTAAAGTTGTCCAAATGAAGCTCTTAGCAATGCATATAACTAATTAAAAAATTAAGTTTTGATATATTTATGTTAAGAAATTTATAAAATATCTTCACGGAACATGATCTCTACTTAATATCCTAATGATTTTTGGCATAAAAGAAAAATTGATAATTTTGACCTATTCACTGTATTTTTGGCTATTGCTACAAATAAACCCGTGATACTTATGACTGGTTTTGTGCTGCAGGGTCACATATTATTTAGCTTTAGGAGTGAAATATGACTCGGGCATTTCCTGAAATTTACAGGACTAGAATTTTTTATAATTAGCTATCAAATGCTAAGAAGGGTGGATAGATGCCAGACAATGCAAAGACAAATGCATTTTTAATCAATATTTATGTATTGAAAACAGTAAATGTTTATTATCCATGATCTCAAAATAGTGAAATATCAGCCTAATTATATAATGGTGAGATTATTTTTATTTTATTTATTTTTTTTAATGCTTTTGAAAGTCTCTTCTCAACAAGATTTGATTTATTTGATCAAAAATACAGTAAAATTATGAAATGTTAAAATATTAATTTTCTATTTAAATATAAAATATAATTTATTCCTGTTATGACAAAGTTTTTGAGGAAACATTGACATGATTTTTCATGATTAATTGATGAATATAAAAAGTAAATAACATCATTTTTTTAAATATAATTTTTTAACGGTCACTTTTGATCTATTAAACGCGTTCGTTGAATAATTTTGCACATTTCTTTAAAAAAAAGACAGTAGTTTTGAAGTTAAATATATTTAAATATGACATTTACAAAGTGTATATACTTAAAAACTAGACAGAGGAATGTAAAGACCTGTGCATAATCACAATTTCATGCATTGATTAGCTGCCATTTTATTCAACAAAAGCCCATATTTACAGTGAGTTTATATATATATATATATATATATATATATATATATATATATATATATATATATATATATATATTTATTTATTCATGTGTATATGAGGCCTTATGAACTAAAGCACACCTAAACTCATGCATAAATATAATTTCTACCAAAACAGCAAACAAAAATGAAAACCTTTCATCTGAAAGTTGACCTATGGCTGACTGTATTAGTGATGTGCTGATGGAAGTGTGCCCTACTCTGCTCTCTCAGCTGCTGCTGCTCCTTCAGAGCCAGTTCTTGTTGTTTGATGATCTCCTGAGCCTCCTGCTGCATCTTCTCCAGTTTCTCCAGCGTCACAGACTTCAGAGGCAGGAGTTTGGGTTTGCACAGGACTGTGGTGGGAACGTCCTCCGTGGAAAGCTGACCTGCACAGATGAAACACAACACAGCCCTCATGCGCTGGGTGTTTGCAGCAAGATCCGGACTGAAGTTGAGCTGTGGACTCCAGTGCTGCGGTTGTTTTGTTGTCATGTGGGACGTCTCTCAGCTCAGTCTGTATAAGGGTGAGGTTTTGAAAGCTGTGCACTACAAAAAATGCAAGTCTGCTGAACAAAACAACAACAGCAGTGGAAAAACTCACCTTGTTTAGGCAGAACCTCTCTAAACATCGACTTCACTTCAGGCTTTGTGCTTCAGCGAGGAACCTGTTAATGTAATGCAAAACAATTAAGCATATATATATATATATATATGAAAAGCAATACAATCAAATCTATCATGCATTATTAGTCACACACAACACATATACAACTAAATATACACGCATGAATCTTAATTCATACATAAAATCTTAAGAAATATGTTTCTTTCTTTTACTTCTGAGGTGAAATATGCCAGAAATGTCTTCGAGAGATTCACTTTATTAACTTTATATCACAGGAGCATCGAGTGGCCGGATTTCTATGAGTTTGTTGACTAACGACAGACAAACGTTGCTGCTCTTAAGCGACTGTTAGCTTACTATACATTTAGAAAGACAGCGCGCTGTAAACAAACATTAAAAGCATAAAGTAAGCTTCGCTTCGCGGATTTACCGTTTATCTCGTCAGCTGGTGTTCTACGCACTTCCGGTTCAGCTGCGCCTCCTCGCGCGAGCACTTCCGCTGCTGTCGCCTAGCGACACCGACGCGCCGTGAGCAGACAGCGGGGGACGATTTGGCTGATGAAGGGGATAATCATTTATGGATGGGTTATTATTTTTGTATAATCAATAGATATCGCCTTCATGAAGCGAGCTGTCTAAAAGTCAAACCTATGGCTGTCTGAATTTGCTGAGGAAATGTTTGCTGAAGAATTACAGTTTGATTTACTTCACAAAATCTACTCTGATACAATTTGATTTTTTCTTTATTCATTTCTTCTTCTTCTTCTTCTTCTTCTTCTTCTTCTTCTTCTTCTTATTTTATTATTGGTTTTGAACACATTTTAGTTATCTTTCACTCCAAAATTATTATTATTATTATTATTATTATTATTGTTGTTGTTGTTGTTGTTTTATTGTTAGTTTTTAACACTTACTGGTCATTTTTTCACTCCAGAATTAAAAGAGAATTATAATTAGAAATGTTATTTTACATAAAATATGTATACTTCTAGATTATTATTATTATTGTTGTTGTTGGTTTTGAACACATTTGGGTTATATTTCACCCCAAAATTATTATTATTATTATTATTATGATTATTATTATTATTATTAATATTTTATTGCTGGTTTTGAGCAAATCTGGGTTATATTTCACTCCAAAATTATTATTATTATTATTATTATTATTATTATTATTATTATTAGGGGTATGTTTATTATTCTTATTTTATTGTTAGTTTTTAAGATGTAGGCTATTAAAGCAATAAGCTTTATTTCACCCTTCACTGATGAAATAAGAATTTATAATAGCTAAGGGGGCGTTGTTAGACACGACGCGAAGCGGATTATAAAACAGTTATTCCATATACTTAGTAAGGTTTCACAAAATAAAACAGAGCAAATAAAGTGTAATGATATTAATAAAAACAGTATTCTTCCACCAAACAATGTAGTTCCTCAGAAACAGCTGTGGTTGGAACAAAGTGGTTGCCAAGCAACACACAAAGTAAACAAAGGTGTATGTTTGTAGTGTAATTTACAACGGCTTCGAACGCGGCTCAACCAATCAGAATCAAGGACCGGAACTATCCGTTATATAATGATCATTTTACACTTTATAATCAAAAGAGAATAATAGTTCGACTACTAGCCTATTATTATTATTATTATTATTATTATTATTATTATTATTATTATTATTATATAGTTGTTTTGTGCTAGTGTGATGGTATTTTTAGGACATTAAAGTACATTTCTCAGTTCCATGGCTTCACTTGTGACACTTCCGTCCCCCGAAGCGCCGCTCTCCGCCCTGACCCCTGACCCCTCCCAGGACACTCTGTTGCGTCCGTCAGCATCGCCGCGATGTTTCCTAAACACAAATAACGCGGAGCTCCAGCAGCAGTCTCGTGACGCGTCAGTGACGCGCGCTGGGAGGGAGCGCGAGCTGCAGCGCTGCTGGAGACAAGGATGGCGACGGAGTCACACCTCTGAAGGTAAAGCGCTTTTACCGCTCGACGCGGCTCCGGATCGCACCTTCCGCGGCGCGGCGTTCGTGTTCGGCGCGATGAACGCCCGCGTGCGCCGGGCAGGCGCGATCGACGCGGCGCGGTCCGCGTGCGGCGGGTCTGAATGCGCTCTTTTGTTCAGTCCCGGAATGGCCGCTGCTGTGTGTGTGTGTGTGTGTGTGTGTGTGTGTGTGTGTGTGTGTGTGTGGAATGGGGTTTCTTTTCTTTTTTTTTAACATATTCCGTAGGCTTGCGAAAAGAGAGAGAATAAGAGAGAGAATAAAAAGAAAGGTGCCGCGAGAGCCAAGTATGCGTGCTGAATGCGTCTGTACAGTAAACAAAAGAGTGATTTGTCCCAAAATGGTCAAAGAGTCAGAGGCAACAAAGCTTTATTGGCACGATTGTTACCATTTACAATATTACGAAAGCGTATGCTATACTTACAGCACACAGATATTTATTTAAAAAAATAAATAAATAAGTGGAAGTGGATGCAGAAATGACGGAAAGGAAAGAGACATGGTAACATAAAAAGTAAAATGAAAATAAATATAGCTTTAAAGTGTCAGTTCAACAGAATAGAGCACGACTGCTGCTGCGCGCTCACGCGCACTCTGGCGATTCGCGAGTGAGTCGTTCTTTTGAATCGGATCTTCTCAGTGATTTGATTGAACCGGTTGACGAAAACTAAACTATTTGTTTACGAATTGGCCTAAACGATTCATTCGCAGACTGAATAGGATCGAGTGATTTTGAGTGCAAATACCCACTGGAACACACCTCTTGTAAAAATGCACGTGATCTTTTTTTTTTTTACTGAGCTTTTATTTAAACAATTTGATTTTCAGTATTTTGCACTTGGAAATTAAAGTCTAAATATCTGTTCAGTCAGTAGTCGGTATGCAACATATGACACAGTTCAACAATTGTGTTGCTTCTAATTAGCAGTAGCACACATTTTACAAAATACATGCTACTCATCGATGCACTAATAAAATGTGTAACACTTTACATTTTACTTCCAAATTACAACCTATGTTATATCTAATTAATTTAACTTACAACAGTACTTGGTGTGAACCCCAAAAATTTGACTGAAAAGTAAAATAGGTAATTTTGAAATTTGAAAAAAAATAAATAAATAAATAAAATATGCCCACATATATGAACTTTGTAGAGTATGCAATATGGTGCGCTGGGACATAATGGACTATTGAGGACGCAATTTCTCAATGACTAAAAGTCATGATAAATACGGAAGTAGCGACAGACTGTACTTCGTACTGTAACAGATTAACGAAAAAAAAATGTAGGGAGACATGGTTCAATTCATTGGTTGTTGACTGGATGCTGAGATGGGGGTGTTACAGTGAAAAGTGGTGGCAGATGAACGCAAGCTTGCAGAGACAAACTTTAAAGATAGGGCAGGTGATTTTGGAGAGTGATAGGTGAGCATTTGGCCGTCCTGCTGATGTACTGTATTACCACATAGAATGTCCGTCACGGACTGTGTGACTTCGCCTATGAATTTTTAAAATAAATAGCCAGAAAAATAATCTTTTTTAATGCTATTTGAGCATAAGAAACAACATTCATGGGGCAGTTCATTTCAGATTTTGTTGCTGATTTGAAATGTGTAATTTAATCGTGACTTAAGCGAGCAGTTTTTGCGATTTCAGGATTCATTTAGATGGGACTTAGGTGGGTCCCAAATCACGTACTTATGCACTATTATATGGTGTTTTGTAGTATAATAGTGCGAGTAGTGCGTTCACACTGAAAATTCCAAAAAGAAAAAGTGCACTTTAAATACCCGGATGATGCACTTAAATAACCGAAAAAACAAATTGTGTTGGACACTTCATTTTTATTTTATTTATTTATTTTTTTATTGCAAAACAGGGAAACGAGACATTAATATATTCCTAAAAAAAAAAAAACAATCATAAAAATAAGGACAGAAAAGAATATTCTGGATTTGCGTACATCAAATTATGGTATTATCTATACAAAAAAAGTGCAAAAATAAAATTACATCATTCTAGAAAAGTTGTCAGTGCATCAAAAATTTGGTACTCTTTTTGTTATTTGTAAATCTAAGAGATGAAACGAGAATCAAATTCAGAAAGAAAAAGGGGGAAGACAAAGGAGATTTAAGCCATTTTTGCTTATGAATGAAGAATTTTGCATTCAGTATAAGAAAATTAACAACATATTCAGCAGATAATAGCTTTGGATTTTCATAATAAAAAACAACATCTTTGAGGACGAAGGTATGGGTCACATTTGTAAGGTTAGAAACATAGGTGCTTAAGTCAACCCATAGTTTGTTGGTAACACCACAATCAAAAAACAAACGGGCAGCTGTTTCCTCAACAAAACCACGAAACCAGCAAGACTCATCAACATCAGAATATTTAGAAATAGACAAATTAACGGGATAAATTTTATGAAGGATTTTATAATGAAGCTATGCCGACTTGCTGATTCTGACTCTTTGAACCGATTGTTTTAAACGAAACGTTCGAAAGAACCGATTCGCGCGAACGAGTCGGGCTTTCCATCACGCACGCACGCACGCACGCACGCGCTGCGGATTGAGCTGCGCTTCCCGCTTCGAGCGCGAGCTGCTCCGAGCGCCGTTTGGCGGATGACAGTTAGTTTTCACCGAGGGCCTGTCTGAGGAGAAGAACGAGCATTTACATCCCCAGCTACGGGAACCGAATCGCTTTTCGTCAAGATGAGACCGCTAGGTGAGAAGTGTGAGGTGACATTTGTGTTTTGTGCTGTTTTTTTGTTTGTTTTTTTTGCGTAAGCTCGAGCAGGGCTAATGCTGCTAGCTTGTTAGCCGCAGCTGAAGGGTGGCTAATGCTAGCTGAGAGATTTCCTTAGCCAGCTTTCAAGTATGTGCCGTCAAATATCACGACACGGCGAATGCGCTCAGAGTTTTTTCGTTGTTTTTTTCTTTAGTCACCAATATAACGAAAGTCGACATTAATGGCAGTTGTGTGGGTTTCTGTGGTTTAATAGCAAGAAATGGTTAGCTAGTTAGCCGTATCAAAACAGACGCTTTGCACTCTGAGCCCCCTCACACACATCAGGTAATACTGATTTTTATTGCTTACCATATTTAAACGTCTTATTGTACTTGTAAATGTGCTTTAGGTTAATAATCTGGTCTGTTTGTAAACGAAACTAGACATTTGCAGCTTTTGCTGACCCGTTGATGTGTAGAGAGATATTTGCGTTAGGCCCTCAGTCTACATCCAAAAATGTTCACAAGAAGTTATATGTCTTAACAAAGCTTTGTTGTTGTTGTATTGATAATGTGTCAGTGTGCTGTCAGTTTCTCAGAAAGACTAATATTGCATAGCAAGGCACAAATAATTTAAATAATCTGCTTCAGAGTGAAGAATAGTCTTTCATTTGAAGAGATTTTGCTGAAATCGCTCTGTTCTCATTCGGCTTTATGCTTGTGTGTGTAGAAGTGCATCTGTTACCTATTTAGAAAGCATTCTGTGGGTTTCTTGGCCTTGTTTTAAAGCCAGCATCCTAGTCGAGCTGAGCATGAGAAATAGTCATATTTAGCAAAACCATGAACTTTCAGGTGTTAAAATAGACTTTATGCAACATCCCAGTATTGCACACATCCATGCAGTGTTAAAAAACAAGAGTCGTTTGCTTTTGTCTTGATGGGATTCGTGTGCATTTGGGGAACTGTTTCATAAATATCAGATGCATCATCTCTGCGAGCTGATGTAAGTGTGTTCGAAGCGTGGTAAGAAAGATGTATTTTTTCCTGCAGTCGCATGTAAGATTAGGAGAAAGTTGTGCAGGATGACCCCTGCCTTACAGTGCTGTTCAACAGTCTTCGCCCACCGCACACATCCAGAATCGCTTCGGTTTTCTGCATATTAACTGTCCTGTTTTATTTCTTTGGATGTTTCATTGGAGATGCACTGCCTAATAGCTGATAATTATATTATGGCTGATGATGATCAATATTATAGGCTTGGTTTGTCTTTTGTGTGGGCACCAATCTAGACATGTACTTTTACAGAATGATTGATTGTAGTTTGGTACTTTTGTAATGGAACTGTTCGGATTCCACTTAACAGTTCTTTTAGTGCTTTTTATAAATACATCTTTGGGGGGGGATCTATTTACAGCCTTCTCAGTCAGTTGTCAAATGGTGAGATGATTTTGGGACACAGATTTATAACAGAACAGTTGTAATATTTCAGAAATTAATTTTAAGCAGAGTCATATACAATTGTAACCATGACCTCAACTTTTGATTTTTGAAAGGAGGGGCAAGCCAAATGTATTTTTTTGTTGTTGTTGTTGTAATCAACATTATGCCACAAAAGCATTGTATTGTTACCAGAATATTTTTTTAAGTACGTTGTCCTCAAGTTGGCATGGAATCAAAATCCGCCATCTTTAAGTGTATATTATAGATCTAATTGTGAGTCATGCGTGCATTTATGAAGTTTTCCGGTGAAAATGTCAGTCGTCTTTCTGGTGATGTATGCAGGATTTGTCCAATCATTTAGTCCATTTAAACTCCGCCCTCTGCAAGCTCATGTTCCTGTATCTCCACTTTTTGAGTGCTACGCCCACATCTCAGCATCCAATCAACAACCGATGCATTGAACAAAGTCCCCATCCTACATATATTTTTTTTTTTCAATTCTGATAATTTGTTTACAAGATCTATTGTAAAATGTAACTATTTTACATTTTGACAAATTCGTATGAATTCGTACGTTTTCGTGAGATCTGCTTACGCCACACTCAAGGTTAGGTTTAGGAGTTTTTTTTCTCATCAGATCGGGGTGATTTTCACCCTTTTTCACACATAATGTGTAGCATAACCTACATGTTTGCTTTTATAGTCTTCAGTTTGCACGTTGTTTGGAAAACAACTTTGGACCTGATGTGGAATAACACATTTTCTTATTTTTAAGAGAATACTGAAAATAATATATTTTAGGGGTGACCCCGAATAGTCGACGATTCGATGCTTCGATAGGAGGAGCCCGAATATTCGCTGAGGTGTTATGATCATGCCATTTTGGCTATATGGGGGTGCTCAAATGTCTGATTTCACATAGAACTAACGGTTTTCTCCCAATATGTTAATATACAGCCTATTAAGATAATGTTGTAAATAAGAATCTGAAAAGAAGGAAGCCTTAAATATTTTTGACGTGTGAATAAATCCAACCACCCCTATAGATTTAAGTTTCCCTTTCCATAACCCATGACCGACAGGAGCATCCTGGCGGCAGGGATTTAAATCTTTAACAAGACTCAAATCCAAGACTGGATTTTTTCGATCAGGTACAAGTGATTTCAGACACATCAGAAACATTTCAGCTGGTTTATATATCGTATTATTTATCTCGTATAAGATGCATTTGGTTGAGTTACGCTGCAGTAAAGCGCCTCATTGTAGTAGGCCTACTACGGATCTCTTCAGCGCACAGCGCAAGCACTACAAACAACAATGCATAATATTAATAACTGGGACTGTCATATACATAAAATTATAATAAAACACTTTGAATTTTTCGAGTTTAGTTGCCTGTTTCTGCTCGTTGTTGTGTGAAGAACGCGACCACAAAATGAGTTCATTCAGAGCCGAGCAGACACGTTCACTTATGCATTCAGGTGATTTTGTGCAGATAGCCTATAAGTCGTAATGTTAACGTTACGTTGTATAAATAACGAAGCGTATTCTATATGAGATAAATGATCATTTAAATCCCATTGATTATAACCCTGCTATCAAATTCTATTGGTCATCTTCAGCGCGCGCAGCTCAAAACAGAAATGCAGAATATTAATAACTATTGTCATGTACATAACGTTATAATGAGAGCACTATTGTAAAAAATGTTGTGTATTCTTAGGGATTTGCTTTCGTTTAATGTTAACTATCTTTTAATCAAAACATAAAACATTATCTGCGAGGCGTCCGTTACACCTTTTCCCTGTGTGTTAACGTCAGTATTTATGACTGTGGAATGTAATGTATTTTGCCCCGCCCCCAAACATGATTCGACTATCAGTGGACTATCAGCAAGATTCGAAATTTCCGATTCGACTATGAAAATCCTTAGTCAGGGACACCCCTAATATGTTTAAACATTTGACTAATCAATAATTTGAAGACATAATCAACAGATTAATCAGTCAAAATCAAAATAATCATTACTTGCAGTTCTAAAATCTAGACCGCAAACTCATAGCTGATGTATAAAGAACTCTTGAGTAATTACCCAAAACTATATTTAGTTACATTTTGTTTGTTAAATTTAATTTAACTAAAAATGAAAAAATATCAGGTTTAGATATCAGCTAAAATAGGCATATTGAGAAAAAGGAAACTGTAACAAATAAAGTAAAGAGTAGAAAGTATGCATGGGGATATTTACTCATGTACTCCACATGTGAACCTGCTGAGTAGTATGGGGGTTTTACACAATTTTTGTTTGCGTCTGTATATATACATACTTTTTTTTTTTATGTTAGATGGATGTGTTTGGCTGTCACATCACATTTTTATGCTTTCAGGATCTTGCACCACATGTGGAACAGCATTAGCTTTTTTGACACATTTGTGTATGCTTGTGACTGATTTTTCAATTGATACAAACTTTTGAAAAGCAAAATAGTCCCACACTTAATATACTGTCATGATCAATCATTGCTGTCACTTCTGAGTGCTTGTGCCCATCCCTGTTAGAAAGCTACCATTTACCATAGCCCATGTTTTAAAAGCCAGTAAAGTGATTTTTTTTCTTGTTTAGTTCTGTGTACGTTTAAATATTGATCTGCAAATGTTTGTTTTGTTTTACTCTTCCCTCATGGCAGACTTGTTCTGCGAAACCAGTGGCTCACTCAGAAGTGGTATCAAGTGGCTTTTCTGCGAAATATCACAGCTTTGGGATTTATAGGGAGCTTATCTGAAGTCGTGCGGGCTTACCTGCATCTAATTTAAAGGAGTTGTCCCAGTTTAAGAGTGTCAGCATCTAAAGTTGACAGTGGAAACATACAGATCCTACAATGAATCAAAGGCATCAAAGTGGCTGACGAAGTGACCTGTTTACAATGCAAACAAAGCATTTTTTGACTGCGTATAAAGATGCAGGTCAGCAGAAACTGCATCAGTTGACTTTTGCACTCTGCTCACCTCAAGATGTAACCAAGATTAGTTGCTGGAAGGTCATGAAACTGAAAGTTATTTTGTCTAAGCTGCAGGTAAACTCAGTTACACATTCAGTGGTAGTGGAGGTCAGTTGATATTTGACAAATTTGCTTGGTCTTAAAGGAATAGTTTACCCAAAAATGAAAATTTGCTGGAAGTGTATTTACACCTAGACCATCCGAGATGTAGATGAGTTTGTTTCTTCATCAGAATAGATTTGGAGAAATTAAACATTCCATCACTGTCTCCCCAAAGGATCCTCTGCAGTGAATGGGTGCCGTCAGAATGAGAGTTCAAACAGCTGATAAAAACACCACAGTAATCCACAAGTAATCCACTCCAGTCCATCAATTAATGTCTTGTGAAGTGAAAAGCTGCGCATTTCTAAGAAACAAATTCATTGTTAAAGCATTTAAACGTAAAACTGTCACTTCTGGCCAAAATATCCATAATCTATAGTCCATAATCCATAAATTCATCCCCTGTTGTCCTTTCATATCAAAATCCACCATCATATTTGTTTAGAACTGTTTTGGTTTGTTAATTGTGCTTAATCTGTGCAGATTTCTTTCCTGATCCATGACTTTTTCACTGGAGAAAGCAATATTTTGTATATATTGTATTTTAGCTGGAAGCAATGGTTTGAAGTTAAAAATGTCTTAATAATAAACTTGTTTCTTAAAAACACACTTCACATGATGTTAATTGATGGACTGGAGTGGTCCATTGCTTGTGGATTGAGCTGTTTAGGCTCTCCTTTTGGCGGCACCCATTCACTGCAGAGGATCCATTGGTGAGCAAGTAATGTAATGCTACGTTTCTCCAAATCTTTTCCCATGAAGAAATAAACTCATCTATATCTTGGATGGTCTGAGGGTGCGAAGGAAATTAAAGTTTTGTATGGTCTGTTCCTTTAATGTGAGGATTTTGACACACTTGCCGAGTCTTCATGTACACATTCAGGATAGCTTTGTTATTATTATTATTGCAGACGAGCTGGACTCTTTGGCCATAAAGGTCTTCTGACCTGCGGGAGGCCTGAGCTTTGAAGAGCACTCCCAAAGATTATTCCCTGCGGCATTAACCTTTCTGCAGCTCTGATCTGGGCTTGGACTAGGTACACGCATGCCGAGCACTTCAACTGCACACAGTTTTGAATTTCACAATACTGGACAGAGGAACACATGCTTATGCAAAGATAGCATCTCGCAGAGTGCTGAGGCATTTCTGATTTGGGCTGCTTGTGGTTTTGTACTGGATTACTGGGTGTTGAATGTCACTTGTGATTTAATGAAGCGTCTCACAGGTAAAGGTGTAAAGCTATAATTGATGGAAACCCAATGCGAAGCTGCTTTGTCTTTTTATGAGCAAGTAAACAGTTGTGCGGGGCTTTTCAAACTCTGGTCTCAGGGGCGCTAACCATTCTGTGAAAAACTGTACCGGAAAAAAAGTATTTTAGAAAATGTATTTTGGGGCTGTCATAGTAAACATGCACTTAAGATTTAAATGAAATCTGTTAAATGTATTTTTTTTTACTTTGATATTCAACAGATGTGATATTTTTATTTAACTCTGCTAACTCATTTAGATTAATTGTTAGATAATTGATAGTTTTGATAGTAAAAAAAAAAAAAAAAAAAATCTGCATATAGTGTAAAAAGAAAAAAAAAGCATCACAGATACACTGTTAAATAAGGCTGCAAGTAACGATTGTGTCAACTGATTTATCTTTTTTTTTTTTTTCTTTTTTTTTTTTTTTTTGATCTAAAGATTACTTTTCTGATGGATCTATTGATTGTTTTCTGATTAGTCGATTAATCCTTTGGTTAACTCATTATATCATTGTACGATGCTCATTTCAGCAAGCCTGGGAGCTTAAGCTGCACTTATTAGGGATAAATGAAATTAATATGATGCATAATTCAACACAAATTTACACAGTCAACATTGACGTGCTGCTCTGACCATACTGTCAACCTAATAAAAAAATAAAATATTTTGTATAGTATACCTAAAAATAAAAAATAAGCCTTTTTTTTTTTTTTTACTCACCCTGATGTTGTTCTAATGACCTTCTTTTTTTTTAGACCACAAAATAAGAAGTCCTGCTTGTCCTCATCCATATAATGGCTGTAAAGAGCAACCAGCTTCTAATTTTGGAGAAAAAAATGCAAACATATCACAGAATGATCCTATACAATCTATAGAAAAAGTACACATAGGCCTATAGTTTTTTGGGTGCAGATATACTCGAAATCATGCACTTGTGTGTTTTTTTTATTTATTTTTTTTATTTATTTTTTTTTTTGGGTGTGCTGGAGTGAACTTATGCTCATGAAAAAGAAAGACCAGCGACCAAAGTCATGATTTTGGATTTTCATATTATATTGCATTTAAATTTTGGTTTAATTATAAGCTAAACTAAATTGATTTTGGTTTTAATCATATACTTAGGAGAATATGGCACAAGTCATTAAGGGATCATTCTGTGATATTTATTTATTTATTTATTTATTTATTTATTTTTATCTTTTTCTTTAAAGCTTGAAGCCGGGCACTGTTCACTGCAATTATACAGACAAGCACTAGCAGGAAATTTCTAATTTAGTGTCCTGAAAAAGAAATGTCATATACCATTAGAACAACAAATAATGACTTACTTTTCATTTTTTGGTGAACTATCACAGTTTGCTCTAGCTCAATGACAATATAAAAGCCAACTGTATTATTTTGGAATCAGACAGATCCAGTTGTGCTTTTGATCTAAAAAAAAAATATATATATAATAAAAATACCAGCTTGGCTTTTTCCACATCCTCAAAATGGATCTAACGCATTCTTATCAGTGAAATGCTCTCAAGCTTTTCCTAGTGTAAAAGCACCCTGTGTAATTTTTCTTCCAGTGTGGTTAATAAGTTCCCGCAAATCCTTCAGTAAAGGATCATCTGATGCATCGCCGAAAGAGATTCGAGATTTAATTGCACTTAATTGCCTGAAGTGGCTGACCATTGACGGCCTGATGCCGCTTCTTCCTGAAAGCGCTTGTGGTACGAGCATACAGGAAGGAACTGTGTGTTTATTAGTTAGTGGCTCACACATTTGCGTCACTGAGAGGGAAGCTCTTACCTTTCTCACATCTGAAATCTGAACGCAACTTTTGTCTGCAAGTCATTCCCGGCATTATGTGTCCTAACTGAAACCATTTGCTTTGTTTAACAGCCAAAGGATGTGAATCCCGGCAACCCGTCTGTGCACAACAGCTCTAGCCGAGCCGAGGGAAAGAGTGCAGTTCAAACAAGCATGAGGCTGCTGGCCTCCTTGCCACACAGACTACAACAAACACGCACCATCCCGATGGAGTTTTAACCCCTGCAGGAGTACAGGCTGCTTGGTCCACCGAGGCTGGTGAAGAAACACAGGTATGTATGAGCACCCGCAGATTTGGTTCAACACCCGCCCCTCCCTTTGGTTCAACATCGTCGAATAGAGAACAACATACTAGAGCGAGAGAAAGCAAGTGAGAGACTGAGGGTCCCATGTGCCATTGGGCAGCGGGGCTTTCGCCATGAGCAGTACTCTGGGCAAAGATAAAGACTCTAAGGAGAGGGAACCCAAAGCGGAAGGGAAATCCAAAACCAAAGGGAAAGATGCCAAAGACGGGAAGAAAGACACGAGCGGCGCTTCGCCCGCGGTGGCCTTCACCTTGGATAGCACGATAAAGCGGCCCAACCCGCCGCCTAGCACGCGCAAAAAATCCAGCAATGCGGAGGTCATCAAGGAGCTGAACAAGTGCCGTGAGGAGAACTCGATGCGCCTGGACCTGTCCAAGAGATCCATCCATCTGTTGCCCTGTTCCATCAAGGAGCTGACCCAGCTGACCGAGCTCTACCTGTACAGCAACAAGCTGCAAAGCCTGCCGGCCGAGGTGGGATGCCTGTCGGGGCTGGTGACGCTGGCGCTCAGCGAGAACTCTCTGACCAGCCTGCCCGACTCGCTGGACAACCTTAAGAAGTTGCGTATGCTCGACCTGCGGCACAACAAGCTGCGGGAGATCCCGGCCGTGGTCTACCGCGTCTCCTCCCTCACCACGCTCTACCTGCGCTTTAATCGGATCACCACCGTGGAGAAGGACATCAAGAATCTGTCCAAACTCACCATGCTCAGCATCCGAGAGAACAAGATTAAACAGCTGCCCGCAGAGATCGGTGAGTGAGCTGCTGCTTAAGATTATTCCTTTAAAAAAAAAAAAAAGTACATTATGTCTGTGGGAAAAAAAGTTTCAAAAACACTATACAGTACATATTTTTTTAAATATTTTTACTACCGGTCAATATTGGATATTGTATTGTACGCTGTACACCTGTGCATGCTCATTTTCAATATTTTTACATTTGGTATTATTTAACATTATCAAAGTTAAATGGACACATTTTTACATATTTAGTATTTAACATATTTTATTAAGTTTAATGTAATTTTTAGAAATCTCAAAATTCATTTCCATTTTCGTACTGTACATTGTAATATTGTGATGCCTAAATGAGTTATTGTAGTATTTTTTTTTTTTTATAATGTTATTTATTAACATTTTGAATTAGCTATAAGTTTTAATTTGAATTAGAATTTATGTGCTTTTGCTATTTTAAAGTTTTTTTTATTTTTTTGTTTTTTTTTTTAGTAATTTTGTTTCGATTTTAATTTTTATTTTGGTTTTATTAATTTTATATTTATTCAAAAACAATTTTAATAGGTTTAGTTTTAGTTATTAATAACAGCACTGGCCTGAATTCACTTGTAGCATTTAAAATAAATGATTGCATTTATTATTATTTTATCTTTGAATTATTTAGACAAAATTGTACATAATTATAGTTTCATTGTTTTATGGGTTATAGGCCGTAACATAACTTTTTTTTTTTTTTTTTTTTTTCTTTTTTTTTTTTTTTTTTTTGACTTATCAGTATCTTATCAGCTTCTTGCTTTATGGGCTGCTCTGGGATCCCTCAAAATGATTGGCAGGCAAAACAAACCTCAGAGTCTTCTGATTGGTTAACAAATCTGACCATATCTCATTTATACATGAGTATCATTGCGCAAAATTTCTTGCGTCATTTTGCATATGGAAGTTCAGTGTTCATTTGCGGTGATTCTGCCGGCTTGTGTTATAGGTGAGCTCTGTAATTTGATTACGCTGGATGTAGCCCACAACCAGCTGGAGCACCTTCCTAAAGAGATCGGCAATTGCACTCAGATCACCAACCTTGACCTGCAGCACAACGAACTTCTTGACCTACCTGAGACTATAGGTGAGGATCTACTCAAGGCGGAATCTTTATTGTTGGAAGCAAAACATTTTACTATACAGCTCTGCTTTTGGCTATTTGGGGAGAGTTCAGTTGTACTTTATACAAAAGTATAAAGGGGGGGGGAAGAATTCTGAGAGATTCCGTTTTAATTTTTCTGGACTCTTTTAAATTATATTTTATTAATCAAAAAGCATGTCTAGCTAATTAAAATCATGAAACTTAAACAATTTATCATCAATTTATTAAAAGTTTAACCAAAATTACATGTTTAGGGCCCTATGAAATGTTTTATTTTTTCCAACCTTATGTTTTATTGTTACCAAATTCTGTTTTGCATGTCTAATTATTTGAAAACATAAAAACAAGTTTCATTTATTCTTACAATAGCCCTATGATTTTTTTTGCCCCTCAGCAATTCTGTGTTGTGTATTGCAATTTTAAGGCATAAAACATTCATTTAATTTCTCTTTTAATTAATGAAAATTAAACATTGTATTTTTTGGAAAATAAAGGGGATTTAATATTACAATATTTCTTAAATGTTTTTAATTGTATGATTATCCCTTAAAAATAAGGTTTTAATAATTTTAATAGTAGCCTATTACATACATTCTACTGAACAATAGTAGTGTTGGCTATTTCTGCCGCAATGACTTCAAGGTAAACCGAACTTTTATTTTGACGTGTTGCCGTGAATACCTTTACATTTTTGTGTGTATATGATATGATGAGGATAGTTTTACTCAAATGAAAATGGTAAAATGCTCATGAAGTGACACTCAGAGCAGTTCTGGAGATGTTGTTCATGTGTTTATGTCCTCATGAGTGAGGCGGCAGACGTTAATATCACCGGAAGCGTCACGCACGCTTCAGTACAAGCAGTAAACAAAACCTGCGTGTCTGCGCCATTCATAACACAGAGACACGCAGAATTCATATTTAAATAGTCTTTTTGCGGCTTAATATTTACAAATACGAGTGGAAGTGTGCTCACTTGTGTGTGCGCGTACGTTTGTGTGTGTGTGCGCGCATCGGGGCTGAACTCCGCTGTGCGCGATACAGAGAGCGCGACTATGTAACGTAGAGACCGAAATGACATGCCTTCGTGTAAATAAGATAAATAACATAAGGCTATTTAGTTTGTTTAATAAAAGAACAAGGTATTGATCTGTTCTATATGAAAGGTAACTTTAAATGACTTCTGTTGTGATCTGACGCTATAGAGAAAATAAAATTAAATAAAATTAACTTGACCTTCAAGGGGGGCGGGGGGTGCTGTTGGGGAGGCGGGCCGCCCCCCTAATATAATGGCATGGGAAACACTGTTATTATTATAATTTTCATTATAATAAAGTATATCTATAATGTAATGCTAATCGACATAGCCTTTATCACTGCTTAGAATACAATGAAATATGTTGCGTGCCTTATTCTGTGTAAGAAGCCTCATCATCTCACAGAAGGATTTATTTCAAACACTCGACTGACGTTATGAAGTGAGTTTGGATTAAAAACATGTTATTAAATGTGGTGTTTTCATGTGCTTTCAGATTGTCATGCACATCTCGTCAGTAAAGCCGGTTCTGTGATTAGTAGTAAATCTCCATCACCTGCTTTCAGATTGAGCAGCATTTACTACACAGAGCCATAGTTCACTGAGAAGCTACGCAAACAGCTGTCATTATCGCGAATGATTTCTTTGATTTTATAATCGCACGATTATATCATCTGTGAAATTTTTTTTGTTTTTGTTTTGTTTGTTTTTTTTGCGTAGCTTGTCAGAGAAATACGGCTCTGTGTAGTAAATGCTGCTCCATCTGAAAGCAGGTGATGGAGATTTACTACTAATCACAGAACCGGCTTTACTGACGAGATGTGCATGACAATCGCATTCAATTAATTGTGCAGCCCTAAAACGCACAACGGAGAAATTTTAACTGATGAAACTTGAAGACAATAAACATACGATTGCACAAAATATATGGTTTATCTGTGTTCTTCAAGCAATCTTGGGTATTTTATTTTATTTTTTTTTTAAAGAGAAGTATATTTTTAATGCAATGCTAATCGACATAGCGTTTATCACTGTATATAATACTATCATTCTGTAATATGAAACCACGTCTGGTCACAAAAAGAAGTTATTTCAAACACTCAACTATGTTATTATGTTAATTTGGAGAAAAAGCATGTCAATAAATGATATCTTTTTGGACAATAGGTTTGTAAACAGGCTCATACACATGCAAAACTGTATTGCACACGTGCTACTGTAGTATATTTATTAAAGGCTCAGACCAATTTTTTGTGCACTGTACAGCCCTGACCAAACCAGTTCCAGATTGTAGAAAGAACTCCTCATTTAGCGATAAACTCACGTCTGCCTTCCTGCACGTCTGCCTTCACGTCTGCAATTTCACGTCTGCCTTCCGCGATGTCGCTCCGCACTGTCGCATACAGAAATATGTCAACAACTAGAAGTTGTCGCGGGAAGACTAATTCTTATTGTGGGGAGAATTTTTAATGGTATATCGCAAACGATAAGATATCGCCCATCCCTAGTTTACACATTTGAATCATAAACTATGTTCATTTACTGTTTCAGGTAACTTGTCAAGTATAAACCGTCTAGGTCTGAGGTACAACCGTCTATCAGCGATCCCTCGATCTTTATCGAAGTGCAGAGAGCTGGAGGAGCTCAACCTTGAAAACAACAACATCTCAGTGTTACCAGAGGTTAGCCTTGGTTCAGCTCATTACCGCTTTCAATGATTAGCAGTTTTGTATCATTTATTCTTGTCCAATTTTATAAAATATTAAATTGGTCCCTGTCTGTTTCTCCTCAGGGTCTTCTCTCCAGTCTGGTGAACCTGACGAGTCTGACGCTGGCACGAAACTGTTTCCAGTCCTACCCAGCGGGCGGCCCGTCCCAGTTCTCCACCATCTACTCGCTCAACATGGAGCACAACCGTATCAACAAGATCCCTTTCGGCATCTTCTCCCGAGCCAAAGTGCTCAGCAAGCTCAATATGAAGGTGAGAGCACATCTACTCGATCACTGTTGAAGATACAGTGGGGAAAAAAAATTATTTGATCCCCTGCTGATTTTGTACGTTTGCCCACTGACAAAGAAATTATCAGTCTATAATTTTAATGGTAGGTTTATTTGAACAGTGAGAGACAGAATAACAACAAAAAAATCCAGAAAGACTCATTTCAAAAAAGTTATAAATTGATTTGCATTTTAAGGAGTCAAATAAGTATTTGACCGCTTCGCAAAACATGACTTAGTACTTGGTGGCAAAACCCTTGTTGGCAATCACAGAGGTCAAACGTTTCTTGTAGTTGGCCACCAGGTTTGCACACATCTCAGGAGGGATTTTGTCCCACTCCTCTTTGCAGATCCTCTCCAAGTCATTAAGGTTTCGAGGCTGACGTTTGGCAACTCGAACCTTCAGCTCCCTCCACAGATTTTCTATGGGATTAAGGTCTGGAGACTGGCTAGGCCACTCCAGGACCTTAATGTGCTTCTTCTTGAGCCACTCCTTTGTTGCCTTGGCTGTGTGTTTTGGGTCATTTTCATGCTGGAAAACCCATCTATGACCCATTTTCGATGCCCTGGCTGGTTTCAATGCCCTGGCCCTGACGGTACATGGCCCCGTCCATCGTCCCTTTGATGCGGTGCAGTTGTCCTGTCCCCTTAGCAGAAAAACACCCCCAAAGCATAATGTTTCCACCTCCATGTTTGACGGTGGGGATGGTGTTCTTGGGGTCATAGGCAGCATTCCTCCTCCTCCAAACACGCTGAGTTGAGTTGATGCCAAAGACCTGGATTTCGGTCTCATCTGACCACAACACTTTCACCCAGTTCTCCTCTGAATCATTGGCAAACTTCAGACGGGCCTGTACATGTGCTTTCTTGAGCAGGGGGACCTTGCGGGCGCTGCAGGATTTCAGTCCTTCGTGGCGTAGTGTGTTACCAATTGTTTTCTTGGTGATTATGGTCACAGCTCCCTTGAGATCATTGACAAGATCCTCTCGTGTAGTTCTGGGCTGATTCCTCACCGTTCTCATGATCATTGAAACTCCACGAGGTGAGATCTTGCATGGAGAACCAGTCCGAGGGAGACTGACAGTTATTTTGTGTTTCTTCCATTTGCGAATAATCGCACCAACTGTTGTCACCTTCTCACCAAGCTGCTTGGCGATGGTCTTGTAGCCCATTCCAGTCTTGTGTAGGTCTACAATCTTGTCCCTGACATCCTTGGACAGCTCTTTGGTCTTGGCCATGGTGGAGAGTTTGGAACCTGATTGATTGATTGCTTCTGTGGACAGGTTGTCTTTTATACAGGTAACAAGCTGAGATTAGGAGCACTCCCTTTAAGAGATTGTTGATTGATAGGGGATCAAATACTTATTTGACTCCTTAAAATGCAAATCAATTTATAACTTTTTTGAAATGCGTTTTTCTGGATTTTTTGTTATTCTGTCTCTCACTGTTCAAATAAACCTACCATTAAACTTATAGACGGATCATTTCTTTGTCAGTGGGCAAACGTACAAAATCAGCAGGGGATCAAATTATTTTTTCCCCACTGTATGTAGGTAACAAACTTGCCCTGAAGGAGACACATAACTGGAGACCAGGATATGGTAGAGGGTTGACCTTGACCAATAAGCTGCACCCTAGCATCATTGTGGTTAGTTTACATGGCCAAGCAAAAGAATTGTAAACCATAACATCCTTTTTTGAATCTATGATTATAGGACAACCAGTTAACGTCTCTTCCGCTGGATTTTGGGACGTGGACCAGTATGGTAGAGCTGAACCTGGCAACAAACCAGCTTACCAAGATTCCAGAGGATATCTGTGGACTTGTGTCTTTAGAGGTGACATGCTCTTCTATATTTTACCATCACTCAGTTTCATGATAGCAACCATTATTGTCATGTAGTTGGTTCTGTGTTTTGGCTCATCATTTTTCCTTTGGTTCCTTCAGGTCCTCATATTGTCCAACAATCTTTTGAAGAAGTTGCCTCATGGGATAGGAAACTTACGGAAACTACGAGAGCTTGACCTGGAGGAGAACAAACTGGAGTCCCTCCCGAATGAGATTGCCTACCTTAAGGATCTGCAAGTAGGACAATTGTCTACATAGTCAAGCTAACTAAAAGTGATAGACACACAAACAAAAAATATTCTGCGCACAAAAATGTAATGATACTTTGCAGTGTTGTGCAGAACGCCTAAAAGGGACTTGGGGATGGTGAAAAATGAGATAGAAGAAATTATATTTCTCTCACAAAAGTATTGCATTCCCCTGAGAAACTTTGTTTGCGCTCAAAAAAGCATTGAAATATAGTTCTTCCTCCTACCCCGTATTATTTCCATCATGGAAGTTTTGTGAGCAAACAAACTTTCTTGGGGGAACGCAAACGTTTTGTTAGAAAACGCAAAACTTTTATGAGCAAGCACAAAGTTTCTTGGGAAGATGCAAAAGTTTTAAAAGTGAATGCAAAGTTTCTTGGGGTAATGCAAAAGTTTTATGAGCAAACTCCGATGCAGAGTTTCTTGGGGGAACTTAGGCTACAAGTTTTGCAAGAGAATGCAAGTTTCTTGGGGGAACAGAAGAGTTTGTGAGAATGCTAAAGTTATAAGAGAGAATGCAAATGTTTTTCTACCAAACACAAAGTTTCTTGGGGGAACACAAACGGTTTGAGCAAACGTGAAGTTTCTTAGGAACAAACCTTTTAAGAGCAAAGTTTCTTGGGTGAACGCAAGTGGTTTATTGTGAGAATGCTAATGTTGTAAGAGCGAATGAAAGGTTTCTTGGGGTAAAGCAAATGGTTTGAGTAAAAGCAAAGTTTCTTAGGAACACAAACATTTTAAGAGCGAACGTACAGTTTCTTGGGGGAACGGAGGAGTTTTATGATCGAAAAAAGTTTTAAGATTGAACACAGCTTCTTAGGGGAACGCAAAAGTTTTATGTGGGAGCACTAAAGTTTTGTGAGCAAATGCAAACTTTCTTAGGGGAACACAAACATTTTGCAAGAGTGCTCAACTTTTAAGAGCGAACACAAAGTTTAATGGGAAAATGCTTCTATTCGTATTCATTATCTACCTAAAGTGTTGCTAGGGAATGCGAAAGCATTGAAATATAATTTCCCCTATTTCAATGCAAATATGTTTATAATACATCCTGTTTTTTGCTTGTTGCAGTGATTTCTGGGATAGCCCTTTCTGTGGGGAAACTGAATAGATGCTTTTATAGTGTTTAGTGTGAAACTCATTTCTAAAATTTATTTGCAGAAACTTGTGCTGACCAATAATCAGCTGAGCACTTTGCCGAGAGGAATCGGTCACCTGACCAACCTGACGTACCTGGGCTTGGGAGAGAACCTGTTGCAGCACCTACCTGAGGAGATCGGTATGAGCTCACCGCTGCCCTCAAACACACACGGCCACACCAATCCATACGCAACTCGCTTACAGCCCTTCTCTCTCCAACCCACAGGTACACTGGAGAACCTGGAGGACCTGTACCTGAATGACAACCCTAACCTGCACAGTCTGCCGTTCGAGCTGGCGCTCTGCAGTAAGCTGTCCATCATGAGCATAGAGAACTGCCCCCTCAGCCACCTCCCACCACAGATCGTCGCCGGAGGCCCTTCCTTCATCATCCAGTTCCTCAAGATGCAGGGTCCCTATCGCGCCATGGTCTGAGACGACTCGCACACTGTACAAAGAGGAAACCGAATCACCACACGACGTTACCTTCGTCGTCATTATATCTCGGACAAGAAACTGCTTAACTGCGTTCCAATCGATGGAGGAATCATAGCCAGTTAGGTCCCCTTTACCCCCGTAGTAAACAATATCTAGACTTCAGTTGCCAAAATTAATGTACATTAGTGATTCTGAAGAGGCGCTCTTAAAATGTTTCAATCATTTTGCCAATTTATTGAAAGTCGTTATAGAGGTTTCAACACCAGGAAACAGTTGTATGCAAAAACAAAACATTTTTACAAGTTCATTTTTGCTGCTGCTGCCGCCATACTGTATGTGTTGTTTTTTTTTTTTATTTAGCCAGAGATTTTTTTTTCTTATCTCAACCAAAAGATTTTTATTGTACAGAGGACCTGTTTGGAAGCAGTGAACAAATGTTATTTCTTTTTTTTATTATAATTAATTGTTATTCTAGAATTGTGCCTATCCAGTGCAGTTGGGTGGTTTGTGTCGGAACATTATTATCCAAGAAGTTTTTAATACAAAAAGGCTGAATTTACAAAAGTATAATTTATTCCGTAATTCCTTTTCATTATTGTTGATTATTTTATCACTCCCTTTTTTTAAATATTCATTCCTCTTCGCTATCGGAATGTGTTGCTGCGCTTGACATTTTAAAATGAATCCGCAATCTTTTTTTCTGTGAAATGGTGAAGCAACAAATGAATCAAAAATCATTTTTGATAGCAATCACGTCATGGTTTTAGCGAGCTAGCGCCTCACTGAAAGGTGCGGGTCTGGTTTCGGGGGTCTCTGATCTGAACATGGGGTTTGTGATTGTTTACTTGTTTGCCATATCAACAGTGTTGCGCTCTGCTTGTGTCCTATTGGTGAGAGTCACAAAGTGCAAGTAGTTAAAGGCCCACGTTTACTGTGAGGAATGCCAAACGCCCATTCAACATCACTTCCATCTTTTTTTTTTTTGTGTATTTGAAGGATTTCCTGGTCGGTGTCATTGGACCGGTTTTAAACCCCATGATTTCTGGTCTCAAATTCACAGAATATTAAACAATGGTTATAGTTTTTTGCACCGTTTGTCCCACATACCGCCCCTGTTATGCTGCTGCTTTTAATGCACTTTGTATTGATATTTGGCATCCTCAAGTAAAAGGGTCGTGATATTTCATGTTACCGATTAAACGTATGGAAGGGGGCATTTATTATTATTATTATTATTATTATTATTATTTCTGAAGTATTTTCTTTTATTTTAATTCTTTATAATGTACAATTTATAACAGTGAATGAAAAATTTGCCTCAGCAAATTCGAACAATAACATTCTATTAAGAACCTTTTTTTTTCAAGGATTTGACGCTATTTCTCTTTATTAAATGTTTTGATTTAAACTTCCGTCTGACTAGTTTGTTTCTATATGTTTAAAAATTCATATCAGTTTCAAATGGTGCAGATCAAGTATTTCAATTAAAAACCCAAATGTTTCCATTATACGAATTGTGAACTTTTTTTTTATTTCACCTTTTTAAAGAATGGAGCTGTTTTGCGCAAGATGGAATTTCCTTTGGTTTAGTATTATATGGATTGACTGTAAATTCCCACCTCCACTTTAGTTTATCAAGCCAAATGTATTTTATTTGTGGTGTCCACGCTGTTTCTTTTTCTTTTCTTTTTCTTTCTTTTTACGTTTCCTCTCGCTTTGATTTCTAAGGACATTGTGTACATCGGCAGCAGTGTTGAGGCACTTCGCATTCGTGGGGCCATGAAAAGGACACAAATCACTGCTTATTTTATCAACCAGCAGAACCTGTTGCTGCTTATGGACCTCCTAGAAACGTAATGCTGTAAAAGAACCGGCCCGCGTGAGACGTTGCGGACTGGCTTCTCGGGCCGGTTCTACCAGCACAGACGTTCTGCTACAGATGAAATCCCCTCTGGACCTGCTCGGTGCATATGTTGCGCCTGATGCAGACGCTGAATAAAAACGAAAAATGACAAAAACACAAACATTGTAAAAAGGGCTTTCTCTGTTCATGCTTAACTATACACCAGAGGCATTGCATTCCTGGTTTTGTATAAAAGCTTAGAACTGTACATTTGAGTTTTCTTTTGTGCGCGTGTGTGTGTGTGTGTGTGTGAGGGAATAGTTAGATGTTAACAAACTGGAATTATTATGTGACAATAAATGCCTTTGAGTACTTCAAGTGAGATGTGCATTAGGGACGCGGCTTTGTGACGCATCCCATTTAAGTTTAATTTTTTATTTTCAGGATTTATGTGCCATTTATGCAGGGGGTAGGGCTGGTTTTTATGTTGGTTAACAGTATGATCGGTTTTGGATGAGAGTGCATCACAAATCAGGAATGTAGTCAAAAAAGACAATAAAACAATTGTACTTTCAATGGTGAATACTGACAGTGCGATTTTAATCGCAATTTTGATCTTGTATTGTTCTGGTGAATCCTTATGATTGGAGCTTAAGGGTATGGTTTATTTTTTTATATTGTCTGTGCATTTGGTCATAGAAATTGTGTAAATGAAGTTAATTTTCCATGTTTTTTTTTTTTTTTTTTAACAGGAATATTATGTTTCCTGCTTTTTTTTTTTTTCTTGCCTTGCTATGTATAGGAAACAAGCATGTTAATTTTCTTTCTTTCTTGTTTTCTTTCTTTATTTCTTAAGATTCACAATTGTCTGGTTGGGTGGACAGGGATGTAAAAAAAAATACACAAGATAAAAATGTTGCTCTTTCATAACTGCAAAATGTTTTTTTTTTTTTTTTGTTTTGACACTTCATAGGTTATCAAGTGTTGTGCGGACATGTCTAACATACTTTTCTTTAGAAAAACAGCCTTAAAGGTGACTCTTGATTTCTCTTTCTTCCTGACTCAGCCCGAGCAAGTAACAGGACCCTCTTCCATCAGATCAAGTCTTTGCTTTGATAAGCATTCTTCAAATAAATGTTCATTTGACTGCCTTACGAATGTCAAATGTGCTCCTCTCTCACCCCTCATACATTTTCAAATGATCAGTCCAGAGTAATAATCAATCAAATCAATAATACACTCAAATTATTGCTTCAATCAGAGAGTATATATAACTCCTATCTATCTATCTATCTATCTATCTATCTATCAGTAAAAAATGTGTGAATACATCTGAAATAGCTTATGATCATAAACATAATTTTATCTAAATGCTTAAAATGAGTTTTGTAGAAATGTTTAATATGTAAATTAATTTAAAATATAGACATTTTTAATTGAGTTTTATCTGATCTTGAATGAAAAGAAGCTCAAAAGTGTCCAGCACACATGCGAACAACTTCAATATTTCTTAAAATCCCATTATGCACATCACGAATTTGAAGCTGAGAATAGACAAAGTGTGGCTACTTTGAAGAAGCGTGAATATAAGAGTTTAACATTTTTGTTTACTGCATAATTCCCATCTATCATCTTGGCAACTAGCACTCAAGATCCACTTTCATGCAGAGTTTCACTCCGTTCCTGATCAAACACCTCTTATGAAAATTAACCATGGTTTTATTCTAGTAAAAGTGTAGTAACCATGTTTTTTTTTTGTTTTGTTTTTTTTTGGCATATTGATTACAATTTGTGGTTACCATGGTTTAACAATAGTAATAAGTAACCATGTTTTTTTTTTTTTTTTTTGGTTCTATTTGTAGTAAAACCATGGTTAATTTGTGGTTACCATGTTACAACTATAGTAATAAGTACTATTTGTAGTAAAACCATGGTTAATTTTCGTAAGGGACACCTGCAGCAAGCTACTCGAGGTCTTTAAGATTACTATAAAGCTACAGGCAGGTGAGTTTGATGAAGGTTGGAGCTAAAATCTTTAGGAAAGTGTATTAGGAGAGTGTAAATACTCTGGTTTAAGTATAAATCCCGTGTAAAGTAGTAAAGAGACACCGTTAGCGTATATTCCCGGTAGATGTCGCTGTTTCCTCGCTGCTCTCACTGACTCTGAGTCCTCTGCGATGTTTATTTACCTCCTCATTCAACACTTAGCCTGATGCTTGAAAAACTACTCTGCAGTACTGTTTTCAGATATTATTAGGGTTCCCACGGTCACGGAAAGCCGGAGGTTTGTGAGGGAAATATAAAACGGTTGATTTTCAGTCCTGGAGACGTGATGGAAATAAGAGCTCAGTGAGAGCAAATCTTTTTAGTCGGCTCTAAAACAATTAATTCACTAACATATTCCTAAAATGTGTTTGAAATTCACCTCAGAGTACATAAAATGGCCTTCATTTATTAAGTTATAATGAACTACTGGTGTATTCAGTTATACAAATAATGTATTTAGGCTAGTGTTATGTTGTTTCTCAAGTCGTAGATAAACAATCACTAGTTTATTCTCTCTTGTTCGGGTAAACACTAAAACAAGTAGTTTAATTGGTTTAAACCGGTTAGGCAAGAATATAAAGTGTTTTAAGTGGTTTCTGGACATGATTTTGGCTTTTCCACCGCGCCTCTTTCGGCGGCTGCTAAACAACGTTAATCCGGAGGCTGCTGGCGTTTGGAGAAAGTGGGCGTGGTTTGCGTAATTTAGAACGCGCGCGCGCGCGCACTCACACTCTCCTCGGTGCGCGTCTCTCTCACACGCACGCGCACGCGTAATATGATTACGCCTCTGTTGGCTCTGCGCGCGCACAGCTGAGTGGAGCGCCGTGGACGGAGCGCGGTCTTCACACGCGCCGCCGAGGAGATGCGAGGAATTAATGGTGCAGTTTTTCTCACGCCGAGCCACTTTAAAAACAGAGGTCACACTCTGAGGAACGTTTCTTGGATGGTTTAATAAGTTTGTGGGTCGTGTTAGGCTTTTTTCACTAAGGTAAGCTCCATTTCTGTCTTACTTTTTGCTGTTAGTATAGTATTATGGTATTCTTGAAGAAAGTATGAGAAAGAAATTGACTATATGCGACCCTGGACCACAAAACCAGTCATAAGGGTAAATTTTTATTTTTTTATTTTTTTGAAATTGAGGTTTATACATCATCTGAAAGCTGAATAAATAAGCTTTCCATTGATGTATGGCTTGTTAGGATAATATTTGGCCGAGATTCAGCTATTTGAAAATCTGGAATCTGAGGGTGCAAAAAAATATATATGATATATGAAATATATTAAAATATTAATAAATAAATAAATAAATAAATAAATAAATTGCCTTTAAAGTTGTCCAAATGAAGTTCTTAGCAATGCATATTACTAATCAAAAATTAAGTTTTGATATATTTACAGTAGGAAATTTACAATATACCTTCATGGAACATGATCTTTACTTAATTTCCTAATGATTTTTGGCATAAAATGAAAATTTATCATTTTGACCCATACAATGTATTGTTGGCTTTTGCTACAAATATACCCGTGCTACTTATGACTGGTTTTGTAGTCCAGGGTCACATTTTTTTTTTTTTTTTTTTGATATTATGACTTACTTTTGCATCTAAAAATGATTTATTTATTTTAAATACATTTTTACTTAATTCTTTAAATGATCATTTTTCCTCATTTTTTTAGATGCCAAAATGACAAAAAATGTCACTTTTGTCTTCAGTAATATGGAAAAAATGAACTGCCATCAACCGAAAACATAATTTCAGTTGTGAGAGGAAGAGATTGTGATTCTCAATAATGGGATGTGACAATTCGACCAATGGGACAAGTGCGCCATACACCCTGCTGTTGGCCCTTCCTATGACTGTCCTGGTGGGGTTTCTCATCCTCCTCATTGTCTTTGGCAATGTTCTGGTGATAATCGCAGTGTTTACGAGCCGAGCTCTCCGGGCTCCCCAGAACCTGTTCCTGGTGTCGCTGGCCTCCGCTGATATATTGGTGGCCACTCTGGTGATGCCGTTCTCATTGGCCAATGAGCTGATGGGCTGCTGGGCCTTTGGGCAGGTTTGGTGCGAAATCTACCTGGCCTTGGACGTTCTCTTCTGCACGGCCTCGATCACTCATCTGTGCGCCATCAGTCTGGACAGATACTGGTCGATCACGCAAGCCATCGAGTACAACCTCAAGCGCACGCCGCAACGAATCAAGCGCATTATTTTTATAGTTTGGATCATCGCCGCCGTGATCTCCTTCCCGCCTCTGATTACCATGGAGAAGGAAGAGGGGAAGATCTGCAAAATCAACGAAGAAAAATGGTACATCGTTTCCTCTTCCATCGGCTCGTTTTTCCTGCCTTGCATCATCATGGTCCTCGTGTACATCCGAATTTACCAGATCGCCAAGACGAGGGCCAGAGCGCCACCTGGGGACCGGAGGATAAAGGAAGCAGGCAAGAAGGAGAACGATCTGGAGAAGGATCCCCATGAGAAGCTCAACGGGAATACGAACCCTAAACCGGACGACAAGGGTGAGATAAATGGCATGGACATGGAGGAATCATCCTCCTCGGACCACAAGGTCTCCAACCCTTGCTCCCTCAAGAAGAAGAGCTCAAAAGGAAAGACTAAGCTGAGCCAAATCAAACCGGGGGACGGCGACAAGCGCGAGGTCCTTCAGACCACCAAGACCAGCAGGTGGAAGGGCCGCCAAAACCGGGAAAAGCGCTTCACGTTCGTCTTGGCGGTGGTCATAGGCGTGTTCGTCATCTGCTGGTTCCCGTTTTTCTTCACCTACACGTTGACGGCGTTTTGCGAAAAATGTGTGCCAGAAGCTCTTTTCAAGTTTTTCTTCTGGTTCGGCTACTGCAACAGCTCCCTCAATCCCATTATATACACCATCTTCAATAATGACTTCCGAAGATCCTTCAAGAAGATCCTCTGCCGCAGAGATAACAGGAGGGTGGTGTGAATTGGGTTGCTGTTTTTTTTCCCTTTCCTTTATCCAATGTAATATATCACCTGGCGTTTATGGGAAGTCCCTGTGTACAGTAAGCCAACATGTGTGTCATTATACAACAAGTCCGAAGAGGGAAAAAAAGACACTTACATGCTTTGTACAAATGCAACAATGCATGGTTATGCAATTACAGCACAATGCATATTCATTCATTTCTGAAGTGTATTGTTGTATCGTTTTTGATATACAGTGAGTGGTGTAGTTTCATAACTCTGGTATTTTATCATCTGGAGGGGTGTATTCGAAGACAATGCGTCTCAAACCACGTTGGATGTTGTTCAAAATGTGAAAAACAATTAAAAAAGGACTACAAACTTGGCCTTCAAACTTCATAATGTGCTGCAAAACTGTCAAACATATACGGTGTGACATGCATGTCGATGTGTTCTCGCAGGGCTTGTTTATTTCACTGACATTTTGTATAATTAATTGTGAAGGTGTTGATATTGTTTGGTGGACTTAATTGTCTTTTTTTTTTTATCCCTGCCAGTAACGGTTCGTTTAAAATCTTGCTGTGGACCATTAGGCAAAAAGATGTTGAGCTCGTCTGACTGGAACCTGACAGGCTGGTGTCACAACAAATTTCTCCGGCTTCTGAGGTAGTTTATATCTGTCACCATAGATATAATGGATGGATCTTTAGTACCACAACACAAGGGATAGTTACAGTCCACGACTAATAAACTGCTGCTGGTTTAGCTGGCGAATTTATAGAAATGCACAACAAAAGAGAGCTGAATAATTCAGCAAGATATCGAATGACCGACAACAGAGTTTCTCCAGGTCAAGGTGAGGTCAGGCCTCTCGCCGTGCTGTTTTTTTTCCCTCTGGATGTGTGGAGTGACCTGAGATATCCAGTTGTAGAGAGATGGAGCGAATGTCTAGTCCAATTGCTAAAATGGTTGAAAACAAAGGTCTTGAATGACATCTACAAACTACCTGTCACTGTGCGTTATTGCCATATCTGAAAAACCTAATCATGATGTATGACTCACTTTCGATATATTGGATGTTTTCCGGTTGTGCTCTCAACGTGTTTAACCACTGAGGTCTGAAAAAAATTGTGTTTGCACACACAAAGAGAGAAAACGCTCAAAAAAATAAAAAGTGCAGAGCCTTTTTTTGTCTGTTGTCATTCTGGAAAGGCAACTGGAGAATTTTTTCTTATGAAAAGCAAAGCGTCACTTACGGGATCAGACTCTGAAAGAGTTGAAAGTGTCTTCACAGAAGCAAAAATTGTGTTTACAGCAATGCTTTTAAAACGGAAAGAAAATATTGACTGTGATAAACCCACGAAATACACACAGTTTCGAAAGTATAACCACGAAACGAAGTAGTTTTGTGTAGACAGATCCCTAACTGACACTTATTCTAGAAAAGGCCCGCCCACTTAGACAAGAACAGCGATTGACATGCAAATGGACCAATCACAGCTCATTTTGCTTGTTCATATGTGTTTATAATATTCCTTTAACTTTCTTATTTTGCACGTTGATACATGAACAAATCACATGGAATCGCTCAAATCCCTCAACTTTCGCATAGGTAATGAACAGATAATATGTCAGCGATTATCTCGTCAATTTTAATTATTTTGCCCGTCTCCCAATTCAGTTTGACTTTAATGTCTCAATTAACCATTCGCCTCAGAAATCCGGTCGATTATGTGCCTGTTTGCTCTGCATGTGATTTACGCATTTCATTTTTTCCCCCTGAGTTCAAATTCAGGAATAGCATTTTACAAATAGCGTAAAACACTGCCTGCGGTGAAGTTCCCCAGTGGCAGCAATACATTTATATGCTGGAGAGAATGTACCGAGACCTTCATAGTTATGATGGATCATGATAATTTAATCTCATCTATAATCATCATTAAATCGTCAAGACAGCGGGGTGATAATTACGAAGTTTAAAATAAGGTTTTTATTACACGGACCTGTAGCGCTGGTTTCCGTACCCTTTTATGAACTGACATAAAAGCATTAAATGGCAACTTTAAAATACGGCAGCGCATTACCTCCCACAGCGGCAGAGCTGTGCTTGAGATATATGACATGATATGAGCTGGAGGGGGGAGGTTTGTGGATCCTGCTGGCCGTCCTGAAGTGTGTGTGAGTGGGAGACCGCAGAGATGGACATTCAGTGGGAGTGCAGGGGGTTGTATTGATGAGCTTCACTTCAAAAGTGTGAATGAGAGGGAAGAGGGTGTTTTGGTCAACTTTGTGAGAAAAAATAAATAAATAAAATCTTGATAGTTAATTACATCAGCGCAGGTGAGGGCTGTGAGAACAACTGCTGCCAGCCGGGTTTTTCAATAGTTTGTCAAAGACAGGACTGCGAATCAGTTCATAAATCAACAAATATAAATAATAATACATTATTATTATTATATGGGAAGGTTAAGCTTTATGCCACTCTTTAATGAACAGGCCATCCTAGTAAATAAATCTGGACAAAACAGTGCTTATGTCTATTACTTTTGTAACAAAATGTCTGATAAAAGTCTGCACGTTTTATGCTAATTTCCTTGGTGTTTATTAAAAAACAAATAAATAAAATCACAATAATTATTATAATTATGTGTACAAAAATAATAATAATTATAAATCATAATAATTACAGTTATATCAAAATTAAATGATGATGACGATTATTATTATTACATAAAATACCTTTATACAATAATAATAATAATACATTGTACAATTTTATACAACAACAACAGTGATGATGATGATGATTATGATAATAATAATAATAAAAATAATAATAATACATTATTGTGCTCACCATCAGGGATGGTTATGAAAAAAAATGCCTTAATAAACTGAAAGTATTGAAATAAAAAACAATAATTATTATTATAGCAATTTTTAAATATAAATTATAATGTATAATAATCAAAATAATAGTCATCATTATTAAGAATAATGATTAAAATTACATTAAAAATAATTAACATGAAGATGATAATAATAATAAAAATCCACATTTTCTATGCTAATTTCCTTGGTTTGTTAAAAAATATTCACAATAATAGTTATTAAATATCAGTTTTCATATATAATAATAATAATCATAATTACATTTAAAATGATTAAACTTAAGATAATAAAAATAATAGTATAAGTAGTATTGTTAATTATCTAACAGGTATACTTGAGGTTTTCTTATATTTGATTTATATATTTATTTATTCAGTTTGAATTCTCTATTATGGGTTTGAAATGGGCTTACATAATTAAAGGAATGTTCTGAGTAATCTCTATCAACAGCATTTGATTACCATTGTGTGTGACAACAAACAAAAATCTCATCTAGAGTAATGAACTTAGAAATGGAAGTCTATGTGGAATTATAACAGCAACTGGGGGCCTTCAAAGAGGCTGGAGCCCCGGGGCTCCCAGGACCATAATCCAATTTTAAACAGGATGCAGGCTAGACAAAATGAGTGAGAAAATGAGGGTTTTGAGAGCTGGCATATGTTGCACTGCATGATAAGCTTTATTTGTAATGAACGCTACCTCATCACAGCAGATGACTGCACTGAATGACAGAACCAACAGCCAAAATGCTTGGTCTCCAGATGCCGTCTCATTTGAAAATTTTAGATTTGGCTCTTGGCTATCAGCGTGCGTAGGTACAACAAATCCATGTTTGTGCCGCTTTTAAACGACGACAATGAATTCAAAAAGTTGAGAAGCCTCAAAGGTCAAGCTTAAAGAGAGGCTGAGCGCTTTCACAAGAGACCCCACTGCGCTTTTTTTTCATGCAGCGCTGTTAATCAATAGTACTTTATCTCTCTTTTTTTTACAGCAGGAAAACAAAGAGGCAGACATCTTATTAAAGGGAGCGATGGGAAGTGGGAGGGAGCGGAATAGAGGAATTTGTTTGCCCCATCCAGTGTGTTTCCTGGACCCTACTTTTTCCTCCCAATCCACCCTGTGGTAAATCAATTTGTGTTTGTCAAATGAGCAATACACTTAAAGCCACTGAAATGCAGCTGTGTACCAGAGAGTCTGTGCATATGTGTGTTAAGCACAGTGATGCAGTCTCACAGCACATTTGAGAAATAAAAACAAACGGCAGAAATGCAGCGCTACGAGTGTTTAATTGCAGAATGCAGTTTATAAAATTAGTCTGCAGGGACACAAACGACATGAGATGAATGCTAATGGGCTCCATTATTTCAATTTAGAGCACAAAGTTTGAGAGTGACGCCAAAGAAAATCACAAATAAATCTCATCAGCAAAGATAAAACATCAGCAATTGAATGTCAAAGGAGGGAATTCACTTGCACGCCATTTACTTGCGGTCTGCGTTGTTTTACTGTGCGATCCACTTAAGGAATTATGCTAATCAGTTAACAGTGCAAATTTGAGATACAGGACACATTCAATGCAATCCTACAATTTCTATAACTTCGCAGAATCGTATAATATATTGTACGACTTACACAACTATGCAATTTTTACTATAACAGTCATAGTTGAGTTATGGGTTGGGCATTACGTTTAAGTTTGGGTTATTTTTTCGCAACCCAAGTCATTCAGTTTCTTCCGGTTTTGCTGTTTCATGACATTAGACAATCAGAAATCCAATGATAGAATTGACTTTTACTGATTATAGCTATTTATTATATGTCTGTGTTGTTTTAGCGCACGATTCTCTAAAGCAATTATGCAAATCAGCTAACAGTGCAAAGTTCGAGATTCGTGATCGCTTGAACAGAAAGACACATTCAACACAATTCCATGTCATTTCGTAAAATCTCATAATTTCTAAAAGTTCGCAAAATCGTATAATTCATATGAATTTTGTATCATGAATAGATTTTACGGGTTGGCCTTTATATTTATGTTTGGGTCTTACATTTTTTTCGCGACCCAAGTTGTAAATTTACTTCCGATTTTGCCATCTCATACAGATTATTAGGAATTCTTACGAGATTAGGTTGGACAATTAGAAATCAGGGGAAGAAATTAACTAACAATGACTTGGTGGCCATTTACTTGCTTTCTGTCTTGTTTTAGTGAATGATTCACTTAAGGAATAATGCAAATCAGTTACCAGCGCAAATTCGAGATACATGATTGCAGTCCATGAGAACTAATAAAATCTCATAATTTGTACAAGTTTGCGAAATCATATATCTTACAACTTTAATATGAATTTTTTAATTTCTTCTTTTTTTTTTTTATAACAATCATGGGTAGATTTACTGGTTAGGCTAGATGTGAAGATTTTGATTTGGGTCTTACGTTTTTGCACAACCCAAGTTGTATGTTTTGCCATTTCGTACAAATTACTGTGAGTTCTAATGAGACCAGGTTGGACATGTTCTATATATGCAATATCTGTGTTTAATATTTTGTGTACCTATTTTTATTTATTTATTTTTTAATTTCTGTAATGATACTTAAATGAAATATAGCCTCCATTAGGCCACCTGAGCTATAAAAGAGCAACATTTGAGCAGTAAAAGTTTCCTCTGGGGATGTTTTACTTTATTCAACAACCACATGATTGTAAAGATGCTAGATGTCACTTTGAACTGAGGAAAGCTTGCGAGTTGAGATGTAAAACCAAAATTTGACCTTGATGTTCTACTAAATAAGCATGATTTTTTTAGTCCCTGGAGAATATCTATAAATTTTGTCACATGAACTGAAAATGGCCTAAAGGTCAGATAGCTTCATATCATTATGAAGATGTTTGGGTTGGTGAGGACGAGGAAGGCCACAAATGTCATGAGACACTTAAACAGTAAGTAGTTCCTGCGGTGAGCAAATCAGCATGGAGTAAAAGCAGGCTCCTCCGGTAGTCCGTTCACACAGGGTCCGCTGGGAATCGGTAGCCAGTGTTTCAGAAGGTTTCCTCTTTGCATCTGTTGCCCTTTTCCCTTGTGGCTGTTTTGGTAAGTGGAAATTTGCTGCAGAAATCTGAGGACCTGCCAGACAGATAATTCATGTTTCTGTTAGAACGTACGTGCATTTGTGTGCGTGTAGGCTACTTGTCAATATTAAAACAGAACAAATTGGAAATTGAGGTAAACATTGGCTCACTGAGGGAACACAAGCAGTGGAAAATACGCGTTGTAGTTTTAATGAGGCCATTTGAAGCTACTGAATAAAATTATTCTGAAGTTTCTTCCAGTGATTTGGAAAGAGCCCCTTATGTGCTTTCCAATATGAAAAATGAAGAGCGTCTGGAGATGCACTCCATCCAAGAAGGTCTTATCACCTGGAGAAAACTATCCGGTAGCATTCCCATTTATTTTAATGGCAGATGCATAATTCATAATATTTTCTATTTTTTTTTTTTCTTGTTGTTGTTCAAAATTGCCACGACTGCAACGAGCAACAGATTCGTTTGAATAGGATCTTTTAACTGAATCAGATTCACAAACTGGTCTCTAAACGATTCACTTACGAACCGAACTAAATGATTCAGTCACTAATTGGACTGAATCGGTCCAAGCAGTTTATGCTCAAACCGTCTCTTTCGGAGTAATCAGACAGTCATCTGATAATAAGATGAGTAGGATAACGGCATTTCATGAGTTTGAGAAACGAATTTAAAAACGAATCATAAAAAAATCGGACCGACTCTGTTTTCGCGGTGTCACGCTAGGAAGCCCCGCCCATAGCGAAACCTCATTGGCCCAAAGTCCCGCTTTATGTGACTGTGTATATTAATCATCAAATCTGATTGGCTGTTACTGTTTTACCTCAGGGAGCAGTTTTATTCACACTGTGGACAGACAGATTACTTGAAGCTGGAGGTTTGACAAGGTAAGCTCTGTCAACATCATTTAATAGTGTATGACAGTAAATATATGGCAATGTTGACTGTCACAGGAAATAATTTAGATTTCCTGAGTTTGGAAAAACCATTTGCCACAGCTTCACACTTACAATGGCAGTCTGTGGGTAGTCTATTGCTGTTTGTTTGTTCATTTTTATAAAATGAGGGAGGGATGAATTTAAATTATTTCCTGTGGTAACTGACAGTATTTCACAGTACTGTGGATACAGCTTAACTTTAACTGAACCCAGACCATTAAATTTATGTTTTACCTGACTGTAGGTAGAAACATTCTGGCAGTAGCTCACCACTGGTTTTATTAAAATATTTTATTTGTTTCATTTTGTCATAAGAGTGAGAAAAGACATGGCACCTTGCACACATATACTCTGGCTAACATAAAGTAATGGTAATCTAATCACTGAAAAGCTTCAGTGAGTAGGCCGACTGTAAATCCACACCAGACAGTAGCCAGACCTGCATATGTCTCATTCGGTGTAATAATGCCACAGCTAAGATGAACAAATTTAACCATTCTACCCGAGGGCCGAGGCGTTTGTCTCACATGTCTTTGTCTTTACGCTCAACAAAACCGAATGAAAAAATGGTTCTAGAGAGGAGATGTGCACTGTAAAAAATCAAATTAACAAAATGTTGGAAGGGCAAAAATATTTAAGTTGAACTCATTTCATTGCTTGGGCTTAGTTGAAAAGACATGTTATATTAAGAATGCAGAAATATATTTAAAAGACATTAAATGAATGGTTATTTTCAAATCCAGTCAACATTCAGAATGCTAAATGTTGACTGAACTAATAAAAACAAATCCAGCCAACACCGAGATCATTCTGCACGAGCCTGAGTGACTTCGAAACAGCGCCGCCATCTTGTCGAGTTCAAGCGTCAGGTAAGAGCCACTAAATAAATGTTATTTTTTAGACTAAATTTAACGAGAAAATCATTCATCATATTCGATTTTTTTGAGTGGACATTTTGAAAGCGTTTTATGAGTTTGTATATCCAAAGGAATATTTATATCCGAAGAAAAGTGGGTATAAGACAGTAGCTGTGTCCCAATGTTGAGTGTACACACTTCGGAGTGCATGGACTTCGAAGGCCACGACTCCTAAGTGCACGAAGGACCCTCCGAAGTGCTTGAGACGCTCCGCCTTCGCAGGATTTCCTAATTCCGCCGCCAGGTGTCCCGATTACTGCTCCTGTCGCATAGCAACGCTGCGAGAGGAGAGCTGCCATCCTGCCAGGACAGGTGGAGCCAGAATTTATCATTTTTGTTTTTGTTTTACGTCATAATGGAGGAGACGGTGATGTACCTCAGGCTTAGCTAAGACCGAGACCAGGTAAGTTACACTGGTTTGCTGCCTCCTTAATTGCCGGATTACAACTTTAAATGCAGGTATTGCTTGGAGATTACTTGAATAATGGAAAAACTACAAAATACACAAACACACAGCAGCTCGAATGCTGACTGGTATCTTACAAAGGTGCGATTTTTATATAGTTCATTGTCTTGACCATACATATGTAGACAGGTTTGCAACCCGGATTTTTTTAGGCAGTGAAGCATAAAAATAAAACGGTGAAAAATAAATAAATAGGGCTTTGAACAGCTCAATGTTCAGTGACAGCTGACCAGTGCCCTGCATGGACAGTCCGAGTCCTTCAGATGCAGCCTTAGCAACAATTTGTTAATATTCTGACAAAATGTTGTTGCTTTCATTTTCAAAATAATCAGTGGTGGACTGCAAGGAAGTACATTTGTTAAGTATTCTCATACAAATATGAAGTACTAAGTTTTCTTCTTCTTTTTTTTTTTTTTTTTCTCACAGGACAGCAACACTACAAAAAATATGGTCTTTTACAACATGATGCATTGTTGTAGATTAAACTACCCAACAGTATATGAAGTAGGCAACTTTAAATTTAACAACCTTGAACATATTCAGAAGTAAAATGCAACATACACATTAGTGCAGCAGTAATATTAATGCAAAACCATCCTGACGAATTCTTTTTCAGAACAATACTGTAGGCCTATACCTTTACTTTTACTCTCAATACCTTAAGTATATTAGAGTATGCAAGATAATACTTTTACTTAAAGGATAGTTCACCCAAAAATGAAAATTCTGTAATCGTTTACTCACCCTCAAGTTGTTCCAGGTTTGGAATTTTCATTTTTGGTTGAACTATCCCTTTAACTAAGGTTTTAAATATGACTAGTAGTTTTTCCCCATGTGTGGTATTAGTAGTTCCTACAAGTAGTTTACTAAAGTATCTCAATATTTCTTCTACAAATTACTTTGTCATAGCTCTAAACAATTTCTCTTTTCCTTCTTTCTCTAAATCAGACAGACCCCTGTACTGCAGGATAAAGCTGAATGTGCCAGCTCTGGACAGGTTTTTAATGGTTTGGGGCTGAGCAGGGAGTCCCTGACAGTGGCGCTGGATCTTCTGAGAAGTGCCACAATCCAGACTCTGGTGTTTCTCTTCTGTCTGGCCAGTGGTACATCATACAGAGTGGTCTCCAGAGAGTTTGACATGCCTCGTTCCACTGTCCACCGCATTGTCCTTCGAGTCACTGATGAGGTGCTGGCCATTCACCAAGAGATTCACCTCCCAAAGACCCCAGAAGACCTGGAGGCAGGGCTGGGCTCAAAATTGATGTTTTTCTGATGTTAAACCTAGGCTATGTTGTAAATAGTTGTAAAAAGTTCTTTCAGTTATGTATAGAACAATTTGTTTTAATGTGTAAAACATTTATTTACAGGACAAAAAAATAAACGTATAGAAGAATGTTTTGTAAGCTGTATTAAAAAATGAACGGTGTACATAATTACTTCCCTTTTATTTACACGTGAATATGCATAACAAAAAATACAAAATGTACAGAAAGTACTCAGGCTCATTTACAAATAAATTACATTACAAAAATGAATAATGTATACAACTTACCATTTTGTTTTTAACTTGCATCACAAAAATAAACTACAGAAATTGGTTGTTTCATTGACAACGTGACAAAAAAAGATACTGAAAAATTTTTAATGTACCCATTTTTTCCACTGTTTTCTCTTCTTGAGAGAAGGGTTAATGAATAATTTATTGTCTCTGTTCTCCTGCTCTCCTGTGCTCTTCTCTCCTTTGTCTCTCTCTCTGGAGTTTGATGTCCTCTCTGAGCAGCTCCACCAGCTTCCACTCACTCCCTCACCTGTCCCAGGACACTTGCAATCCAAAGGCAGAGCAAATAAACCATGCCTATTAACAACAACAGCACAATGAATTTCAGCCAAAATCTGTCTATTAACTTGCTTGCTTTGTATTTTTTAAGTCCTTCACATGCTCATTTTCTCCAGAACAGTCCTAAAACAAGAGAAAATGGAAACACTTATGAAAAATATAAAGACATGCTTGCAATCGTAACATTACAAAATATGACACAGCAGCACATGCATAAAAAATACTGAAATGTTCAAGTTTGGTTAAAACGTGTAGATATATCTTGCATGACAGCACTACAAAAACACAACAAAGGGAAAGATTGCCTTATATACTGGTTGTCTTACTGTTTGTAGGCTTTGTGTAAAAAACCTGGCTTTTAACACTTTCGGTAGGTAACTTATTTGAGTAAAACACAATACTTGCATTTCAATGTGAATTCCCCCACAGAACTCTCATCCGCCGTGTTCTTTGAATATAAATTCCATCGTCATCTGCGCGCAAGTGATTCTGGGATATGGTAGGGTGCGAAGTGTCCATTATCCCTGCGTTCCATTCGGAAGGGCTCATCCCTATGCCCTAATCCCTTCAAAGGGGTTTACCCTCCGGAGTGATAGCTTCGAAGTGTTGAAGGGTGTAGGGGACCAAACAACTGTTTCTTGAAGTGCCCTTCTGCGTCATCATACAGAAGCGCCATCATCATGCAAAGAATCTGTGCAAAGGATCATGGGAGCCCGAAGTGTCCATCAGTTGCACCCTTCGAAATCCTTCATTCCGAAGGGCCCTTTGAAGTGACTAGTTTTGAGCACTTCGGTTTGGAACGACCCTTCAATATGGCGGCCATGGTTGTTTTCACTCCGAAGTGCCCTTCGGAGGGCGATATATCCCGTTTGGAACGCACCGCAGATGTACAATTTGTTTTCCTGGGAAATGGAGGGCGCATTTGACGGCGCTTTCAAATTACGACAGCCTTCGTTGCACCCCGGTGACTCAATCGGCCTTGGAATGCAGTCTTTGGAGTGCACATTCTGAATTGGGACAGCTTACGTTGTGACGCTGTGACGCAATCACACTTCAAATGCGGACTTCGGAGTGTGTACACTTCACATTGGGACAGCCTTCGTCGCGCCGCTGTGACGCATTCGCACTTAAAATATGCACTCTAAAGTGCGTACACTAAACTTTGGGACACAGCTAGTGTGCCAAGTTCAGGCATCAGGTAACGTTAAGTCAAGGGTTTCACAGAATAAATATTTGTACTTAACCTTAGACTGAATTTATCAAAACGTATATTCAAAAGGTGTAAATGTTTTATTTAAAACGTATACATTTATACACAACAGGCAGGACCGTTATATTTTGATATTATTTTTATGCTATTTGAGGTAACTTAGCCCTATAATATGAAATGTACATGTTCTATTACAAATCCAGTCAGCATCAATGCTCCCTGTTGTGCAATGGATTGTGGAATGAATTTGTGCCAAAAAAAAAGTTGCAACTTCTGTTTCATTAAAAATTTAATTAACTGATATTGATACATTGTAAATGATTTAAAAGGCATCATTTCATTTTTTGAACTTAAAATCTACTTTTCTTTCTCCATCAGGGTGTGGCCAAAGGTTTCTTTGGTGCTTTGTCATCGTTGCAAGATTTCAGATGCAACCCAGTCAGTTCTTCCAAGACATCAAACACTGGCACATGACCAGACCGCTCCACTGCAACTACATACTGTGTGTACTTTCAAGACTAGTTGTTTATTGTTTTCATTCCAGGTAATATGTGTAAATGTTTAGAGTTTTTACTACAATTATAATGTGCTTTATTGTTCTCAGTGGCATCTACACTAATATTAGTCTGTTTCATTCTTATTCCGAGGTGAATGTAGCCACCCAGTCTGTATCCAGACTAGATGGTGGATCAGCACCTAGAGATGACCTCGACAGCCCTGAATGTCAGCGGAGACCATGTCAGCTAGATGAGCTCCAGAGACAGATCCCCTCCGAAAACCTCTTTGGCCATCGGGAAAAGACTACGAGAACCAGACAAGTCCTCTGCTCAATCTGACCTGTGTTGCAGCCTAGAATTAAACCACGCCATGCTGGTTTCGTCTGGCCAGAGGAGAACTGCCCCATGACTGTGCCTGGTTGCTCCCAAGGTTTTCTACTCAATCTCTGTCACCGATGGAGTTTTGGGTCCTTGCCGCTGTCGCCTTTGGCTTGCTTATTTGGGGACGCTTGGCTGATTGCACAGACATTATTGGAAGAGAGCTAAACTGGATGATATCAACACTGAATCACCAATGAACTGACTTTAACTGGAAAAATGACTTGTTAATGTCCTCTTGCATTATTGACAAACTATTTTCCTGTTTGACTCTGTAAAGCTGTTTTGACACAATTAATATTGTATAAAGCGCTTGATTTGATTTTATATACTGTAACAGCTGGTTCATATTTTTTTATTTTTTATTTTATTTTTATTTTTTACTTCTGCCTCATTTTAAAGATGTAAATGTGAACAGTAATAACATTTGTAAATGTTTGTTTGATAACATTTTGTTTAGCTTGTTTAGTTTTTTCTTAGTTCATTAAAGTTTAAACTGAATTTTGCAGTTGTATTACAGTTGTAATGTTTGTCAACTGGAGCTTTAAAGGGATAGTTCGCCCACAAATGAAAATTTGCTGTTAATTTACTGACCCTTAAGCCATCAAGATGTAGGTCACTTTTTTTCTTCATTCCTGTTTGTTTAGTCTGTATGAAAAATGTTATAAATGGAGATTGTTATTAAATATGTGTTGTAAAGTGTGTTTTTAGTAATTGATAAACACCAGTTAATCATTTTTTATATATATTTTTAAACTATAAAAATATATGTTTTAGTTCCCCAGCAATTTCTTATGATGCCCAAATAATAAATCTTAGTTGAGGTAATCTATAAAACACATAAAATTAGTTCACTAAAGGTTGAGCCAACTAAAAAATAACAATTCAGATGACACTTTGAAGTCAGAAATTGACTGAACATAAAATTTCTGTGGAACTTGTTACTAAATAATAATTAGTTGAAATAGCTTGAAATTTTTTACAGTATGGTGGACTTCTGAGTTGAGGTGGCAAAATCAGTTTGTAGTCCAATGTAAATTCATATGCAAGATCCATTTATTGTTTAGTCTATTTTGTTTCCTCTTGATAAAAAATAATGATAAATAGCTAGTTTATGAGCTAGACTTGTGCAACCAAACTACATTTCCCATGATTCCCTCTGGCAGCACAAAAAATGAAATAATACACTGATAAATCAAGTACACACAAAATGTGCATCCATTGCTCTTTATTGTGTTGTTTTAGTGCTAAAAACCTTGGAATATGAATTTGTCTGGAAAGTTATGACTAAAATGACATATTTCCCTCTTCACCCTCACAAAAAGTTTTCAAGAACAAGGTGGACAGACCATGGTGAGCAAGTCTCCTCTGTGTACTTGCTATGCAAATCATGTCCCAATCCATTTTAAAACCATTTTTATTGAATATTTTCCATTTCATGCTTTTGTTAATGCCTTAATATTTCTCGGTCCCTTTGTGATGTCAGTTAATTTATTGCAATGTTCCCAATCAAACAGATGAATCATGTAGGACATTACTGAAGAATGCGTTGAATTAATCCAGGTGAACAAAGTCTTAAGTAACAATATATAGCATTATATAAATTCAGAACATGATTCATTCAAAAAGATTTTCATTTCAAAATAAAAATAGAAAAATAATGGGTTGGGGCAGTGGTGGCATCAATTCCCCTTCATTCTTTCATGCCCTCTCTCTAGGGCACTTACTCATAATTGATGTGCAGGTAATTCACAGGGTCCTTTGGGGTCCTTAGGGGACAGATATAGTGAGGGACATGATATGCTGATTCTAATCTAAAGAGGAAAAGTTGCTCAGAAGAAGCAGTACTTGAAAACAGTGAATATTTGGTGATGTGATTATTTATATTTATTTAATATAGCATAGTGTAATTAATATAATATAGTATTGTTACATATAATAAGATATTATTGTACACCAGTAGAAGAAAATTATATCAAATACATTCCCATTGGTATCGGTACATGAAAGCTTGACTAATGTTAGAAAGGAAAAATAGTGTTGTCTATGAAATATAACCCCTTTTTTGTATATTTCTTTTAGTTCTCCTAAAAATGAAAATTTGGTGAACATTACTCACCCTCAGGCCATTCAAGATGTAGATGAGTTTGTTACTTCACCTGAACAAATTTGGAGAAATTAGCATTAAGCTACATCACTTGTTCACCAATGTATCTTCTGCATTGAATGGGTGCCGTCAAAATGAGAGTCCAAACATCTGATAAAAACATCACAATAATCCACAGGTAATCCACACCACTCCAGTCCATCAATTAACATCTTGTGAAGTGAAAAGCTGCACATATTTAAGAAACAAATCCACCAATGACACTTTTAACTGTCTGCAAACCATTGCTTCCATCTAAAATACGGGTCCATAATCTAGAATGCTTTCTCCAGTGGACAAGTCATCTCATCTGAATCAGGAGAGAAATATAAATAGATCAACCACCGTTTATTAGCAAAAACAGTCCAAAACAGTTCTAAACAAATATGGTGGATTCTGATGTGAGAGAACATTCAAGAGATGTTTTTTTTTCCACTGGAGGAAGCGTTATTATGGATTATGGACTCGTATTTTGGCCAGAAGCAACATTTTAAAGTTAAAATGCCTTAATAGTTGTCACGAATCCGGTCTATGAACTTCCGTTCACTCACCACCAGAGGTCACTCGCTCACCACATGGAATCTCACAGTAGTGGCATTCGCTACTGTGTTCCCTGAGGCGTTGGTGCCTGCTGCAGTTTCTCCAGAGGTGGCGACGTATGCTGCAGAACCTCCCGAGGCGGCGGCACTTGCTCCAGCTCCTTGCACGATGGTGGTGCCCAGTAATACACTTTCAGCTTGTCATGTTGGGGTCAAAGAAACTGTTGCTGAACGCTCCGTGTATCCTGATGATACCACTGTAGAACCTCCAGAGGTGGCGGCAACCGCTGCAGAACCTCCAGAGGTGCTCTCTGCCTGTCCTGTCACGGATATGGAGGTCGTCTACAAATCCTCGTTCTGTCCTGTCCTGGCCACGGAGGCTAATCTATGAACTCTCGTCCCGTCCTGAACCGGCCACGAAGGCCGTCTGCGAATCCCGAGAAGCTGTTTCTGAACTCTCAGTCTTGTCCCTCACAACCGAGCATGCTATCTGTGAACTTCCTGACTGCTCTGTTGTGGCTACAAGGGCCATTCAGGGACTCTTATCTCTGCCTGTCACTGCCATGGAAACCTTAAATGAACTTCCTGTATACCCTGATAACCCTGTCATTGACAAAGAGACCACTAGTGAACAGTCTGCCTATCCAGGTTCAGTCAATGAGTTTGATTCTGAGATATCTGATTGTCTAGTTTCTACCTATGAATCTGAGTTTGAATTATCAGTCTGTTCAGTTGCCATTAACTCTCTTGATTTTGAACCTTCTGTCAGTCTAGATTCAGTCTTATGTTGAACCATGTATCTGTCCCATTTCCAATAATGAGCCTGAGTGTGACTTGTTAGTCTGTCCAGATCTAATAACCGCCCTTGACTTCGATCTATCTGTTTGCCCAAATCAGAGTAGTATGTCTGAAATTTCTGTCAGTCCTGTTTTAGTTACTGATTTTGGTTGTGAAATGTCAACCAGTCCAGTTTCTGTCAATGAGTCTAGCTGTGAACTGTCAACCCAATCAGTGTTTGCCAATGATTCCAGTGTTGAACTGTCTGCCAGTGAGGTCTCAGTTAACTTATCTGATTCTATGGCAGCTGCCAATTCTACTTCAGTCAATGCTCTTGGTGATGAACTGTCTGTCCATCCAGTTTCAGTTAGTGATCCTGTTTATGAACTTTCATCCTGTCCAGTTTCAGTCAGTGAACCTATTGATGAATTTGTGTTCCCTGCCACGGTCCCTGAGACTGTGAATGCACTGTCTGTATTGTCTGTCTCTGCACTCCCTAGGTCCCAGTCCCTGCCGTGGTCTTCTGCCCTGTCTGCTCCGCACTGGTGGGCTCCTGCTCTGTCTGCTCTGCCATGGAGGTCTTCTGCCCTGTCTGCTCCGCACTGGTGGCCTCCTGCTCTGTCTGCTCCACCGTGGAGGTCTTCTGCTCCATCTGCTCCACCGTGGTGGTCTGCTGTCTGGCTCTGGTGGTCTTCTGCTCCGTCTGTTCCGTCTGCTCTGCCCTGATTTCCAGCTTCGCTGGTTCTGCCCTGGCTCCTTGCTCTGCCAGTTCCATCATGGTTCCCTGCTCCGCCCTGGCTTCCTGCTTCACCGGCATCACCATGGTTCTCTGCTCTGCCCTGGTTCCCTGCTCCGCCTTGGCTTCCTGCTTCACCGGCATCACCATGGTTCTCTGCTCTGCCCTGGTTCCCTGCTCCGCCTTGGCTTCCTGCTTCACCAGCATCACCATGGTTCTCTGCTCCGCCCTGGTTCCCTGCTCTGCCCTGGCTTCCTGCTTCACCGGCTTCACCATGGTTCTCTGCTCCGCCCTGGCTTCCTGCTTCACCGGCATCACCATGGTTCTCTGCTCCGCCCTGGTTCCCTGCTCCGCCTTGGCTTCCCGCTTCACCGGCATCACCATGGTTCTCTTCTCCGCCCTGACTTCCTGCTTCGCCGGTTCCACCTGGGTGCCCTGCTCTGCCAGCATTGCCTCAGTCCCCGGTCTCTCCACTTCCACGTGGACCTGGCCCTCCGTCCCTCCCCCGGTTCCGCCTCCACTCCACCACCCTCCTGGATTTTGAGATAGGAGCGTCTGGAAGCCGCTCCTTGGGGGGGCTATGTCACGAATCCAGTCTATGAACTTCCGTTCACTCACCACCAGAGGTCACTCGCTCACCACATGGACTCTCACATTACACAGACTGTTACACTTTACTTTGGACTACATTTCCCATCTGCCATTTCCCTAATCATATGGTCACCTGAAACCAATCACACACGCTACATAACACCCACTCAGTTCCTGCTCATATGGCCGAGTATTGTTCAGCATTTATCGCTCACCGTGTGATAGCTGCATTATGGAGCCAGTTTATTCTGAGTGTCTAGTTTAGTCTAGTCTTGCCTTGCCTGTTTTCCCGTGTCTAGCTCTTGCTCTTTGCTCTTTGCCTGCTGTTTCGGACTCTGTCTGCACCTCGCTTGCCTCGCCCTGTTGGATATTGTTCGCCAATCAAAGACCCACGCTTGCCCTAGGATTACTCTTTGTCTTGCCTGTGTTATACCTGTTTGCCATTATTGAATCCATGTCTGTTTCATGATCACGTCTCTGAATAAAGCTTTGCACATGGATCCGCACGCCTCTTGTCTCGTCGGTTCCGTAACAATAATGGGTTTATTTCTTACAAACACAAAGCTTTTAATTTCATAAGATATTAATTGATGGACTGGAGTGGAGTGGATTACTTGTGGATTACTGTGATGTTTTTATCAGCTGTTTGGACTCTCATTCTGACGGCACCCATTCACTGCAGAGGATCCATTGGTGAGCAAGTGATGTATTGATACATTTCTCCAAATCTGTTTTGAAGAAGAAACAAACTCATCTACATCTTGGATGGCCTGAGGATGAGTAAATGTTCGGCAAATGTTTATTTTGGGTGAACTATTTCTTTAAAACACAACTGTATCAATATGTTATTACGTTGTGATTCATTCATAGATAGCCACACTGGGAGGTACAATGTGCATTTTATTAGCAAAGTACAAGGTGTCCAGTACTATTGCACCATTCAATCACATCAGTTTACTCAGTGCTGACATACACTTCCTCTTTCTGTTTCCCATATCAGTCAACGCAAGACTCTAATTCATATGGCGACCCTGCTGTTCTCACTGTCTGAATCCCAGACCTCAAGCTTCCTACGCAATCACCAAAACACACATGCACGCACACACACACACACACACATACACATTCACGCACGCACGCATGCGCGCACGCACACACACTCATACACACAGTATAATTGACTAGAGGGCGTAAAGACAGAGGGCAGTCATCAGCAGTGATGGGCCTGTAAATGTGCCGTAACCCCGAGGTCAAAATTGCTCCATTTTGGAAATTAATTTTCCACAAGCAATTAGTTTGTTTCTTTTCAGATTTTTTTTTCTTTTTTCTGAAAGCATGAAATGATTCAGCACAGAAATTATGCATTTAATAGCACCAATCAGTTACTCACAGAGTTTTAAAGGACTGCAGTTGATTTAAAGTTAAATAAAGGTTTAATTATGCCATACTGCTCCAACAGTTGCATCCGGCCCATTAGGCTATATTTTGTGACTCGTGTCATAGTTATGAATGTGCCTATTATAATTGGCTCGTTCCTAAAAGTTGCATTAAAAATGAGACTTCAGTGGCGAATTATAATATGAAAAACGGCAGTCTGCTTTCAATTTAGTGTCTAATTTAGTGTCATTCTCTTTATCAAAAGAGCTCATGAGTCAAACCAGCAAATTTGATGATGAAAAAGAAAATAAATAAGCAAAGTATGAAAGTGCAAAATATTATCAGTGTTATTTTAGTATCACTGAGATACTATTATCATTTTTATTAATATTTTAAGTTTTATAATTTCCGTTTACATTTGAACTTTTTGTGGGTTTTTTTCCCCCATCTATATAGTTTTTATTATTTTTTATTATCATTTTGGTTTTAGTTATTTTAGTACATCTAGTTAAACTAGATGAAATAAGAATCAATAGAATTGGCAATTAATGAGAATGGTCAATTAATACGTTTCTTTTTTATTAAGTAAAAATAAATAACTTTTTAAAAATATTTCATTTCACTTTAATTAATGTTTATTTTATGTATGTTATTTTTATTTATTTATTTTGGTTATATATTACAGAATAAGTATATATTTTGTAATACATTACAATGCTATACTATACAAATATATATTTGAGTCAAAGACAAGACATCCCATTTTGGTATCCGCATTAAATTGAATTCACAAAAGTGAGTTTATGTACACAAAGAGCATATTAAATGCAAGTAAAATAACTTCTGTGGAAATAAAATGTCAAAAAGTGGGTGAAGTAATGTTTCATTGCCCTTCAGCATAATATATATGTAAAAAAAAAAAAAAAGAAAAAGAAAGAAAAGAAACCGCATACATATTCTGACTTGTATATATTAAAATATATGAAAGGAAAAGTGATGCAGAATTTTATTATATTGTAATTAATATTTTGATTATTTTTTGCTCAGAAAATAATTGAAGTAAACAGGACACATATACGAAAAAAATATACTATATATATATATATATTTATATATATATATATATATATACATACATACATACAATTGCCATTCATTATGGATTGAATGTGGCCCTCTTGATTGTAAAGTTGAGTGGCTCTTTATTTTCTGTGTAGCTGAGGAGGGCTATCACAATGAACGTGTGATTCTACATTAGATGTTTTAAATTGTGAAGAGCATTTTTTGCCGCCTCTGTAGCCCACTCTGATTTTTGATGCAATGTTGGATGCATTAGTACCTCTATGCTTTCCAAACCCCCAACCACCCATTCCTGCCAAACAAGAGCCATTTTGTCAATTACGTTCTTCCAGAGTCACTTTAGCTAAATTCACACTTCACAGCTAATTAAGAAGAGCGCTGTGCTCTCGTGTGCCGTGTGCGTGGTAAGAGAGTCACATTTTGCATGCCAATGCAATATGCTCAAGCCTTTCTTTTTGTTTTCCACTGAAAACATCTAAATAGCACCAAAATGGAGCTAAATCAATGCTATGTTGTTAAAACATTAGTTAAATTGCAAAATAGTGCACAACAAGATCAGGAATATGCAATATGAAACTATTTTTATTTTAAATGCCGGTTCTTCTGTTACCCTAACCAAGAACGTGTGTTGTTAACAGCCATGTTGCTCTATAAACCACTTTATTCACACTCGATTCAAGGTTTAGTCATCTACATAGTGTCATTAGGTTGGGATTGTGATGCAGACGCTCTCCGGATATCCTATTGGCCGATATTTTTCTGCTGTTGGCTCTTCAGCTTATTAGCGCTGACGCATTTGTGGAGTATCTGGAACTCAGCAGCCCTCCGCCCTCCAGAATCATTTCCTTTTGTCTTTATCTTCTGACAGTGCTCATACATTTTGCGTGTAATCGCATGAGCTAATATCTAACTGCTATGCACAGCTTCCCGAAACAATATTAGTTAATCAGTCCTTCTTTGCCCAGAGCACAGTAGTTACATCTACTGCGTGTGTTACACAGAGTGATCTCAAATGTAGAAATTTAGAAAAAAGAAATTTGCATAATAATGTTCTTAAAATTTCCACTCCAACTTGGAATGCATTAAAAAATGTCAATTTCAGAAATGCATGAAAAACCACAAATATTTTATTCATTTAAAAATACCTTATAAAATATAAAAGATATAAACAGTTTAAAAAGGCAAAAAGTTACAGATTACATATCAAATTAATATTTAAAATATCTATCTATCTATCTATCTATCTATCTATCTATCTATCTATCTATCTATCTGTGATGTGCATGTATGTATATGTGTGTATATAATAGTTATTGTTCTTGTTTTATTTGCACATATTTCATGAAACGTCTGTTGTTTCTATTCAATTAAATATATGAAGTATATTTAGATACAATTCTACATATTTTATTTATTAATTACTTCTAAAATATGAAAGTTTTATATATATATATATATATATATATATATATATATATACACACACACGCACACACACACACACACACACACACACACACACACACACACGTTCGTTTTTGTGAAAAGTGGGGACATCCCATAGGCGTAATGGTTTTTATACTGTACAAACTGTATGTGCTATTGCCCTACACCTACCCTACACCTAAACTTAGCCCTCACAGGAGACTTTCTGCTACTTCAGATTTTCAATACACTCCATTCTGTGTGATTTATAAGCATTTTGAAAAGTGGGGACATGAGGTAATGTCCTGAAAAGTCACCTTCTCCTTGTAATACCTACAATACCTTTGTTATTATACAAATCTATGTCCTGACTTTTCACAAAAATGCGTACACACACACACACACACACACACACACACACACAAGCACACACACACACACACACACACACACACACACACACACACACACAGTGCATTCAGAAAGTATTCAGACACCCTTCACTTTTTTCAATTTTGTTACGTTGCAGCCTGATACTACAATTGTTTAAAATCTTTTCCTTTTTTTTTCCATTTTTTCACACTCATAATGACAAAGTGAAAACAGAATTTTAGAAATGTCTGTAAATTAAAAAAACAAAACAAAACAAACAAAAAAAAAAAACCAAACTGAAATATCACATTTACATAAGTATTCAGACTCTTTGCAACAACACTTGTAATTTAGCTCAGGTGCCTCCCATTTCTCTTGATCATTGCTGAGATGTTTCTACAACTTGATTGGAGTCCACCTGTGGTAAATTAAATTGATTGGACATGATTTGGAAAGGCACACACCTCTCTGTAAAAGGCCTCATAGCTGATAATGCACATTAGAGCAAAGCCCAAGCCCTGAGGTCAAAGGAACTGCCTGTAGAGCTCAGAGACAGGATTGTATCGAGGCAGAGATCTGGGGAAGTCTACAAAAATATTTCTGCTGCACTGAAGGTTCCCGAGAGCACAGTGGCTTCCATAATTCTCAAATGGAAGAAGTTTGGCACAACCAGGACTCTTTCAAGAGCTGGCCTCCTGGCCAGACTTAGCAATTGATGGAGAAGGGGCTTGTCTAGACTGGTGACCAAGAACCTGATGGTCACTCTAGTTGAGCTCCATGATCATATATGCAGATGGGAGAAACCTACAGAAGGACAAACATCACTGCAACACCGATCTGGGCTTTATGGCGGTGTGACTAAACTCAACCCTCTCCTCAGTGAAGACACATGAAAACAAACTTGGAATTTGTAAAACAGCACCTAAAGGACCCTCAGACTCTGAGAAACAAGATTATCTGGTCAGATGAACCTCAATTCCAAACGTTATGTTTGAAGGAAACCAGGCACTGCTCATCACCTGCAGAGTACCATCCCAAAAGTAAAGTGTGCTGGTAACAGCCTCATGCTGTGGGGCTGTTTTTCAGCGGCAGAGACTGGGAGACTGGTCAGGGTTGAGGGAAAGCTGAATGGAGCAAAGTACAGAGACATCCTCAATGAAAACCTGTTCCAGAGCACTCAGGACCTCCGACTGGGCCGAAGGTTCACCTTCCAACATGACAATGACCCTAAGCACACAGCCAGTGCAACACATGAGTGGCTTAGGGCATAGCCACGGGAATGTTTTTTTGAGATGGGGGGACGGGATTGGAGGTTGGAGTCACGTGACGAGAGTGATGCGTCAAGACTGACACTCGGATCCAAAAGCGCAATTTTTGTTAACTTTCATCTCTTCCTGTAATATCAGTGAGTGTCTTTTATTGTTGCTTGGTTTTCATAACCCCCCCCAAAAAAAAACAAAACAATGAACCACAAACTAAGCATTCCTTTTAAATAAGGAAAAATACCTTATTTGGGTTACAATGCAATGCTATATCCATCTTATTCATTTTGTTGATGTTTAATATATGCGAATTTGCCATTGTACTATTTTATGGCTGATGTGTTTTGATTAATAAGATAATAATAAACCACAAACTACGATCATTTTAAGGTAGCCTAGGGGAAATCCATATTTATTTGTGTTAAACGTGGTTAAAACATATTCATTTTGTTAATAAAAGATCAAAGTTTAATATATATATGTCATTGTACTATTTTATTGTATAGCCAAGGTATTTTTTTTTTTTTACAATGTGGGTAACTTAGGCTACATCAGTCTTATTTGTTCTGTTCATAAAAGTTTTGTTTAATATAAGCGAGTAAGCGACTTTGTCATTGTAGCATTGCTGATGTTGTGTGTGTGTGTTTTTTTTCATTAAGAGTAATACCGAATCAACCTTAAGCATTAATTTTGTTTCAAGAATAGGAAAGATCTTACGATAAAGATCAAAATAAGCGCTACAGACGTGAGAATGCGAGATCTGTTGCTGCGGAGTTAAATGCTCTCGCTCTTTCTCTGCTGTCTCTTTGCTATGTCTGTAGAAATGGACGTTAATTCTTAATTTGGGTACGGCACAGACATTTTACAGGTAATAATATAATCAAAACATCATGGCAACAAATTATTTTTTAATCAGTTTAATAAGTTGAAAAGACTTTCACAGTCAATTTGATTCAACTTAACATGTTTAACCATCTTGCATCTTGTCATATGCAGGCTTAGGCTACTTTTTTTCAATGAATTTTAATGAATATACAAATAAATAAAATGAATTTTATTTATTTTTTGTTACAAATTGTTCATTCGTTTAGTTTTAACACCGCACCCCCAACCGCAACAAGCTTTGCACACCTGGATTGGGAGATTTTCTGCCATTCTTCTTTGCAAATCCTCTCAAGCTCGGTCAGGTTGGTCTCTCTACCCCTACTTCCCACGGTAATGGCTTAGGGACAACTCTGTGAATGCCCTAGAGTGTCCCTGCCAGAGCCCTGACTTGAACCCTATCAAACATCTCTGGAGAGACCAACCTGACCGAGCTTGAGAGGATTTGCAAAGAATGGCAGAAAATCCCCCGATTCAGGTGTGCAAAGCTTGTTGCGTCATACCAAAAGAGACACGAGGCTGTAATTGCCAAAGGTGCTTCAACTAAGTGCTGAGTAAAGGGTCTGAATACTTATATAAATGTGATATTTCAGTTTTTTCTTTTAAAAGGGGTGGTTGACTTTTTTTTTTTTTCTTTCTAGGCTTGATTGTGTTTCTGGGGTGCAGTCTAGCGTGTTAATACTTCATTTGAAAAAAAAAAAAAAAAAAAAAAAAAAAACATTATTTTTCACGTAATTTACCTTTATTCCACACCGCTCTGTCCCTTCTCCGATAAATGCGCTGATCATTTCCTGCTTTTATGAAGCCCCTCCTTCAGAAATACGCAATGGGCTCAGGTTGGTTAGCTGGTCCAGTGTGTTGTGATTGGCTAAACCGCCTCTAGTGCGCATCTAAAAATCACGCCCCTCACCTCAGCGGCATGTGCTCCGGTTGTATTGTAAACAATGGCGTCGTCTATATTGCTTTATTAATGAGCTAAAACGCCTCATTAAAACACGCCCCCACATGTCTACATCACAATGTGGAAATATTTGCGTAATGCCACCCAAATGTGCATGCAAAGAAAGAAGGGGTGGCTTCAGTAACCGCAGTAGTGTTGATGCAGCCATGTCAGAGAGATGCTGTGTGTTTCTATGCGAAAGCAAAAACACTTTATTTGGCCTTCTGAAAGTAGATGCAATTAGAAATCATTGATTAAGATTTGTTTACAACAGAACAGCACAACCCAAATGTTCGAATTTGTGCAGTGCATTTTATGGACGACAGTTTCGTGAACCTAGGAGAGTACAAGGCTTGCTGTGCACGAAGGCTATTTCTAAAAAAAAAAGGGTCAATTCCAACTTTGCTATGACAATCTGGCGCTTCTGAATCAGCGACTGTAAGTATGTTTTGTTATTAGTTTAAGTATTTGTTATTGACTGTTCAAATGCAGAGTTTTGCATGTAACGCGTTGTGTGTGTGTGTGTGTGTGTGTGTGTGTATGTGCGGGGAACAGGGTCACATCACAGCAGAGTGTACAGCCCATCAGAAAACATCTTAACCGCGGCTTGTGTACTGCAAATACATACGAGCATCATCACTGTGTCTGTCACGCGACTCTGTTCCCCTTTCGGGATTGAACTGATGGTAAAACTAATTTGAAAGCTGAAGCTCGCGATTATGGTAAGGGGCGTTACATTTCTGACACGTGCTTGTGGTGTTCGGCCAGTCACAATGCACTGGGTCAGCTGGCCAATCAGAGCAGACTGTCCTTGTCGGAAGGAGGGGCTTTGTAGAAAATTACACGTTTGAGAGAGGCAGGGCATAGAAGAACTACAATAATGTACAGTATTTGAAAAAATAATGTGTTTTTTGAACATTAAAGCATGTCAACATATACTGTTACACCAAATACACAAAATAATGATCTTTAAAATAGCATCATATGACCCCTTTAATATACGGTTTTATCCTGATGAAAGCTTTAAGACGGTACGGCAATCGCACGCGCGTCCATGTTTAACGCTTCTCATAGCTATGTGAAAATAAGTGTATAAATGGAACAGTTCATTGTTGGAGCTAAGCTAATGATCTGAATGAGAGAGAGATAGAGAGAAAGAGATGCAGAGCTTGTGGCGGATGCGAGAAACAGGATTGAGAACCGCTGCTTTAGAACATTTTGTGAATCCATTAGAATCGTTAGAAGACAGAATCGTGATTCATATATGAATAGATTTTTACGTGCACCCCTAGTTTTCTCTTCCTCTTCTCTAAAGCAGCACAACATGGCCTCGCCCCTTTTGCTGCATGTTCCCGGGGGCGGGGTTTATCTGGGTTCGTGACGTAACGAACCCGGGAAGTAGCTCGTTGTAGTTTCTACGAGCCCTTATTGTAAGCATTAAACTGCCAGAATTTTAAAAGACGATATCTCCATTTGCATTGAACTTTCAGCGCCACAACTTTTCAGAAATCGTTTGTGCTTAAACAGTGTGCAATGTTGCTATCTAACGTTAAAAAAGTGAAATCGCAATAAACCACCCCTTTAATAAATTTACAGACATTTCATCGGCGCCGATAGCCTCCTGGTTAGTGCGCCGGCGTAAAGCGCAAATGTGCTCACGGCGACACGACTTCGATTCCCGTCTCGATGTCCTTTGTTGATCCTGCTCCCTTCTCTCTCCACCCGGTGCTTTCCTGTCATTTCTCTACTGTCCAATAAAGCATAAAAGCCCATAAAAATAACTTTTAAAAAATTACATATATTTCTAAAATTCTGTTTTCACTTTGTCATTATGAGGTACGGAGTGTAGATTAATGAGAAAAAAAAAAAGAATTTAAACAATTATAGTATCAGGCTGCAACATAACAAAATTGAAAAAAGGGGGCCTGAATACTTTCTGAATGCACTGTGTATATATATATATATATATATATATATATATATATATATATATATATATATATATATATATATATATATATTCACAGGTGCATCTCAATAAATTAGAATGTTGTGGAAAGGTTTATTTATTTCAGTAATTAATCGTTACGTCAACATAATGTAATATTTAGTATTTTCAAATCTAGGTGGCCCCCAAACCGAGATATGTACCGAACCGTGACATCTGTGTACCGTTCCACCCCTAATATACAGTGGGTACGGAAAGTATTCAGACCCCCTTAAATTTTTCACTCTTTGTTATATTGCAGCCATTTGCTAAAATCATTTAAGTTCATTTTTTTTCCTCATTAATGTACACACAGCACCCCATATTGACAGAAAATACACAGAATTGTTGACATTTTTGCAGATTTATTAAAAAAGAAAAGCTGAAATATCACATGGTCCTAAGTATTCAGACCCTTTGCTCAGTATTTAGTAGAAGCACCCTTTTGATCTAATACAGCCATGAGTCTTTTTGGGAAAGATGCAACAAGTTTTTCACACCTGGATTTGGGGATCCTCTGCCATTCCTCCTTGCAGATCCTCTCCAGTTCTGTCAGGTTGGATGGTAAACGTTGGTGGACAGCCATTTTTAGGTCTCTCCAGAGATGCTCAATTGGGTTTAAGTCAGGGCTCTGGCTGGGCCATTCAAGAACAGTCACGGAGTTGTTGTGAAGCCACTCCTTCGTTATTTTAGCTGTGTGCTTAGGGTCATTGTCTTGTTGGAAGGTAAACCTTCGGCCCAGTCTGAGGTCCTGAGCACTCTGGAGAAGGTTTTCGTCCAGGATATCCCTGTACTTGGCCGCATTCATCTTTCCCTCGATTGCGACCAGTCGTCCTGTCCCTGCAGCTGAAAAACACCCCCACAGCATGATGCTGCCACCACCATGCTTCACTGTTGGGACTGTATTGGACAGGTGATGAGCAGTGCCTGGTTTTCGCCACATATACCGCTTAGAATTAAGGCCAAAAAGTTCTATCTTGGTCTCATCAGACCAGAGAATCTTATTTCTCACCATCTTGGAGTCGTTCATGCGGGCTTTCATGTGTCTTGCACTGAGGAGAGGCTTCCGTCGTCCCACTCTGCCATAAAGCCCCAACTGGTGGAGGGCTGCAGTGATTGTTGACTTTCTACAACTTTCTCCCATCTCCCGACTGCATCTCTGGAGCTCAGCCACAGTGATCTTTGGGTTCTTCTTTACCTCTCTCACCAAGGCTCTTCTCCCCCGATAGCTCAGTTTGGCCAGACGGCCAGCTCTAGGAAGGATTCTGGTCGTCCCAAACGTCTTCCATTTAAGGATTATGGAGGCCACTGTGCTCTTAGGAACCTTAAGTGCAGCAGAAATTTTTTTGTAACCTTGGCCAGATCTGTGCCTTGCCACAATTCTGTCTCTGAGCTCTTCAGGCAGTTCCTTTGACCTCATGATTCTCATTTGCTCTGACATGCACTGTGAGCTGTAAGGTCTTACATAGACAGGTGTGTGGCTTTCCTAATCAAGTCCAATCAGTATAATCAAACACAGCTGGACTCAAATGAAGGTGTAGAACCATCTCAAGGATGATCAGAAGAAATGGACAGCACCTGAGTTAAATATATGAGTGTCACAGCAAAGGGTCTGAATACTTAGGACCATGTGATATTTCAGTTTTTCTTTTTTAATAAATCTACAAAAATGTCAACAATTCTGTGTTTTTCTGCCAATATGGGGTGCTGTGTGTACATTAATGAGGAACTTCAATGAACTTAAATGATTTTAGCAAATGGCTGCAATATAACAAAGAGTGAAAAATTTAAGGGGGTCTGAATACTTTCCGTACCCACTGTATATATATATATATATATATTATATACTATTTATACACTACCAGTCAAAAGTTTTTGAACAGTAAGATTTTTAAAGGGATAGTTCACCCCAAAATGCAAATTCTGTCATTAATTACTCACCCTCATGTCATTCCAAACCCGTAAAACCTTCGTTCATCATTGGAACACAAATTAAGATATTTCTGATGAATTCCGAGAGCTCTCTGACCCTGCATAGACAGCTAGGATCCTTACACGATCAAGGCTCAGAAACATAGCAAGGACATTGTTAAAATAATCCATGTGACATCAGTGTTTCAACCGTAATTTTACAAAGCTACAAGAATACTTTTTTTTTGCTCACAGAAAACAAAAATAACAACTTAGTTCAACAATTCATCTCCTCCGCTTCACCCTATAGCACCAATTTTGAGAGTATCACATACGTAAACAACATATGTATGCGGATACTTTGTTTACGCTTTGATCTGCACGTAAACAACGTATCCGTGTACATACGTTGTTTACGTATGTGATACTCTCCAAAAGTATGTGATACTGGTGCAGTTAGTGTGACGTACAGTAAATCCATGGTAAATGATGGTGATTTGTATATTGATAAGCCTTCTGACTATCGTTGTGCACAATGTTTCTTCTGTTTGTCAGCGCTGTTTCATCTGGCTTTAAACTAGTTTAAATCACTGAGTCATTTGTGTTGTTTGCTGAATCAAGCGCTTCACACTGGATCTCACATCGCTGTTTAGTGCTTGTGTGACCAAGACTTGTCAGCGAGTAACACATCTGCTCTTAAGGTGCTTTCACACCTGTAGATCGATTGCTTTGTTCCGAAACAGGGATTAAAATTATTACAATGTTGCTTTTTATTGTTGGTGCGGTTCGCTTTCACATGGCAAAGTTTCTAAACGGACCAAAATTGTTAATACAAGTCACATGCGAGTAAACTGTCAAAGTTCCACAGTTTATTTTCCGGAATACCGCTCATAGCTGTCATCCGTCAGGATGGAACGACAACAGCTTTGAGGGCTTATTGTTAGGATTTTGTAGCTGTCGTTATATTAATTTATCATTTTGAGCAGGAGTCCAGGATTCGTCTGGAAAACATCGTTAAAATCCACCTACTATGAAAAAGAACGGCATTATAAAATGAAAAGATCTGCTCACCCACAGACATCGTCTATTGCTTTTCACGGAACTTACGTAATTACCCATCATACATTGTGAAATAGCCTGGTTCGTTGGTCCGTTGGATCGGATTGCATTCTCACTACAACCGACCCGCTCCAGAGTTCATTTTCAATCGAGCCGAGACCACCTCGTTCAGATGATTGTTTTGGCGCGGATACGAGCACAATTGCCGTGTTCACATATGCCCAAATGAACCGAGCTAAGGGGGGAAACGCGCCAGGTTCCAAAACAACGGGCCAGGTGTAAAAGCACACTTAAACTTGCACTGTGCTGCCACTTGAACTTTGAGTCGAGCTGATAAACGGTCCGTGTGGCGTGATTCAAATGAGTAGCGCTGTTTCGTTCCGCTTTTAGAGCATAAATACTATATCGAAGATTTATCAAACTCCTGATATCGTTTTATCGAGGAAAATTATATTGCGATAATTATTATTATCGTTTTATCACCCACCCCTTTATATAAATTAATTTACAAATAACTTCTAAAATTTCAAAAAGTAAAAAAGGTTATATATATTAAACTATATAAAATATTGTAAAATATTGATATAGTTTTTAATATAAAAAATATAGTTTTATAGGTCCATACATATAAAACTTATTGTGCTTTTTTTTTTTTTTAAATTATTTGCACATATTCCATGAAAAATCTGTTGTTTCTATTCTATTACATTCTCTTGTTTGTTGTACCTGTAATTTTCTGGCTCCGAATGGCTCCATGAGGGGACATTGTGTTGCGTGTGTCTTGCTGAAGTGCAACACAGGTCACATGACCTCTATTACAGTCCTTTAGTTTCTTTGTACTTTTCACGCCTCCTGGCCATTACACTGCCTGCTGTTTTCCCACAACATGGTTTTATCTCTCTAATACAGCATGCTGGACAGACACAGCCACATTTTATGATGAATTATTAATTTATTTAGATAAAATTATTTATTTAGAGCCACCGAAACATGTCAGTCATGCTCTCTGCATTGAAAATGCTTCACCAAAGCACATTAAAACATCTCTTGTGTAAATTGAACGGTGGTTAAACGCAGAGGTGAATTACACATATTAGCTCCAGGCTCATGTGTCGCTAAACACTGGACTGAACAATTGAGGAATTAGAAGAGCAATGAGCGCATATCTACTTTGATCTGTGTGTTTTATTAATATTTAAACAAAGCTTTGTGGAAGGTAGAAGTACACAGTGATCCAAACAATTATCTTCACATAAGATACAAAAGCTTGTATCAAGTGGGAACAACTGGCTCAAGGCAACCCTTAGAGCAAATGATATATATTTTTTTAATTAATAATTGAAAATTGACAGGGAAAACAATTTAAAAAAGTGTATATATACAGTGGTGTGAAAGATTGTTGGCCCTCTTCCTGATTTTTTATTTTTTTGCATGTTTGTCACATTTTAATGTTTCAGATCATCAAACAAAATTAAATATTAAATGAAGATTTTTTTTTTTTTTTTTTTTTTTATGAAGGGAAAACAAAATCCAAACCCACATGGCCCTGTGTGAAAAAGTGTTAAACATTTGGCTGTATCTGTCATTGCCATCACCTCAGCTTCAAAAAGTCTGTAAACAATAGTAAACACTGCCGTTATCGGAAAAATAAAATGAAATTTTGATGTCCCAGCACACACACTGTTTTAAACAACCTTGTCAATATCATATCAGATGTACACAATCGTACAATTGAAACCCAAATCCATGAAGTAGTCCCAGACAAAGCCTGGTGAAAGCGTTGGGCGTTAAGAGATGAGCCATCACCTGGATCTACATCCTGCTACAGATGGTGTGCTATTTATTGAAAAGTCTCCCCGAACCTCCGTTACCCACAACAGGTTCCGTCTGAATATGCCAGTACGCTGCGTTAATACCCTCTGGATCCCATCCAATCCGCTTGTCCAATCTCCCATCTAAATATACGGTACTTTCAACTCAAGTTTTTAGAATTGTGCTCGGCTAGTTTGACAGTGGAGATACAACAGAAAAGTTAAAATATGATATATATGGGTCAGAGACAAAATGGATTTTCAGGCATCAAAACAATGAAAGATCTGTTATGACAACTCTCTGAGAGTTTAGCATGGTAGTACACATGGCAGTGTTAATGTGTTTGGTCTTGGTGGAATAGATCTGCTGCTGTGGCAGAGCAAATACCGAGATTCGCTACTGTTAATACATCCACAGACATGCTGCTGTGTGCATGTAGGAAATACTGCTGCTCCACATATAACATATATGAATAACCCCCATATATAACATACATGAATCACCCCATTGCAGACCTATACAGGTGGAGCTGGGGGAGGTGGAGGGTTTCTGAAGCACGCTGCAATTGCTACGGCAAGCACTAGCAGAGAATTTGAATGTTGAGCGGCAAATTTGGCTGCTGATGTGAAAAGAAACCAATCAGCTGCATCATGTGAATTATGATGTCATTATGTGAGATTGAGTTTGACCTATCGGCCTTCACCATCTAGAGTTTCATGACAGAACTTTGGATTTTAATGCAGCTTTAAAATGTTTAAAACACTTTAGACACCCACTAAAATGTAATTAAGTGTAACAGTAGTTCATATCCCAAAACATCTCGACAGGCATATTTAAAACCAGAATCATTAGACTCTCTTGAAGGATCACAGTGCAGCCCCCAAAACTGATATTTTCTTCAATGCCTGTTTTCTTGGGAATACTGTTTTAATTGATAATCAATTGTCAACAACTTGTGTCTTGTCTGTCACTTAACCTCTTTCCAAGCAGACAGAATATCCATGCCAGATAAGATCTGAGAAAATGGAAAACACTTCTAATATTATTAGACAGACGTTTTAGTAGAACGCTTGAATGCTTTTCATTTAATTTGCTCACATTGCTTACGTCAGGTAAAACTGTGAGGATCACACTTCTTGGGATTTAAATGATGAATTATGTTGCAGTCCCTAAAAAAGTCAGTTTTATTAAAAAGTCAAATTTATTTCACTTTGGCACTTGAAGAAGATTATACCTATGTTTTCAGTGTTTATTTATTCATTTATAAATTCATTTTTACAGTTTTATGATAACCTATGTACATTTTGTCCTTTTTTCCCAAAATCAAAATGAGATTTTTTTTGAAAAAAGAAAAAATAGAGATATCAACTTACATGCCAACATTTCTTATATATTTTATTATATATATACATATATAATAAAATAAAAATAAAAAGTACAGAATTAAAAAGGTTGGAATGACCCAGGCGCAATAGACAAAGTTGATGTTAATTGAAGCAACAGTGTGAAATTGGCTAGATGCACTTTATTAATGAACCTCTGTGTGGCAGAAAAGGCTGTTTTGCCAAAAATAGAAGCTGAAACAGAAACAAAAACAATGCTGCATGGCAAAATGCAAACTTCACTCATTACCATGATGGCTATGTCTGCACTAGATTTAATAGCTTTGCTAAGGGTGCAAATTTGTTGCTAAACCTCATTGCTAATGCATGCTGGTTATTAGGAATACGAAGGCCGTAGGCTGTCAGAAAGTGCTTTTAACATCCACATGGGATTTACCTTCTACTCTGGAGTAGCTCACTTCTGTCAGGGGGAAAGGAACAATCTGGGACATCAAGTTTTAGAAAACTAACAAATTCCCCCCCCTGAATCTTCCATTTAAATTTGTAAAAGTGATTTATGATTGTAGCTCCACTCGTGGCACATGCATTTGCTTATTATGCAAATTGCAGGTCAGATGCCCCTGAAGTTTCTTTTAAGAAGGTAATCACATCTGAAAAGAATTTCAGTATTGGCGTGTAATTGTGTATTGGATGTTATTTGGAGATTTCATAACATCTCGTCCCATTGCTAACGGCAAAAACTCAATTACGCGGTCAGGACCGAGCGCTCCAGACTCCAGTGTGGCTTTAAACCAATTCCGTGTTTTGTCCATAAATTGTTGTCGTAAATTGATATCAGTGAAGCGGTAATTTTGTTCCGCGTATTGAACGCACATCGCAACTCACTGTTACAAAGGGGATCCGCGTTTCTGCTGCAACCTCTGATACCCCCAATGATTTCACATGGTTTGTATCCAGGCAACCCACAGCAACGTAATTATCATTCAAGTAGAGAAGCGTCCACTTTTTTTTCATTCCCCATCGTTTATGGATGCAACTACAAACAAAGGATTTACAAACCCTGTCACATCCCACTAAAAGCACCTAAAATAGCTACAAGGCGAGAACATACTCTTCTAATGTTTCACTGACTTCCGCTCGTATCGAGATTGAACTTGCACGACACGCTCCGTGGCGTATTTACAGCCAATTATATTTAATGGAGTCTTCTCATGGATTGGCGTTGAAAGAAATTCGTCAAACTTCCTTGTTTAATCTAGTCTGTTTTGTTTGAATGCGACTAAAGCGAGAACGCCATGTCAACAAAGTAGACTGATAGTATTAGTCCACGGTAATAACATTTCAGGCACGACACACATATTGGGTTTTGTGTGTAGATCATATCACGATCTCGCATCCTGGACAAACGGATCATCCTCATTATGTTTCCAGGCTCTATTAGCCTCCATTCTCAGTTTCCAGGTGTTTTCCTGGAGCACAACACACCCGTGATCTTCATTTCTCCAGTATGGACCAGTCCAACAGGTCGTAAAGTGTGTTTCAGAGCTGCAACTCAAATATATTAGCCTAAGCATGGCTCATTTGGCAACTGGAGTTGGTGTGCATCTTTGCGCTGCATCAGGTCGTGGGCGGTCACATCCTGATTACACAGAGTTGAGTAAACACATCAGCAGATGCATCACTCAGTATTGGGGTTAGGATGTTCCGTACATAAAAACACAAAGACGTGCACACATTACCAGAAACATATCATGAGGAGCACGAGAGGGTGGAGTAAATAAAAACGAAGGAGAAAAAAAGTACAGTTGAGCCGCGCACTAGTGCAAGAGTTGTATTAGACTTACATCATGAACAACACGGTGTTCCCAGACTCCCCATCTATTGTTGTCGACTCAACGCCACAACCAGAAGCTCTCAGAGCGGCAATCCTTAATCAAGCCAGGACGAATAAAAACACACACAATTGCTGTTGCTCAGAGCGCGGCCACCACAGGAGCTAATAATGGGAAAATTAATGGAGAAAAATGTGGAGTGGATGATGACAGCTCTCATGGAACACGCCGCATTAAATCACTACAGAACACACTATGTGTTTACACATTAAAGGAAAAGATCACAATGGAACAGTACTAAGCTATAAAATCCACTTTCCAGCCTTGTTCGGGCTGTAATTGTTTCTCAGCGTGACATCCGTGAAGGAACATTTGCTCTTTACGTGATAAAACTCACGATTGAGGAAAGTTTCAGGTTTAAGATCTATCATCTCTATCTGTGTTGATTACTACAGTAAATCATAGATGTCTACAGAGATTTTTTTTTTTAACCTATTAAACCTATTTATTTGAAACTGTTTTCAATGTCCATTAAGATACAGCAGAAGGTGCATGGAGAAGATAGATAAGAACTTAGAAATCATTTCAAATAATATGCATAATATAATTGCATTACAACAGTTTTTTTTTTTTTTAAATATGGAAAAAAAGCTATTTTTAAATTAGCTATTTTTTTTCTATATGCCATATTTTTGCAAATGCATTTCCTTGGACTCGCAGTGTGTCAAACGGTTGCTTTAAATGCTTGGCATTGGTAAAAACAAATGTTTCCAAACTATTTTGGAGCCTGTTCCTCTTTGTAAGCTCAGAAATGTTGATTTAGATGAGAATGTAATTACCTCAGAACCCTGTTATTTGTCAAGAGTTGGTAATTGGATCAAATTTTCCATCCAAAGTACAATATGTATATCGCCTATGACGGTATTTCCTGCAGGGTTCCAATTTGGACGGCAGTAAGTGATAAAAAAATTACCTCACATCCCTATGAAAAACAATTACCATCTAAATAGGCCTTACGGTTATACACAGTGGACAGCGCTCTTAATTTGTATTCTCCAAACGGATGTTAAGAGCATCTGTCTTACTGAAACAAGAATCCAACAAGTGTAGTCGTTTATGGATTATGGATGGATTATGGACCGGGTCAATACTGGGGTCAGTCCCTCAGGGCCTTTAAGAGTAAGGGGCCTTCAGCTGAGAGGCCCATAGCATCCCCACACCTGCAAACAAGCCACTGCGTATGTAAAATTTATATAGATAGATGGACAAGACTTAAATGTATGCCAGAATTTAGTCATCGTTTAAGATAGTATGCTGTCTTTAAAGGCAGCCGTCTATGTAGGCAGCGAGGCAGCTCACTAAGCTTTCAATCAGAATTAGGGGCCGTTCACACAGAATGCATCTTTGCATCTAAAACGTGAGATTCAGAGCTCAGAAATGGTTTTAAAACGAGTTTATCGCAGAATGTCTTCTCCGCCATGTTGCTTTAACGAGTTCACCCTTACATCTAATCTGATAGCAAATAGTAAGCATATTTTGGCGTGCTGTCCTGGGGGAGGGCTCCGAGCCTGAAATATGGCCCGACCCCAGAGAACTCCCCCTATCCCTAATATGGGATAAAAATAGATTAGGAGTGAGGAGTTGGGGTGGAGGAGGGATGCCGTACAACTGTCGTAAGACAGAGGTAGGTAGGCTGCATATATATACGTATTGTGCTAGTTAGGATGGTTAGCTAAATGAGTTGCACCTGTGCCAAATTGGTTGATTATCTGATTGTGCTCCTCCCGAACCTTTTTAATAAAACATGTCAAATAAAACCATTGCCATGCCAACTTGCTACTGTAAATAAAAGCTTGCAACGCCTCTGGTGTCTTCTGATTGGTCCACTGTTTTGCAACTGACATGATGAGCGGCGCTGTGTGTAAAAGTTGAAGTTCTTTTAACTTGACACGGCATCGTAAAAACGTGGCAAGATGCTGCACAAGAAGAAAATGTGTGAACGACCCCTTATGGTGTAGCACTAGCTGTCCCTCAGATTTTCAGAAAGGAATTACCAAAAAATTACAAGAATATAGTAATAAATATCTTTTAGTTCATATGGTTCATATGGATTATGGATTTATTAATATGCATAAACATAACTATATTCATAATTCTTTAATAATTTTGTATTTTATTACATATTATATAATGATCAAATAATCATTAATCATTTATCATAGATATTTATTAGATAATGATCAATAATATCATAGATAATCTTTACTAATCAATATCTTTGTGTATACACTAAATATATTTTAGATAATGTTAAAAAGTTAATTCATTTGGAAAAAAAGGGTTATAGATATTTATCAAGTATAATGATCAATAAAATCTTCATTAATCATTTTATTTATGTATAAATAAATGTTAGATAATCATCAAATAGTAAATAATTTAGAAAAATAAATTTATCGGATATTTATCAAATAATTATCAATAATATCATAGATAATCTTTGTATATGTACTAAATAAATATTAGATAATGATTAAATAGTAAATAATTTAGAAAAATAAGTCTAGAAAAAATAAAAATAAATCATAAATGTTTATCATAGATAATGATCAGTAATATCATATAATCTTCATTAATCATTTTTATGTATATATACTAAATAAATATTAGATAATGATCAAGAATTTTGAGAAATATTAAATATATTTATATTATATTCATCATAGATAATGATCAGAGATTTTCCAAAAAATGTCTAAAAGTAAGTCTTCATAAATCTTTAATCATAATGTCTGTGTGTATAAATATACAGTAGATTACATAATGATCATCATTCATTTAGAAAAATAATTTTTTTTATCAAACCATAGATGATGATCAAAGATATATTAAAAATGTATAAAAACAATCCTCATTCATCTTTAATTACCTTTGTGTGTGCATACTAAATAAATATTAATGATCAAAGAATCATTTATATAATGAAGAAAAAATAATAGAAAATGTAGAGAAAATAAAATGTATATTTAAATACAAATAATTCAATTTCTAGCTTCAGATTTATATATTTTTATTATTTGACACATTCTGATATTATAATGGCATGGCGTAAACGCAGCTTCATTTGTTTTGAATGGGAATGCTGAGAGACAGCGTTCTGCAGGTGTTACAGAGCTGGTGGCTTTGTTCGTGTGCTGAGGTGACAGCAGCACCTGTTGGGACAGTTTAATATCCTCTCTCGCCACAGAGCTCTGCTGAGAAGAGACGGCACAGGACACGGCTAATGTGGTTGTGTCTGCTATTAGCCTCTGGGCGATACAACCGGCCTTGCTCTCTCTCTCTCTCTCTCTCTCTCTCTCTCTCTCTCTCTCTCTCTCTGTGACCATTAGGAGAACAGCAGAGGTCCTCGGCATTAGACAGAGTGGCAAGAGGGCAGAACCCTCCCCCATTTTAGTCATTAAAACGCATTAACCTCCTCTGAACAGACCGCCGTGTGAGGAGAGCGTCACCTGGCTTCAGATGGAAAATACTTTTACTTATCCAGTCTTTCACAGCTCTTTGATTACAGGACGCCTCTCCTCTGAGCGCCGTCTGAAAGCTGTCCTCTGATCAGAATGCAGAGCGTTTTTTCATTTCTAGGCGCCTCGGATGCATCTGGAATATCTTCTGCTTTCATTTAACGGTCAGACAAGAGCATTGTCATGGAAACGATTCCCTCCAGTCTATGGTATATGGAGAAAGAGTAGATAATTGCATGTGTGAGGTGGGGTTGGGCGGGGTCTGCACTTCAAAACCAAACTGTTTGCCATCATTCATTTGATTTGCTCAGCAGCATCTCAGATTAATGCTGCGCTTTAGGAGTAATATATAACCAGCTCTTCACAAGCTTCTCGAGCAGAACACTGATAACTAATGTGATGAAACCCTTAACTAGCTGCCCCTGAGATTTATTATTTTATTTGATTTTTTTCATATTTTGAGTGGTTAAAAAAGTTGTATAAAGTGGCATAAAAATGAATTAATAAAACTCACTTTATTAATTTGTATATTCATTACAATTTTTTGAAAAAAGTAGCCTAAGCCTAAAGTGACAATAAGGAACAGTAAACACTTGAATCAAATTGACTGTGAAAGTTGTTTCAAATTATTAAACTGACTTAAAAAACATTTGTTGCAATGACTTTTTGATCATATTATTACGTGTAACATCTGTGCCGTGCGCAAATTAAGAATTAAGGACCATTTCTACAGCCATAGCAAAGAGGCAGCAGCAACCAGTCTTGCATTTTCGCATCTAGTGCTTATTTTGATCTTTACCGTTAGGTCTTTCCTATTCTTGGAACAAAATTAATGCTTAAGGTTGATTCAGTATTACTCTTAATGAAAAAAAAAAAAAAAAAACCCCACACATCAGCAATACTACAATGAATAAGTCTCTTATCTTAAACATAAAACTTATGAACAGAATGAATATACCTTTGAATTTGTCTTAACAAAATGAATAAGGATAATATGTTTTACTTGCTATGTAACACAAATAAATAAATGGTCTTTAGATTTTCCCTTAACTTAAAATGATCATATGTCGGTGCCGATAGCCTTGTGGGAGTGCTTTCCTGTTCGCTTCCTGTCAGCTCTACACTGTCCTGTCGTAATACAATGCAAAAATGCCAAAAATAAACATTAAAAAAAATTAACCAGCCTGGCACTACGTGAAAAAAGTAATTGCCCCCTAAACCTAATAACTGGTTGTGCCACGCTTTGCAGCAACAACTGCAATCAAGCGTTTGCGATAACTGGCAATGAGTCTTTCACATTGCTGTGGAGGAATTTTGGCCCACTCTTCTTTGCAGAATTGTTTTAATTCAGCCACACTGGAGGGGTTTTGAGCATGAAAGGACTGTTTAAGGTTATGCCACAGCATCTCAGTCGGATTTAAGTCTGGACTTTGATTTGGCCACTCCAAAACCTTAATTTTGTTTTTCTTGAGCCATTCAGAGGTGGACTTGTTGGTGTGTTTGGGATCATTGTCCTGCTGCAGAACCCAAGTGCGCTTGAGCTTGAGGTCACAAACTGATGGCTGGACATTCTCCTTCAGGATTTTCTGACAGAGTGCAGAATTCATGGTTCCATCAATTATAGCAAGTCGTCCAGGTCCTGAAGCTGAAGACCATCACACTACCACCACAATGTTTGACTGTTGATATGATGTTCTTTTTCTGAAATGCTGTGTTGGTTTTACACCAGATGTAACGGGACACACACCTTCCAAAAAGTTCAACTTTTGTCTCATCAGTCCACAGAATATTTGCCCAAAAGTCTTGGGGATAATCAAGATATTTTTTTGGCAAATGTGAGATGAGCCTTTGTGTTCTTTTTGGTCAGCAGTGGCTTTTGCCTTGGAACTCTCCCATGGATGCTGTTTGTGCCCAGTCTCTTTCTTATTGTTGAATGAACACTGACCTTAATTGAGGCAAGTGAGGTCTGCAGTTCTTTAGATGTTGTTCTGGGTTCTTTTATGACCTCCTGGATGAGTCGTCATTGTGCTCTTGTTGTAATTTTGGTAGGCCAGCCACTGCTGGGAAGGTTCACCACTGTTCCAAGTTTTCTCCATTTTTGAATAATGACTCTGACCGTGGTTCGCTGGAGTCCCAAAGCCTTAGAAATGGCTTTATAACCCTTTCCAGACTGACACGTCAACTATTTTATTTCTAATCTGTTCTTGAATTTCTTTAGATTGCAGCATGATGTGTTGCTCTTTAAGCATGCTTCACTTTGTTAGACAGGTTCTATTTAAGTGATTTCTTGATTCAACAGGTCTGGCAGTAATCAGGTCTGGGTTTGGCTAGTGAAATTTAACTCAGCTTTCTAAAATAATGTGGTTAATCACAGTTTTTTCATGATTTAACAGGAGGGGGTAATTAATTTTTCACATAGGGCCAGGTAGGTTTGGACAGCTTTTTTTCCTTAATAAATGAAATCATCATTTAAAAACTGGATTTTGTATTTACTTGCATTATCTTTGTGTAATATTAAAATTTGTTTGATTATCTGAATTTTTTAAGTGTGACAAATATGCAAGAAATTTAAAAAACAGGAATGGGGCAAAAACACACACACACACACACATATATATATATATATATATATATATATATATATATATATATATATATATATATATATATATATATATATGCCTTTGTATTTTAATTCAAAAGTATAATTAAGATATTTATGATGGGGATGAAAATATACTCAATACTAAAAACCATCTATTCTTCCATAATACAGATATTGATAATGATCAAATAATTATTAAAAATGTATTAAAAATATAATTTAAGATCATTTAAGAAAATTACTTACATTTAGTCTTACATTTAGGCTTACATTTGGTCTTACATTTCTATAAAGAACTACAAAGTTGTTAAAGAGTGTTTTTATTCTTCAGCTTGAAGTGAAAATACATCAATGTCATGGAAAGGAACAACCTTAGAGTGACTTATCGAAACCAAAATGAATGATTTTAACGGCGCAAAGCAAGATGAATTAAGCTGAATCTAGAATAAGTGCACAAATTCATCTTATCTCATGTTTAAAACATTCTGAGTGGCACCTTTGTGGAGGGTTACACAATAATGCTCACCGCTGAATATATAAATTTGGTGTTAAATACCTTCTTTAAAAGCCAAAGAGAGCTAATACAGGCAGAAAGAGGAACAGAGAGAGCGAGAGAGTGACAGATTGATGAACTGGTGGAATTAATGAGATGTTGACACGCAAGAGGTCAAACTCTTGCCGTGGAACTTTAACAGCAAAAGCGATATGCAAATTCTACATGAATATTCTCTTTTTTTGTCTTTTTTATCTCTATCATGCTTAATGGTAATGGATACCCCAAGGGAAACCATAAATCTTGATCTTCCTCTGACTTATGGAAATATGTTCACCGTAATGAACTGTCGATTTTCAGCTGGCAAATACGTAATGTGTGACTGCTAATCTTAATGAATTAAAAATGTTGTTTATTTTTCACTACGCAAAGAGGAACTGTAGTTATTTTTCAGTAGGATAATCTGATGAATTGATGATCTTCAAACATTTTCAGTCGTTTTATCCTGGAGGAATCATGTTTATGTACTTTTAGAGCAGTTATATTGATCTGCAAAGGAATGTGAAATGTATTTTGTTACCAATATGCGGCTCAGGGATGCACAACACAATGGAATTAATAAGACAGACATATTTTTTCAAAGTCACCACAGAGGCACTGAGGACAATACATTAGCTTGACTACTTATGTATTCCATTAAAAGAAAAAGGTGTGTTGCTCTTTGTTCATCCGTGGCAGTTTCTCAAGATTGTGCTACCATAAATATGAAATAATTTTCCTCAGAGAAAAAAAAAAAAACGCACGCACACACACACACACACACACACACACACACACACACACACACACACACACACCCACACACACTCACCCAGTTGCTACAGTTCGGACAGAATAAGGACACAGTCTGCTTATGCACACCCTGAATATGTCCATCTTGAATTTAAGATTCACGCCTTTTGCACAGGAATCTACTGGCTGAATGGCAGCTCGGCCTTCATATTTCAACATTTTAGATAGACTACAACTCTTTACAACTCTACAGCCTAATGCAGAGTGCCGTACATTGATCAATTTTACACCATGTTTATTCACTTAGGCCAAGGTTTCTTTCTTTATTTCTGTCACCTGATGGACTTTGGGTTTCTTCACTGTCACCTTTTGGCCTACTTAATTGGGGATCTGAAAGACACTTAACTTTCAGTAATTTATCAATATGGCCACCATCAGATGAGAACAAAACTTGAACTGAATTAAGCTGGATGTTAGCACTGTTGTTTTCTGTAGAGATAAAGCTGACACGTGCTGTATAGACACTGATATTTAACTAAATTGAATCAACACTGAACTGGCTTGAGCTGAAAATGACATTGCTTCTTTTTGAAGAACTGCTTATAGCTGAATTGAACTTGGATATTGAAATTGAATTCCACACTGTTATTTTCTGAACTGAGCCAACACTGAACTGATTTAAGCTAAATAATTACACATTTTCTTTTAGAACTGCTTTAAAGCAGAATTTGAATTGTCTCCATAGTTGAGTTTCCATAATTGCTTCCTTTTTATCACTGTGGAATTGCTTTGACAATCTGTATTGTATAATGCGCTCTAGAAAAAAAAGGAGACTTGACTTGTTTCAGTGTTGCTCACCAACATCAAGTAAGGCTCGACAATAATCCAGACCAGCTAATGCAAAATAATATCATTTTAGTTTTTAATTTATATGTATTTGTTTAAATTTAGCATATCTCACATAAAAACATTACTAAAAAATTATAAACTACATTTTGTTGGTTATTTGGTTTCTATTTGTGCTGTGTCATGTTAAATAGCCCCATGCATATGCTGGACGGAAGTACCACTCCTGATGAATACTGAATGTCAAACAAGGATGAAGAGAGACTGTGGAATTTTAGGGGGCATTTATCCGACACCGTTTTCAACTAAAAATGGAAAACATTTTATGCTTTTTGACCATTAATTTACATAACAATAATGCAAATTTGTGAAAGCGATAATATCATGTACGTGTTACAGTGCAGTCTATATATATGTTTGTAGGTGTGTTGTGTTACAAAATGACATAGACATCCACGAGCATGGGGATCGTTTTAACAATGTCATCCGTACGCAAAACTTTTAAAACAGGCAAAGGATATACTTTTTAGTACATCATTGCCGTTTATACCACGGGGCTGTTGAATGATTGAATCTGATTGGCTGACAAATGTTCTAAGGTGTGCAATTATTTTCAGGGAAATGCACGGCAAACGTAGTTCCAGTCAGCTCTTGACTGCATTACATGTCCATATCACTTCGCCATATGATTTGAGTTATTTCAAAGGTCCTTACAGCCTACAACAGCAAAAGAACCAAAACCCACAACGACACTGGCCAAACAAATAAATATAGTCAACAACAGGATAAAAAACGACCTCTGGTGTGCATTATTTTCTAAGAATTCAACGGCCCGTCGTCAATTATTCCTTACGTAAATGTATCATTAGAATCAAATTTTATAAGACAGATCACTCAAGTTCTACAAGGAAAACCATTAAAAAACATTGTGCATTGTGAAGTATCACGGAAATAATGAAAATACAAGGTACGTGTTGTTAATTTTACACACTTTAGTTGCAGAGCATCCTGAGAACACGAAAGCGCGCGAACAGAGAGAGCACAATATATGCCTCAATAGCGCCTTCAACATCAAAAAATTTTCAACTTGAGTGGAAAATTCTCATGACCCGTTGTCGTGCAAGCCAATCAACGAAGAGCTTATTGACGCGTCCAGTTGTGTCAGAAAATGGAGGAGAGCATTACGTGATGTTTTTATTTACGCAAATGACACAACAAACATAGTGTAATCTAGAGTGCTAAGACGATGCGAATATTCACATATTGCACATACCATTAGGACTTCACATGCAACTGGTTGGTCTATCCTGAAAAATAAGCTTTAAAATGGTATTTAAGCATAAGAAACAACATTTATGAGGCAATTCAGGTGTTGCAAATATGGGCAGATTTTTTTAGAAAGGGAACCATTGTAATTGGCTGTGCTGCATGACTGATACTGCTGTGTCGCGTTTAGTTTAAACAGGCCCTGGAATCCCGTCGAAATGTGGCTGGTTAGATCACAGTGTTACTGTTGATCCCTGATAAACAGCTTTAAATTGCAGCTCGTGTCTTTGTAAAAATGCTGGTTTTAAAAGCCTGTGGCTGGGTGAGTAAATTGTACAATTAGGCATTTACAAAAACAACAGGGTGACATGTCTAAACAAACTCATAGGAGTCTGAACACATGAGCTCAATAGCAGCCGTGCGAATAGCACTGCGATTAGTGACATAAACAACATCAACAAGCGCTACAGGATTTTACACAGCGCTTGCTGTTACACGGCCAGCAGTATGAATGGATTTTGGGAAATGCATCAGAACTCCATTTCGTCTCGAGAAACAAAGCTGAACCGCTGACCTCTGCTCTCCTCGCTCTCAATTTTCTCGTTCTCTTTTTTTGTCCTGCCCAACTCTGGATCGATTGAGGCTCTCAGGGAAAAATCCAGCATGGTAGGTCTGCTACGCTGACCCTGTTCGCTCTTTCTTTCCTTTCCTCTCTATATCTTCCACACATTATCTCTTCTTTCCTAAAATACCATCCAGCGAGGAAAGGCCTATTCCTGATGGGTCAATCAGGATGAAGGAATAGTTTCCAAAGTTGGAATGCAAATGGATAGACAGATGGATGGATAGATGGATAAATATAGATAAAAAGACAGTCATTGTGCTGTTTTTTTACAATCTGTGGGCATTGGTCACCTCTTCCCATGAATTCACAGGCCACCAGTTTTACCAGTATACCAGACTTACACTGGAACACAACAAATTTGCATAAGCCTGCATTTCCAGTTTCCTGCCTTGGCATGCATATGAATGAAAGTCAGTGGAATAAAAAGTGTAATGTGACCACCCCTTACTCCAGATGGAGAGTCTAAGCTGTCATCACAACGACAATGCAAATGAGACAGGTCTTAAAAAAATCATGCTGGCTATGGAAAATAGTAAGAAAAAAAGCAAATTAAAAATTAAAATCTCAACAGCTACAGTGTAACAAAAATATGTGTGATAACACTTTAGGCGCTTGCTGATACTTCTCACTCCTTTCTAAGATCTTTTTGCACACTTTTGTTGTTTTGTCACAGAATGTGATTGGTACAGTAGATGTTTTGTTGTACCAGCAGTTCTGTCTGAGAATTCTTCTTATTATTATATCACTGAACTGTCTACATAAAATTCCTTATTTTTCATAAGGTAGTCTGAATGCTTAACGTTTATCGATACTCTTAATAGTGGTGTTTTTTTGTAAGGCAAGAATCAAGATTACTTATGCTCATACTAGGGGTTAGAGATTTGAACAATACTTTTTAATTTCGGCAGTTCATCTCTTGTGTGGGTTGTTATTTGAGGTTTGTTTGAGAAGTGTGCTGTTACTGATTGGAAGATTTTACAGCAACAAACACACTGGCAACCACCATGAACATGCTAAAAATCGCATAACAAAATGTTAATAACTATTTTAAATACCCTAACCTCTGTATAGGAACACACTGATAAAAGTTAGTCTCGACATTTAAGTAGATTTAGTTACTCACAACACCTAAGCAACTGCTTAGCAACACCCATTTAAAAAACTATGCAAAATAATTCCATAGCAGAGTGCTAAACAAATAAACTTAGCCTCAACATTTTATATTAATTTTATTTGGTGACTCAACACCAACAACTGCCAATCACTTACAATACTTTAGCAACTGCCTAGCAACACCCGAAAACACAGCACCTTGGCAACCACACAATGCCCTGTCAACTGTAACTGCATAGAAATATGCTTAAAACTACTCAAAACAGTTTAGCAACTGCATAGCAACACACTAAGTAAGCTGCTATGCTAACATTTAAGTGAATATGGTGACACAATAGCTTAGCAACAACATAGCAACACCCTTTCAATCATATTCATATAGCAACTCCTAAAATCACTCACAACCCTTTAGCAACTGCATAGCAACACCTTGCCAACCATTACAACACCCTAAGAACTGCCTACACTAACATTTAAGTGGACTTGGTAATTCACAACACCTTTAGCAACAGCATAGTGATGCTCTGTCAATCACATTCACATAGCAACCCCCTAAAACCACTCACAACCCTTTAGCAACTGCATAGCAACACCTTGCTAACCATTACAAAACCCTAAGAACTGCCTACACTAACATTTAAGTGGACTTGGTAATTCACAACACCTTTAGCAACTGTATAGCAACACCCTGTCAATCACATTCACATAGCAACCCCCTAAAACACTTACAACCATTTAGCAATAGCAAATGACGCTGTCAATCACATTCACATAGCAACCTCCTAAAACTACTCACAAACATTTAGCAATAGCAAATGACGCTGTCAATCACATTCACATAGCAACCTCCTAAAACTACTCACAAACATTTAGCAATAGCATAGCAACACTCTGTCAATCACATTGACATAGCACTCCTTAAACCCACTCACAACCCTTTAGCAACTGCACAGCAACACCGTTAACCATTTACAACATCGAATCACATAGCAGCATCCTAAGCAAACAGCCTCAACATTTAAGTGTATTTGGAGACTCACAACACCTTAGCAACCACATAGCAACACCCTGTCAACCATCCACATCACCCTTACATAACATTTCCTTGTGAATATGTAGAAATCGAGTTATGAACTGATGTTTTTAAACTGAGTCAGGTTTCTTTTCTGACTGTCTAGACTCTAGAGATTCTTTAACTCCCTGCGCTAATGAAATTTAAGACTGATATTTTGAGGCAGTCCGCGCACACACCTGAGAAAATTAATACGTGTATATAAGCAGAATGATAACTAGATGGCTTGCGAATCTGTGTGGAAAAACTCATTTGCCAATTTGAGAGCTGATCTTGGATTGTGTTTCTGTCAGTCTGGATCAGTTGTAGCTACTTTGAGCAGTTTGGCGATGAGCGAAGCTGATCTGGTTCCAGCACCCGTAGCCGGCTTTGTAAACACGGCCTCTAGTCTCTGGGTAGCAGTTATTCACAGCGACAGATGGTGACACTCAAAACTCCCTTAGTCTCTCTGTTCTGGTCTTCCGTTGAGACGAGCCCCTTGTGCTCTCTCTCTGGATGTTTGCAATAATTAATCGGACTAAATGTCAATGCCCACTGGCTAGAGAGTGTGAGATTACAGACACCATCATTTAGCAGGTCATGATTTTGATAAGGGCAATTAGACAACAAGCTGCTGGAGAAAAATCAATGTGCCATAGTCATGGCCTGGCGAGAGAGGTGAGAGCACTTCAGACCACCCTTGCACTCTAGGTTATGCCACCAGGGGCTTGATAACACACACATGGAAATGACACTTTTGCTTCACACAGCTACATATCACAAGAAAATACTAATGCAACTGGATATCATTCTTCAATCTAAATGTTAAAGGTGAAGTGTGTAATTTCTGCACTACTAAACATAATTGCAAAAATTAATTGGTTGGGCAAACAGGAAGTGTACAAAATATATATTTAAAAAAAAAAAATTAAATTTAACATTTTTAAATATTTCAAATATAAATATTTAAAAAATATAAAAATATAAATTATGCATTTATAAATATAATAAAAATACATAAATCTAAATATTAAATATAAATGTCATATTTATAAAAATAAAGAAATTTGAAATTGAAAGAAATTTCAGCATTACAATGCAGCCACGTTCACACAGCAGCAGAATATGGTCATCAGTTCTTTATTTGAGTCTTTAATACAGTTACATTCCCACACAGTATGGCTATTTACATGAGTGACAACTGCATTGGTGGATTTTGGTAGTCTGGTGGATGGCAGATTTCGATAGTGACTGTGAATTTGTATCATGATAATTGTTTGCTTTGGATCTTGGTTATTCCATCCGAATGATATTGGATGCGAGACAGATGAGGTTTTGTTTTTGAATGCAATAAGCACTAAGTGAAGCAGATCAATAAATCCACTCCGTTGACATATTAATTTCTGAGCCTCAGTATTTCAGCAGCCGGCATAATCAATTCAGCAGCAACGATTCAGGAGAGATAGCCGACACTACAGTTGTGTGTAATGAATGCAGAGTCAGTACACTATAGATCTTATTGCATTTTCCTGAACCTCTTCATCTCTTCACCCTTCTTCATCTTAGAGTCACACTTTACAAAGCCAAGCTTAACCCTCTGGTTTAGCATTTCATCAAACTAGGCTTCTGATAGTGACCTTAGAGAACAAAGTTTCACTGAAATGCACAAGTTCTAGAAAAGATGGCATCGACATCTTTGGATTTGGTGATCTTTCAGGCGTAATCCTGTTAAAACTTTCACCTTCTGTTGCAACATACGAATAAGGATTTGAATTTGTGTTTTTGGGACAAAACCCACACACTCTTAAATTCATGGAGAAACACATTACAACGCATTTCATCGTTGAGTCTCATGAAGCACCTTAGAAACCGCATACCAACACCCTGCCAACCAATGATCGCCCTAGAAACCACATATCAATGCTCAAAACGTATTAACAACTGCTTGGAAACACCCTGAATGTCACTCAGAACAGCTTAGCAACTGCATAGCAACACCCTAACAATTGTTTAGCAACATGCTACAAACCACTAAGAAAACTTTATCTCCTGAATCGCAACACCCTGGCAACAGCTCAGAACACTTGTATCAACTGCATAGTAACACCCTAACAACTGTATAGCAACATGCAAAGAATCACTCAGAACACTTTATCTCCTGAATCGCAACACCCTGGCAACAGCTCAGAACACTTGTATCAACTGCATAGTAACACCCTAACAACTGTATAGCAACATGCAAAGAATCACTCAGAACACTTTATCTCCTGAATCGCAACACCCTGGCAACAGCTCAGAACACTTGTATCAACTGCATAGTAACACCCTAACAACTGTATAGCAACATGCAAAGAATCACTCAGAACACTTTATCTCCTGAATCGCAACACCCTGGCAACCACTCAGAACACTTTATCAGCTGCATAGAAACACCCTGGCAGCCGCTGAGAACTGTTTATCAATTGCATAAGAAACACTCTGGCAACCAGTCACAACACCATAAATATTGTATTGTGACATGGTAAAAACAAAAAACAAACACCCAGAACACCTTAGCAAACAGATAACGACACCCTGGTAATGCTTAAAGGGGTCATCTAGTACGATTTCACCTTTTTAACTTTTGTTAGTGTGTAATGTAGCTGTATGAGCATAAACAACATCTGCAAAGTTACGAAGCTCAAAGTTCAATGCAAAGGGAGAAATAGTCTTTTACAGAATTAGCATAACATCGCCTACAACGAACGGCTGGTAAGGGACTACAATAAAATACTTCCGGGTTACTGTTGTTACTGATGTTACTGACATCATAAACCCAGATAAACCCCTGTACCCGGGAACATGCAACGAAGAGGGCGAGGCCATGCTGCGCTGCTTTAGAGAAGAGGAAGAAAACTAGGGGTGCACGTAAAAAACTATTCATGTACTGTATGAACCGCAATTCTGTCTTCTAACGATCCTAATGGATTCACATGTTTCAAAATCAATGTTCTAAAGCATCGGTTCTAATCCTGTTCCTCGCGTCGCCCTGCTCTGCTCTGCACACGCTCTGCATCTCTCTCTCTCTGTCTCTCTCTCATTCAGATCAGCTCAGCACCAACAATGAACTGCTCCATTTATACACTTATTTTCACATAGCTATGAGAATCATTATACATGGACACGCATGTGGCTGCCGTACTGTATTAAAGCTTTAATCATGATAAAACCGTATGTTAAAAGCTAACATAAGTAGCATAATAACAGTGTATCTAAAAGTATGAGACAACAAACAAAAAATAGGCCTACCATTAAAAGCCGTGCTTGCACAGGTTCTGCACGATCCTCTTCACTAATATCCTCTGCGTCTCAATCGGGCTCAAATTGATAAGCAATAAAGACGACAGTCATTGTTTACAATACAACCGGAGCACATGCTGCTGAGGTGAGGGGCAGGACGTTTAGACATGCAGAAGAGGCGGTTTAGCCAATCACAACACACTGGACCAGCTAACCAATCAGATCCCATTGCGATTTTCTGAGGGAGGGCCTTCACAGAACCAGGAAGTCAACCGGCCGTTTTTATGCTAGCTGAAAAACAGTGTACAATACAGGTAAAATATGTGAAAAATAATGCGATTTTTTTAAAAACGAAGCATGAACACATGTTGCTGTGCACCCCATAAACACAATTAAGCCTTCGAAAAAATCCATTAGACCACCCCTTTAAAAACAACATCTTAGCAACTGCAGAGCATTACCCTGGCAACCATTAAGAACACTTTATCAACCGTGTAGAATCACCCTGGCAACCACCCTCAACACCATAACAGCTGTATAGCATCATGCTCAGAAGCAGTAAGAAGACTTTATCTCCTGAATTGTAACACCCTGGCAACCACTCAGAACACATCATCAATTGCATAGAAACACCTGGCAACTAGCCACAACACCATAAAAAATTGTATTTTAACATTGTAAAAAGACAAACAAAACAAAAAAACACCCAGAACACCTTAGCAACCAGATACTGTACTGAACAACTGTATAGCAACATACTAAGAAGCATGCTTGAATCACAAAACCCTGGCAACCACTCAGAACACTTTATCAGTTGCATAGAAACATCCTGGTAACCACACAGAACACTATATCAACTGAATAGAAACACCCTGGCAACCAGCCACAACACCATAAAATTGTATTGACAAAAAAAATAAATAAAATCCAGACGACACTGGTGGTCTTCACACCTTGGCAACTGCAAAGCATTATCCTGGCAACCACTCAGAACACTTTATCAACTGTATAGCAACACCCTGGCAACCAGCCACAACACCCTAACAACTGTATAGTAAAATGCTAAAAAGCATTTAGAAGCCCATAGCAACTGAATAGCAACACCCTGGCAACCACAGACTCTAACAATTGTATAGAAACATACTAAAAATATCCAGAACACTTTATCAACCACATTGCAATGCCCTGGCAACCACCCACCAATCAATTGTATAGTACCAAAAAAAACAAAAACAAAACAAAACAAAACAAAAAAAAAAACACTTAGAACCCCATAGCAACTGCATAGCAACACCATGACAACCACTCAGAACACTTTAAAGGGGTCATATGATGTTGCTAAAAAGAACATTATTTTGTGTATTTGGTGTAATGCAATGTGTTTATGCGGTTTGAGGTTCAAAAAACACATTATTTTCCACATACTGTACATTGTTGTTCCTCTCTGTCCCGCCTTTCTGAAATGCGCCGATTTTTACAAAGTTCATCATTCTGAGAAGCGAGGTGTGCTCTGATTGGCCAGCTATCCAGTGCGTTGTGATTGGCCGATTACCTCAAGCTTGTGACGGAAATATTACGCCCCTTACCGTATTGTGATGCCGTGTCCCGGCGCGACAAGACTAAAGCAATAAAACCCACTATAAATGAGGCATTTGTTGCATTCAGTGAGGACATAATTACTGATTATAATGACTCGTATGGTCTTTTTACGCGTTGCGTTGCGCTGCGCTGCGCCGCGTAAACATAACACCATGTCTGCATTTGTGATCGGAGAAACGCCAAATAAGCACTACTCTACACCGCTCAAAACTTGCGTTTGAATAGTCAATAGCAAATTCTTTAAATATCGAAACATACTTACAAGCTGTGAGTCAGAAGCACCAGACTGTCCTTGCGACATTGGAATTGCCCCACTTTATAGAAACGGCCTTTGTGCACAGCTGGCATTGTAGGCTACTCTCTCCCAGGTTCAGGAAACAGTCCTCCGTAAAATGCGCTGCACACACTCGAATATTTGCTTTGTACTGTTCTGCAACAGTGTTGTAAATATAACTTAACCACTGATTTCTAGTTGTGTACTCATTTGGAAGGCCAAACAAAGTACTTTCGCATTCACAACAAAACACACATCTCCACGACATGGCGCCGGCGGCAGCAACAATACTACAGCGAGAATAAAAGTTACGCCTTCTTTCATTGTGTGTTCGTTTTGGGCGGTGTTATGCAAATCTTCCCACACAATGACGTAGAGATGTGGGGGCGTGTTTAAATTAGGCATTTTAGGAAGGCGTGGCAGAGTCTTAACTTTTATAAAGAATATCTCTTTGGGTTTGAGATTTTAATCTTTGGACTTTATAGATCTTATATATGCACAAACAGCTTGTAACACTCCGAACAGAAAGGAAAACTTGAAATCGCATCACATGACTCCTTTAACAGTTGTACAGCAGCATGCTAAAACCATTCAGAGCACCCTAGCAACTGCACAGCAACACCCTGGCAAACACCCAGAAAACCCAACAACAACAGAACAAAATGGTAAACAAATTAAATTGGCCTCGACATTTAAGTGGATTTGGTAAATGGCGTCACCATCTTTGGATCGTTTTAGGCATAATCCAGTTAAAACTTTGAATGTCACCTTCTGTTGCAACATACGAATGTGGATTTATTTTTTGGTACGTTTTCGGGACAAAAATGAGACACACACAATCAAAAGCACTGAGCATGTCTAGGGCATACTTCATCCCATATTGTCTTTTACATCAACGTCCTTTGTCTTTTACACAAAGAAAACAAGGTTTGTTTTTCTCATTTGTGCGAAAGTTCAGAGTGATTTATCGAGGCTGAATATGCCTGTGTTTAACATTCAGGGTAATTAGATCCTAATGCAACCGATGTCAGCACAAACATATTCTCCTCTGTTTTGAACATGGTAACAGCACGCATACTGAAGATGTCGAGGGTTGCTGAGCAGGTTTGTATGTAAAGGTCCACTGAGACATGGGACAATTGGATAATGGGTTTTATTTTAAAGTACACACACTAAAAGGACAGAGCTCTTATGCTTTTAGAAGTGTGAGGAAGTTCAGACAGTGCGTCTGCATGTGCCAGCACCAGTATGTGTGTGTGTGTGTGTGTTTCTCACGATGTGCATCATGCTTTGGTCCCTGTTGCTGGGACAGCGTCGGCCCATTAGTGCATTCTCCTCCGTCTAGCTTGAGGAATTTTCCCAGCATGCATCTAAGAATGATGGGACCTCAGCAGGTGCTCTCGTACCAGTAAACTCAGCTCAATGACTAAGGAGCGAGACAGACTGAGAGAGAATGTTAGGCTGAAAAAAAGACCGCAGAACACATTTGCTTCTGCGTGACGTGTCAGTTATGTATCCATTGCAGAAAAAAGTATTCCAGGTGTCCTTGAAATACACACCCACAGAAACCAATTACTGCTTTACTACGGTACTTTACTTCTATCCATTCATCCATCCATCCATACATCCATCCATCCATCCATCATCCATCCATACATACATCCATCATCCATCCATCCATACGTGCATCCATCCATCCATCCATCCATCCACACATCCATCCATCCATCCTTCCATCCATACATAACCTTGTGGACAATAAAATGAGCGAAAAAAAAAAAATAAAATCTTGAACCTGAGCCATATTATCTTAGATATTTGTTTTGTTTCTTTTTGCTCTGTTTAGTTAATGTTTTATATAGTTTGTATTGTGTTTTGTTTTTGCTTTGCTTTTTGTCATGATTGTATTGTTTTGTTTTTGCTTTTTTATTTTTTTTTGTTTGTTTTGTATTTTTGATTTGCTTTTTATGTTTCTTTTTCTTTCTTGTTTCTTTCTTTTTGTTTATATTTTGTCTTGTTTTACCGTGTTTTTTTTCTGTTTCACGAGTGCGCTTGCCCATCCAGTCCTGATGGTTAATGGTAAACGAACTTGGCTTGCTGTCCTCAATGGAGGAAACCGAGGCTCGGCTTGAGCTCCGAGTTCAACACCCCACTGTGGTACTACTTAGAGGGAGAAAAACAGAAATAGAGGAGGAGATGGGGAGATGGAGGGATGCCGGAGGAATTGACGCTGGGACAGTGCAATGAGAGCTGCTAATAGGTTTGTAATATTGACATGACTGAATGATTAGGCTATTCCCAAACCTATGTTTGGAACTTCATTTCATGTTTTGTTTTGTTTTGTTTGTATTGTGTTGTTGCATTGTGTTTTTGCTTTGTTTCCTTTTTTGTTTTGTTTTTGCTTTGTTTTGATTGTATTGTTTTGTTTTTTCTCTTGGTTTTTTGTTTGTATTGTATTTTTGCTTAGTTTTTCTGTTTCTTTTGTTTCTTTCTTTCTTTTTGTTCTTATTGTGTTGTGTTTTGCCATGTCTTTCTGTTTCGTGTTTTTGCTTTGTTTCATTTTTTGATTTGTTTGTATTGTTCTGTTTTGGCTTTGTTTCGCTTTGCTTTTTGTTTTGTTTGATTTGTGATTAGTTGTTTTGGTTTTGCTTTTTGTTTCTGTTTTTTTTTTTTTTTTTTTTTTTTGAAAATACTGTTTTTGCAAGGGTCTTAGACTTTGATACAATTTTCCTTTTTGTCTGCTACAAATGAAAGTTGTTTTGAAATTTATAATTTATTCCTTAAAATCTGTAAAATAGCCTAAAGTAGATCCCACTGTTTTTGCTATGTGCATAGATGCTTTGCCATTACATTGTATAAGACACTCATGCCAATAAAGCACTCTGAGAAATTAAAACTGAAATTTTAAATAAGAGAGAGTGTTAGGAATACAGAAAGTGAGAGGTCAGTCCTCATCTTAGTTGCACACGCACACTGAATTACAGAAGTGTGCCGAGACAAAAGAACTGAGCAAAAAGAGACACTCTGACAGCTGAGAGGATTGTCATGTCACCATGTCCCTCCTCCATCTTGATCTTCTTTTTCTCTGCTGTACCGTCTCTCTCTTACACACACAATTGTTGAAGATGAAGATGACTCACAGGTGTTAACGTGGGAGGGGTGGCACATGAGGTCAGCAGTATCTCTCTGCCTTCATTACCGATCACACACATCACTGCTCACACAATACCTTACACACACACACACACACACACACACACACACACTTATGCATGTACTCACAGCCGTACACACGTGTCTCTTGGCCTATACATGTATAGGTCACTATATGTTGTAAAAGACCATATGTTGAGGTATGTACTCAAAAAACAAAATGGCCTAAATTGAACATTTCTGTATTTGAATCGCATATGAAATTTCCATCCAGTTTGTCCATTACACAGTTTTACCATAAGAACAAATATGTGATCCATATTGTCAGCCATACACAAGCTGTAAAAATAAAAAAAAAATTAAATTAAAATTACAGTTCTATATAAGTTGTAAATAAAATTAAGATTATTAAAGTATGTTTTACAAGAAAATACTATTTCTATTTTCTTGTAAACATACTCTCTTTCTACTTCAAATTTATATTTTTAATTTAATGTGTTATTTGCCATTTCATTGTAATTATTTGTGAATTTATCTAGCAAGTTTGAATTGTTTAATCTCCTTTTTCCATTGCAGGTAAGATTTCTGTTATAGCACTAATTAACTGAATGTGTTTTAAATACACATTTAAACACTATTTTCATCAACAATAAATCCAATTAGTTTAATTCTCATTCATTTTAATTGAATATTTGTTGCACAGCTAGCCATATTTTAATCATGTTCATATGTTTTAACTTAATAAATCTAATTGTTTTCACATAAACTGATCCTAAGCAATTTGAATAAATGCATTTTGAAAATATGATTAAGGAAAATAATAAAAAAAATGCAAATAGGTGATAATAAAATATCCCATGATTCTCTGAGTGCAGAAACCATGCCTATTTTACTTCTGTATGACTGACAAATATGCATTTACTAAGTTTATTTGTTTATGTTAAAACATCATAATCCAAATGGAGGTTTTTTTTTTTTTTTTTTTTTTTTTTTTTTAATGAAATTCAAATGCATAAATCTTGAATTCAGGTCTAAATATTCTTGAGTGTATTATATAATAGAGCTATATATTGGTCAGGCAAATTAATCAACTGGTATTTGGCAAATATTTGATTATTTTTAAATGTTTTTTATTTTTTTAATTATGTATGCATGCATGTATTTATTTATTGTTTGTTTGTTAATAAATATGCTGACCTGGCAGATTAACATACCAATTAACCTGGTAAGAAAGAAAACTTTTTTCTTATTACTTTTAAATATCTTAAAAAGTAAATATAGTTTTTGTTTGATTTCTACAGTTTTATCTATGTCTCTTTTGGTATTTGGTACCAGCATCAGCCACTTAAATACAGATATAACCACTACCACTATTCGATAGACAAGACTTTTTTGTCATACAGGTACAAACTGAATGTAATTTTTAGACAGATGAATAAAAATGAACATGATTATAATAGGAGGACGGGATGAAGGTCTAGGGCCCTCTACTGTCAGAAATAAATACTGGATCTTAAAAAGAGATCTAGATCTGGTGCTTTATCAACTTCATTATATTATATTTGCTCTTTCGCTGTTCTTTTTCTTTGAAACATCAATCAAATGTCATAATTCTTTAAATCATTGGTTTGTGGAAATCATAATGGAATAATAAAAGTCAAATGTTAAGGGTCATTCTCTGACTATAGGACACGTTGCTTATTTGCATTACGTGACAGATTGAACTCTGTAATGCGAAACCATTTTATCAGCATTTTATTATAGTTACACTGTCAAGCTCAATAGTTCAAGCCTGTTATAGGGGGAAAAATCACATAAATGGCCAGCAAAGTATGTTTTAGTATAATGCCATGCAATCTGTCAAGGTAAAGGAACACTTTGGATAGGAAAGTATGAGTCATACTGAGATGTAGCAATAGCTGAATAGCATTGATTATGTTTCAATCCTGAGGCTCTGAACCCACCTGAACCTTGTCAATGTCCATTTCTAATTAGCAACTAAGTACAAACACACTGTACTGTCACCATCTGTTGTCTTGTTAGCGAAAGCATGCTGACCTGTGCGTCGAATGCAGACATATGGTGAGGGTGGAGTAATAGCTGGAAATTGTAGCTTATAGAGGATGTTACACAACATGATCTTTACTAAGAAATGCCAAACAGCATTTATTGGAAACTGCTGAGATAATGATAGCTGTTCTTCTGGAATTCAAAAACAGTCATTGAGAAGTGAAAATGTGGGCCAACTAACCATTCGTCTGGGATGCTGGAGCGCTGAACGGATGGCAGAACCTAATAATGATATATTTACTATATTTTCACCAAGCATGTCAAAAATATGGATCACATTTCATGCCAAAATAAAAATAATAATGAGAACACAAAGAGGAAGAAGAAGTAGAAGAAGAAATCATAATTAAAAAAGAGAGGTAGAAGTTGTTTATTTTAGGGCCATAAATATAAATTGATATTATTATTATTATTACTGTTGTTGTTGTTGTTATTATTTAAATATTATATTATTTTCATTTAAAAATGTTTACCCCCAAAATTAGGCAAAAATGAATAAACAAATATATGTAATTACTGAAAAATAATAAAAACAATATTTTTTAATCAAAATGATATGAATGTATAATCAGTCAGTACCAAGAAATAATAAAAACTAATATTTTATTTATTAAAAATACAATAAATGTATTTCAACACAAAATTAATAATAATAAATATTTAATTTTCATTTAAATTTTAATTTACATTTTTGCTGTTTTGCAATAAATTGCATTTGCAAAGCAAAATAAATAAATTATCTGTCATTAATAATAATAATAATAATAATAATAATAATAATAATAATAATAATAAGCATGACTGGGTCATATTTCACCACAAAAGAAGAACAACAAACAACATTATCGTACAGTAATAAAAAATATGTGTGTGTGTGTGTGTGTGTGTGTGTGTGTGTGTATACACTCACCGGCCACTTTATTAGGTACACCTGTTCAATTGCTTGGTAACACAAATTGCTAATCAGCCAATCACTTGGCAGCAATTCAATGCATTTAGGTATCTAGATGTGGTGAAGATGACTTGCTGAAGTTCAAACCGAGCATCAGAATGGGGAAGAAAGGGGATTTAAGTGATTTTGAACGTGGAATGGTTGTTGGTGCCAGACGGGCTGATCTGAGTATTTCAAAAACTGCTGATCTACTGGGATTTTCACACACAACCATCTCTAGGGTTTACAGAGAATGGTCCGAAAAAGAGAAAATATCCAGTGAGCGGCAGTTGTGTGGACAAAAATGCCTTGTTGATGTCAGAGGTCAGAGGAGAATGACTGGTTAGAGATGATAGAAAGGCAACAGTAACACAAATAACCACTCGTTACAACCAAGGTATGCAGAATACCATCTCTGAACGCACAACACATCGAACCCTGAAGCAGATGGGCTACAGCAGCAGAAGACCACACCGGGTGCCGCTCCTGTCAGCTAAGAACAGAAAACAGAGGCTACAATTCGCACAGGCTCATCAAAACTGGACAATAGAAGATTGGAAAAACGTTGCCTGGTCTGATGAGTCTCGATTTCTGCTGCGACATTCAGATGGTAGGGTCAGAATTTGGCGTAAAGAACATGAAAGCATGGATCCATCCTGCCTTGTCTCAACGGTTCAGGCTGGTGGTGGTGGTGTAATGGTGTGGGGGATATTTTCTTGGCACACTTTGGGCCCCTTAGTACCAATTGAGCATCGTTTAAACATGTCCATCCCTTTATGACTACAGTGTACCCATCTTCTGATGGCTACTTCCAGCAGGATAATGCACCATGTCACAAAGCTTAAATCATCTCAGACTGGTTTCTTGAACATGACACTTTACTCAAATGTCCTCCACAGTCACAAGATCACAATCAAATAGAGCACCTTTGGGATGTGGTGGAACGGGAGATTCGCATCATGGATGTGCAGCCAATAAATCTGCAGCAACTGCGTGATGCTATCATGCCAATATGGACCAAAATCTCTGAGGAATGTTTCCAACACCTTGTTGAATCTATGCCACGAAGAATTAAGGCAGTTCTGAAGGCAAAAGGGGGTCCAACCCAGTACTAGCAAGGTGTAACTAATAAAGTGGCCAGTGAGTATATATATTAAGATAAAATATTTAAATTGTGATACATTTTAAAATTGACCCAATTGTCATAAAAATATTGTCATGTTGCAAAATATCTGGATAACATTTGTCTTTTTCTATAACTTCAAGAATTCTTCACGAGTGCAAAAAGTTCTTGTTAGTTATCTAGCTCACAGAGAAATGATGAACGGATGCAAACTCGCATTAGCATACTAACAAACAATTTACATCTAATTTACATTTAAATGTCCTTTTGGCAAGATGAAATTCTCACTCTCTCTTTCCAAAGGTCGTACTCTAATCTATTTTTCTGTGTTTTAAACGGTGCCATTATTTATGTTGTATGGTCTGTCAACACACCGAATGGCAGATTCAACATCTCTCTGAGACAATATACACAATGTGCATGCATGTGGGATTTTCCCACAGCTTATGTAAACAATCCTTCATAGTGGCTCTTCTCCACACGTTTACTCATCTCAGCAGTAATAAAGAGTTTTCATGAGTCTGAACGTGTGACAGGATGTGAACATAATTATATGCAGAGCTCCGAGTATGTACGGGGCTGATGAGACACACATGGCTGACTGTGACCGTATGTTATCAGTTACACACACAACCCATGGCATGAGAGAACATGAGAGAACGTTTGCCCTAGCGACATCTTCAAGTGTCCTGACACAAATTTCCCATGGTAGCTATAGTTTCTGCCAGTAATAAATCCACATTAAATGAAAACAGGATCACTTTCAAACAGTGTTTAAAATGCGAGAGTGCAGAGCAGTGAAAAAAAAAAATTGCAACAAATAATACATAATGATATTAGTAATTCAAATATTAAACAATAGTTCCCTCATTTTAGTTAAATCATATCCACAAATTAGGAGTTTGTTCCCCCAGCATATTAACTAATTCCTTCATTTTAAATCATAGACTAATGGTTGTACTTGTTTTGATTAAATTAAATTTGTACATCATGGTCATGATTGTATGGAAGCTTGTTTCTGCCACGGAAAGCTCTGACTTGTGACTGTCAAGCAATTAACACTGTCAAGGCCCAGAAAAGTATGAAAGACATCGTCAGAATAGTCCATCTTGCGTATAAAAAGTATTCTCGTCGCTTCATAACGTTACGGTTGAACCACTGATGGCAGATGGAGTATTCTGACGATGTGTTTCATACTTTTCTGGGCCAAGACAGTGAAAATTGCTTGGCAGTCAATGGGACAGTCACAAGCCTCCCGGTTTTCATCCAAAATTTCTTAAATTGTGTTCCAAAGATGAATAAAGTTTTTACGGGTTTGGAACGACATGGGGGTAAGTGATTAATGACAAGATTTTCATTTTGGGGTGGAGTAACCCTTTAACTACCTTACTAATTATTTATAAGCAGCAAATTAGGAGTTTACTGAGGCAAAAATCATAGTTAAAGGTTTTTTAATAGCAAGAATTGGACCTTAAAATAAAGTGTGACTGAATATTGTAATTTAAATACCTGATTGCCAATCAGATTAAGCCAATATTTTGGTTTTACAGAAATCTGTAAAAAGACAACTGACGTATGCCTGTATTAACCAGAAATTTGGGTCATTTAAAATACTTATTCCTAATATTCACCATAATTAAACATTCACTTATCTGCACAGGTCTCGTATCACTGATTATTATTTTGTAGTAATCACGGACTGTACAGTTTCCTTTATATATCAATGATAAACAATGCTGACAAGATCATTGCTTTTTGTTAGCCAGTGAAAGGATGCTGTACAAATGTCCACACATATGTGCTTCTTTTGTCAAAGGAGAGATTGCGTATGCCTCCAATTTCAAGTTTCTGAAAAGACTGAGATCACGGAGACATATTAAACTTATTCCACCCTCATAATTGGTGAGACTGACTGCAGCCTTCTTGCCTCCAGCTATCCAGCAATCACTTGTTGTGACATGGAAAATTTCCAGCAAATGTGTTACATTTTTTTTCCTTTTGAGCATAATGGCCATTGGTCAGAATCACACATTTCACATTTTCACCATTATTGCCCAGGAAGACAAAAAATACAGTTCCTTTAACACATCTAGACCTTATAACAGGTGATGTTGTTACAATAGGTGAAATATTAAACCATATATATGGTAAAATAACATCCAGCCCTCAGTAGGAGCAACAGTAGTAGTGATGCTTGCAAAGTAATGCACTAAGGTGTTTTTTCTTCATTGTACACTAGAGGACACCATTGAGCTTGATATATATGTAACTGCACTAGAACAGGACATTAATATGTCCCCAGAGTTGACTATAAAAACAGGGTGTGTTTGTTATTCTGATCAACACTTGTCATTCTCATACCAGCCTTATTGTTCCTCAGCTCTTAGTTTGTTTGTAAAAACAGGTTTTGTGTGCGTGAGGATGTTTGATCTCAGATCTCATCCTCAGGGCAAGGGTGAATTATATTTTGACTCGGTGTATTTGTGTGTGTGTGTCTGGGATGTTGAACTTGGCATTTGTGGTGGTGTGGTCTTGGGATGAAGATGCTCGCAAGTTTATGTTAGCAGGTCAGCAATCCAGGAGGCCACAATCCGCAAATAATCAACGGAGACAGAGTGGAACATTCACCCGTACCTCCACCTCTGTTTGACCTGCTCCAGTTACTAGAGATCTACATTTACTCATTGAATACTCAATCCCGGCTAACTAACATTATCCAGGTATGTGCTTCACATACTGTATTAGACTATATCAACTGCATAGCTATTTTGGCAAAGCTAAAAAGCATCCAAAATGGCTTAGTAACTGTGTAGCAATGCCCGAACAATCACCCACAACACCTTAGCAACTTCATAGCAAAGAAAACACCCAGAATGCACAAATAACCAAATAACAACACCCTAGCAACTACCCAGAACATCATAGCAAAGTTAGAACTACCTAGAACAGCTTATTAACCACATAGCAACACCCTAGCAACCGCCTAGAACATCATAGCAAAGTTAGAATTATTTAGAACTGCTTATTAACCACATAGCAACAACCTGGCAACTACCCAGAACCTCGTAGCAAAGTTAGAATTATTTAGAACAGCTTAATAATGACATAGCAACACCTTAGCAACCACCCAGAACATCGTAGCGAAGTTAGAACTACTCAGAACAGCTTAATAACCATGTAGTGACACCTTAACAACCACCCAGAACATCATAGCAAAGTTAAAACTACTCAGAACAGTGTAGTAACCACGTAGCAACACCCTAAGCAATCACCCAGAACATCATAGGAAAGTTAAAACTACTCAGAACAGTGTAGTAACCACGTAGCAACACCCTAGCAACCGCCTAGAACATCATAGCAAAGTTAGAATTATTTAGAACCGCTTATTAACCACATAGCAACAACATGGCAACTACCCAGAACCTCGTAGCAAAGTTAGAATTATTTAGAACAGCTTAATAATGACATAGCAACACCTTAGCAACCACCCAGAACATCGTAGCGAAGTTAGAACTACTCAGAACAGCTTAATAACCACCTAGCGATACCTTAACAACCACCCAGAACATCATAGCAAAGTTAAAACTACTCAGAACAGTGTAGTAACCACGTAGCAACACCCTAAGCAATCACCCAGAACATCATAGGAAAGTTAAAACTACTCAGAACAGTGTAGTAACCACGTAGCAACACCCTAAGCAATCACCCAGAACATCATAGGAAAGTTAAAACTACTCAGAACAGTGTAGTAACCACGTAGCAACACCCTAAGCAATCACCCAGAACATCATAGGAAAGTTAAAACTACTCAGAACAGTGTAGTAACCACGTAGCAACACCCTAAGCAATCACCCAGAACATCATAGCAAAGTTAAAACTACTCAGAACAGTGTAGTAGTAACCACGTAGCAACACCCTAAGCAATCACCCAGAACATCATAGCAAAGTTAGAACTACTCAGAACACCTTATTAACACGTAGCAACACCCTAGCAACCACCCAGAGCTTAACAGATAGCAAATCTGAAAAACCACTCAGAACAGTTAAGTCGCCATATAGCAGCACTGCATAGAAAAGCCTAAACAACACTTGGACTATCTTCGTTACAACTCAGAACACCAGAGCATTGCATAGCAAAGAACAGTTATGCAGAACAGATTAGTGACCACATAGCAACACCCTAGCAACTGCATAGAACACCAAAACAACTGCATGGCAAAGTTTAAAATCCACTCCGCTTAGTTACCACATAGTAATGCCATAGCAACCACAGAACAAAACTTAAAAACCACAAAGCAACAGGAAATAAGGCTTTTTAAATAAGGCTCTTCAGTCAGTCAGTACAAAGAGGCATTAGAAAGACAAATGACTGTTTAATGTGAAGCCCCGTCCTACATTCCAGTCGTCAGTCAAAAGTTATTGGTTAGAATTGTGTAATTGTCTTCAAACAGACACATGTCAAACTCGTCCAGCCTGTATTCTGTCAGACAATAACTCCCGATGTGGGCCAGACAGGCTTCTGGAGACCAGCTTGCTGCAGGACACAACGCTGGATATGTGACCTTCTCAAGTCTACCTGCTAAACTGTGTCGTCTGTGTGAGGGAGGACGTGTGCTATTTTTACACAACGGCAAATTGTGAAGGAAATGAAGCGAGAGGGAGGGTTGAGAGTGGACGCCGAGACCTGTAAACTCCCTGAAGCGAGACCAATAAGAGAGAAATTTCACAAATGAGATCTCAAAATATCTTGAATGCTTCAAGTGTCATGTGTACTGTAGTGTTTTAGAAGAGATCTCAGTAGTATCTGTTTTCCGATTTGCCAATATATCAAAATCAGAAATCATCATAGATCTCTGTGTGAACTCTGATATTTCTCATTATTACTAAGATCAAACTATCTGAGCGATGCTATTCACATGAATTTTACTGCTACACGCGACCAAGCAATAAAAAGTATAATTAGGCAATTGATCAGTGTGTAGGCTGAGCTAGCAGACTAATCGGCTAGTTGTGTGCTAAGCTAGTACCCCAACAATAAACTTAGGTTGCAAAATATGTGTCTCTCAGAGCAACTGTCTTGCACAAATGTCTTGCGTTCCTCTGATAAACTTTGCGTTCTTTCGCAAAATGTTTGGATTCTCTTGTGAAACTTTACGTTCACTCACCAAAATGTTTGCATTCTCTTGTGAAACTTTACGTTCACTCACCAAAATGTTTGCATTCCCCTGAGAAACGTTGCATTCACTGGCAAAATGTTTGCGTTCTCTTGTGAAACTATATTCATTCACAAAATGTTTGTGTTCTCTGGTGAAACTTTACATTCACTTGCAAAATGTTTGCATTCTTTAGTGAAAATTTCACTTGCAAACTTCACTTGCAAAATGTTGTGTTCCCCTGAGAAACTTGCAAAAAGTTTGCGTTCACTAGTGAAACTTTACATTCACTCACAAAATGTTTGTTCCCTAGTGAAACTTTACGTTCACTTGAAAAATGTTTGTGTTGCGAAAAACTTTGTGTTCACTCACAGAATGTGTGCATTGTCTAGCAAAACTTTACATACACTGGCAAAATGTTTGCGTTGTCTAGCGAAATTTTAGGCTCACTGGCAAAATGTTTGCATTTTCTAGCAAAACTTTGCGCTCACTCGCAAAATATTTGCGTTTTCTAGTGAAACTGCGTTCCCTTGCAAAATGTTTTCATTCTGTAGTGAAGCTTTGCATTCACTTGTGAAATGTTTGCACTCTCTAGTGAAACTTTGTTCACTTGCAAAATGTTTGCATTCTGTAGTGTAACTTTCCGTTCCTCCTAGAACCTTTTTCACTGACTCATGTTTGTTCCCCCAATAATCTTTGCGTTCTTTCACAAAATGTTTGCATTCACACACAAAATGCTTCACCCCAAAGAAATATATGCTTGCAAATAGTTTCCCTTTTGAAACTTTAAGTTCACTCGTAAAATGTTTGCGTTCTCAAGTGAAACTTTGTGTTCACTCACAAAAATGTTCACGTTTTCCCAAACAACGTTGTGTTTGCTCTCAATTCTCAATCTTCAACCACCAATTCTCAATCTTCAACCACCAGCAATATTTTCTTGAAACTGTTGACTCAAGAGAAAAAATGGACCATAGAAGAGGACATTTTATGCTAATATGCTATAGCGCCCCTTGTGGTAACATTGAGAGTGTTAGCATACTTGCCACAAATAACATTCAGACATATTTGTGTAGGTAAAAACAAATGAAGTAGGTTTCAGACAGGAACTCCCTGACATACAGACAAAATTAAAGACTGTCTACCTAGATGACACCTACGAATAGTACAAAACACACACACACACAAACAGAGCTATATCTGGACGGTACCCAAATCTCTCCCCGTGGTCTGCTTTCTGATCGGGTGTGTCCACTCGCCTCGGGACGGGACAGAATAGACTATTGTTAACCTCAGAAGACACAAAAATTTCAAACAATTCAACACACACGCTCACACAGCCTGACGTAAATGGCGAGCGTGAGTGTGTGTGTGTGGCAGGAAAGATTGGTAATAAAGGGCTACAGTTGGCAGAGGGTAAAATATATCTCATTGTTATCTGTCCTCAACAAGCCTTTGTTCTGCTGTTCGTCCTCTCCGCTTTGTACGTGATTCGGTGGAATTATAGATGTAAGTGTGTGTTTGTGTGGTATGGATGGAAAATCCGACTGTTCTTTGTAGATCACACACTGACTGTAATCATAAGGATTTGAATTAAAGCGAGTGCCCATGTGTGTGTCGCAGTTTGATTCGTGCGTCTTTCAGCATGACTGCAAAGTCATCATCAAAGCTGTCTTTGAGCCCGCAGAGTCAGTCCGCACACACATACACACACACTTTGAAGTCAAGCCGGGTGACTTGCTGAGTTGCTGAGTGTGTGAGAATGAGTGTGACATATGTAACACCTGATCTCAGCACATCCTGCTATTCACATATAAACACTCAAGACATACTGAACCTCAAGAGCCCCCTCTCTCTCGTTCTAAGGGTCTGACAGTGCTGTTCTGTTGTCAGGCCTGGAGTGTGTACTACAGTGTGACTGGCAGTGAGTTATATAAGGATGCTGCTACTCAGTGCAGATTATGTTACACCTCACATCATATTCTTGTAATATATATCCATATAATGTTATATATTAATAATTCACATGCATGATATTACAGATCTAATTACAATTTATATTATAATTAAAACTAATTACAGTTTTTTCTCATTTGCTAAGACACTTAAAGAAACTGGGATCCACTTGATTTTCATCATCACCTTCTTAGCACAGCAGAAGTCTTCTCTTGCAAATGTAAACACACTGCACGATTATCGCCTGTCCCAGACGAAAGATTGGCATCGTGAAACAGATGTGGCGATTTCTGTGATCGTGGCTCCTAATCGGTGGTCCTGTGTTGTACAGTAAAAGAGGTTCAAAGATGGCTATTGTCACCGTCTTGCAACCAAAGATAGCTTACGATACAGCATGATCATCGCACAGTATGTTTGCTCTTACGATCCACGTTTACTGACCAACCAATAAAAATTGCGACATGAAATCAACGCGACATGGCACTAAGACATAAAACTGCTTACCTCAAGCTCTTATGCCTTCCTCTTTCGCCGCTTCCACTTTTTTCAGCACACATAAAAATACAGCTGCTAAAGTGTAATTTATCATGCTTTTTTTGTTTACCACTAGCGCATGCTGATTACGTTTTATTCTTCTTTAGTAACTTGCGTCTTAGTGTACGAGTCAATAGGTGTCATCATCGTAGAGTCTACACACACGTCGTAGCCAAGTTTATTAGATCCATGTCGCACAGCGTGACATGCAATGATCTTATAGGACTGTTAAAATCGTGCGGTACGTTTTGGGCTTTAACACTTTTTCATTTGTTTCACACATTTTTCACACCCTTTTGCAAAACAGTTTGCACAGATCTCATTGAAAGACCCCAAACTCTTGGATCAAATGTGTTGAACAAAAGGAAAACATCTATTCACAGCTGATAGAAAGTACTTGCATAATTATGAATCTCTAATGCACCTGTGTGAAACTCATTTGCACAACTCTTCAATCAGCAATCAGTCTTCATCCCTCTATAAAAGACGCCAACTCTGTCCTGCTATTTGCAAGTATGGATCAAAGAGGCCAAAGGCATGGAAGGAGAGTAAGGCCCTGTCCACATAAACATGGTTATTTTCAAAACCACATTTTTTTCTATGCAGTTTGGCCGTTCTTCCACACGCAAATGCTGCACCAGGTCACTGAAACCATTTTTGAAAACTCCCGCCAGGGTGAAGAATTTCAAATACTCCAGTTGCATTGTTATCGTGTAGACAGCAAAACCAGAGATTTTGGTTTGTGGCGTCGGAGCCTGCGCTGTTATCTCCGCACACTGGAAACTTTTTCAGGCTTCTGATTGGCCAACATGGCTTTATGGTTGAGAATATATCACCACCTGTTGGTTCGGCATGCTCTTGAAAGTGTTTCATGGCGTGCGTTTGCGTTTTCATGTGGACAGAGATTTTTTTAAAAACGGAAGAAGGAAAACTGTTTATAAAAATACCCGTGCACGTGTGGACATGGCCTAAGAGAGCGTGGCAGAGGGCTAAAGAAAGAGTAAGAGTTTACATACATGGTGGAGAAGCTGCATTACTGTAAAATGAGAAAATACAGTTCAAGTTTCAAATGAAATTCAGGCAACAATTATTGACTTTGTCATCAATCATAGCTTGTCCTTTATAGAGGCTGGACAAAGCTTCCAACCCATTGGTCCCAAACTCAATTCCTGGAGGGCCACAGCTCTGCACAGTTTAGCTCCAACCCTAATCAAACACACTTGATTCAGCTAATTAAGCTCTTCAGGATCACTAGAAACTTCCAAGCAGGTGTGTTTTGGAGCTGGTTGGAGCTAAACTCTGCAGAACTGTGGCCTTCCAGGAATTGAGTTTGAGACCACTGGTCCAACCCATTCTGAGTCAGAGCACTGTGGTATCTATTGTCAGGGATTTTTCAAAATGAAAACAGGTAAATCACAATGTTACTGTATACCACTGTGTATTTCAGCTTTACTGTATTGCCCCGTTGGCAGAACAAACTGTCTACAGTAATGCAAATGTTTCATGAATCCCATTTATGTGTTTGTCATAATGTCAATTTTGACATGCTTTGTTCAGATTTGTTACTGTATTATACTGCATTTTTATACCATACAGTTACATGCAACAGGATAATAAGAGAATAATGTGCTTGAAGCTGAAGGGGCGCATCACAAATTTATTTACACAAGTGGATGAAGCCAGCTTCAACCTCTGTAAAGTGAGGAGATTCGAGAGGAACATTTATTGGGCAGAGGGCCACTGTTGCAGTGCCAGGTCAGATGGGCGCCAGTATCACCATGTGTGCTGCCATCTCCAATGATGGTGTCCTTTCTCACCTACAAACTATCAGCTCAATACAGAATGCCTCACATTTCTTGATGCACTAAATGAAAGACTGGTTCCACCCAAAGAGAGAGGACTGTTGATGGATTTGCCATGCAAGGAGGTATTTCCATTGGTGCATTGCAACGCTGCAAGGGATAAACATCCAATGTGACGTTCTGAGTATTTCAACTCTTCATTTTTTATTTTTTTTATTTTTTTTACATTATTCAACTATATTTAATTATATTTTGAGAAGTATCATATTTCATATTGATAGCTGTATTTTGTATTTTGCTGTCCATCGTGAAATGATTGATTGAAAAAAATATATTAATTTGACCATAAGTTGTAGTGTCTGGTGGAAATAATTGTTTTTATTGCATATATTTAAAGTTTTGAGAGTGTTAGAGCATTTTGCAAACAAAATTCATCATTTTGGCCAGTGATCTTCAGTTTCAGCCTGTGTGTTAACAGCTTTGAAAATGTGATGTCTGAGTGGACAAATGTGTTTAAGCAATCGAGGAAAAACTGTAATAATAATGCATTTTATGAATAAACATTCATAATTTACTATAAAATATGGGGTGTGTGTAAATATACATTTAGCCATCTATCAATATGTCTATCCACTCACCTATCCATCTATATGTATTTACATTTATTCATCCATCATAATCCATAATTTTCAGTCCATCTGCTGGACTGAGATTTGACCTCGGCTCCGCTGACCTGCCATCTGCTGATGTTGACAGGACAGTCTCCATTCTCCGTTGCTCAATGGCATTTGAGAAAAACATCGGAAATTCTGTCCCAAGGAACAAATTAGCCAGAATTTCACACAGAAGAAATCCCCGTCTCTGCTTTACGTCACACTTCTTTATTCCACATTTGTGCAGCATTCTGAAACTCTGCTGCTATTTCCACATTGTTCCATGTCTCTCAAAAAAGGCCATCGCTGGTATGTGTGTGTGCGTCGCGGTTAGCCAAACAAGGACTTGGCGCGTCTACACAAGGCCTGTTGACCTCCTCTGGCTACAGTGGTACAGTGTGTGTCTGTGTGAGTGTGTGGAAGTCTATTGTCTGTATGCCTGTTATCATTAGACTGCAGTTTCCTATGTTGTAAGGGAAGGAGAGAGAGAAACTTGTTAAATATATCTTCAGCTTTCAGCACAGATAAACTTAACTGCACTAGCTGCAGCAAAATGGCCAGTTAATGTATTTCAAACACCGTTTTCATGCAAAATACAGTTAAATTCACAAACTTGGTTCTCTTTATAAAACTGTCTGTCTGCAAACACACAAACATGAGACGTCACACACCCTGTGACCTCAGCAGAAAGGAATGCAATCGAAAATAAAAAGAGACTAAGTAGTTGGGGGGGGAATTGAGAGAGATACAGACGCACAGACAGAGGGTAAATGCCAGACTAAAGTAATAATACAGCTGACTGTCACTCACTTAAGGAAGGGTCGGGGCACTTTTACACATGTAAACATAAAATGACACAGTAACGCCTGAATCACTGCTCGGGTTCCCGTAAAATTACATTTCTGCACAGTAAGTGTATTACGTTCCAAGACGCTGATGCAGGAGTCGATAAATAGTGTTATGGATAAGAACTTTAACAGTCTGATCAAAGATCAGTTTTCTTAAAAGTATACTGCACCTAAAATAAAAATCAGGTTTTATTCACCCTCGTGTCGTTCCACATGTGTTGGACAGTTTGGACACATCATAAAAAAAAATAAAAATAAAAATAAAAATAAAATAAAATCTTCCTGGGAATGTTAGTTTATAACACTGTTAAAAGACTAGTGTTAGTGACCAGTAAAATTAGTTTCCAAAAAAAACAAAAAATAAAAAACAAATGGATATTTAAGCACATTTGAATATGCAAAAGCGCAAATAAGATTTGTTTATCATTGCAGCTCAACAGCTCCAGTCCCCATCCACTTTCACTGTATAGAAAAGAGCAATTTTGACACACTGTCTACATGAAAAAATGTTATTTCCCAGAATGTTCTGGGAACGTTAATTTGTGATTGTAAAAACAACAACAAAAAAGTTCAATGTTTCAAATAACCAAAGAAATAACCAAATGGGCTTAAATATGTAAAAAAAAAAAACATAAATAAATAAAAACAATTAGCCCCAATCTTTAAAATTTTCACAAGGAACACAAAATGAGATGTTTGACTCAAAAAATGCAAGTTACTGGGAACATTAGTTAAAAAGAGCAATGTTAGTGACCAGTGAAATTAGTTTCTAAATAAATAACTAAATGGGATTTTAATATGCACACGCACAAATAGGATTCACTGTCACTTCAGCTTGATAGATCTAGTCCCCATCCACTTCCACTGTATAGCAGTAGATAATCTGCCCCTGAATGTTCTGAGAGCATTTGTTTATGGCTATAATAAAGAAAGTCAGAAAAGTTTGGAACAAAATGAGGATGATTAAATGAACAGTCTAAGTGTTTGAATCAATAGCAATATTCACAACTAGAAAAGACTTACTGCAAACCCCAAGCCCTTGATATGTAAATACTGCTCTATTAGTCCAGACTGAAGTTAAATCTGTGAAGCACAGGTCGTTTCCTCACCATAGACTGATGATGTCATGTGTGTGTGACTCAGAGGGGTCCCTAAGTCCCCAGGGGCTGCATTCCAGGACGGGCCACTCATCCGAGTCAAGGAGTCACTCTCTCTCTTTCTGTGTGTCTGAGGGCTTTTGTCACTAATTAACTTTCTATACGTTCGTCAACAAGTTGGAATTCTTAACTGGTGACATAATCACTTGAGGTAAACCCTCTGCAGGAGGAACAGTGTTTCCGTAAGGACCTGTTTTGAATGCATTACTGCCCAATAAGGATATATTCCTGTCTCTTGCACACAGGTTAGTCACACAGGATTTTTTCATCCTGTTTGCTGTTTCAGCTAATGGTTTTAGCAGCTGAAGACTGTGAGTGAGAGCTGTGGAAGAGATGATGTGTGCCTGACTCATGTGGAGTAATATACATTACGTCTGGTTCTCTGTCTTGACATTGATCGCTTTGCCATTTTGCTCAATGTTTGGCCTCATGCACAGACGACTATTATGTCTGAGCAAACTCATCATCATTTTTATGATCTATGAATATGATAATATGATAACCATGGGTAATAATAAAGAATGAAAGATATACACTATTGACAATAAACGTTTATTACTTAGAAAGTAGGTGGGCAGTGTTATTTTAGTACTATTTATATACTATTTTACAACCCGAATTCCAGAAATGTTGGGACCTTCTTTTTTTTTTTTTTTTTTTTTTTTTTTTAAATTTGAATAAAATGAAAACTAAAAGACTTTCAAATCACATAGAACATAGAGAACATAACTAAATGAGCTCATTTCAAATTTGATGCCTGCTACAGGTCTCAGAAAAGTTGGCACGGGCTGAACAAAGGGCTGAAAAAGCAAGAAATTTTTGAAAAGATTCAGCTGGGAGAACATCTAGCAACTAATTACGTTAATTGACATCAGGTCTGTAACATGATTAGCTATAAAAGGGATGTCTTAGAGAGGCAGAGTCTCTCAGAAGTAAAGATGGGCAGAGGCTCTCCAATCTGTGAAAAAGTGTGTAAAAAGATTGTGGAATACTTTTAAAACAACGTTCCTCAACGTGAAATTGCAAAGGCTTTGCAAATCTCATCATCTACAGTCCATAACATCATCAAAAGTTTCAGAGAAACTGGAGAAATCTCTGTGCATAAGGGACAAGGCCAAAGACCTTTGTTGGATGCCCGTGGTCTTCAGGCCCTCAGACCACGCTGCATCACTCATCGGCATGATTCTGTCATTGACATTACTAAATGGGCCCAGGAATACTTCCAGAAACCACTGTTGGTAAACAATTCGCTGTGCCATCTGCAGATGCCAACTAAATCTCTATCATGCAAAAAGGAAGCCAAATGTGAACATGGTCCAGAAGCGCCGTCGTGTCCTGTGGGCCAAAGTTCATTTAAAATGGACTGTTTCAAGGTGGAAAAGTGTTATATGGTCAGACGAGTCCAAATTTGACATTCTTGTTGGAAATCACAGATGCCGTGTCCTCCGGGCTAAAGAGGAGGGAGACTTTCCAGCGTGTTATCAGTGTTCAGTTCAAAAGCCAGCATCTCTGATGGTATGGGGGTGCATAAGTGCACAGTATGGGCAGCTTGCATGTTTTGGAAGGCACTATGAATGCTGAAAGGTATATAAAGGTTTTAGAGCAACATATGCTCCCCTCCAGACGATGTGTATTTCAGCAGAACAATGCAAAACCACATACTGCAGCTATTACAACAGCATGGCTTCACAGTAGAAGAGTCCGGGTGCTGAATTGGCCTGCCTGCAGTCCAGATCTTTCACCTATAGAGAACATTTGGCGCATCATTAAACGAAAAATATGTCAAAGACGACCACAAACTCTTCAGCAGCTGGAAACCTATATCAGGCAACATTTGTTATGTTATCTATGTTCTATTGTGAATAAAATATTGGCTCATGTGATTTGAAAGTCTTTTAGTTTTCATTTTATTCAAATTTAAAAAATATTTCCGGAATTCGGGTTGTAGTATTTATTTATATTTTGAATTACCTTTTATTTTCATGTTTTTGGTTTCCATTTTAATTTTAGCTTAAATGTAAATATAAATATTTTAGAAAAATAATAAAAACTTTAAAACAATCAACAAAAATTAGAAATGTTAGTAAATGAAAAAGTTGAAGTATTAAAATGACTAAAACTGAAATAAAAAAATCAAGCATATATATATATATATATATATCTACCCGATCTAAATATTCCCTCACGATTTAATAGTAATGACTTTATGAATTTCTTCACTGATAAGATAGATAACATCAGAAATACAATAACAAATGTAGATTTTGCAGCGTCTAGTACTTCAGCTCCATTCATCGCACCCAAAGAAAAACTGCAGTGCTTTACAACTATAGGACAGGAAGAGCTAAATAAACTTATCACTGCATCTAAACCAACAACATGTCTATTAGATCCTGTATCCACTAAATTACTGAAAGAGCTGTTACCTGTAGCAGAAGAACCGCTTCTCAATATTATTAACTCATCGATATCTTTAGGTCACGTCCCAAAATCATTCAAGCTGGCGGTTATTAAGCCTCATATTAAAAAAACCACAACTAGATCCTAACGAACTAGCAAATCACAGACCCATTTCTAATCTTCCGTTTATGTCTAAAATTTTAGAAAAAGTTGTGTCTGCTCAGTTGTGCTCTTTTTTGCAAAAAAATGATCTCTATGAAGAATTTCAGTCAGGTTTCAGGCCCCACCATAGCACAGAAACCGCACTTGTTAAAATTACAAATGACTTGCTTCTTGCGTCAGACCAAGGCTGCATCTCATTGCTAGTTTTACTTGATCTTAGTGCTGCGTTCGACACTATAGATCACGACATACTCATAGATTGATTACAAAACTATACGGGTATTCAAGGGCAGGCTTTAAGATGGTTTAGATCCTACCTGTCTGATCGCCACCACTTTGTTTATTTAAACAGGGAGTCATTTCAGTTATCACCAGTAAAGTATGGAGTACCACAAGGATCTGTCCTAGGTCCTCTGCTATTTTCAATATACATGTCGCCCCTTGGTAATATTATTAGAAAATACGGGATTAGTTTCCATTGTTATGCTGATGATACTCAACTATATATCTCAACAAGACCAGATGAAACTTCTAAATTATCTAAGCTAACAGAGTGTGTTAAAAATGTAAAAGATTGGATGACCAATAATTTTCTCCTATTAAATTCAGATAAGACAGAGATATTACTTATTGGACCAAAAAACAGTACACAGAATCTCTTCGATTATAATTAGCAACTAGACGGATGTACTGTTACTTCCTCTACAGTCAAAAATCTGGGTGTTATATTAGACAGCAACTTGTCTTTTGAAAATCATATTTCCCATGTTACAAAAACAGCATTCTTCCATCTTAGAAACATTGCCAAGCTACGAAACATGTTACCTGTTTCTGACGCAGAAAAGCTAGTTCATGCATTCATGACCTCTAGATTGGACTATTGTAATGCACTGCTAGCTGGTTGTCCTGCATCTTCAATAAACAAGCTACAGGTAGTCCAAAATGCAGCGGCTAGAGTCCTTACCAGGTCAAGAAAATATGATCATATTACTCCAATTTTACAGTCTCTGCACTGGCTACCTATTAAGTTCCGCATCAGTTACAAAATATTATTACTTACCTATAAGGCCCTTAATGGTTTAGCTCCTGCGTACCTAACTAGTCTTCTACCACGCTACAATCCATCACGCTCCCTAAGGTCGCAAAACTCTGGACTTTTGGTAGTACCTAGGATAACAAAGTCAACTAAAGGAGGTAGAGCCTTTTCACATTTGGCTCCCAAACTCTGGAATAGCCTTCCTGATAACGTTCGGGGTTCAGACACACTCTCTCTGTTTAAATCTAGATTAAAGACACATCTCTTTACCCAAGCATTCACATAATGCATCTCATAATCTTGTACTGCAATTATATCTGATCAAACACACATTATTGTTCTTTAGCTTGGATTGAACAAATAATTTTTTCTTGGTTGGAACAGCAGCTACGCTAATTATGTCTCTATTTGTTTCTCTGTTTCTGCCACGGGATTAACATCCCGTCGTAACTAGGATTTACACAAGCTTCAGTCTGGATCCAGAACACCTGAGAAGAGATGTTGCCAACCCCTCAGAGGATCTCAGCTGATGCCTACCCTCAGACAACATACAGAACTACCAAATTTCACCATAAGTTAAATATATTAAGTTTCTACAATATATAAATATATTGTAGAAACTTAATTTCCTGTAAAGCTGCTTTGCAACGATTTGTATTGTGAAAAGCGCTATACAAATAAACTTGAATTGAATTGAATTGAATATATATATATATATATATATATATATATATATATATATATATATATATATATGCTTATATATATATGACAGCATATATATGCTGTCAAACAATTAATCGCGATTAATCACATCCAAAGTTTTTGTTTACATAATATATGTATGTGTGCTGTAATATAATATATTTATTATGTATATATAAATGCACACACATGCATGTATATATTTCAGAAAAATATGTTATGTTTATTTATTAAATATATTTATTTATAAATTATATGAATATTAGTAAATACATGTAAATATTTTCAAAATATATACTGTATGTGTGTATTATACATAATAAATATACACAGAACACACATATATTATGCAAATAAAAACTTTTATTTTGGATGCGATTAATTGTGATTAATCGTTTGACAGTACTAATATATATATATATATATATATATATATATATATATATATATATATATATTTATATATATTATGAAATAAATTCAATTATAATTAAAATAAAGATATAATTCCAATTTTCTTTGGAATAAAAATCTAACTCAGCTTCTGCTCTAGCACCAAAACGGCATTTATTGTCTGAATTTTCAGAAAAAATTGAACAATTTTTTTCAGTACACATTCAAACCGAACCGAAAGACCCCTACTGGAAATTGTTGGTACAAATACGTGTACCGTTACATCCCTAATGTCACGAATCCGGTTCATGGTCTTCCGTCCACTCGCCATCAGAGGTCGCCCGTCCTTCATATTGACTCTTACACCACACAGACTGTTACATGTCACTCCAGACTACAGTTCCCATCATCCATTGCACTGATTGCACATACACAACTGAAGGCACTGATCACACAGCTGTCACCAATCACACGCTCACCTAAGAGCTATTACACACACTATATCAGAGGTTCTCAACTGGTGGGTTGTGACCCGGGACTGTTCTGAGTGGGTTGTGGAGTGTATGGTCAAAGAAACGACATCAACAACAAAAAACGTAATTCTAAATGTTTTTTCTGATGCAAAACTTTTATTTTAAAAGACGTGCATGAAAGCTGTTGACACTTCTGTCAGATAAAGTGTGATAAAGTCAGTAATAATTCCTGAGAAAAACGCACTGTCCAGATTCAGTATCTGCGGTCAGATGAGATGTAGACTGATTTATTGTCAGTGTCATTATTCTATTGTTATTTTTGTAACTTGCTATGAAATAAAAAGTCTCACCTCAGAAAAGCGAACTATCCTGTCCTGCCAGATGTTACCGTGTTCGTAGCGCGCACACTTCAATAGCACGCACGAACGCGGCGCCGGGCTGTATATCACTTCACTAAAGCGCAGAAACTACGAGCATGCAACGCGTGAAATAAAAGTACAGTACCGATAAATCACATAACTGTACTGCGTGTGTTAGCTGGGAAGGATTTGCATGAAGGTATGATATTCATTCTATTCAGGAGCAGTTTTCACGTGTTGTTAACCGTTCATGTTAGTATATTCATGGTAACGGTTGTTTCCATAACCCAAAAATGTTATTTCCACTTCGTATTTTTTTTTTTTTTTTGTATTTATTTTTCGTATTTTATTTTGTATATGCTTAAATGACTGGTGTCTCATACCAACTTAACTGTATTAACAAAAACTAGTTTGGGACTGCTATTTAATAGCCTTACCTTATAGGCTGTTTATTCAGTATTAGTCATATTCTTAACAGTCTTAACTTAATTTTTGTTAAACTTGCTTTGTTTTTATTTTTTAATAAATTTATTTATTTTATTTATGTATAAATAAATAAATAAATAAATAAATAAATAAATAAATGGAAATAACATAAATCCACCCATAAATCGAACGTAAACACGCATGCTTTTTAAGCTATGTAAGCTTGTTTCCATAGTTCCCAGATTTCCAAAAAATAATACAATTAAAAATGTAATGGTCACTTTTCAACTCACAATTCAGACTGAGAATTTTGTCTCAGAATTCTGGGAAAAAAAAGTCAGAATTGTGAAATAACGACTTTTTTTAATTCTGTGGTGGAGGAAACAAAAACAAGAATTGCGAGATGTAACTTCAGAATTCAGATTTAAAAATCTCATCGTTTCGAGGAAAAAAAAGTCAAAATAGCGCGTTTGTCTCAATTCTGTGTCTCGCAATTCTGAAAAAAGTTTATTCGCAATTAGTCTTTATTTATTTTTTTTTTTTTTGTTGGTTTTTTTTTTTAATTTTTTTTTTTTAATTCTCTGCTAGAGACAGGCTTCCATAGTAAACTGAAATTATTAATTGAGCTTGCACATTAAGAGCTACTTGCATTGAGGCATTTTTTGTGCGTGACTAACACACACACACTGAAGCTCAGCTGTGTTTATGTGTGAGGGAATGTTACCAAGGAAAAGCCACAGTCCAGTGATGACCCCAAAGACACTTGCTCAAGCCCTCAATAGAGCCATTGATAGATGAAAGAGTGCAAGCAGAGAAAGAGAGAGGGACAGATTTACGATTTATGCCTATCAGACAAAGGTGTAGTCACTGATTCAGAGGCATCATGATCGTCTGAAGTCAAACACGCAAGCGGCGTAAAAATCTTCCACTCCCTTCTCTGTTCATTGTTTGTGTCTATTAGAAATGTTCAACATTTTAAATATTGTCTTCATGTATATTTATTTTATTTAAAAAATGTATAGAATTTAAAGTAGTATATATTTTTTTTTATTATTTTAGTTTAGTTAGTCATGGCTACATCCCAATCTGGATAACTGCACTAGTATATACTGGTAACATAAGCATAAGCTTTTTTTTTTTTTTAATGCTATTGAATACTAAATTAACACTGATCCATGCAATCATATTTCTTGCTTTAAAAAAAAAAAAGCTCTTTATAGTGCACTATCAAAGCCCATTTCTGCCACTGAATAAAAAAATTAAAAAAGGCAATCGTGACATTTTATCTTACAATTTTGACTCTTTTTCTCACAATTGCGATTTTACATCTCTCAATTCTATTTTCTCATAATTGTGAGATATAAACTCACAATTGCGTGAAAAAAAGTAAGAATTGCAAGTTTATTTCTCACAATAGTTTATATCACACAATTGAGAGAAAAAATTCAGAATTGCGAGTTTATATATCTTATACCTATAGTATTATAATTACAATATTTTTTTTTGTTTTTGTTTTTGTTTTTAATTCAGTGGTGGAAATGGGCTTCCATAGTGCAGTCATGCAGGTTGGGATATAGCCATGAGTAAAAAATAAAATAAATCTATTTTGATAATTATAAAATAGAATTTTAACTTATTAAATATACATAATACAGTAAATATTTTAATATATATAAAATAAAAATATTTTATATTAAATACATATTAAATAAAAAATAAACCAAGGATCAACAATGTTTTTTTCTATGTATACTATTTAATGCTAAATTAACACTGATGCACACGGTCTTATTTTTTGCTTTAAGAAAAGAAAGAAAAGAAAGTATGTAGTAGTGTAGTCATGCAGATCAGGATGTAGCCATAAATAAAATAAAATAATAATAATAAAAACTTTGGTATGGCCAAAATAAGACAAAATTTGCATAATACCACCGGTTCACTTTATTACCTTAACTTCAATGTGAAACCCTGTTTGCAACACCCATACAAAATATTTTTCTAGTAGTAGACAAACATAACATACTCCTCATCTTCTGTAGCCAAGGATTGTGGGAAACTATAAATCATGCATGGATGCATGTATTCTTCAAAAATGACATAATATGCCACCTTTGTCACACTATGTTCTATGATCTGGGACACACTAATCCTAATCTCACATACTATATAGGACGCATGCGAATTGGGTCGCTGTGCATCCTTCCATTTCACCATTGCTTTAGAGCATTTCCATGGCGACACATACAGAACTGTTACTGATCCAGAACAGCTGTTGTTATTGTTGTTTTGATTGTTACACATGCTTGTGTGTGTAGCCGTTCCACGCTGTTGAAACATGTCTCCAGTGATAAGGTCTCATACTGACAGCAGTTCTGAATGAGGAGTAATCAGTGATTCATTGGAAAGAAATAGTGAGCGGTTGGTGAAGCCTGATATGTTTGAACCTGCTTTCAGCAGAAATATTCAGGTGTTTCAGACGGCACCCAAATATTTCTTAACGGGATTAACCTGTTTGTGGTGTGGTAGCTGGCACAGTGTTAGACTTTATGTCTCTTTTGTGAGGAAGTAGGGTCTCAAGTGGTTTACGCTCCATTTTATCAGATAAATTATAAGATTAAGATTTAAAGCGGTTCATTTCCGTTTTTGCTTCCCAAAAGATGTAACAGAGTAGAAATTTCACAATCGCAATAATCCACAAGTAATCAACACCACTCCAGTCCATCAATTAAAGTCTTGTGAAGGGAAAAGCTGCATGTTTGTAAGAAACAAATCCATCACTGAGAGCTTTTTAACTTCAAAAGTTGCGTCAGGCTAAAATACGAGTCCTCTATAATATTGCTTTCTGTAGTGAAAAAGTTGTCTCGTCTGAATCAGGAGCGAAATATGCACAGATCAAGGACTGTTTACTAGAGAAAAAATCCAAAACTCTGCTAAACAAATATGGATATATGGTGGATTTTGATCTGAGAGGACAACAGGGGATAGAACTTTTCATTGGAGGAAGCAATATTATATATTATGGACTATTTTAGTCAGAAGCAAGATTAAACATTTTTTTTTATTTTATAGATTTTATGCAGCTTTTCACTTCACAATATGGTAATTGATGGACTGGAGTCGTGTGGATTACTTAAAGCTTACTATAAAGCTTAAAATGTGTATAGTAACTTAATATTCCACAGCATTTTTGCTATGAACATAATCTCAAACTATATTTAATTGTGAGCTATGACGTTTGGTTATGTCAGTGGTTTTCATACAGTATGTGCATCCTTCTGCCAGTGCGAATGGAATATAGTACTAAAATACTCAGCTAAGTCTCAACAACATTACAAAACACGCAGCACAATCAGTGTAGTCCAATTCCTGAGCGAATGACTTTTATGGGTTGAATATTTTTAGAATCAAAAACCAACAGCATGGTAAGTGTAGTCTGATTCCTGAACGAATGACTATAAAGAGTGACTCAAATACTTGCAAATAGAAATTTCTCCAAAATTATATTACATTGTTTTTGGGATGTTTCGTGTTCAGTTTTATCCGAAACTGATAAATGTGAATCTGGCAACATTTTATTACGTTGGTTGTTGCACATATAGTGGCAGTTTGGAAATTAAATGTCCTAAAAGTTTAATGCTCTTTAATAATCACGTTTGAAAATAACGTACCACCTACACTAAACCCTACCCTAAACCTACTTGATTGTGTTAACTAAAGAAAACATGAAATGAAAACACATTTCTTGAAGCAATCATGTCATTTAGCTCACTTCTGCAAGTCTTTGAGCTCTTTATCATAACTAGTGTTTCATGGAGTTTGCTGTACCAGGTGTGCTACCGAGCACGTTTACCACGTCAGAAAAGCAAAACATATTCAGCTGTTTATGTGACGCAAATGCCAAAATGTATTAGTTTACAAATCGTGCACTAAGATAAAACTCTTTTGAGGTCATACTGTGCAAGGAACTCTGTGAAAGTAAGTCTTTACTATTTGATAACCTGCCCTTGTTATCATAATTTGTGTGAAACTGAATAAAAGTTGTTGGTGTTTTACTGCCACTAGTGTGCATTTCACCTGGAAACTGCAGTAAAGTGTATGTATAGGTATATTTTTTTGTCGTTTTGCTAAATTACATTTCTTTTTTCCCCACGAATATGTTTTCATTAAAAGTATTAAACATATTTGTAATGTAAATGTTCAGAATGTAAATGCTGCCTGAAACATCTGTGGTGAAAAGCAATAATTAAAATTCATAAGTGATAGACACAGACAGAAGGATAATTAATCCCTGCGGGGGAATTTTCTAACATTCTTCTATAAATTGTTGCATAAATATTGCAGGAAAGCCCAGACAAGTCCCAGATTTTGTTGGATTTCAAGCCGAGTAGTTTTAGCTTGAGTTTATTGTAACCATTTGAGTTTTATGAAAATGTGATGTTGAAGTTTATATTTAAGACAATGATGGTTAAACCCAAGGATGAAGTTTGGGTTTTAGATGCCTTTGAAAGCTCTGAAGGCTGCCTGTGATCTTCCAGATGTTTCTGAAAGAGTTTGGCAGCAGCAGCTCAGGAGAACTCATGTGCTTCAGTATGTGTCATCAAAGGTGCAAACATTAAATACCAGCATTGTTCTGCCCCTCCTGCACCACAAGAGAGAGAGAGAGAAATAAAAGGGGATACCCTTTTCAGCATCTGAGTCATGCTGGAGAAGTTGATGCAGAGTTTTCCGAGCCGGAACACCACAGCGGAACAGGAACGGGAAGACACCTGGGAATTTCAATCCAAACAATAACAAACATAGCTCAGGAAGAGCTAACGCTAAAGACGCAAAGTGTGTGTGTGTGTGTGTGTGTATTAAACATGAATGAAGAGGAGCATATGAGTACATGGCAGAGGGAAGGAGAGTATTATATTTGGACGAGGATGTCTTTGTTCTGTCGCTCCTCTTAATAAGCAAACATAACTCTACTGTTACCTGGAAGCTGAGATCCTATAAAGGATGCATGTCCTCCAGCCCAAAATAACAATTAACCAACATTTACTGCACTGCAATCCAAAATCATCTCCTACACCTCTGCTTCCTATCTATCTATCTATCTATCTATCTATCTATCTATCTATCTATCTATCTATCTATCTATCTATCTATCTATCCTTTTAGCTATCTATTTGGGATTCTCTCTGTCTGTCTATCTATCTATCTGTCTGTCTGTCTGTCTGTCTGTCTATCAATCTGTCTGTCCTTTTAGCTATCTATTTGGGATTCTCTGTCCGTCTGTCTGTCTGTCTGTTTGTCTGTCTGTCTATCTATCAATCTATCTATACTTTCAGCTATCTATTTGGGATTCTATCTATCTATCTATCTATCTATCTATCTATCTATCTATCTATCTATCTATCTATCTGTCTGTCTGTCTGTCTGTCTGTCTGTCCGTCCGTCTGTCCTTTTAGCTATCTATTTGGGATTGTCTGTCTGTCTGTCTATCAATCTATCTATCTATACTTTTAGCTATCTATTTGGGATTCTATCTATCTATCTATCTATCTATCTATCAATCTGTCTGTCTGTCTGTCTGTCTGTCTGTCTGTCTGTCCTTTTAGCTATCTATTTGGGATTCTCTGTCTGTCTGTCTGTCTGTCTATCTATCTATCTATCTGTACTTTTAGCTATCTATTTGGAATTCTCTGTCTGTCTGTCTATCTATCTATCTATCTATCTATCTATCTATCTATCTATCTATCTGTCTGTCTGTCTGTCTGTCTGTCTGTACTTTTAGCTGTCTATTTGGGATTCTCTGTCTGTCTGTCTGTCTATCTATCTATCTATCTATCTATACTTTTAGCTATCTATTTGGGATTCTCTCTGTCTATCTATCTATCTGTCTGTCTGTCTGTCTGTCTGTCTCAGGGGTGTCAAACTCAATTCCTGGAGGGCCGGAGCCCTGCAGAGTTTAGCTCCAACCCTAATTAAACACACCTGATCCAGCTAATCAAGTCCTTTAGATGCAGGTGAGTTTGATCAAGGCTGGAGCTAAACTCTGCAGGAAAGTGGATCTCGATGGCCAGAGTTGAGAACCTCTGATCTATCTATCCTTCCATCTCTCTGAAGAACCATTTGATTAGATCGATACACAAACACTCATGTTGACTGAGTATCCCATGACTCGAGCAGCTGACAGAATCACACACTGATTGTTTGTGACGTCATCACCTCATCGCTCCTCTGTCGGCAGTTATGAGTCACATGTTTAGATCGTTCTGGCCTTCCTTTCCAAAGTAAATAATATGTACCACATCAACACCCTTCATTAAAACTCTCACTTGTGCGCACTTACGCACTCATTGTTTTGAGCAGTAACCTTCACGCAGTAATTCTGTCAGCAGAATCATCTACAAGTCTTTATTACAGCCCTAGGCCCAAACATGCTGTCTACACTAAACACACATTCACACCGAGCCCAAATCTTCTTACATCATCAAAGAAGATCGTTTTTACATAATTTTTTTTTTTTTTTTTTATCAGGTCCATAGAAATAACATTTTGGGTGATGTTACACATATGGTTAAAGGTTTTAAAAAGTAATAACAATAATAATAATAATAATAATAATAATAACAATAATGCATATTTTTATTCAGCATCTTTTATTGTTATTATTATTAGTAGTAGTAGTAGTAGTACTACTGATTTAATTATAACATTGATAATAATAATAATAATAATGTTTTTATTAATTCATTGATTAATCATCAGTTATTTATATACTGCTACTAATAAATAATTATGCATTTATTAGTGATCTTCAATTTAATAATAATACTAATAATACTAATAATTATTATTCCATAATAAATATTATTATTGCTATTATTATTCATTGTCTTTAATAATTGGTTTAATTGCTAACAAAAATGTTGATGATTTAAATACTACTACTATTAATTATTATAAACAATTATTAAATAATTATTTTGTTTTGTATAGTTGTTTATTTTTATTGTTAGAATTTATTGTTTACTGATTATATTATATAAGTATTTTAAAATATATATATACTTTTTAACATTTTACACTTTTAACATAACATTTTTATTTATTATGTTATTTTTTTCTTCTTCTTTGGATTATTTTCTATATTTTGTTATTTCCATTACCTTGCAGCTTTTTTGTTTGTTACTGTATGCACCATTGTCTTTAGATATAAAATATTTTTAATAAAAAAGCACATTAGAACTGAAAAAGAATACTGAATGTAAGTGTGTTTGTGGATGCGAGAGCTAAGAAGCTAAGCTAAGAATGACATTTGCACTATTTCCACCTAATACACACACTTTTCCTTTAGTAGAGAAGAGAGAGAGAGAGAGATCTGTTTGCACCATTTAAAAGTCAATAAGTGAAGGGGAAAAAAGGAGAGAAAGAGAATGACAAGACTCAGCCAAACCCATGCTTCGGCCTGAGGCGGCATCTTTATCATGTGGTTTAGGTAGGAAAGGTGGATTTTCCCCATCTCTAAACATCAATATAACTTCATCCACGCCTTTTCCACATCCCTCGCTCTCAAATTCTCCTGCACACCGCAAACATTATCATATCACGACGGCTGAGCACATCTTCCCAGACCTGACGTCACTGGGTGTGAGTGGATGCGTGCGTTTACTCTTCTGGATCGTATTTTCTCTCCTTTGTTCTGAGCGTTGGTGTTGTATTGGTATATGACATCACATACCCTTCACATTTTCCAACATCTCACTGAAGACACCACGACAAGCATCGGCACGCACTCACAAAATGGTCCATTATGCACTGCAAAAAGAGTTCTGTGGAGATTGTGAATTTGCCCTTTTTTAATGTTTGGTGCCCACATACTGTAGGCTAATCGGACTACAAAAGGCTCCACAGTTTTTATGCAGGGCTTTATGCATCTTACAAGGCTCAAATGATCAGAGAACATCTGCCTCCCTAATAAAGCCACAGAGGAAAGAGACAAAGCGAGAGAAAAAAATTTCTTAGTAGTCGTGATATTGTATGGACATTCTGATAAATCTTATAAGACTTAGATATTAATGAACCAAGACCACACACAAACACACACACAAACACAGTGCTTTTTAGTCTTTTGTGTTATGAAAATTATGAAAAGTCCCATTAACATGCAGTATTAGTAGTTTATTATGACTGTTAAATATTAAAAAGTTGTATTGTTTATATTATTAAAACTGTAAAATAATATTAAATCATAATATAAAATCTATCACTTTATATTATAAAATTATTTCAAATAACAACAACCCCAATATTTATTTGTTTGTTTATTTATTTGCTTGTTTGGTTGTTTGTTATACCAGCATAAGAAACAGGCCTAAGTATTTTTTAATATGAAATGGAAATGTCTGTTTTTTGAAAAATGTCAAGAAACGCTATAAATAATAATGATTGTTAATAAGTGCATTATTATAGTAATTAAATGAATAATGCTTAAATTAAGATGAACAACAACAACAACAATAATAATAATAATCATTATTTAGTAATATTATTTTTATTATTCATCTTAATTTAAGCATTAATTCAAGCATTACTATTTCATCTTAGTTTAAGCATTATTATTTATTATTACTATAATTATCATAATAACGATAATAACGATAATATGCACTTATTAATAATCTTTAATTAATTATTTTTTAAATAATACTAATAATAAAGATGATTTAATTTGCACCAGTCATTCAGTAGCTTTTTTATATCATAAAAATTTTAATATTTCGCTTGACATTTTTAGAATCATTAAATGAAAACTGTTATTGAAAATCACAATTAAAGCTATAAGATTTTCAAAAAGGAATATTACAGAAAAGTTTGCTTTTTGTTACCACTATAAATTCTAGTAAGTATCTGACTAAGTATCTGACTCTACTACATCTTTTTCAAATCTTTTTTTTTTCTAACAATAAGAAAAAAAAAAAAAAAAAAATATATATACATAAAAATACATTTATATTGTATAAAATTCTTTGTGTTCTGACCAGCTACACAAACAGGAAATGGAAGGGACACTTGGATGTGTTGGAGACGCTTTCTGTCTGGTCACTTGCTGATGAAAGTCTGATTGTTTTTGTCTGCCTGTTTAAACCCCTTCAGTATTTTTCATTCAGTCATCAAATTCTCTCCTCGTGATTTTCACTCGTTCATTTCTCCCTCTGTCTTCCTGAAGCCTCCCTCTTCCTCTCTCTCTCTCCTGAATAATGTGTTCCTGGCAGAAATTCAGTGATTCGTGTAGCAGCATGCCTGATATTAATATCTTGGTAAGATGGAAGTTCCCCTCCATCAGGTAATACCATCAGAAAGAGCCCAGATTCAGCCAGTGCTCTTACTGACCCTCACTGCTTCCAGCAAACAACAAATTACTGTTTCCATTGGACAGTCATTTGCGATTCACTGCAGCATTTTCAGATTCAATTAGAACATCCGGTCTGTTAAAATCTTTACTTTGTTTTAAATGCCTGCTGCTTTTGCAAAATGAGCAGAATGTTGTTAGCGTTGTAGCTTAGCAATTTACTTTATTCATTCAAATCCCTGGTCTTATTGCAAACAATTCACTAGTTTTCAGTATATTACTAGTCTTAATTCAAAATGTAATAAATTCCTGTGTTATGACTTTTGCAGCACATGCTATTTTATAATGCTGTACTAGTTTGTTTACAACAAAGTTTCATTCAATTTTGCTCCATTCAAGTACATAAACTCCACTTTTCAACATCCGATCAATTGCCAGTTAATAAAATCAAGTCCTGTCTCACATTTTTTGAAAATATGTCAAGTTATGAAAGTAAATAAGTAATAAACATCCACTGAGTGCCGCAGTGATTACATATTTTTGTAGGCCAAACCAGAAGTTCATATCATATCCTGTTTCCCTCAACAAAATCCCAAAAGGATTTTTCCGTTGACTTTGGATTATTGCAGAAAATAAGCTCTGTGACCAACAAAGTTTATGATTCTGTTCATTATGATAATCTTCACAACTAACACATCTTTAATGAATTTTGATAGTAAAATGCAATCGCCAGAAGTAAAAAGCTAAACGTAGGCTATAAAAGAACTACACCACGGTCACATGACTTCAACATCATCGTCGCTAAGCTTGCAACAACTCTTTCAGTCTTTATTAAAAAAAAATAAATAAATACATTTTCACTGAAAGTTTGAGTAAGAATAGATTTCAAGAGTGTGATTATAAACACAACGAGGCTGTGAAAGCGAGTAGATGTGTTTACTTGTTTGGTGTGACGTTTAATGTCCCATACAACCTCTGTAGTCCTATTAAATAACTTGTTAGCAAACACTTTTTTCAATACAAGTAAGCTTTAAAACACTAATTACTAATATTTTGTGCTGTAAAATGAAACGTGAAAATGTCTTGAGCTTATGTTCAGCACAGACCTTATTTCACCAATTAAAAAAAAAAAAACATTGAATGGGAACTGTGCCATGTTTTAAACTTTCTCGCCCTCTCATGTCTTTTGAGTTCACTGGATGCATTCCTTAAACAGCTCTTTCTCCATGTCACTCTCTCCTTCTTTCTCCCTCACTTTTTCTCTCCCTCCTTCTCACACATTAATCAACAATGACAGTTAGCTGACTGACATATGGAGCAACCGCTGTCTGACGCAAAGCATTGTGCTTATACTGCATATACTCAGTGAAGTTCTTTTCATTCTTTGCTAAGCGGTAAAAAGGACTTTGAAATATGCAAGCAGCATTATGAGTTAGCAAACATCCTGATGCTGCGTTTAGATAAATATGTAAATATGTGCTAGCCTAGGCACTTTCTCCTCAATAATGAAAATTACAGTGGTGAGAAAACAGCAGTTAAGAAAGCATCTAATCATATCGGTATGGATATGTTTGCACAAGCTCTATAATCGGTGCTCTAGTCACATTTATTTACATAGCGTTTTAAACAATATATTGATTTAAAACCAAGCAGCTTTACAATATTACACATGAAATTAGAATTACAACTTGAATTTGTTCTATAAAGTGTGTTAATGTTTTTACTCATGAATGTCTGACCTAGAGAGACTGAACTGAAGAAATGAATCAAAGAAGATTTCTGCTGCAGCAAAGCAAGTACAGGAACTTTCCACTGCCAATACTGCTGCTGCAGAAATAGCATACAGTATATAATAACCCATAGCAAATCTATTCAGGTGGAGCTGGGGAGGTGGAGGGTTTCAGAGGAACTCTGAAAGCGTGCTGCGAACTGCTTTAGTGAATGCTAATCAGCCATTTAAATGTAAAGTAGTAAGCTCATTGGCTGCAGATTCAACATGAACCAATCAACTTGTGCCAAGTAGTTTAACGCTGTGAATATCAATATTCAACATCACCACCATTAAGCTTTTGACAACTCTTTATTTAAAAAAAAAAAAATCCCTGAAAGTTTAAGTTAGTTCAATGGTGTTTACCAGTCAGAGTGAACTTTTCCAGAAAGTTTGCTTTGACAAGTTATTTTAAGCTCTAGGAACTGGCAAGCTGTTTTGAGCTTGAAATTAACTCCAAACAAACTTTGTTTTGGCCTGATTTTCTTTGAAATGACTACACACAAATTCTTTCTTCAATTTTGCTTGAAGAATATCATGGCCTTTACTTCAATGGTTTTCAATGCTATTTTGAGGTAACATTCTAGTATGTTTTTCCAAATTTAGCCTATATTTTAGTATATTTGCCTTAAGGTGTGACATATTTATCGTTCAACAAAATTCCATGGCTGAAATCCAGACATTTCTATGTGATTATGAGGGCAAAAGATTTCCCCATGCAGATTTCATTCGTGGTCAAGTTAGTTATGTCACATTGAACAACAGAAAGCAGTTAGGTTTGACTACTGTGTGAGCTACACTATTGACACTATGGACCTTTACATCTGCAAAATATTGTAGAGATTTAGCAAATATGACCACATTTTTAGTTGTATATTGAAGCTTGCATCAAATGTTAGATAAACTGAAGCTGGAGAGGTTTTAGTTTGTTTTAATAATAAAAGAATAGGTAAGGATTCGAGTTGGGGTTAAGAAATTACTTTCAAGCATTTCTTGTTGCTGGGGGATTTCAGATAAACATAGAACGAGGGTTACTAACTAGTCACCACTGCATCACACGTATCTGACTGCTAGATCTACTGCACGTAAATAGCCACGTGTTGTTGTGATCTGCTCCATATATATCTTCTTACGCTTTACTCTGAAAGCTGGAACATCTCGCTAAGCTGGAAATAAAGACTTGATGTAAACTCATTTTGTTCAGGGGACCTTTGTCATGGAAATACGCACACGTATATGACAAAGATGGCAACAGTAGATACAAACAGAAAGAGCATACTTATAGTCACCCACCCACAAATACACACACACAAGTCTCCAAATAATGTATTCACACCCTTGACACACGTTCACACCTTTTTTACATTTTTTTTTTTTTCTCAATGTGTACCAGAATAGCTCAAGTTCCTAATTTTCTGCCGGGACACGCCCACACTTCCTGTATGGAGCTGGGTGGTGCTTTCACAAAAGGCGACGCCACAACATCTTTGTTCCCTTTTGACACTAAACACCCACTGTAAGCAAAAATGCAAGCTATATTTGGTTGGTTTGGTGAACTCGTCATTTTATGAATAAGAATGTAATACCAAACTTCCTGTTCTGGCTTTATTTAGCATTTGGTGACTCCAAATGAAAGCAGAACATTTTGGTGGGAATAATATTTTCTATTTATTACTAAATAGCAGAGATAGTAGACAGCACAACAGCACATTTCCTGTGTTCTATCTCTGGCCTTCTGGCAAAAAATAATAGAATAGAACAGAACAGAACAGAACAGAACAGAAAAGAATAGAATATAATAGAATAGAATAGAATAGGCCTGCCAATTTATTGCAGTTTTGTCTGATTATAAATATGTAAAAAAAAGCTAACTATAAAATAATATTAACATTTCTAGCTAACTATAAAATAAATATGATAAAATGAATTATAAAAATAGAACAATAAATTATACTTAAATAATTCAAAGATTATCGGAGTACATATTACGAGAAATACTAATTGCCATCTTTCTACTTCCAAATTTCATGTTTAATTAAATGTTACTTGCAGTTTCTTTGTAATTGTGAAATTTACTAGCAATTTTTGAGTGAAAAAAAAAAAGTTTCAAAGTAAATTCTATACCATTTTTTAAGTATAATATTTTTTATTGTTTTACTTATAATGGGACATGCTGATGGATAGAAACAATACTGAAATTGAGTTGAATGAATACAAAAATATCATGAGTAACTCTCTCTAAAAATACACAAATAGGCTTGACAACACAAGGATCTGTCACACATACACATGGAAAAAGGCCGTAGGGTGTGAAGGTTAGAGGTGAGGGTGCATTGGTAAAAGATTGTGTGTGTGTGTGTGTGTTTGGGGTGGGGGGCAAGCAGGTGTTCATTCTCCCAGCCATTAATTAACTTTAACGACGGAAAGCACATCTGTACTAATTGCTCAACACATTCGGTATATTACCTCCTGCCCCATTCCACATGAAAGAAAAGAGCCATCAACACTCGCGATGAACTGAATACATGAGGAAAGACACTCAAAAAGAATACAGGGATTGCAAGAGTGACTGGTAAAGAGAAATACTAGAACACTCAAAACACAGATGAATGCTCATAAAACTTTTGTAAATTCGTCTTTATAACATGTCATTCCAGAAAACTGACATTCAGGTTACCATAGCGAACAACACAACCTGAGCAGTCTGGTAGGAATCATACACTTCGGTTAACTTTAAAGCAGTGGTTCCCAACTACGTTCCTGGAGGCCCCCCAACACTGCACATTTTGTATCTCTCCTCTGTCTGACACACCCATTTCAGGCCTTGGAGTCTCTACTAATGAGCTGATGATCTGAATCAGGTGTGTTTGATTGAGGAGACATGGAAAACATGCAGTGTTGGGGGGCCTCCAGGAATATGGTTGGGAACCACTGCTTTAAAGCATTACTTGGTGGCGGATGGCATCATCTCCAAAGATCTAGTATAGAATATTAATATTTCTGTGGTGGTCTGGAATTTATTTTAGATGTATTCATTTAAATTTCCATAGAAAAACTTGGACATTGGAAAACTTTCTTTTCTATGGTGTTGTGCATCAATGCAAGATCATTCTCCTTTCTGACTGCATCTCTGACCCTGAAATTCTGTTCTCATATAAACGTCACATTCTTAAGAACATGGAGAAATGGCTTCAAATCGTTGCTTTTTCTTGCTTTGGAGACTAAAATGACTGTAAATTAATGCATTATACTTGACTTTTCCAGTGTATTTATTTATTTGTTTGTTTGCTAGTTTACATTTTTATTTGTTAGCTTATTTGTGAAAATATAATGACACTTTGTATCATTTTTCACAGCTTTATTTCTCATAATTTGTGACTTTCTATCTCTCAGTTGTCTAACCATTGCAACTTCAGATTTAATAATTACTGCTTTATTTCTTATTACAATTATATTTCTCATCATTGTGACATTAATATCTCACGATGTGACTTCATATCTCACAATTATGACTTTATTTCTCGTAATTGTGACTTGATATGTCACAATTATGACTTTAGGCCTATTTCTTGTAATTACAATTTTATTTCTCATAAATGTGCAATTTATGTCTTTCAGCGTTACTTTATTTCTCATAATTTTGAGAACATTTCCCGATTGCAGCCCACATTTCTCGTAATGGGACTTAGTTTTTTTTTTTTTCAAAATTGCGACCCTGTCTCACAGACGTTTTTGTAATTCTTGTAAAACTTCATATCTTACAATTATGACTATTCCTTGTAACCTTTATCTCATAATTGCAACTTTAAGTCTCATAATTTGACTTTGTAATGGAAATTTCTTAGAATTCTTAGAATTTTAGAATTCTCATTTTAGAATCTTAGAATTAAGAATATTTATTGTAATTAAAACTGAAAAAAGTAGAATCTTGCACTTAGTTCCATTCATGTGTAACACAATTTCAAGTCAATAATAGAATCAGCAAACGAATTTCAAGATGACCTTTTTTGGCTCTTTGATGGATTCTATTTCTTGTAACTGCAACTGTTTACTTTACAATTGTGTTTTAATTTCTCATAACTTCCACTGTATATTTTGGTATTGCAACTTTATTTCTCATAATCTGACTTTATATCTTCCAGTTTTCTCACAGCTGAGACTTCATGTATCATAATTAACTTTTTTTTTTTTTTTTTGGTGAATGCAACTTCATGTATCATAATTACAACTTTATTTCTTATAAATGCAACTTTTAGTCTTACAATTAAGTCCTAATAAATGCAACTGTACATTTCACTATTGCAATTTTATTTATTGTAATGTGATTTTACATCTCACATTTGGGACTTTATATCTTAGTTTTCTCATAACTGCGACTTCACGTCTCACAACTGACTTTTGCATAATTGCGACTTTATATCTGACTCAAACTTTTGAATTTATTTCTTCTAATTGCAACTTTATTTTTCATAACTGTGGCTTTATGCCACAGAATTCCAACTTTATTTTTTGTAATTAAGACAATTGCAAATTTGTTTAAGATTTCAGTCATTTAAGTTCAATTAAGACTTTATTTCTTGTAATTGTAACTTTACATCTCAAAATTGCAACTTTATTTCTCATAATAAATATGAAAAAGAGGAAAATGCACAAAAACATCAACGAAAATTTGGGGAGCTGACATTTCTCTTGCACTGATTCCTTTCTTTGGCTGTTCATTAGAGTCGATTAAGTTTATCATTTGTTAACTAAACTTGTTTTAAATCCATTGTAGCATCTGTGACTACACAGTCTGGGACTTTTTGTTGCAGACTCTAAATGTAAAAGGTGATTAGATTCTGTGTTATAGTGTGCAGAAGGCTTTAATAGATGCACATGCACACATTCGCACTACAAGGCTTGTGTGATTATGGGCCGGTTAGCACACAGACAAACATGTTTAAGCAGCGAGTACTGACCTGTGGGCCCTACAGAAGAGTTCTGGGACTGTTAGGGCAAGTCCTTCTATTTGACTGTACAATATTTATGACAGGAGGACAGCATATGAGAACAAGGGAAAGACTGAGCTGTGTGTGTGTTAGAGAGAGTGAGGGCGGCCAAACTCCCTGTATTCCCTCAGGTACCATTTTCCTCAACCTCTGAGGACTTGGAGCAGGAAAGGAGAGAACAGTAGAACGGATGCTCCCAGAGTTTTCATACTTTGAGAGAGAGACCCTCCATGCTCTGGGAATTTCCCCAGAACCTTAAAACACTCCTCTCAGATCTTAAGTCACACATGCCTCCAACACGCAGCCACCTGCGAGAGTTAAAACCTTCATCCAAAATGGTGCATACGTAATTTATATCGTCCCCTCCCTGAATTCTACATCTGACATGTTCATACTTCCACTTTTGTCTAACGTCTGCCAGCAGAAACACAACAAATCAAAAAACTTACTCTCTAGAAGAAATAGTTGAGGTATTAAAGACACCTTATGGTGATTTTACGTTCCCACAGGATTCCAGAGCGCCGTCCTCAGATTAATGCTTGGGAATATTTGGGTTAAATTGGGAGTTGACTGGTTAATTTGTATACCTGTTTGACAAATAGTTTGTTATTACAATAAATCTGCCTGCAGTGAGAAGATATATGAGTGTTTTCTTCAACTATAGACACTTTTGTGAAGTTCTTCACATTCTTACTAGATCACATAATATGTCCACTAACAATTTCCAACAGAAGAATTCTGTCATTTCTTTCATTTTTGTCATGGTTTAATATCATTCTTTGAAATGACAGTAGTGGCACTTACAGTTTTTACTAGTGCTGTCAGTCGATTAAAAAATTTTATCGCGTTAATCACAGTCATGGATTAATCACAGTCATGGACTGTGATTAATCATGATTAATCGCACATTTAAAATACAAGGATTTACCTGTAAATGTGTTGAAATAAAGAAATGCATGACAAACTAGTTTAAGGAAACAGAACCTTTCACACTTCCGCCAGGTATGAGACATAATCCTTATTATTCTTTTATCATTATTCTTCTGTTTTTATTCAGCCATTATCAGTCTTTATACTGGCAATAAAACGTTTACCAAGCCACATCGATTCAATCCCATTTTACATTTATCCAACTATTATCAAAGGTATTTCTAAATAAATACAACAAAACATTTTCTTGCGACCTTACGTGAAGTATTATGACAAAATGCATTAAGAAGAAGAATTGGACCTGTTCTGCAGGTGCATTAGCGCTAACATTAGCATCATGCTACATAAGACAATTTATGAGATTAATAGTACACTTTTACTCAGAACTCACTTTAAACCACCATCGAGTGTTTGTAATAACTTCATTTTACGATCACATGTGGAACTTGGTCGTTTACTGTTGTTAAAATATGCTATTTATAGTCTTTTATATCGCTGCACAAATTAGCATTTCAGATGTACACATTCATCTCAAGAAAATCACATACAAATATCCTATTGTAATCGTGTGTTTATTGCTTTATATAATCTATAGTGGCTTTTGTCATGTTTATTTCTGTTGTGTAAAAGCCTAACATGTATGCTCTGGCTGAAACTCACGTTGTTTGTGATGTTTATAACCGCCTCTCCGTTCTTAAGTTGCCAGGGATACATTCCAAGTATAATACACATTAGTAAAAGGATCTGTTTTAATTTTCATTTGTCTATATACACTTTGGGCTGCCGCGGTACATTATAAAAATAGCCCAAAAAAACACAACCCGCGGCTCTGTAATTTTTCCCGCGACTGTATTTTCAAAATAGCCCACTTGTGCCGTTACCCTGGCAACACTGGCTCACTGTACCCTCATCACACAATGATAGATAACCTTCCGCGCTGCGATGACGGGAAGAAGTTGGGGTCAAGCATTATCAAATGATTAATTTGCGTTAAAAAATATTAACGCGTTAAAAATTTTAGATTAATCGCATGCGTTAACGCGTTAACGTTGACACCCCTAGTTTTTACAATTCAGGGATAAAATGGCAGATTTCTTTGTCTTGCTAAGGCTACATTTTATCTATTGTTAATTACAAATTATTAGATAATATTTACAGAAATTGTACATATATTGACAAAAATACAACAAAATTAAAAATGTGATTTTTGTCTTAAAGGGGTCATATGATGCGATTTCTAGTTTTCCTTTTCTTTAGTGTGTTATGTAGCTGTTTGTGCATTTATAAGATCTGCAGAGTTACAAAGCTCAAAGTCTCCCACAAAAGGATTTATTCTATCTAAAAGAGAAGGCTGATCCAGACCGAGCTAAAACGCCTCATTAAAACACGCCCCCACATGTCTACATCACGATGTGGAAATATTTGCGTAATGCCGCCCAAATGTTCACAAAGAAGGCGTGGTATCAGTAACCGAAGTAGTGTTGATGCAGCCATGTCAGGGAGACGCTGTGTGTTTCTATGCAACGCAGAAGCATTTTATTTGGCCTTCTGAAAGTAGGTGCAGTTAGGAATCATTAAGATTACTTAACAGAACAGCACAACTCAAATGTTTGAATTCAAGGCTGGCTGTGCAAAGGCTATTTCTAAAAAAAAAATGGGTCAGTTCCAACTTTGCTATGACAATCTGGCACTTCTGAATCAGTGACTGTAAGTATGTTTTGTTATTAGTTGAAGTATTTGCTATTGACTGTTCAAATGCGGAGTTTCGCGCTGTGTAGAGTATTGTGTGTGTCGTGTGTGAGAGAGAAACAGGGTCACATCACAGTGGAGTCAGCTTTCTTAACCGCGGCGTGTGTTCTGCAGATACATACTAGCATCCTCATTGTGTCTGTAACGCGACTCTGTTCCCCTTTCACGACATTATTAACTGTCTTTACATTTATTTTGAAAACTGAAGCTAGCGATTATGGTAAGGGGTGTTACATTTTCGACGTGTGCTTGTGGTGTTCGGCCAATCACAATGCACTGGGTCAGCTGGCCAATCAGAGCAGACTGTGCTTGTCGGAAGGAGCAACTTTGTAGAAAACGACGCGTTTGAGAGATGCGGGGCATAGATGAACTACAATAATGTACAGTATTTGAAAAATAATGTGTTTTTTTTTTAACATTAAAGCATGCTAACATATTCTGTTACACCAAATACACAAAATAATGATCTTTAAAATAGCATCATATGACCTCTTTAATATTTCTTTGTTTTTCTCATACATTATTCATATTTCATCTCTTCTTCTTGGTAAGTAAATGTACTTAACTTTTACATAAAAAAAACACTGTATTTGACCATTTTGGTGGAAATTAAACCTTGTAATTTTTGAAAAATGTACATTTTTGCACAATAAATATTGAAATGTTTTTTTTTTTAATTCTATTTTTAGATGATCAGATTTTGTAGACTGTAAAAAAAAAATGCTTAAAATGTTTAATTCAGTGTGCTAGTTTTCATTTGTTTGTCATTATTTGTGAAATTTGCTTGCAATTTCTGAGTGAAAATTGTTTCAAGGTATTTTTTTTCCCAGTGGTTTAAGATTGAAAATCTGAAATAAGGGTAAAACAATAAAGTCTATACATAAAAGTACTTTGAAAAATAGCTAAAATAAAAAATGTGCAATTCTTTTTTAATAGAATATAACAGACTATGAATCTCCAGAGGTTCCTTTATCCATCTGTGCACTGTGCTATTTTTTATTTTTTTATTTATTTATTTATTTTTAATTACAGATATTATACCATTTTCAGGCTAAAACCAGAGTCAAGCTCATATTGTTGGTATGTGAGGTTTCAACTGAGTTTCATTGACAGCAGGTGCCAACAGTGCTGAATTACAGCTTGCCTGAGTTTCCACTTCCCATCCAATCAGCCTCCATTACCTCTGAGGGAAAGACTGTGACCCTGAAGCTAACCTCAGCCATAAACTTCAACCTAGACTCATAGTTTAACCAATAAATTGTGAACATGGCTTGCTCTGCACTCTCAATTTGTGCAATTACCATCTACCTGTGTTCTCATTGAGAGCGTGTTTGCAGATCTGACCCCTGAATATTTGCAGTTGGCCTCCCATTAGATGTGCACATACCTGTGAGACAATTGGCACCAGCTCCTATGGTAAGACTAACCCCTCACTCACAGAAAACACACCTTGGTTTGCCCATTCATCAAAAACCTGAAACCATTTCCTCATGCACAGCTGTGTAACCTCCCAAACTTACATGACAAACGTTCGTCACAAGTTCAGAAAAAGCTTGCCAAGTTTGTACTTTTGCAAACATTAACTCAGAAACTAGTTCCAACTAGTAGCCCATCCTGTTTCCAGTGGAAACAGTGGAGGTCTGTTTCCTCAGAAAAAATGAAATAAAAAGGTAATTGACTTTATTTCTTGCGACTTAATTGCGACTTTGATTCTCATTGTGACTTATGGCTGTCTTACAGTTGCAACTATGTCTTGGAATTGCAACTTCATAGCTCACAATGCAACACTATTTCTCAAAATTTATTTAGTATGAATTTTATTTCTCATATTTGTTTCTTATAATTGCAACTTTATATGTCACATTTATGACAGTATTTCACAGTTATATATACAGTGCCCTCCACTAATCTTGGCACCCTTGATAAATATGAGCAAAGGTGGATGTGAAAATAAATCTGCATTGTTTATCCTTTTGATCTTTCACTCAAAAAATACAAAAAAATTCTAACCTGTCATTGAAGTAAAACAATTGAAAGTGGGGAGAAAATCTCATGATGAAATAAATGTTTTTCTCCAATGAATGTTGGCCACAATTATTGGCACCCCTAGAAATTCTTATGAGTAAAATATCTCTGAAGTATATTCCCATTCATATTTACATTTTTTTAGCACACCAGGGTGTCTAGGAGCATGAAATTGTCCAGCCATGACTTCCTGTTCCACAGGATTATAAATATGAGGAACACAAAGGCCAAATTCCCTTAATCATCCATCATAAGGAGTAAAACCTAAGAATATAGTTCTGATGTGCAGAACAAGATTGTTGAGCATCACAAAATAGAAAGTGGCTGTAAGAAAAGAGTTAAAGCATTGAAAATCCCCATTTCCACCATCAGGGGAATAATTAATTCAATTCAATTCAATTCAAGTTTATTTGTATGGTGCTTTTCACGATACAAATCTTTGCAAAGCAGCTTTACAGGAAATTAAGTTTCTACAATATATTTATATTGTAGAAACTTAATATATTTAACTTAACTTTAAATTAAGAGGTTCCAATCAACTAAAGATGTTAAAAATCTGCTTGGAAGAGGACGTGTGTCTACAGTATATCGTCCTAATGCACGGTGAGGAGTGTTTGAGGAGCTTTTGAGTGGCCAAAGACTCTCCAAGGATCACAGCTGGAGAATTGCAGAGGTTAGTTGAGTCTTGGGGTCAGAAACCTAAAAAAAAAAAAAAAAAAAAATATATATATATATATATATATATATATATATATATATATATATCAAACATGCCCTACATCACCACATGTTGTTCGGGAGGGTTTCAAGGAAAATTCTCCTCACTCATCCAAAAACAAACTCCAGCAAATTCAGTTATCAGACACGACTGGAACTTCAAATAGCACTGGCTTCTATGGTCAGATGAAACTGAAAAAAGAGCTTTTTGGGAGCAAACCAACCAGATGGGTTTAGTACAAACAGATATAAAAAGTACCCTATGCCCATGGTTAAATATTCTGCTGGATCTTCAATGCTGTGGGCCTGTTTTTCTGCCAGAGTTCCTCAACATCTTGTTCAGATGCATGGTATCATAGATTCTCTCAAATACCAACAGATAAAAAATCAAAACCTGACTGCCTCTGTTAGAAATCTTATAATGGGTTGTGGTTTGATCTTCCACCAGGACAACAATCCAAAACAAACATCAAAATAAACACAAAAATGGGTCACTGAGCACAAAATGAATCTTTTACCATGGCTGTCCCTGTCCTCTGACCTGAACCCTACAGAAAATGAGTGGGGTGAACTGAAGAGAAGAAGCACACTGGAGAGATTCTGGATGAAGAAAATGGTCTCTGATCTCTTATCAGGTGTTCTCCAAACTCATCAGGCATTATAGGAGAAAACTCAGAGCTGTTACCTTGGGAAAAGGACATTGCAATAATTGGGTGCCAATAATTGTGGCCAACATGAACTTGAGAAAGCATTTATTTCACGATGAATTATTTCACACTTTCAATTGTTTTACTTCAATGATGGGTTGGAATTTCGTGAATTTTTTGAATGAAAGATAAAAAGGATAAACAATGCAGATTTATTTTCATAGCCGCCTTTGCTCATATTTACCAAGGGTGCCAATATTAGTGGGGGGCACTGTATATATATATATATATATATATATATATATATCTGATAAGTACTCTCATTTAAGAGAAATGTGACTTTTTCTCATATTGCATTATATCTAACAATTGCAATTAACAATGGACAATTGCTAACAAGCATACTTAACAAATGCGACAATAACGCACTATTAAAACTTTATTTCACATAAAAAAATACTTTATCTTATAATTGTTACTTTTTCTCGCAATTGTACTTTTATATTTCACAATTACGACTTTATTTACAATTGCGATCATAAAGTACATCACAATTACAAGCTTATTTCTCATAAATGTGACTTTGTTGTAATTGCAACTTTATACATAACAGTTGCAATTAACAACAAACAATTGCTAATAATTGTGGCATTATACTTAACAATTGCAGTAATACCTCAATTAAAACTTTATTTTTCATAATTGCAACTTATTCTCATAAGTTTTGCTTTTTCTCACAACTGCACCTTTATATTTTACAATTGCGACTTTATATCCACAACTGCGATTGTAATGAGAATGTCACAATTACAACTTTATTTCTGGTAAATTACTTTTTCTCATAATTGAAACTTTAACGATTGTGATAATGCTAATAATTTTAATATTATACTTCACAATAGCAATGCTATTTCTCATAATTGCGACTTTTTCTCACATTTTCTAAGTTTTTTAGAATGAACTAACCCAACTTCATTTATACACCAATGACTAAAGCTCTGGTTTTGGAAAATATAAGTTGCCCCCTTTAATCATCTTGAATTATGAATTTGACAATGAATTGTAGAAATCCAGGTGAAAGAGATCTAAATTAGTCAAGCTCCCTCTGTATCTGTTTGCATCTGATTTGTTGTGTACAAACAAGCACATTTTGATTGGCGGAGGTTTGTTGCCTGTTCATGCAATGGCTAAAGTGGCGGGAAGCCAGATATGAAGATGTGAGATATCTGATACGACACACTCGAGCTAGAACAGAGGCTGGAGTGTCCTTCATCAGAGGAGTGGATTTCACGTTGGCTTTGGTTTAATCATGGATTACAAACCACTAATTTACAGATATCCTTGAAATTTGATCTTAATGTTGCCACACTTTCCAATCTCAATGAAACAAGAGATCGCCAATAGGAGATTAAACTTCACCTTAAGACCTTAGCATTTTACATGACTGCAATACCAAACAGAGTTCACTGAAACCATTTGTCTTACAGACATAAATGATGCCTCAAATTATGTGGCTTATCAAGGTGATGTGTGCTATTACTTTTCTAAATGAGTAAACTTACGTTTTTTTTTTTTTTTCCCCCTGTTAGATGATAAAATAGCAAAAACTTCCCATATACTCACATTAAAAGCAGAATATAGGGGTGAATGTTATCTGAGGCAGGACAGCAAGAGATGAGATACAGTTTCTGGAAATTCACCCCTAAATAACCAACACTGTCCAGTCACACTGTGGAAAAAGACTTCAGTTTCAGAAAAAAAAGTTTCTGTTTCAGAAGAGGAAGCTAATGAGGGATGTATTTATAGAGCCTGCATAAATATTTGAGAGTGGAAATTGTATTGGTATTCTGGTGCTAAAACTGTGGGTGTAATACTATAAAAAACAGCACTGGAATGGAAAGATCATCAATAATCATAATTAATCTGTTTATATGACCAGCGGTGACATTTAGGTAAGGGGTGGGTGGCATGTGGGTGGAACATTAATTGATAAGGGCCTTGTTTTAATTTAGGGGGCGTTGACACAACACGTTTTTTTAACAAAAAATGGAAAACTTTTTATGCATTTTAGACTTTCATATACACGACTACATGTCCAACAGCATATTGGGCTTGAAAATGCAAACTTTTGAAAACAGGTTTCAAAGTGCATGTCTTTGAAAATTAGATGGTCTCTGTGGAAACTACAAAAACTACTTTACGTGTCTATAGGAAAGTTTAGGTGAGTAGTGTTTCTTTACAATGTGACATCGCCAACTACTGGCCTGGCAGCATAATACAGTGTTTTTAGCCGTCTTTACAGTGTGAACAGGGATTGTTTTGAAAATGGTGTCGTCTGTATGCAAAATGTACCCAACTTTTCCATTTTTAGTATGTTGTTGTCTTGTACCCTTAGATAGGGAGAGGAAGTGAAGCTTCACTTCATCCAGAGAGCAAAAAGTCTTGCAAAAACAGTCTTTTGGCAATCACCATAGAGTCTGGTCCACTTTGCAGCTTATTTTGTTCAAGTAACGCCCACTTAAACCATTTAACAACATGTAAAGCATCCAGCTACAGTTTGTTTTGTCCGTAAGTGTCACTTAGGTCTGGGTTAATCTGAAATTGATCATACAATTTAATTAATTTATTTTTTGTTTGTTTGTTTAATTAAACAAGATTTTTGAGAAAGAATCGTTAGCGAAGCATTGTTGTCATATGATGCGTTCAAGTCCTCCTTGGAAGATTGTAATTACAAGTTGGGAAGTTGTAATTATGATTTTAGGTGCATTCAAATCTGTTTTGGTTGGAGCAAGATGGCGATGTACCTAAAATTAGACAGGATTTTTGGTCACACATTATTTTAAGGTCCAATTCTTGCTGTTAAGAAACCATTAACTATGACTTTTGCCTCAATGAACTTCTAATTTGCTGCTTATTAATAGTTAGTAAGATAGTTGTTAAGTTTAGGTATTGGGTAGGATTAGGGATGTAGAATATGGTTATGCAGAATATGTGGTTTATAAGTACTAATAAACAGCCAATATGTTAATAATCGGCATGCTAATAAGCAACTTAATAGTGAGAATTGGTCCCTAAACTATAAAGTGTTATGAGATTTGTTAACTCTACATCTACAAAATGTTGAATAAAGTGTTTTTGGATTTTATAAAGTTGTTGTAAATTGAATCATTATTCATTCTATTATAAATGAACAATACCATGGTATTCTGTACATGCACCTTAGATAGTTTTATTGTAAATATATACTAATAATATATTTTTAACAAATTTACTGTCAATAGAGACTCTGCATCTACTGCTTCTGCATTACTTTTGTAACTAACATGCGTCCAACCTGGAAACTCTGGACGCTCGTAATTACAATTTTGTGGTGACATTCATGTTTTTAATTCGGGAGCGTAACCAAGATGGCCGCCGAGTGAACTGACTAGTCCTAAAGGGACTTTGTTGTGGTCTTACTGTACATTTGTAAATATGCACTGAGTTAATTGAAAACCTTCCACAGGCTTTGGTAGAGCAATAAAAGACAAAGGAACAGATATACTAACAGCTTGCACCAATGCAAACCCGCAAAAAAAAAAAAAAAAAAAAAACTACTGTCAGGATTTGTATTTCTAGGAGTTTACTTTTCAGACGCAAAATTTCTGGGAGTAGAGTATTTAAATGAATCATGCAATGTGATTTACTAAGGCTTGCGCTAGTCAATTTACTGGTATTTGCACCATCATTGACAGAACTCTGAGAACTCTGACTGGATGCTTAGTTTAGCGAACGTGTCACTGTTCTACTGTTACGTGATCTTACCCAAGCATTCAATACGCGAATAAATACAACATGAGCCGCTTAAAATTAAGAACGTTGTCAACATGACTGATATTCAAATTGGTAAGCAAGCACTGCTTTGTTTACATTTCGTATATCCTTGTTTTTGTTTCTCCTTTTGAATTATTAATACAGACTACTGATACCTGCTGATTTAGACAGTTAATTCCTCTCACGCAGGCGCAGAATGCACGTTTAGTTTGCAGTCGGCTGTAGTCGATAACACCGTCAGCTTCAACATAGGCTCATTGGAAATACGTGCCTCTACCTACATTTCTGCAAAACTCAAAAAACGTACTTGTACATACGAATCGCTGCAGTTTCCAGTTGAAATGAACACTAGAGGCAGTAAAACTCCCACAACTTTTATTCCTTTTCAAACAAAGTATGATTTGCAGGTCCACAGTTTCAATTAATAAAGCCTAATTTTCGCATAATTACTTGAGGAATATTATGTTATGAATTCAAAACAATTTATCATGCTGCGAGATTTGAAAACTGATGCATTTGAAGGTTAGCGTCATATATCCAGCTTCACATGCATGAGTTTTCTGACTCTGTAGGTTTGCTCGGTAGCTCACCCGATACCCGAACCCTGTGAAACTACGATTCAACAAAACAGCTCAAATCTGCATAAGGAAGTTATAATAGCATGGCTGCATCAATAAATGCATTTTTATATCACTTTTGCATTTGTTAACACTATCAGGTATGTTTAGGGTTGGGTTTGGTGTAAGGGATATTTCCAACACGAAAAGCATTAACTTTTAGCGACATTCATCGGATATTTGAATTACGAACCACCGCAATACATACATGAAGCAACGTAATACAAACACAGCAATACGTGCCTATATCAACGTAACAAAAATGTGAACAAAAAAACTGCCGCGAAACGTGCAGTAAGGTACGTAATAACGATGCTGCAAAAATGTATTTAGAGGCATGTATTTCGAATGAGCCTGGGTTGGTCAGCTTTCGCCGCTGCTAGTTCTTTGAAGTTGGCTTGGTGTGTCTCGGCCTTGACGCCCAAAAAAGCATGTCTTAACCCATTTTGCACCTGTGTTGTTAGTAGATTGTCATCTGATTACTATCGGCTCTGCTTGCTAGCAAAGCTACGCTAATTTATGCTAGTCTTGGTGGATTGTGATTATCATTATGGAAATGTGCTGGCTGCGTCTGTGTTCTTTAATTCACATATTGTTATTAGATCAGCCGTACACCTTTCCCCTCCCATTGGTGCTTTTATGGTATTGCGCTCTGATGCTAATTTGCCCTGTTTAGTAAATCTGGCCCAAAAAATGCAGATTTGTAAATATAGGGAGAGAAAGAAATTGAGCAAACGACTAATTGTGGATGTTTTCTTGCAGACAGCTGTAGTGGTAATGATGATTCTGTCCAGTTCGAGGTGTACAGTCAAGCTCTGTGTCTCTCTATGATCATTGGGTCGAATCCAGAACCCCGGGTCCACATTAACACCAGTTAGAGGAAAAAAACCATCAGCACGGCTTCCTGTTTTCTCCTCCGGCCTGGAACGGTGATTCCCTCATGACCCACTGCTATGATGATCGCATACAAACACCTCAACACAGTGTCACATTGAGAAGAGTTGGGTGTTAGCAACCAATCACATAGCGCTTTATTCACCTGGCACTCCGCTCTCTCCTTGACCTCCAGTTCAGCGTCATCAAACTATCCATCCATCCATCTATCAGTTTGCACTGGTTACCAGATCCTCATATCCGCTGGCTGTCTTCATCTGTTATTATACTCACTGCATTAGCCTTCCCGCGTGCAGCTGCATTCGCTAGCTCATTGTGATGTTTGTATATTTAGCTCCTGCGTTCATTTCCTCTACTGTTGACTCGGGAAAACACATACAATGCACAAACAGATGCCCCCCCCCCACTCGCTCCCACCCAGCCGTTTTACCGTCTCTCTCTACAGGCCCACGTCTGTATGCCTCCTCCTCCTGCCACCCTTCAGTTTTAAAAGAAGTGGGTTGAGAACGAAAGCTGGGCGAACTTCACAGCATGGAGGCCATGAGCTTGCCATTGTTCAGCCAAAACTCCCAGACAATCAGGAGATCAAGCCTGAAATTCCCCACCAGCTCTTGTATCCTTCAAAAAAAAAAAAAAAAAAAAAACCTACAAAAATGCAATTCTGTTCCAACCAACTTTACGTTACATTTATTATCGTAAAGGTTTATAATTATTATTAGTAAATAAAAATACAACAATTATAAAAACATAATTATCATATTTTTAAAGAACAATTATTAAAGTTATTATTATTATATTTTTATTTATTATTATTACTATTATTATCAAACAACAATTAACAATAAGTATAATAAATTATTTTTATTATTAGAACTAAAAATATAACAATAACAACAACAATAGTAATAATGTTGTTATTATTATATATATTATTATTATTGTATTTTTCTATAATAATAATAATAATAATAATAATAATAATAATTGTTAATGGTGATAAGAACTTAACCATGTTATTATTACATTTTCATTTAAAACAAGAATATTATATATTAATAATAATAATTATTATTATTATAACAATATTATGTCTTACTTAAGATAACTTATTATGTCTTAAGATAACATCATATACATTATATAACATAATAATAATAATAATAATAATAATAATAATAATAAATAACAAAATTGTTTTATTCAATTATTAAATTTGTTATTATTATTATTATTATTATTATTATCATCATTGTTGTTGTTTTGTTTTGCTGTTAAATATACATATAACATTATTACTATTATTATTATTATTATTATTATTATTATTACTATACAATTAAACTGGCTAAAAAATCATATAAACTTGCACTGAAAGCACCTAAGCTTTCAAAAAAATGTCATTTTTAAAAATCAATTTATGCAAGAAATTATGCATAATATTATAATTGATTATCAATTTTCTGGTTGCATCCAACATTTTCATAGTGCTTTGTCATATTAATTATGAGATATTAACTGTAAATGTTACATTTGTGTCCTCAGTCCTGCCAAATTCTTATACTAAAGCGTCTGTACTCTGTGGCAGACCCTCCCTCTGCTTTCAGATTGGATTTCGCTGAAGAAATTCCTTGAAAATCTTGGATTCTTCCAGTGAGCTCTGTTGAGACAGAGGGAAAGCGGCCGCTGGCGGGTGGAGGAGCGAGCAGGAGCAGCTCTTCAAAGCCTGAACGCTGAATTCAGGAGTTTTGACTGGCCTGCTAATGGAGGTCGAAAATGGGCTTTATCAATTAAATTAGACAACCAGACATGACTTGATCTGCAGTGACACACAGGTCTGACTGCCTGCCGCTCACACTCACCCAGTCTGCACAGGACAGACATCATAACACGCTCACACTGTGTGTCAGATCTGACTCATGCTGCATTTCAGATCATCTTATCTTAATGAAAACACCTTATATTTGTTTTTACATCACTGCCTGCTACGTTACACTACTACAATATTGTAAGTCCTAGGTGACAATGAACCAGTGGAGGTCACCTGAGGTCAGAGGTCACGTCAGGGTCAAGTTTCTCTCTGACTGTGCAAACTGTGTTCAGCACAAATTTTGTGGCTGTGTTGCTGCTGTTACCTGTTTGAAAAAATTCATTTACTTCCTTTGTATTACTATTTCCACTTCAAAAACAAATAATACCATAAAAATAAATGTGACTACTTGCTAAAACTTCTGTTATAAAATCTGAGTAAAAACAATTTTACTTTATTATTATTATTATTATTATTATTATTATTATCATTATTATTGTTTTTCTTATATAAAATAACATTTCTTCTTATATTATCCTTATATATAATTTATAATTATATAAATATTATTGTATTTTTATCATAACCATAAAAATAATTTTGCTACTAGCAACAACAGCAAACAACAACAATTAGTAAAATTATTATTATATAAAATCGTATTTTCTTTTTATATTATATATATATATATATATATATATATATATATATATATATATATATATATATATATATATTATATTGATGCAATTATTGTTGTTATTAATGTTATTATTATTATTGAATTTTTATTTCATAATTGTTATTAAATCAAATTATAACATTCTTCTTCTTATCGTTCTATTTAATAACTATAAAAACTAATAATTATTACTAATAACTACTAATAATTAGAATAATGTATTACTCAGGCAATAAATCAATGTTCCCACTGCAAATAATACCATAAAAATAAATTGAACTATTTATTATTTTTATTATACTTTTCGTATTATAAAAGTTTAGTTAAAATAATTTTACTATATAATAATAATAATAATAATAATATGATTAATAATATAATATAATTTTATTTAAAAAAAATTTGTTATTGATATTAAATTTATTTATTATTTATAATTATTATTGTTGTTGTTGTTTTTAATGTTATTAATATTGTATTTTTATTTCATAATTATTTTATTACTGTTGTTGTTGTTGAAAAATATTATTATTATTATTGCTATTATTATTATTATTATTATTATTTAATAACAGCAATTACAGTCATTTATTACACAGGCATCTACTCTAGAAAAATTCTGCTTTGTTTCTCTTCCGTTTCTCTAGTCTCAGTCGTGCTGCAGTGTTGAATCTGTCCATTGTGATTTTTTGTGTCAAAGTGCGCTGTGATCTGAAGCGCAGGTGATCAGTAGCTCCTGCGGCTCACAATAACGCGTGTCATGTCAATCACTCGCTGCATGCGGATAGAAAAGGTCAGCAGGTATATAAATAGCCCCCCAGAGACGCCTAAACGCCCGTGTCACTTCCTGCTGCGGCTGCAGAGGGGGCCGCCGTGTCTCACCGTGACATCTGACCTCCCACAGTTTGGGATGTGTGAAGTTCCCTGAAAGCAGAAGAGCTGGCAAACACCGGACATCCAGTGAGGATTTCACATCTCACTTAAACTTTCAATCTCCAGACGTCAGCTCAGACCTTCACAACCGGAACTGGAAACCCCAAAACACAAAACCTTATGAAATCAGACGCTGATTTACTGATGTGTTTCAGCTTTTAGTTTCTCTGTTGGCCAATATTTATATCTAAACAGATATATATGGTAACACACATCATCGAACTAATGTTTTCCCGGTATTTTATCTATTAATTCTCACAAAGCTTATCGAGAATGTGTATGAGTCATATTGCACTCCAAAATCAAAAGATATATCTGTATTAATCGTTTAATAAAATTTGAAGAATGAAATAAAACAAAAAATGATACAATAATAAGAAACTAATTATAATTAAATAATTAAAATAAAAATATTAATATTACATTAATTACATAATTATTATTGTTGTTGTTGTTGTTGTTGTTGTATTTTAGTCTCAAAAATATGTAATATAAACATAAAATATATATAAATACAGAATGAAATGTAATTTTTGAGAATCAATCTAAAAAATAATATTTTATAACAATAAACAATGATAATATTAATTTATATTAATAGTATTGATATTATAATACACACACACACACACATAATAATGAAAAAAATAAAAAGTAGTTACATTTATTTTTATGGTATTACTCGTATTTGAAGTGGGTCGTTTGCATTTGTAATAGAATGAAATGTGTATATATATATATATATATATATATATATATATATATAATTGTTGAGTGTGTAACTAATATTAATTCTGTTTTAGACCCATTTAAGATTTAATTTTGTGATATTATATACATGACAATAATATGATTAATTGTCTTGAAAATAATGTCAGTTGCTGCTAAATGATCATTTTATTTAAATCAGCATCAAATGCAGTACAACAAATTCATGGTGCAACAGCTGTGCACTTTACATATTTATATCAAAATAATGAGAATTTGGGAGGACATAATTGTCATGAAATAATGTCACAGATTCATAATACAAAAAAAAAAAAAAAAAAAAACTCTGTGGTCCTAAAATAAGCAAAAAATGTATTATTATTTCGAACGAACGAATGAATGAATGAATCAGTCAGTCAATCAATCAATCAATCCCCTGTTTTATTATTTTGGGGTGAAATAATCTTAATGCTCCTAAAATAAATTTCATAAGACAGATTTCATAAGATTCAGGCATATACTGTATATGATTTCATGTCCAGCGTCTCTTCATAACCAGTTCTGATCGTCCAGTGCAGTATGTGTGGCTTCACAGTTCAACAAGCACTTGCTATAAGCTCCAGTGAACAGCACACAGCAGGTGGCTGTGAGAAAACTCCTGCCTTTCTCCCAATAGAAGTCAGACTTGGAGAATGTCAGGTGACGGATGAAGACCCCCCTCACCCGAGCACAATCACTCTGATCATTTGCCTTATATGGAAACATCAGCCCAGCCTCGAAGGCGCAGCGAGCCAATCAGAACTCAGGGGGCGGGGTTTGCTTTTTAAGGCTGAAGCCAGAGCGAAGTGCAGCAGCGCGCGACATTAGAGCACCTGAGAAACACGCTGCTGCGCGAGCGCCAGGGAAAGTTGCATTGCAGCGCTGGAAATGAAAATGCACGGGCTATTTTTGAAAATCAACACGCTGGACGTATTTTACTTGGATATTTAAAGCTGATAACTGGAGTTTTGGTTTCCTTCCTTTCAAGTGTATCATTAACATGCGATTTTTAACGGACCGCTTCTGGGATACGCCGTTAAATGTCAAACAGGACCAGCTGGCACGGTGTTCAAAGTGACTCAGCCCCTCTGGAATAAACTTTCCTGCTGTGTGTGTGTGTGTGTGTTTGACAGCGAGAGAGACAGTTGGATGTGCGCGCATGATGAGCTCGCGGCTGCTGCTGCTGCTGCTGGTGCTCGCGGCGTGCCTGCGGTCCGGTCGCGCGCAGGTAAGCCTCACCTGACTGGTGTCACGCTCGGTTTGAGTTTAATTCATTTGTCTCATTTGACAATAGCTGCATTCACGGCGCACTTTTAACTGTCTTGATTTCGAGGATGAAATTCGAGCAAACTGTAACAAATTCCCTCATAAGCATGCCTGAGTGCGCGTTGGCCCCAGAGTGGAGAAGAAAAGAGAAACCATACTTGATTTGATGCTTAATCTATCTGTATTTGTATATGTCTGCAATTCTAAACTCAAACAAAGACACTGTTAGGGTTGCCAGCATTAATGTGCATTGGATGGGTTCCCAGATGCACCACTGCCAAAAACACATCACTCAGTCCAAGAGCATCACTGTCACTGCTTAAACCCCAATTATGTTGTGCATTTAACACTACAGTACGTCTTTAGCCGTATTAAAATAGTGCTGCGAGTTGCTATAGAAGAAGGTCCTCTGGAGGGTTCCCACGGTCATAGAAACTTGAAATTGTGTTTTCCAGACTAAGAAGAATGATGTGAATTAATCAAATCTGAAAACTAATGCGCACATGTGCACACACACACAGACAAAATATATTTGTATTTTTAAATAGTTTTTATATTTTTGAACTACATTCCAAACTGTAAACATTTAAATTTAAAAAAACATTTTAAAGTACATTTTTTCTAAACTTGGTTAAAAATCATGTAAAAAAATATTTATATATGTTTTAAAATATTTTTGAATGTGCATTTTTCTAAAACTTCATGTGAAAAAAAAAAAAAACAAATCTGAAAAGTCATGGACATACATTTAAAATATTTATATTATGTGAAAAATACATTTGAATGTACTTTTTTCAATAACTTGATAAAAAATCATAGTGGTTGATGATTCATGCCTCTGATTCAAACTGATTCATGTGTGTGTATGCGTAAAAATATATATATATATTTATATGTATTAAAATATATTTGAAAGTACATTTTTCTAAAATTTGATGAAAAATTATAGTTGTGTCTAATTCAGGGCTTTTCAACGAGGCAAAGAGATTCACAAATCTATCTAAATGATTCATGTGTGTCAGCCTGAATTTAATATTTAAATGCTTATTTAGTCCAAAAGTCATTGGAAATCAACTGCTGTGGGAATCCAAATTGTATTTGATATGTTGGTCGATATTTGGCCATTCTGAGATTATCGGCATCGACTTGCAGTATAACTGTATCAACTGCCTCATCAGTGGATAGTGTGCATTTTTAATCTTTTTTTTTTTTTTAGTGATTTGTCTGTTTGTTATTTTGCAATTGCAAATCTTATTTGCAATAATATGATACTGTCAGCCATCCTGCTCTCTAAATATATCGGTATATTATCGGTAATATATCGCCAAAACAATCCGTCCTACAGTAATAGAATGGATTCAGCAGAATCATTCATGCATCATGCATTCATGGGTTGCAGATATTCTCACGTATGCGTCTGACCTTTATGGAAAGGTCTTTATGACATGCACATCAATTACCTTCCACACACATGCACACACACGCTATTAGACCTAAATCCCCTTGTGATGTTTCTGTAATCCGTCTCTTGGATATCACCGCCAAACTTACAAAAAACTTTATGTCAGGTCTACCCTTTAAAACCCAGTGCTCTGATTCGGACTGTTTGAGGGAGTTTAAAAGGTCACAGCAGATGGGATTTTAGTCCTCCAGCTGATGCATCATAAGTCTTGTGTTTAAGTTATATAAGAGAGAGGAATAATCTAGGCGGCACGTTAAAGACGTGCGGATGGAATCACATAAGATGATTTGACTTTGGGTCTCTCGGGGCATTACGTGTGTGTCACGGCCCGAGGACTTAAAAAAATCGAAATTGCTTTTGCAGACATGACTCAGGAATCGAGCGAATGAAAGCTGAGCCGAGCAACTGAGAGGAGCCAAACAAATGTGCATCGAATTAATGACTCAGTTTTGGAAAATGAAAGATGGATCGACCTTATTGTGCTTGTGTTTATCCGTTCATATAATGTTTAATCTCCCTCTATGTAAGCATGATTATTGAATACTTTTTTTTTAAAATCAAATCCATCTTTTTATACTTCTTTCAGTGCATCTATTTATACAAACTGTGTGTTTGTATGTGCAGGTGTGGATACAGTATTTCTTTATGTCTGAATTCAGTTATGGCAGACTGCCATGTGGCCGCCCTCTAATGTTTCAAGTGTGTGCGTATGGCAATCCAGGTCCATAATTATACCCCATTCCACCTCAACTTTTCCCCTGGATGAACTATTGGCATTCCTGCGTCCCATGATTCAGTACGGCATGTGGCAAATGGGAGTGATGTCATCCTAATAGGATCAGTATACTGTATGTGTGACTGCAGTACACACACACATGCACTTGACAGTGGGTATGAAATACTGCTTTAGTGCATGTGTGTTTCACACTGATGTGCAGTGTTCTTTATACCTGAGAATGCATCATGGATTTTACACATGGTGATGAACATTGGTCTTTCACTGTCCAACTGGATGGCATCTTGGTTTTGTGCATCTGGCTAACTTGGTTGACTACTATTCTGCATTTGTGTAGTATTTTTATTTTTTTCCCTGTAAGTGTACTTATTATGTTGCTTCATTCCATCATAATTTAATTTTTCACAACTGTTTTTACCGTCTTTCTGATTCTTTGAATGAAACAGATTGTTGCTACTGTACCTTTAAGGCTTCTGTATGCAAATCTTCTTGTTATGATTGCTTGCTCAGCTATAATCACTTCATTGCATTTCAGAATGCAGGAAAGCACGAAACAGAGTTTGTGTAGCTACAAGCGTTCACATTCCAACCCGATCGCATGAGAAATTGCACAAAAAATGATAAATAATTTGCAAGTGTGCAATTTCGTGAAATTTCGTACAAATTCTTACAATGTGATATATATATATATGAAAAAGTATGTATAAAGTTTAATCTCTAACCCTATCCCTCACTGGGGTGAGAGCAGATCGTTTGAAAATGTATGAATGAGGTTGTACGAATTAATCGTACGAACAAATCAAAATAGTTATGTATTGTTGTGAGACTGTATTGTCACATTTGCATACTTAACGTGGGCAGTTGTATTGTATTCATGGTTGTGACGTCATACATAACGTTCTCTGAATGAGCTGAGTTTGCTTATTTTAAAAAAAGGTCGCAAGTAGGGGTGTGCGATTTGACCAAAACCATATATCACGATATCAGTAATTTTATTTCACGGTAACAATTTATTTCACAATATATATCATGATATAGTTATTTTCACTTTAAGTAAGGTCTTTATGATTACAAAATTTTTGATACCATAGAAATTTCATAATTCTTGACCCCAGTGTCAGTATCACAGAAAAAAACTAATACTAGCCTAAATTAAAAAAAAAAAATTAAAAAAAAAAAAAATCGAAAACAGTCATTACAAACGTTAATCAAACATTCATGTTTGATTAGCATAAATGACAGACAGCAGGAATATTCGACTGCTGTCACTTTAAGAGCTGCCCGGATCCAGTATACTGTTACACGTGTTTTCTTTGTGAGCTGTTTGCGTTCACTTAAGACTGCTGTGTCTAAATTGCTGTATTTATCAGGTTACTTGCAAAGACAGGCATTTTGACACATAAAAGTGTGTATTTAACTATTCAAGGCCTATAAAGAGGCAAAAAAAAAAGAGGCTGTCTTCCAGACAGTGCGCATATAGTGAAATGAGTTCTCTTTTGCTCCTGATTTGTGTTTCAAAGGCTTAAAATCACGTTATTAAATCACAAAGCTTAAAAATGCATGTAAACAATATGTTTTTATGACCACGCAGCACAGCAACATCACGTGAGTGTGTAACCGCAATAGAGACGATAGTCAAAAATCTCTACCAGTTGACAAATTTCTACTGGTTAATCATGTCTGCTGATATATCGTCCATCCCAAGTTTCAATCTTTGCGAAATGAACATTTCAATATTTATATTAGTGGTCCATCTAAATGGGTTTTTCGAGGGCCGATGCTAATATCTAAAGAGCAGTTTGGCTAGTGGCTGATTTTATGCTAATACCCAGCTAACAGAAAACAAACTCAGAACTTTGGCTAATGTTCTGGCAAGGTTTTCTCAAAATTATGAACCAACATTTTTTTATTTTTTTTCTGAAACAATTTTAGTTGGATGTTCATCTAACTTTTCCACAATGTTTGCAAAATGATAAAATGGAAGGTTTCCTTAATGTTTTCTGTAATGTTCACATAACTTTTAAAAACTGGATGTTTTGATCGTTCAGAGAACATTCAGATATCATGGAAAGTTAGCAGCTGGTTATATACATAATACAATTTAATGACAACAAACTAGATGCACTTAAATTGCTAAAATCACCTGTTTTGCTCAAAATGGGGTACTACCATTACCAGTAACAAATGGTTTATAACATGGTCTACATCGGCCAACTAATCAGGGGTGTGTTTCCCAAAAGGAACTATGGTCGCAAGTTCCGTCGTTACCAATAGAGTTCAGTGGAACTAACGACAATAGTTAGCTAACGATGCTTTTGGGAAACGCACCCCAGCCTGACCAACATATCTATCACTTGTCTGTATATACAGTATATCAAACTGATTTAAAAGAGATATCATGTTTTTCCTGACACATTCTTTTTAATGAGTTTATTAATAATTTGCGGCATGCGTGTCTAGATAATAACAGCACAATTGTTGTTGTTGAAAAATCTCCTGTGTGCAGTATACTGTAAGACATTATAACACATTTATGAGGAACGCTGTGTGGGGATGTGATATTTGATTGGTTTGTTGCTTACGGCAATATGTTTTATTTATTTATTTATTTTCCCACTGTGTGCCTGCCACATGACACTGACCACATCTCACACACACACAGAGTGACCTGATTATGAGTAATGCAGCTTAATAAAGGACAGAGATAAAAAATAAATGCAAAGTACAAATGGAGCTCTCCACACATGCTCTCTGTAACTCTGCAAACACGTGTCGTATGTACGCTGGTTAGACATGTATATTATTGAAATTACAGGAACCGGTTTTTCACCCAGACAGGTGTGTGTTTGTTCAAGACATGCTTGACCACCTCTTTCTCTCTCTTTTTTTTTTCATCAGGAGGACCCTTTCCCTCCATCTCTGGTGGATTTAGTGATGAACAGTCCAATCTCATCCGTAGATGATTTGAAGAGACTTCTGGACGTAGAATCCGTAGGTAAAGCTGATCCCATACTTGAAATACGCTAAATAACAAAATAGAGCATACAAAACATATTTATTTATTTATTCATTTATTACAAATTTAAATGCATATTTGAATACATTTAAAAAAATATATAATAAAAAATATATAATCAAAATATTCAAAATACAAACCAAATAAAAATCAATATTTGCAAAAAAATATATCTTTTTTTTTTTTTCGAAATATTTTTTATAAATAAAATATATTTTGCAATCTCTTGCTTTCTACATATCCTCATCGGCCATTATAAAACCTATATCAGCACTGGTAAAAGTCTCGTCATTTGTGGAATGTGTGTGTTTTCTGGGATGTGTTGAGTGGGAAGGTGAGGCAGGAAAGAGTGAGGGGTCTGGAATGCAGTGTGTGTGTGCATGCATGTGGATAATGGTAATATTTACATGAATGGGCCGTGTATAGCTCTTCACAGGCACAATAGCAGTGACCTTGAGCCCAGTCCAGCTCAAAGTTTACAGAGGAGACACAAACACAAGGCTACGCTATTGTTCCCTGTGAATGTGTGTGCATTTTAGCTAGATTTAACAATGTTACGACCCTTACTACAAGAGCTATTATATCAGACGAGCGTCACTTATGGATATACAGTAGATTGACAGGGCTTGATCAGATTTACGGCAAGGTGTCGGGACAGTGGAATCAAGAGGATTCAAATGGCAATCCCAGATGCAGCAGGTCTTTAGGATGAGACACACAGAGACACATACAAATGCACAGACAAAGCAGAGTTGCGCAACTTAAATGCACATTACAATGGTGAGTTTCCATGAGTCGTATGTACTGGTTCACTTTGAAAGAAGAACTAGTTGATGAAATAGTCGCAAGTTCAGAACGTTTTTGGCCTCGAATGATTTTCAAGAATTTCAAGGATTTTCGTTGAAGGATATTCAAGATATTTTCTAGTAAATTTAAGTATAGATGTATGTTCTGCATTGCTTTTAGAATTATGTCTGATAAACAAAAAAGCAGACTGTGATTGGTCACTTTACATGTCAGTCAAACAACTCCTTCCTGTATGAGTAGGTGGTTCTTTTTTTACACTGTTTAACTGAAGTGTCTCCCTAACAGGAGAAAATTTATGTCCTAAGTCCTGATGTCCCCTAAAAAAAAATCAATGTCTTGTAAAAGATAATGCTCACTGAAATTTGAAAATGCTAAAAAGAAAGAAAGAGAAAGAAAACCACAACCGTTCACACCACGTGAACGTTCTAACGTTCTGTTTATTATAAGTGCTCACTGCAGTTTTGTCGTCTGTCACTTTAAAGGTGGATTATGATTGGTTGTCAATGTTTTAATCATTCATCTGCTGGGAAAATTATTCTGAAAGTGATTCCAACAAAATCGCTCCTCTGTGCCATCATAATTGTGGTATGAGCTTCCCTTTAAAGCCCATTCACACCAAAAATGATAATCATAACGATAATTACATTATCGTCCGCACTAATGGACAATAACACTCTTTAATGTTACTTTAATGTAAGCACGCTGCAGTTTTTTCATATGCCACGTTACATCCTCAGGCTTGAAAGTCAGGTGGATTTATCATTCTGAAAGTGACTAGAGTGAAATTGTTTTTCTGTGTTGTTATCGTTATAGTTGTGGTTTTCCTTTTAAGGCCATTCACACACAAAATATAAGTGTATGGTGTCGTTTTGTCATCTGCTGCTTTAAAATTTGAGTGCTTTGACGGATGGATTCTGATTGGCTGTCAATATTTGTATCATTCATCAGCTACAACAAATTGTTCTGAAAGTGATTCTAATTATATCATTACAGCTTTGCTGTGGACTTTTGTATTCTCTTATAATTAAGGTACGTTTAGACGTTTTCTTTTTGCGTTTTTTTGGGTACAGATGACAATGTTGTCTAAACGATTCCGTTCACACGGATCCGTGAAAACGACTAAAAATGTCACTCTATAAAGAAACACAACACAAATACGCAAAAGTAACGTAACACATTACTTTACAGACAAAGTAACTACTGTAAGTAATGCAATTAGTTACTTTTTTATGGAGTGACACAATTACTTTTAAAAGTAACTTTCCCCAAAACATTATAATTATCGTACTTGGTGTGAACAGGCCTTTAAAGTCTGATTACACAAAAATGAAATTACATTAACTGGTGAATTTCAGAAGGTCACAAATCTAAAGTCAGCTTCATGATCTCTAGTTGGTGAACGATGTTTCATATCTTTAATTCCTACTTCATTTTGTCTTTCACTTTCAGAGGAAGATGATGAGAAGCCCGAGAATGAGATGCACTCTAACGGAATACACAGACGTCTTCCCAGAAGCCTTAGTAAGTCTGCTAGCATTCCCTCCCTTCCTCTCTTTTCCACACTCCCGTCTCTTCATCTTTGTCCTCCAGCAGAATTTCAATGTATTTCCCGTCTGTCGCGATTATTTTGAGACACTGTGGCATCTCCATTCCACAATGGTGTTGTGGCTGTATTGTGTGTTTGTGCGAGTGTGTGAGATGTGCTTATATGGGCCTGGAGTCTGCTGTTGCGTCTCTGTGATTGATTCTGTCTCGTCCTGTCTCGCCACATGTCCTTAGGTCACCCTCAAACACACACACACACAAGTTTCAAAGCTCAATTTTACCACCCACGCTTCTTTCGCACATGTACTCAAACTCTTATGTTTTTTTCTCTCTTTCTCTGAGTGCTCACTTTCAGTCAAGTGCACCTCAGATCTGTGAACTGTACAACAAACACACTGACAGCGTTGAGAGGGTGAATTATAGAGTGTGTCTGTAGTCTTGGTTTGTCTAACTTCCATCCAGTTTGGCTGCTGCTGTGTGGGAGTATGATAAATAAATGTTAAATAAATGTTAAATCAACTGTTGTTATTTCTGACTCTCTCACAGATGTTCAGGTGGCCCAGCAGGCGATGTGTAAGGTGAGAACAGAAGTTATGGAAGTGACCCGTTCGATGTTGGACAGACGGAACGCCAACTTCTTGTTATGGCCTCCGTGTGTGGAAGTGCAGCGCTGTTCGGGCTGCTGCAACACACGTGTTTTACAATGTGTGCCAGTTACCACAGAAACACGACATTTACAGGTATTTATGCGCAAAATTGCAATGACTTTGTAGCTGTTTTTAGACAACAGGTTTTCTAAAAGATAGGCAATAAAATAATGCCTTAAAAGATTTCTTTTGGCCAAACTCTCAAGTATCATTTCACAAATCATTCGCTGAGAAATCATACCCAGAATGCATTGTGCAGAGTTCTGTGAAAAAACATCTACGAGCATTCATAGAAATCTTAAAACTAAAAATATACTTGTATTTCAATCAATATCTTAAAATATCAATAAAAAAGTTAAATCTGCTTACAAGGAAGTAGTTACCCAATATTTGTATACTACATTTGTATACGTATTTGTGTCACATTGTTAGCTTAGAAACATGCTGACATAAAATCTAGTTACAACTGGACTATTTTTTACTGTATGTTATGCTAATTAGTGTGTAACATTGTTATAGTAGCAACGTGCTAACATAAAATAGTTCAATATAATTTTAAAAACACTAATTTACCCAGTATTTATACGTATAGTGCATTTTAACGTTAATTGGATAAAACATTGTTAGCTTAGCAACATATGCTAACATAAAACTATTTAAATCTAATTAAAAATAGAGTATTTTACCCAATTGTACTGTGTATTTTATGCAAATTAACATCACATTGTTAAAGGGTTAGTTCACCCAAAAATTAAAATTCTGTCATTAATTACTCGTCCTGATGATGTTCCAAACCCGTAAGACCTTCGTTCATCTTCTGAACACAAATTAAGATATTTTTGATGAAATCTGAGAGCTCTCAGACCCTGCATAGACAGCAGCACAACTGAAATGTTCTCAGACCCAGAAACGTAGCAAGGACATCGATAAAACAGTCCATGTGACATCGGTGGCTCAACTTCAATTTTGCAAAGCTACGAGAATACTTTTTGTGTGCAAAGAAAACAAAAATAACATTCAACAATTCTTCCAAGAAATTCTCCAGGATTTTTTTGGAATCTTTCGGAAATTTTGGGGAAGTTTCTGGAAATGTACTGGAAATTTTCCACCCCTTTGCAACCCTAATTACAAATGGACTATTTTACCCATTATTTAAGTGTACTTTGATTTTTTAATGCTAATAAATATCAAATTTTTAGCTTAGTAAAATGATGGGATTTGTTCAGAAATTAAGTGGTGTTTAACACTGTAAATATCATTATTTTAATATCTCTTTTTTTTTGCCTAGATGACAAAAATTCAGTTCATCAACCGACAACCACTCTACGAGAAGGTTGTCATACCCGTGGAGGACCATGTGACTTGTAGCTGTCAATCACGTGTTTCTGCACAATCCCCACGGCTCCAGACCACACCCCTTCCTCCGCCCAGACCCCACCCTAAAATAACATTACCAAAGACGCAATCGAAAGAGGAGCTACACCGCAATGATGAACTTAAACATAATCAAAGGCTCCATTTGGACGATAGAGAGAGTCAGGAAATACAATGGCAGTCGAAATACACAGTCGCTCACACACAAGGGTACCGACAAAGCCCATACCAACATACACCTACACACACACCAGTTTATACAAGCAGAGGAGATGTTCCCACCAGACAAACCACTTTAGGAGATCCACACATGATGAGTGACACAACACAAACAGAGGAGGTCGAGCCCATGAAAACCGAACACAGTGGCGACGGCATGGCGAAAAAGACGCAACAGCATTATGACAAACATCCACAAGAAGAGCAACAGACAAAACCATATCAAACAACGCTACAGCAACCAAAAACCAATCTTTCCCACAATTCTGTCCAATCAGAGCACAGTGTGCCGCACAGCAGCCAATTAGACGGTCCTAGTCACACTTACAGCCACGTTGAGGTCATTGGCCAATCCAGTGGCTTATCAGAAGTACTAAATCATCACTCTGACCAATCAGAAGTTAGAAAACATCATCACCACCACCACCAATCAGAAGCAAGTAACCAAAATAAACAGGAAAAGGAACAGCAGCAAGAGGAAACACAACATTATCTTCGTCACCAACACCACCAACACCATCAGCTTCACCAACATACAACGCAAGCAGTTAGCCAACAACACACTAGCACACAAAGAACAGGTCAGTGTGTAGAATGTCTACTGAGTGAGTCATTGTGTGTGTGTGTGTGTGTATACATTATATTGTAATTAGTAGCTTATACTTCCTGCTATTCTTTCCATTTCTTTAACGTCAGAGGTAGCTTATAAAATCAAGGGTCAACAAATCATGTAACGCTAATATTGTGATGGCTGCCTTGAGATTAATTCTTTCAGCGTTCATCCAACCATCCTTCTAACCACAGTCTTCTGTTTTCTTCGTTATCCCATAGTGACAAAAGCCCCTCCCACCACTCCCTCAGCCCCACAGACTCCACCCCCTCTTCAGCCCCCGCGGAAGCGCCGACGGAAACACCGGAGGAGGATGAGCAAGGCCTCCATGAGAGCGATGATAATGTAATTTTATTATTGTAGTATGATAATCGAAAGTGTACGGCTCAATGGCAATGCATGACAAAAAGACACAAAAGCCTCAATGTAAGAATCAAATACTTAATAAGAAAATTTTACAGTGATAGTTCACCCAAAAATTAAAATTAAAATCATTTATTCAACCTTAAGTTGTTCTAAACCTGTATTGAGTTCTTTCAGCTGTGGAACAGAAAAGAAAATATTTTGAAAAATGTTGGTAACCAAACAGTTGACGGTAGCCATTGACTTCCATATTATGGAAAAAAATACTATAGAAGTCAGTGGCTACAGTCAACTGTTTGGTTACCAGCACCAAAACAGGAAATGACATCAGGTTGTGAAATGTCAAGTGGCATGTTTCACCAAAAACGTAATGCTATTTACCTTGAATCCTTGAAATTTGTTACCTTGAAAAATATATTTATATAAAATGAAAATAATGATAAGGTAAGATGAATATATAAAGTTTTAGGGGAATATATAATTTTTCTTTTACACTACATGACACTTTTAAAGTAATTCATTTTAAATTTGTCCTTAAATGATATAAAGGTTTTTCAAAATGATATGAAACCAACAAGAATGCAAAGAGTACATTGTGAACGCTCTTACATGTCATTGACCCATACACTACTAAACATAGAATATGACAAAACTGAGTCATTTCTGTGTAATTAGTGGCATCAAACAGAACTGCAGAAATATTTTCCAACACCCCATCTACCATTGTTGGGTTAACAATGCTAGCTAAGTTTAACAGCGTCTTCCATATATAGACAGTTCAGTTTGATACCGTTAGCGGCACGGAAATGACACACTGCGGCTTTAACAAAGCAATTCAATTTTCAAGTGAAATCTAATCAAAGATCTAACCAGATTTGGACCTCCATCTTCTAACAGGTTAATGTCCTGAAGAAGACCAAGACTCTAAACTGCTGCCAAAGTCCCAGGAGCAACCACAAAGCTGGGAGTCAGGGTGGAGACACACACACAGGATATAGCAGAGACACACTGGAAATCTTTTTATAAAAACTGGAAATGTCTTTGATCTTTGCCAAATAAGCTCCCATGAACTACATTTCCCTACAGACATTGCAGTCGTAGGAGGCCACCAGTTCTGTGGTCTCTGCACTACGGGAGCTGGTCGTACTCAGGATATCCTGTGAGAAAGGACTTAAAAGGGATTCCATACGGACGCAAACACAGCCTGCCAAATAGTGAGACTGTATTTAAAACAACACAATTGCGGTCTGCCAAATACATTTCACACTTCGGTCAGCACAACTGCCAAATGTGGTGCAATATTGACTTGAACTACTGGTTGGCCAAGAATCTGGCTCAGAGCAGTGATTAGCTACTTGGGGAAAGTCAAAGTAGCCTTCAAATGCCAATGAATGATGTAGACCCACTGCAGGTCGGATTGGAAAACAACTGTGGACTATTTATCCACTGGTGGAACTACTGGAATAGCAACTGGAAGAAGTTAAAACTGGAATGTTTAACTGGAAAGTTGTGAGGACTTGTGAATTCGGACTCTCAAAGAGCAAAACAACTGGAGATATGAAGCTCAGGACTTCCAGAAAAGTATAAAATACAAATAACTATTATAAATTCATCTCAAAATGTATAATCTGTACATTTTCCAAGCTACTTAAACACTCCAAGTTTATTAAATAGCAAAATATCAGCTGGCTAGATATGAAATCGAGGAGTAAAAGCACTTACAAAACAGTCTTTTGGACATTTACCATGGTAATATGATGGTATTCGTTGAAGTACTATGGAGTACCATGTATATACCATGGTATATGAATATGGTTATCCATCTGATACCGTGGTACCGCCTCAGTACTTTTTTGTAAGAATCTCTCAGTATCATGCACATTATTTAATTGGTGCAAAAACACTGGAATGGCATACACTGGAGATTATCAACTATGAAGTGCTGAAAGCACTTAATGTTCGCATGCTGGTAGATGCACGGTCAAATAGTACCTAATTCAATATTTAAATAAAATAAAGACGATTGTGTTTAGCTGTAATGAGGTAACCGTTAAATACTCCCATCCTGTAGGGGGCGGTATGGAGTGCTCTGACATTTAATGCCTGCTGTTCCCAAACGTCCGTCTGTGCATTCAGCTGCTTCTGGAATCTTGTAAAGCTATAAAATAACTGTTTGTAAATGATGCTTTTCTTTTCTGGCTTTTTACGTAACTTATTTATAAAAGGTAGATGCACTACCCATCTGCTTCCAAGAGTAATTCATTGTTATTTGTTTTGATGGAAATTATTGTTAATGTAATAATGCTATTTTAATATAAATATAAAAAGTGTTAAATTTATCATTGGTTTGATGTTTTTTTTTTTTTTTTTTCCCAGTCGAATTTTGCAAAAAAACATTTTAGATTTTACTAATATGATAACAATTTTAATCACCCTCCCAGCTGGAAGCATATTCATTGAAAGACGACCATGGCTATGGTTTCTTAAGTGGCATATGTATAGCATAAGTTCTTGTTTTCATAAACAGTGGACATGTTTTTAAAAGTTGAACCATTACATTCATAGTCTCAAAAACAAAGCGCAAGACCCTCACAAAACAGTGACACCACTATAAAACAAGTCCTCTACCATGTGAATGTAGATAAATAAATTTAGACAGTAATTGTCTTGTTGAAAGAGTATTTTGTAAGATGATTTGTGTTTTACGCATGCTAGCAGTTTACTGTTACTGTTAGCATGCTAATCCTCTCAGAAAAGTTGTATCTTAATACCGCCATAAATTACTCTCTACTTGCAGAAGAATCATTTATATAATTATGGTCTGGACTGTGATACTTTTTTATGAAAATAAAATGAAACAGGATATAATCTAAATCTCTTGAAAACAAGACACTTTTGGCGGCCATCTTGGAAACACCCAAAATTTTCAATGTAGCATTAGTTGTATTTTAAAAATAATGTCAAATAAACACAGTATTAAACAAATACATCCAATATTGTGTTAATCTGCCAATCTGCAATACAATAGTACTGACAAAAATAGTATCATAGATTCTAATTCTTTAGCACAAATTATACTGTTTCTGCTAATGTGCATGCTAATGCTTTCTCAAAAATTAAGGTTTGCTTCGTCTTCAAAATGTTGTGCTGTGTATCTGTAAATATCACTGTTATTATTTTTAGGAAAGTCATAAACCAAAACAAGGTATAATCTATAGAAGACCATTTCCGCCATTAATTTATAAAAAAAAAAGAAAAAAAAAGGTAATTGCGACTTTTTTATCTCACAAATCTGACTTTTTTTCTCGCAATTGCGAGTTTATATCACGCAATCCTGACTTTGTTTCTCAGAATTGCGAGTTTATATCTCACAATTCTGAAAAAATGTCAGAATTGTGAGTTTGCATCATGTAATTCTGAGAAAAAAAATCTGAATTGTGTGATGTAAACTCGCAATTGTGAGAAAAAAAAGTCGGAATTGTGAGATAAAAAGTCACAATTGCCCTTGTTATTTTTTATTTATTTATTTATTTTTTATTCAGTGGCAGAAATGGGCTTCCATAATTATCTAAATCCAAGCCATGCCAAATTTGCCAGCCATCTTGGAAACGTCCCATATGCAGCATTAGCTGTATTATACGAAACACATCATGCAAATGCAGTATCAAACAAATACATCCAAGACTGTATTGATGATTGGCAGGTAAACAATCTTAGAAAATAAGGTGTCATGAATTCTACTTTTTTTTTTATCTCAAATCAGGATACACACTATTTTTCAGACTGTTCCTGCTAATACGCATACTAATGCTTCCTCAGAAATCAACCTTTGTGACCACTTCAACATGTTGCGTTTATGTGTGTCTGTAAATATGGATAATTCTTTTTAAGTCATAAATCAGTCATAAATCAAATCCAAATATAATCAAAATCTCTTGAAGTCAATTTTGGCACCCATTTTGGAAACACCCCACATTTTCTAAGTAGCATTAGCTGTACCATACAAAACATGTCATGGAAATGCAATAACAAGATTGTTTATCTGCCAATCTGCAATACAATCTGAGAAAAAAAGTGTCATAAATTCTACTTTTTTTTTTATCTCAAATCAGGACAAACACTATTTTTTTTAGACTGTTCCTGCTAATATGCATGCTAATACTTCCTAAAAAAAAGTTCACAGCGTCTTCAAAATGTTGTTTGTGTCTGTACATATGGATGATTCTGCACAGCATGAGTCTTTCTAAGCGTGTAGCGAGTGGTGGTCACATTACAGTTGTGATTTGTGTGTGTGAGGGTGACAGGTCGCAGTGGTTACCGACAGACGTCATAGCAGCACAGATGGACGTGTACGCAGAGGGAGATCAGGTGGTGTAACAGATACGAGAGGGCTGGCCAGGGGAGATGAACTGATAAATGTTACGCAGACAAAGCAAATAGATGGGAGAGCAAGCCGGACTGAGAACGTGGGCAGGCATGGGTCAAACGGCAAAGTGAGAGGAGAGATACAGAAAGAGAGGAGAGTCTGAGAAAGGGCAGACGAGGAGAAAGGGAGTGTGAGAGAGACATGTAGGGAGTGACGCTTTATAAGTGATAAATCTTTGTGAACACGGGCAGTAGTCTTCACAAGTGCCCAGTAACCTCAAAGTGGGAGGTATGTGTGTGTCTGGGGGCCCCGACATAGGGGCTGCCTCGTCAAGTGAGGGTCTAAGTTGAGTCAAGTTTTAAAAAAATAGACAGCAATAATTTGTAGACACCACCAGACCCCCAAAGTTATGAACAAGATGTTAAAAATGCACAATAGTAAAATATTCTCCACACAGAACTAGTGAGTTGCCTGCTAAGACTGCATACTAAGTGTCGATGGAGCGCTCTACAAATGCGCCATGTGTCACACAAATAGTGCTCCTCATGGAAATGAGAAACTCTACTCGCATTCCAACAGAGCTTGATTTTGCAGAATTAAGGTCCTTGCACACTGAGTCCGAAATTTTCGTATTAGTTTTTTTCGTATTCCTCATCCTTTCCTATCAAAATGCTTGCTACAGATGCGAAAACGCAGAAAATTGAACCTGATCCGAATTTTTTTTATGACGGATGAAAGTTTTGGAGGCAGTGTGTAAACGTGATTGACACAACGTGAGGTCGTATTTATTTTTTAACGTGGGAAAATTTCGGACTCAGTGTGCAATGACCTGTAGCCTTTGAATTAACAGAAAAATCCATTATTTACACATAATACACAGTATTTAGAACTATTTTGAATGTGTGCAGCTTCCGATGTCATTCACTTCCAGTTTTTTTAGCTGAACAAAAACAGTCCGTTATGTTGCTTGATATTGCAAACTGGTGTTTGCTATTATTTTAATTTATTATCGTATTCATGAATACACCATTTACTACTTTTCATTCTTCTAGTTACTTACCTATAGCGGCTAATGAATTGAAAGTCTGGCACATTCGCAGAAAATTGCTAACTTGCGCATTTTAAAATAAGGTGGATACTGTCTACCAGGGTTAGACGTACTTATAAAAGAAGTATACTTCTTTTTCCACGTTCTGCTCCATCCTGCTCACAGCTATGTCCGCACAGCTTTCAAAGTATATTCAACCGTGGATAAGCACGGATGGACAAGTTCAACACATGCGCAGTAACATGTGGACTCATTCTGTCTAAAAATTTACCTCGTGCCTGTGCTTTTGTACGTGGACCATCTGCATGGACTCAAAAATTGGGACAGTGCATGGACCATTGTGCCGAAGTACACTTTAGGTGGTATTTAATTTAGGTAGTATACTTAGGCTGCTTCCAAAATCGCATACTCTCTAAATAGTGTAAATTGAACACTCTACAAAGACACCAACACAAATAGTGTCCTCACAGAAATGAGATACATTCCAGTTTGACTTTAGGAGGTTGCTAAGCTAACGGCTCAGTACTCACATTAGCATAAAAATAAAAATAAAAAAAGTATAGAATTATTTTTATACTTTTATTAATGAATGAAAATATTACCAATTTTGCATCCAAGTAATCAGAGTTAGAGTACTGAATTTATTTAAAAAATTACTAGCCATTTTATAACTTTAACTTTTAGCTACACAAAAACAGTATGTTCTGCTTGATGTAGCATATCCATAGGGTTTTTAGAGTAACACACTTTTGGAAGTAAGTGGAATTTTTCATTCATACTTTTGCTTCATTCATGTTTCTTCATTCATACTGTGTATTCGGTTACTACTCTTTTGACATGCTTCTTTTGTCATATTACATAGTATGGAGGTAAACATAGGGTTATAATTTCTCTCAGTTCAGGCCACCATCTTGAGTGATTGATTTCACTGGGTTTGCCACAAAGCATTCTAGGACTGCCCTTACTGAAAAGCATAGATTCTGCTTTAAAATTCTGCCAAAATGCAGTATATTAGAAGGCAGCACAATTTTGTTGCCTACATGGAAGTCTATTTCCATATGTGAAATTATGAGATAATAAATCAAGATTATAAGATAAAAAATTAAGGTATTTAAGGTCATAATTATGAAATTACCAAGTCAAATTATGAAATAAAAAAGGTAAAAAATTATGAGACACTAAATAATAATTATGAGATTTAAATCGAAATAATAACAAAAATCCAAAAATGAGATAAAGTCATGAGTGAGACAAAAAAGTAATAACTTATAACTGAAATTATGACAAAAAGTCAAAATAATGATTAAAATGTATAATTATGAGATAAAAGTCGTAATTATTACATACAAGTCATTATTATTATTAGATAAAATGTTGAAATTATGATGAGATACTAAATCATAATTATGACATAAGAAGTCATAATTCTGACATTAAAGAAATTATGACAAAAGGTAGAAATAATGAGATACCGAGTCATAATTATGTCATAAAAAGTCCTAATTATGACATCATGGATATAAAAAGTTGAAATAATGGGATAAAAAGTTCTAATTATGACAAAAAGTTCCAATTATGACATAATATATTTTTACTTTTTATGTCACAAGTATGTCTTTTTATCTCATATTTATGATGCCATAAAATGCTGTCTAGGAAGGCAGCTTACTAAGTTTTGGAACAGAGCTTCTGTCTCTTTAAAAGTTCAGCCAATAATTTTTCCTGAAATTGTCTTTCATTCACTAAGTTACTCTGATTTTGTTTGGAAAGTTAATAATGCCTCTTAAGATACAATAACCAAATCTGAAAAAAAAAGAAAAAATAGACAAACAACAGAACAGAAATGTAGTTTAGAAAAGACTTTATCAAGCATTTTATTCTTTGAACTTCATTCAACCCAGAGTGAAATGGTTCAGACTCGGGGGAGAATGACATGCCTGTGTGTATGTTGTGATGCATGCTGTGGTTTTGGTGCGTTAGCGTGATGTGAGAACTCCAGCTGACCCCTGGCACACCCTGCAGCTTACCCTCACTGAACTCACTCACACCTGAGCTCCACCTGGCCTGATCTCCCCTGCCCCGGTCAAACCTCCATCCATCTACACTGCTCAAACAACCACCGTACACCTCTGCGAATTAACACGTGTGTGTGCATCTAATATAAATTGCAGATTTAACCACAAACGCATGAGTGTGTAGCGCCCATTTATCAAGAAAAAAAGGTAAAGAGGGGGGTCAAATTTGCTCTAATCACATGGCTAGGGGTCGTTCTACAGCGAGTGTTGCAAACTAAGAGACTAAGTACAAGTCTTCCTTTTTATTCAACAAATACGTCATTAAAATGTCTTCAAATTTATAAACTTCATCCGAGACCAGGTAAAAAGCACATAGACAATGGTTCATGGGTTAACAGAGATCAGCCCCAAGTGGCAAACCATTTAAATTTTCAAACATTTCAAAACAGTTACGTAAGTAAAACTAGTCTACTGAAATCATATGACTTGGGCAGTTTGATACATTCTCCAAACCACTGGTTCAAAATAATTCACAAAGGTTTTGAAGCTTCACAAACCAGTGTTTCGAAAGCATCCATCACTACCAATTACACATATTATTTGTTTACCTCTGAAACAATTTTCTTTTCCAGTGATGTCATCTAGGCCAGGCAGGCTATTGGTTAATGCTAACCGAATAATAAAAAGCTGTTGTTTTAGCAAACTAGCTCCGTTGTGGTATGTACAGCTTTGGATAAAAACAAGTTCTGGACCATTTTTTCCTGAAAACTATAGCTCTGATATTAAAAAGAAAACACTGTAAAATGCTGCCAAATGTAGCACCATTAAATTTAACTCAAATGTCAAAAGGTTTTGTAAGCATTTTCTCAGCTGGTCTTTAACAGTTAGTGTTGAATCAACTTTTTATGAGTTCCTGGACCATCTGAGGTGTGTTTTGTCTATGATTTTCTGTATGCATTATTTATACATTTGTGTGCTCTGTGTGTTTTGGCTGGCACAGATAGAGCTGATAACGCATGGGTGGAATAAGGCCTAATGTGTGAGTGTCATAATCACCATCAGATCGCGCAGGGCTGGTAACGCTACACACGGACCTGTGCCAGATTTAGCAGCCGTGTGTAAGGACACACTCTTAAAGGGACAGATGCAGCCCACAACATACACATGGGACACAGATTGACACTAAGAGAAAGACAGGGACAGAGAAATTGGACTATGCTATAATACTGTAAAACTCTAGTTAAATGTTATAATTATGTCCAAATTGCTGGAGAATTAAGAAAAATCACTGGCCAATTTTAACATTAAAATGCTTTATTCTTAGACATAGTCCTAATCTGTTTGCTAAAGAGGATGCTTTTTATTAAATTTTGGGATATCCAACCCGATCTCAAGCTAGGGAAAACCTTTTAACTAGGTGGCAATTTCGTATGAGTTGATGTAACATCACAGGGGCATATGCAGATTATATGAAAACATACAAATGAGTATGAATTCATACAAATTAACTACCAATTCACCAAACCGTAAATTAGTTACGAATTCCCATGAGATTGTGTTGGGAGAGATCAATCTGAAAAATGCTGGATAGAAACACTAAAATGCAAAAAAAAAAAAAAAGAAAGAAAAAAAGTACGCATAAGATATATGCACTTCGCAGAACTGTCTGATACAGATATTTCCGCTGACTGGTCATATGTAAAAATGTAATTCGTCAGAGAGTTTCTATTCACTATCTAAATCGTGAGTAATTTATTAAATAAAAAACAGCCACAGTGACAATTTTGTTCTCTTGAATGCATGAGATTTTAAATGCAGGTTTAATGCCTGTTCACACCATTTTCACAAAAATCTAGTCACACTTTGTGCGCAATTTGCGTAAAAAAATGGTTTCTTCCTCTGATTTTCACTGTCGCTTAGCGAAATACCACTAAGTCAGTTTTATGTAATTGTAACATCATTGGCTCTGGCCATGTGACCAAAAGAACAAATCTTATTGGTTTTCTTAACAATGCGATGGAATAGAGACTAAAAATTGTCTCTGAAAAAAATATCCTTCGCATTGCTGGCATGCAAATGTTCAAGTTGATCTGAATAGGCAAATTAACAGCTAATTCAAATAAAAATGTTTGTCGCACCAAATATTTGTCTTTTTCCCAATATGTTTAGAATTATTTTATATTGAGCAATTTATAATTAAACAATTAAGTAGCTACAGTGTATTTCATATAAATAGATGTTTTATTCATTAATTTTGCAACTTATATGGAAATCTGTTGCTAATGTAAATTTAAACTTTGCGATTCCTAAAATTGACTTATTTTTGGAGCTTGGCTCTGGATTGAACACATTACACATTTTATCACAAACACACATAAGAAAATGAAAAACCTACTTTTTCACAAACAAAATCGCCAACACTCTTAAGATCCTACAGTTTCCATTGTAGTTTGTAATCACCGCATTCTTCCCAGAATTCAATCTGACAGTTAATCTGAACAGTATCTTAACTCTTTAATCGGTTTTGTGTCATGACCTAATCTCGCTGTGTGACTAATGTCTTCCCCTCAGACAACATATCTGACACATATCGCATGACTCAATGCCTGCAGGCTTCACAAACATGGACAAGCATGACGGACAATTCAGATGTTATACTTTCACAATTATTTTTAGGTTACGCGTCCATGACGTTCAGCTGATCTTGGGAATGTACTGTAATGGTTTCTCCCTCATTGTCCAGTACTTTGTCAATATTGTCTGTCTGTCTCCGCTAGTTTGTGAATTCCTCCCCTCAGAAAGCACTCAGTAGAGGGAATCCCACCCGACTAGTGTCAGAGACCTCTCAACTGCACCATGACTGTCAATGTGTGTGAGCAAGAGAGATCACGGCCCCACTCAAGCATCTGCTGTGAGGTATGTGTTGTTTCACTATGACTGATAGCACTGAAAATACACACACATACAGACAGTTGAATCTAAATTAGCAAGAACTTCTCATAGACATGTTCAAATCCCCTCTAGTTTTGATGCTAAGATAATATTTAATGTAACAGTGCTGCAGGGATGATGTATTTTTGTAGGCCAAAACCTGGAAAGCAGTTAGCATTTTAGCACTACTAGTTCCATCGTCCTGAAGTCAATGATTTTTTGGTTAAATGCCTGAAATAAAGTTTATGGTAAACACGAGTTCAAGATATTTAAATCATTAAATACATGAGTAATAGGTTTTACTTTTACTTAAGGCAGTTGCTAATAAGTGGCTAAACGTTACTACAGAGGACATTAAACATCATTATGCTGAACAGGGAAACTCATCTACTCATTAACTAATCTGCTGCATAGCCTCACTGTGTTTATTATCACACTCTTACAAACTTTCAGGAATAATGTTTTTTGAAAAGACTTAGTCATGTGATTGTGGTGTAGTTTGTTTATATCCTACATTTAGCTTTCTACTTCCGCCGATTGTATTTAGGTCTCAAAACTCATAAAAGTTGTGTTCATTTGATTATCTTGATGACAAAAATGTGTAAGAATCAGAAACTTTTGTTGGTCACTGAGGTTATTTTCTGCAATAAACCAAAAGCCAATGGAAAAACCTAATTGAGTTTATGTTGAGGAAACCAGGGTGATGCAAAAATCTGGGATGGCCTGCAGAAATACATCATCACTGCAGTGCTCTATCAATGCTAAAAAGCTAAATTTATAAAGCTGTAAAGCAAAAGGTAATTTTGATTTGGCTGATTAATTTGTCTTTCAAATGGTTAGAATTATTTACATGTCCTTACATATCAGTTTACAACAAGTTTCACTATATTTGTGAGATTTTTTTTTTTTAATTGTCCTTCGTTAGTATAGCTAAGACTGCATACTTGAGCACAAATGGAGAAAAACTAACTTGGAAGTTTTTAGAATTGCATGGAAAAACAGTATGTCCAACTATAGATAGGCTTTAAAAGCTGCCAGGGCAGAGCATATCCGCAAACTCATAGAAAATAACCAAAACAATCCAAGGTTTTTATTTAGCACAGTAGCTAGATTAACAAATAAACAGACGCCACCCAATCTAAATATTCCCTCACAGTTTAATAGTAATGACTTTATGAATTTCTTCACTGATAAGATAGATAACATCAGAAATACAATAACAAATGTAGATTCTGCAGCGTCTAGTACTTCAGCTCCATTCATCGCACCCAAAGAAAAACTGCAGTGCTTTACAACTATAGGACAGGAAGAGATAAATAAACTTATCACTGCATCTAAACCAACAACATGTCTATTAGATCCTGTACCCACTAAATTACTGAAAGAGTTGTCACCTGTAGCAGAAGAACCGCTTCTCAATATTATTAACTCATCGTTATCTTTAGGTCACGTCCCAAAATCATTCAAGCTGGCGGTTATTAAGTCTCTTATTAAAAAAACACAACTAGATCCTAACAAACTTGCAAATTACAGACCCATTTCTAATCTTCCGTTTATGTCTAAAATTTTTAGAAAAAGTTGTGTCTACTTGGTTGTGCTCTTTTTTGCAAAAAATGATCTCTATGAAGAATTTCAGTCAGGTTTCAGGCCCCACCATAGTACAGAAACCGCACTTGTTAAAATTACAAATGACTTGCTTCTTGCGTCAGACCAAGGCTGCATCTCATTGCTAGTTTTACTTGATCTTAGTGCTGCGTTCGACACTATAGATCATGACATACTCATAGATCGATTCCAAAACTATACGGGTATTCAAGGGCAGGCTTTAAGATGGTTTAGATCCTACCTGTCTGATCGCCACCACTTTGTTTATTTAAACAGGGAGACATCTCAATTATCACCAGTAAAGTATGGAGTACCACAAGGATCTGTCCTAGGTCCTCTGCTATTTTCAGTATACATGTTGCCCCTTGGTAATATTATTAGAAAATACGGGATTAGTTTCCATTGTTATGCTGATGATACTCAACTATATATCTCAACAAGACCAGATGAAACTTATAAATTATCTAAGCTAACAGAGTGTGTTAAAAATGTAAAAGATTGGATGACCAATAATTTTCTCCTATTAAATTCAGATAAGACAGAGATATTACTTACTGGACCAAAAAACAGTACACAGAATCTCTTGGATTATAATTTGCAACTAGACGGATGTCCTGTTACTTCCTCTACAGTCAAAAATCTGGGTGTTATATTAGACAGCAACTTGTCTTTTGAAAATCATATTTCCCATGTTACAAAAACAGCATTCTTCCATCTTAGAAACATTGCCAAGCTACGTGTTACCTGTTATGCAAGCAACATGTTACCTGTTTCTGATGCAGAAAAGCTAGTTCATGCATTCATGACCTCTAGACTGGACTATTGTAATGCATTGCTAGCTGGTTGTCCTGCATCTTCAATAAACAAGCTACAGGTAGTCCAAAATACAACGGCTAGAGTCCTTACCAGGTCAAGAAAATATGATCATATTACTCCAATTTTACAGTCTCTGCACGGGCTACCTATTAAGTTCGGCATCAGTTACAAAATATTATTACTTACCTATAAGGCCCTTAATAGATTAGCTCCTGCGTACCTAACTAGTCTTCTACCACGCTACAATCCATCACGCTCCCTAAGGTCGCAAAACTCTGGACTTTTGGTAGTACCTAGGATAACAAAGTCAACTAAAGGAGGTAGAGCCTTTTCACATTTGGCTCCCAAACTCTGGAATAGCCTTCCTGATAACGTTCGGGGTTCACACTCTCTCTGTTTAAATCTTGATTAAATACATATCTCTTTAGCCAAGCATTCACATAATGCATCTCATAATCTTGTACTGCAGTTATATCTGATCTAACACACATTATTGTTCTTTAGCTTAGATTGAACAAATCATTTTTGCTTGGTTGGAACAGCAGCTACGCTAATTATGTCTCTATTTGTTTCTCTGTTTCTGCCACGGGATTAACATCCTGTGGTAACTAGGATTTACACAAGCTTCAGTCTGGATCCAGAACACCTGAGAAGAGATGATGCCAACCCCTCAGAGGTCCTCAGATGATGCCTACCCTCAGACAACATACAGAACTACCAAATTTCGCCATAAGTTAAATATATTGTTTCTACAATATATAAATATATTGTAGAAACTTAATTTCCTGTAAAGCTGCTTTACAACAATTTGCATTGTGAAAAACGCTATACAAATAAACTTGAATTGAATTGAATTGAATTGAATACATGCTTAGCAGTTTGCTAAAGATAACTTATATGATTGTACATACAGACACACACACTGCTGTTTTCGCACCTGCTAACTAGCACTTCACTCTTCTATCTCTAACACTCGCTGACATTTCTTCACACACTGTGCATGTCTTTAAAGCAGTCTTGAACTCTGTGTGTGTGTGTGTGTGTGTGTGTGTGTGTGTGTGTGTTTGGGTGGGGATGGTATTTTCCACTCTCGCACGTGTAGTTTTATTGGTGTATGTCACAATCATTCACACCCTCTTTCAAGAAAAATGCTGAATGAAATTTTTTAAACTCAGCGTTTTCCTTTTTCATCCACTCTTTATAACTCAAAGCCAATCACGCAATACCACACAGTCAGTCAGAACTAGTGATCCAAACTGATTCTGCTCTACACTGTAAAAACATCATCATACTTAAAGAGATAGTTCACTCAAAAATGAAATTTACCCCATGATTTACTCACCCTCAAGCCACCCTAGGCGTATGTGACGTTCTTCCTTCAGACGAATACAATTGGAGTTATGTTAAAAAAAATGCCCTGGATCTTCCAAGCTTTATAATGGCAGTGAATGGGGGTCGAGATTTTGAAGCCCAAAAAAGTGCGTCCATCCATCATAAAAAGTGCTCCACACGGCTCTGGGGGGCCTTCTGAAGTGAGGTGATGCGTTTATGTAAGAAAAATATCCATATTTAAAACATTATAAACCGTAATCTCTAGTTTCCACTAGCTGTCGTACACGTTCACGTGAGAGTGGCGTTCCAGCAGATGACGCAGGACCTACTACTTTAGCTAAACTATCCCTTTAAGACCTCTGATGCAATTGTACTTGAAAATAACTTACTAAAAACTGAATATGTATTTTCTTTTTAAATTAGATGTGCTTAGCAATTTGTTAAACCTACCTTCTTAGCTTGCTAGAGCTATTAGCCACAAACAAAATAGCAAAATAGATATATACTTGGACAACTTGTAAAAATTTTACTGCTACGTTTGAGTATCTATTGATTATATATGACATGTAAACTTGAGGCTGTGAAGGACTGAAGTACATTTTGTTGTACTGTTGTGAACCAAGTTGTTGTTCTGGTGACAAATTAAGCATTAACATTTCAGCATATTGCTAAGAATTATTTGGCCAACAAAACATAAAGTGGCCTAAACATGGTCTGAAATCTTTTGCTGTTGGTTTCACATTGTTGAGGTGTTTGAAAATGCTTTCCTTATTTCATTCTACTTTTGTTTTTGCATGTCCCTCACCCCCAAACTAGTTAAGCTTTAAAAAAACACCTTAATTATTCCTCAGTAAATTGACAGAAAAAAAACGACACTTATTTACATTGAAGCAGGGGCTTGAGCCATACATAGTGAAAAATTATATTAATTTTAGCAAGACAGTATATTAAACTTATAATCAACTATTGTATATGTGCTAATATTTAAGCTTTTTTTATTATTTCTTTAGAAAAATATTACATTTTAGTACATTTGATATTAGCTAATGAATGACCCTGCTTATGTTTTTTTCCCCAAGTTACTTAAGCACAGACTGGTTTGGGGTAAAAAAAAAAAAAAAAAACTAAATAAAACAATTTTATTTTTGTAAAATTACAGAAAAAAAATGTTTTAAGTTGACTGTTGAAGGAGGGACTTGAGCCATATATAGTGAAAACAATATATTACATTTTAAAGTAAATCACATTGTTTTTGTATTTCTTTAAATATTTTATTACATGTTTAGCAATATGATTAAATTACCTAATGAATGACATTGTTTTAAGCATAAATTAGTTAAACAAAATCAGAAAAACTACAGAAAAAACAAAACAAAAAACAGTTAGATTTATTTTGAAGGGGGATTTGAGCCATATATAGAGAGCAGAACATCATAGAGACTTGTGGTCTCTTTTGATTTGGGACAGTAAGTAACCTCACAAGACACCCTAGAAATGGCTTAACGACTGCATAGAAATGACTTGGCAACCATTTAGAACATCCTAGCTTCACCAATTACATTTTCCTATGTAAAAATATAGTATCTTCTCTTTTTTCACTGCTTACATCCAATCTGGAATGTACAATCATTTTGTGGGGTTCTTGAGATAAAATAAAATGTGCTTGTTTAATCGAAAGTAAGAAGGCCACCTATTTCCTTCTCATTTCAACGTTTGGAGAAGTTACAAGACATCAGCTGCTTCCACTCCTCCTTTCATCCTGCCATCAAAACTTCATCTGAAAACGAAGGAGAAGCCCCATCACGCAGCAAACAAATGTTCTGTGTGTGCAAAAAAGCAGAACGTCTCCAAATAAAGCCGTGGGTCTCTGTGAAAGTCTTTCGAAATGTGAATTGTGAAACGCGGTGTTGTCCCTCCAGTCCTCGGCTGTTGTTTTATTTAGATTGCGGTTGCCATAGAGGTGTCTGGTATTAAAATGTGCTGATGGTTTGAGATATTTTAACCCGTCTCAGCGCAGAGAGCGTGGTGTTAATTGGATCCTTGACCTCTGACCTTCTCTCACACTCCCTGGCTTTCTATGTCTCACGGTTTTCGTTTTGTCTCCCAAAACCCCTCAGCACAACTCTGTTTAATCCTGAGCTGTCAACACTACTTCCTGTTAGCAGCCGCATTAAGCTTTAATTCACTCTCCTGTCGTCTCTTTTGTTACTAGGCCCTTTCTCGCCATTTCCCCTTGTTCCTATTTGATCATGTCTGGATATTTCTGGTTTTTGTGTGTGTGTGTGTGTGTGTACGTGCGCTGTGCCATAGCCACCTGAGAAGCTGATTATGTGAGTAGTTGATCAGGCCACCGTGACTCAGCTCTGTACAGCTGACTAATGAAGTGTCTGCTCCACAGCACATTTATTACTGCAGAGCGATTGCAGCCATATATACACAAACGACACACCACACGAGGGAACCTGTAGACGTCAGACGTGTTTCTATACACACGCTCGTTTTAGCTGTTAGGGCATGTAAAGGTTGTGTCTGAAGAAAACTACACTGTAAATTCATTAACTGTTAATTTGTTAGTTGTAGGTTTTAACTTATATATAGCAGAATGTTCATGTTTAACAAATCAATACATTAAATTTTAAAGTAAAATTTTGAATGTTGCATACACATTTTTACATTTTTTTTAAATTATATATTTTTATACCAATAAAATATACTGACTTATATCACGTATAACGTTGTTTTTTTGTTGTTGTTGTTTTTTTTTTTTAATTGAAAGCACAGCTTCCAGTTTTTTAATGTAACATTTATCATAAATAAATAACAACAACAACAAAAGTAGATGACCTACACCATAAAAATGTTTAACAAAAAATAGAGAGAAAAGAATTTAAGAGTATTATTTGTTAATTGGTTAAATGTAAGTTATTTTAGCTTATATACTGAAAAAAATATTATTTTTAAAGATACAATATAGTACATTTTAAAGTATGAGATTTTTGTTTTTATGTTGATTTAAAAATGTAACTACATATTTAGCTAAATGATTGTCTTGCAAAAATGGCAAATAAGCCGTTTGGACTTAAATTGTAATGCCTTAAATGATGCTGGTAATATATATATATATATATATATATATATATATATATATATATATATATATATATATATATATAATTTATTTATTTATTTTTTAATTTATGTGATGTTAATCATCATAAAAGTGCTACATGTGTCTGCTTTTGTTTTGTAGTTTACAAACAAGTGTGTGTGTGTGTGTGTGTGTTCCCGCACACAGAGACAATGCTGGAATGTGAGGAACGCAGCTTGCACTTCCTGTGTTTTCATCTTGTCGCTAGGTACCATTTCCTGTCCAAGAAACGGAAAACACGGGACCCAGTCACAAATATCTGCGTACACACACACACACACATGCATGCATGCGCGCACACACACACACACACACACACACACACACACACGCACATACACATACATACATGCATTGAAAAACCACATGCATTTAAACACCACAAACAAGTTTTATGCGGGTTGCGGCACTTTGACCCTCACAGTCACAAATGGGGTCACCCATAAATTAGTTTTTCATGTTGTCGCTTAACGCTCAAGCTCTCCCACCGGCTCCGAGTTCCCCAAACGTCTGAGTACACATCCTTCATGCTCACTCATGAAAAATGCCTTTGTCTTGTGCTGGAGGGGATGGAGAAAAGGGAAGCAGATATTTTCATGAGCACAATGTTCCTGTTTTTCTTAAGGTGGTGTAAATATGTGATGCAGACGGTTCAGGAGTGTGTGTGTGTGTGTCTGTGTGTGTGTGTTAGATACGGGTGTTGAACAGTAGCACCTGTGTTCTTGTGTAACTCTCCTCCGAGCGCTTAATTCACCTTTGCCGTTGTTGTTTCCACTGTTTCGTTGTTTCTTACACAACGTGATGCCATTACAGTGTGATCATGTCTTCAAGTCTGGGCTCCAAATCAAGACTGCAGAAATGTTTAGTCACTGCTCATAAAGTCTTGGTTGCTTAACAATTGGGAATTTTCAAAAAGATGGAATCTGTAAGCAGTCAATCAATCAATCTATCTATCTATCTATCTATCTATCTATCTATCTATCTATCTATATATATATATATATATATATATATATATATATATATATATATATATATATAATGACGTATTATCTAAAATATGTTAATCATAAAATATATGAAATCATTTGATTTGTGTGTGAACCAATGAACCTCTAATTTAAATATATTATACGAACATTTCATAATATTTCATATCATTCACATAAAACACACACATACTGTATATATATATATATATATATATATATAATTAGCACTTCAAATTTGCTTATATTTAATTATGTGAACCAATAATGTAAATCTAAACCTTGAATTTGCATATAATTACCATTATATTAGCATACAGTCCTTTTTATAATAATACCTCTCTAGGTCTCTCTGTTAATATGCTCAGTTCATCAGCATAACAAACGGATGATGTCTCGTTTAAATCTTTTTAATGAAGTTGACCCCCGAGTCTGTCTTGCCACACAAACACACACACACTCACTCATGCATCTCCGCTCATTTTAATAGAGAGCAAATCTCTGTGGACTTGCATAAGCCTCTGATCTCTCTCTCTCTCTTCTGAGTACTGTGAGTGATGTTATTTTCTTAGAAAGCCTGCAGTGAAGCATCTGTTCTCTCCTCATTAATTTCACCTTTTCTTTCTGTGACACAGTAATTTATCAGAAATGTAACAAAGGACACTCAAATCAGGACACCTTTGGGTTGTTTAAATGTTGATAACCATTTAAAAACTTTTTCAGTGTACTGGATTGCCTTAGGTCATAATAATTATTAATACTATTTCTTCATTCTTAGTGTTAGTGATTTGAACAAACCCCTAACGCTATAAGTATTAAACTTCAGCATAGCTTATTCTACACAATTTGGGTTAAAACCATAAATGCTACTTCAAAATATGTGGCCAGAACACCCTAACAACTGCATATAAATGCACAACCAACCAGAACAACCTAGCAACTGCAGATCACCATGATAAAAATCTATTCTGGAAATACCTTTACCGCCCAGATATGTGCTAACTGTAACAAACGTATAACACCCTGGCTACCACCCAGAACAACCTAGAAACCATACAGTAATGTGCTCAAAACCGCACAGAACATCTTTGCAACACCTTGGCAACCACCCAGACCAACCCAGAGAGCCAAAGAGTTCAAAACCACTTAAAACATCTTTGTAACTGCATAGCAATGTGCTACAAACACATATAATACCTTAGCAACCACATAACAACACCCTAGTAACCTACCTTAGCAACAGCATTTGCAAAATGCTAAAAGAAAAAAAAACACACCTTAGAATGTATTAAAAAAAAACACATAATAATAACCTGGCAACCAATAACAGCACTTTAAAAACAACAGAGCAATGTGCTTAAAACCACTCAGTACACCTTACTGCATAGCAACATGCTAAAAATTCTTAGAAAACCATATTGACTGCATTGCACCCTAAAAACACCTTGAACACCCTAGCAACTGCATAGCAATGTGCTACAAACACTTTGAATACCTTAGCAACCACATAACAACATCCTAGCAACCACCCAGAACACCCTAGCAACTGCATTACAAAATGTTTCGATTTGCGCAATTGCCCTGCTATAGGCTGTTGGGTGTGCTAATTAGAAGGCGCCACAGCGACCGTAGACTATTTAAACTCCTTGTTCACTGTCATAACTTGGGAGAAGCGACTAGTTAGCAGAAGAGACGGCAGCGCGTGAGTGTTTTGCTTAATACTTTGTTACTAGATCTGTTGTTTAAATTATTACTTGCTGCTAGGAAAGAATATTTCGTTTTCTACCTATTTCTTCTTTGCTTTTTCGTTGTTCTTTGTATTTTTGATTGCACTTACTTGTTATTGTAATAACAGTCGTCGATCGGCTTAGTGTTATTTGCATTGCTGCCTTCCTGCACTTAAGTGCGAATAGTAGTTTCGATTTGAGCAACTGCCCTGCTATAGGCTGTTGGGTGTGCTAATTAGAAGGTGCCACAGCTGTTTTTACTTGTGTTTTCGCCAGACTGTATTTATTGGATATCTATGTGCTGACGAAGCGTTCAGCCTCTTCGGGTGAAGACCGACGAGGGTAAAGACCTGCTACTTTTTCCTGCACGACTTTAACAGAGCAACGTAACCTACAACGCACTTAAGTACTCTTTTACCCTCCCTTTCACACTCTCCTTTTTCTGTCCTCTCTTTTCTAACTCTGTTTGAAAATGTGTTTCCAATACATTACGGTTGTCTCTCAACCACGCTCTAATATCACATGCAGACGGCAACGCAATCTTGCTAACCTGCTTCCTATCTTGACATCTTCTACTGCACATCTTTCTTTCTCTGTGGGTCTTTGGAATTGTCAGTCAGCTGTCAACAAAGCAGACTTCATTTCTGCTTTTTCTTCACAATCCACACTCAGCATCTTGGGCTTGACTGAGATCTGGATTCGTCCAGAAGACTCAGCAACCCCAGCTGCTCTGGCTAACAATTTCTCTTTCTCCCACACCCCTCGTCAAGTTGGCCGGGGTGGGGGCACTGGTCTGCTCATTTCAAACAATTGGAAATACTCTACCCACTCTCCCCTATGCAATTACAGCTCATTTGAATCTCATGCGATTACTGTAACCTCTCCTATAAAACTCCAGATTGTGGTATTTTACCGCACCCCTGGGCAAATTCTTGGCACCTTCCTAGAGGAGCTGGATGGGCTGCTGTCCTCCTTCGCAGAGGATGGCACTGCACTCTTAGTCTTTGGCGACTTCAACATCCATCTAGACAAGCCTTAAGCTACAGACTTCCATTCACTCCTTGCTTCATTTGATCTCAAACGCCTTACCACTACAAGCACACACAAATGAGGCAACCAACTTGATTTAATTTACACACACAATTTTACTGCAGACAACATTTTGGTAGAACCACTACATATCTCCGATAATTTCTTCATTACATTTAAACTACATTTTGCTACCTGTGTGCCACCAACCCCTATACTGGTTACGTTTAGATGAAACCTACGCTCCCTTTCTCCCTCTCATCTTTCCTCTGTAGTATCCTACTCTCTTCCCTCACCTACTCACTTCTCATCTCTGGATGTGAATGCAGCTACTGACACTTTATGCTCTACTTTAACCTCTTGTCTAGACGACATTTGTCCTCTCTCCTCCAGGCCAGCACGGGCTGACTCTTCTAACCCCTGGTTATCTGATGTTCTTCGTGAACATCGGGCCAAACTCAGGGCAGCAGAGAGAAAATGGCACAAATCAAAAGATCCGTCAGACCTGAGTAGGTATCAGTCTTTCTCTGCTGAAGTCCACACTACCAAATCCTCATATTTCCACAACAAGATTAACAGTGCTCCAGACACGCGTAATCTCTTCAGAACATTTAATTCTCTTCTCTGTCCCCCTGCACCACCTCCCACCACTTCTATAACAGATGATGACTTCGCCACATTCTTCACAGACAAAACTAGAATCAGCAGTCAGTTCTCAGCTCTACACACACAGGACCTCCAACCAACCACATCCACGGCTAAAACTCTCATCTTCTCCTTCCGTCCCCTCACTGAGGCAGAAGTATCCAAACTTCTCCTCTCCAGCCATCCTACAACATGCCCTCTAGACCCAATCCCCTCACACCTTCTCCAAGCAATCTCTCCCACACTTTTACCAGCACTCACACACATCATCAACACATCTCTCCTAACAGGCACCTTCCCCACTGCATTCAAGCAGGCCCGGGTAACCCCACTGCTCAAAAAACCTTCATTAAACACTTCTCTTATGGAAAGCTACAGACCTGTCTCTCTCCTTCCATTCTTAGCAAAAACACTTGAACGAGTTGTTTTCAACCAGGTATCATTGTTTCTTTCACAGAACAACAAACTGGACGCTAACCAATCAGGTTTCAGATGTGGCCATTCAACTGAGACTGCGCTACTGTCAGTCACGGAAGCCTTGCGGATTGCAAAAGCTGATTCCAAATCATCAGTTCTCATTCTGCTGGATCTATCTGCTGCTTTTGACAGTGTCAATCATCAGATCCTGCTGTCTACCCTCTCATCACTGGGCATCACTGGGATTCCATTTCGCTGGTTTGAATCCTATCTCACTGGTAGGTCTTTCAGGGTGGCCTGTGGAGGGGAGGTATCCAAAGCACATCAACTGGTCACTGGGGTTCCTCAGGGATCGGTTCTTGGACCCCTCTTCTTCTCCACATACACTACATCACTGGGTCCCATCATACAGGCACATGGCTTCTCCTACCATTGCTACGCTGATGACACACAGCTCTATTTCTCTTTTCAACCAGAGGATCCAACGGTAGCTGCACGGATCTCAGGCTGCCTGGCGGACATCTCGGCACGGATGAAAGAACATCACCTACAGCTCAACCTGGCAAAGACTGAGCTTCTTGTCTTTCCTGCCACTCCAGCTCTACAGCATGATTTCACCATCCAGCTGGGTTCTTCTACAATTACCCCATCAACTTCGGTCAGAAATCTTGGTGTAATCTTTGATAACCAGCTGACCTTCAAAGATCACATTGCAAAGACTGCTCGATCTTGCAGGTTTGCATTACACAACATCAGAAACATCAGGCCCTTTCTAACAGAGCATGCTGCACAACTTCTTGTCCAGGCCCTTGTCATTTCTAGGCTGGACTACTGCAATGCTCTTCTGGCTGGACTTCCATCAAACACAATCAAACCTCTACAAATGATTCAGAATGCAGCGGCACGTCTGGTCTTCAATGAGCCCAAAAGAGCCCATGTTACACCTCTCTTTATCTCCTTGCACTGGCTACCAGCTGCAGCTCGGATCAAGTTCAAGACACTGATGCTTGCATATAGAACAGCCACAGGCTCAGCACCCGCCTACTTCCACTCACTATTACGAATATACACCCCCTCCAGAAGTCTGAGATCTGCTAGTGAGCGACGCCTCGTGGTACTGTCACAGAGAGGCTCAAAATCACTCTCCAGAACATTCTCGTTCACCGCTCCTGGCTGGTGGAATGATCTTCCCACCCTTATCCGGAATGCTGATTCCCTGACAATTTTCAAGCAACAGCTGAAAACTCATCTCTTTCGACACTACTTGACTTCATCCTAAATTTAAAAAAAAAAAAAAATGTCTTTCTCTTTATTTATTCCTTCCCTTTCTAGCTTGTACTTATTTGAACAATGACTGAGACTTGGTATTACGAGCACTTCCTCTGTCTGTTTGCATCTTTAAAGGAAAACGCCACCGTTTTTACATATTCCAATATGTTTTTTCCCTCAACTTAGACGATTTAATACGTGCCTCTCCCGTCTCAGTGCGTGCACTTAATCACTCTAGCGCACGGCGCCACTATGCTAGCGTTTAGCTTAGTACCATTCATTCCTTAGGATCCAAACAGAGATGAATTTAGAAGCTACCAAACACTTCCGTGTTTTCCCTATTTAAAGATGGTTACATGAGTAGTTACACGAGTAATTATTGTAACACAAAATAAAACGGGGCAATTTTCTAAGCAGATAAAAAATGATAACTATAATGTATGGCGGAAGAGCACTTTGCAGCACTTCGACCTCGGCGCAGTAATATTGGTTCTATTGATGGAAGGAGTGATGATATTACTGCGCCGAGGTCGGAGTGCTGCGAAGTACTCTTCCGCCATACATTATAGTTATCATTTTTTATCCGCTTAGAAAATCGCCACTGTTTATTTTGTGTCACCATACTTACTTGTGTAACTACTCATGTAAACGTCTTTAAATAGGGAAAACACGGAAGTGTTTGGTAGCTTCTAAATTCCTCTCTATTTGGATCCTAAGGAATGAATGGTGCTAAGCTAAACGCTAGCATAGTGGCGCCGCGCGCTAGAGTGATTAAGTGCACGCACTGAGACGGAAGAGGTACTTATCAACTCGTCTAAGTTGAGGGAAAAACATATTGGAATATTGAAAAATGGTGGCGTTTTCCTTTAAGATGAATCGTTTTATGTATTCCCCAGTTGTAAGTCGCTTTGGATCAAAGCGTCTGCAAAATGACTAAATGTAAATGTAATGTTAAAAAACACCTTAGAATGTATTTAAAACCCACATAGCAATACTCTGGTAACCACCAACAACACTTTAACAACAACAGAGCAATGCGTTTAAAACCACTCACACCCTACTGCATAGTAACATGCTAAAAACACTAAGAAAACCATATCGACTGCATGACACCCTAAAAACCACCCCGAACACCCCAGCATCTGCATAGCAATGTGCTACAAACACATAGAATACCTTAGCAACCACATAACAACACCCTAGCGACCACTTAGCAACCGCATTAACTCCTTGGCAACCACCCAGAATAGCAACATTCTTAGTGACCAGCTAAAACACATAGAACACTTTATCGACCACTTAACACCTTAGCAACCATCAATAACTTCCTAGAAATAGCAGACCAATGTGCTAAAACCCACTCAGAACATCTTTGCAACCACAAAGCAATGCCCTGACAACCAGTCCACACAAACCGCTCAAAAACACATTCCAACTGCATAAAAATACCCCAACAATCGCCTTGAACACCCTAGCAACCACATAGCAACACCCTGGCAACCACCCAAAAACCCTACCATTGAAACTGCACATTTTTTGTATAGGCTTTTTATACAGCGCCTGATGCCTGACATCAAGATAACACTAGCGAGAGGGGTCATTAAGTCATTAGTCTCATGGCTAATTGTGTCTTTCTGTGGCAAATGGACCCATTTACATGATGAATCACACGAACACACTCACAATGAGGAGGTCTTGGAGCACCAGACGACCCTCATCAGTCGTTCTGCAGCTATATAAAGAGCTGTAGTCCATCACTGTGATGGAAAACGAGCATTCATGAATACTGCATGTGCACCCTAACTTTAGCACTGAGCACAGCTAGAGGCTACAAGGAGAGTCCGACCTCAAATTTAGCTACAACCAACACAACAACAGCAAAGACAACAAAACCATAAACCAGAATAACAGACAAAACAATAACAGTTGTAGTTTCATAAAACTAGCCTTTCAGGTCAAAGGTCAATCCAGGAGTGCTAACATGCTAATGCTAAATTGTTGTATTCTTAATTACTTGCTGTAATCAAACAGGTGAAATGATAACAATGGCACTGAAGAAAGGACACCCTGAACCAACCAAAACACACTAGCAACTGCATGGTAGTGTGCTAACCCAGAACACATTAGCAACCACATAATGACACCCTGGCAAAATACAATAATAACAACATATCACCTTGGCAATAATCCAGAACCCCCTTGTAACTGCATAGCCACGTTAAAACACTCAGAACAACACATAGCAATACCCTGCCAATTATCCAGAAAACCCTAGCAACTGCATAGTAACATGCTAAAAATACCTCAAAACATCTTAGCAACCACATAATAACACTTTGGCAACCAACCATAATACCCTAGCAACCACAGAGCAGTGTGCAAAGGAACACTCAGAGCACTTTTGCAACTATTGTAACATTAAAAACACCTTAGTAATGCCAACACCTTGGCATCCACCTAGAATCCATTTGCAACTTAATTGCAACATGCTAAAAACCACTCGGAACTTAGCAACACCCTGGCAACTAAGTTGAACTGCACAGCAACATGATAAAACATCACATTTAAATAATTACATCTATTCATTTAGCATAAAAGCTACATAGAATATCTTAGCAACCACATAATGACACCTGGCAACCAACCAGAATATCCTAGGAAATACATAGCATTGTGCTAAAAATTTCAGCAACACCTTGGCAACCAACTGAAGCATTCTAGTACCTGCATAGCAACAAGCTAAAGACCACTCAAAACTAATTAGTAACACCCTAGCAACTAACCAGAACCCTCTATTACACTGTACATTTCATTTACCATAAAACTACTTAGAATACCTTAGCAACCACAGAGCAATGTGCAAAGGAACACACAGAATACTTTTACAACTGCATAGCAACATGCTAAAACCACTCAAAACAACTTAGTAATAACCTGGCAACTAACCAGAAGCATAAAAACTACTTGCAATACCTTAGCAACCAATACCAAACTAACCAGAACATCCTAGCAATTGCATATCATTTTGCTAAAAACCACTCAAACTTAGTAACACTCTGTCAACTAACCAGAACACTCTAATACATTGTACATTTAATAATTTATATCTATTCATTTACCATAAAAACTACACCCTAGCAACCAACCAGAATATCCTAGGAAATGCATAGCGTTGTGCTAAAAACAGTAAAAACAACTCTGGCAACTAACTGGCAACTATACTATCACCTGCAAAGCAATGGGCAACAAATCTCTTAGAACACCTTAGCAACAGCATTAGCACCTTAGTAACCACCCAGTACCCTTTGCAAATGCATAGCACAGCAAGTTTTAAAAACTACTCAGGACAACACTTTGGCAACTAAACAGAACAGTGTGCACTTATTTTACGCAAATTACATGTATTCATTCAGTATAAACTACTTTGAATACCTAGCAACCAGAGAGCAATTTGCTATTCAGAACACCTTTGCAACTGCATTTCAACATGCTAAAAACACTTACTGTAGGACATCTTAGCAACTGCATAACACCCTGGCAACCACCTAGGTGTTACGGTGGGGGTTGTTAAATTCCCACCCTGATGTCAACCAATCATCACTAAAACAAAAGCAGGCTCTCAGAAAACAGCAAGAGGAATGCAAAATGAGTTGAACAGAGGCCAATAAAGGTACATCAGAAGATCTTCTGACTGTCACTACATGCTTGAGTTTGGAAATCAGCCAAAATTCAGTCGTGTTCGAGGCCTATGACAGGTCTCAGCACAGTTCACGAAGGGACCCCACCTCCTACAAACACACACGTACAACAGAACGAGAAGAAAGCGGCTCTTTTCTCTTTCTTCTTTCTTTTTTCTTCTTAATGACTCTTGCACATCTTGATTGTGAATGGCAGTCCTGCAGATGGAGAGAGAGAAAGAGACAGACATCACAAAGATAGAGCATGGAGGAATGTATCGCTGAAAGGGAACTTACACTCATCTTTTATTCTTTCTTCTGTTGGCCAAAACGAAGGGAGAAGAAGGGATGGAGGATGAGAGTGGAGAAAGATTCATTTAGAAGAGTTTAAAAGACCATGTGCTACATTTTTGTAGCAATTTTCAAAATAAGGATAATTTATAGCTGCGTTCACGCCATCTTGTAATTACCGTAATACCAGTGACAACATGTGATGATCTACTCAGAGCTGTTCCACATCCTCAGTCTGGGAGTTAGCGCCTAGTTAATGTCTAAATGAATATGGCATTGGTCAGGTGGTTCAGCGATCACATGGTCCAAGTCGTAGCTCTCAGAACATTCCAGCTTACAAGTTGTAATTACAAGTTCTCCAAGCATGTGAGCACTTTGGCATTAATAGTGTTGCCATAGAAACACATAATTCCGAGTCCAAGGACTTGGAACTGCTCTGAATAGAACATCATGTGTTGTCATTTTGGAGTTTCGGAGGTAATTACTACATGGCTTATAAAACTTTCATGAGTTTGTCTACCCATCCAGTCCTGATGGTTAATGGTAAACGAACTTGGCTTGCTGTCCTCAATGGAGGCTCGAACCTGACGCTCAGCTTGAGCTCCGGGTTGAACACCCCCTTTGCGATACTACATAGAAGGAAAATAACAGAAATAGTGGAGGAGATGGGAAGATGGAGGGATGCCGGAAGAATTGTTGTTGTTGTTGATGAGTGCTGCTTATATAGGCTCGTAATGATTATTGACGGGACTGAATGGCTCTTCCAAAACCTATTTAGAACTTCATATAATTCCGAGTCCAAGGACTTGGAACAGCTCCAAGTAGACCATCACAGTAATTATGACATGGCTTACAATACTAGAAATACAGAAAGTCATAAGTATTTCTTAAATATGCTTTTGCCACTGTATCTTTGAGACTTCAATAGGTAAAATTGCTCTGAAATGGCAAAAGGAAAGAAGGGAGAGGGCAAAACAGATGGGATGATGGTGGTAGTTGAGTTCAAGAGGCAGCTTTGAGTGTCAGATCTAAAACAGGTTGAGAGAGGCATATAGGCTATGCTCAGTGTTCCAACTTCATCTACAGTCACACTGCCAGGAAAAGGCAAGTTGCAGAACATGTGGATTCTCCAATTAGGGGAACTTTTCTGCTCCATATGGTGACATTATACCAAAATCCAAAATCTACTTATTCCAGGACTTGTGATATTTTATCATATATGAAACAAAGTCTGTTTATGAAACCAGGAAGTTTACTGTTTTAACATTTCATATCAAATTGCCTCTAATTCAAGAATCAAACAAAGTCATGATCTAATAACCGCAGCAATTTCTAAAGGAGGGGTCTCCAAACTCTGTCCTGGAGGGCCAGTGTACTGCAGAGTTCAGTTCCAACTTGCCTGGAAGTTTCTAGTATGCCTAGTAAAACCATGATTAGCTGGTTCAGGTGTGTGTAATTAGGATTGGAGCTAAACTCTGCAGGTCACCGGCCCTCCAGGACAGAGTTTGGAGACCCCTGTTTTAGATGGTCCATTTCTGTAGCCCAGTGGTTCCCAATCTTGGTCCTGAAGAACCCCCAAAACTGCATGTTTTTGATGTTTGTTTTATATGACACACACTTTTGAGGTCTTGGAGTCTTTATTAATGAATTGACGAGTTGAAGGTGTGTTTGATTTGGGAGCCTTCTGAAATGGGGATCTCCAGGACCAGGATTGGTATCCACTGCTGCAGCTTAATGATAATACATTGGTGCATTGGGGCAAGATCTTTACAAAATCCAGTTTTTCCTGATATATCGCTGTAACAAGCTTCGTGGGCAATGAACAAAGAGAAATGGATGGTGGTTGATGAAAATGGGGTAAAAGGGGAAGGGTGTGAATGAAATGGCAAAAGGAAAGATGGAAGAGGGCAAAACAGATGGGATGATGGAGGTAGTAGAGTTCAAGAAGCAGCTGTGAGTGTCAGAGCTAAAACAGGTCGTGAGAGGCATATAGGGGGACGGGTGGGAATTAAAGGAAGGTACGATGAGGGTCGAGACTTTGGAAGTTTGAGAAACAAAGATTAAAGAAGAAGAGAGGCATGAAAAGGTGAAAGTGTAACTGTAGGAAGTGAAATGGTTGGGAAGAGGATGCACCTGATGGAGGAGAGGAATGAGGGATGGGTGAAGGTGTGGAGAGGTGGGCCATAAATCCTGAGGGGGCCATGGAAAACACAGCTGTTTCAGAACAAGCCAGATGTGAAAGACGAACAAGAGGGATTTGAACTTCAGGATGTAGCTTCTGCACTCTATAAATACGCCAAATAAAAACAAAAAGTTGTGGTATTGATATGCAAAAAGTGACTTTGGCGTGCATGTGATACGCACCTGTTTGGCGTGCATATAATACGCAGTTTTCACGTGCATATGATACGAAATTTGTTGGCGTGTATATGATACGCAGTTTTCGCATACATATGATACACATTACCCCACAACCCTAATCCTACCCATTGCGTAGCATATAGACGCCAAAGTCAATTTTTGCGTATCAATTCCACGAGTTTTTGTTTTTATTTGGAAGAATTTACTTGCAACTTCTGACCTAGTGGGATAAAAGTACGTATGTGTGTGTTTTGGCCTGCAGCCCACAGCCAGGTGTGGAAGATACAGGTGAGATATCCATCCATCAGATTAGGTGACACACAAACATCACATTTAAAAGGTTATTTTGATTGAACTCAACCTAGTTTTGAAAGTGAATCTCTGTTCTGTCGTTCATTTTTACAGAGCGTGACAGAGTATGTCTCCATACCTCCTTATCTCTACCTCTTTATTTTCGTGCAGTCGCACCGTTGTTCAAATGACAGCTGTTTCCTTTGACAAGCAGACCTTCACTGCCTGAAGAAACATACGCACATGCACAGAACGTCTCAAAATAAGAGAGTGAATGGTAATTACTCATTCTTAAGAGTCAAACAGCTGTTCGCTGCACGCGTCTACAGTCATTCAGAGAACACACAATGAAAGAACAGCCAAGGGGTGACAACTTCAGAGTGGTAGAGTGAGATGTTTAGAAATCAAAAGAGCCGAGATAACACAAACTCTAATGATTTGTATTTGAGAGACACTTCTCTCCAAAGAAGCTTAAAATAAATTTATCAGCATGTCATCCCCGGGAACCGAACCCATGACCTTGGCATTGCTAGCGCAATCAGTTGAGCTAAAGTAATAAAACCAACTACAGGACTGAAGACAAATATTTTTGCTGAGAAATTGAAATCTCTGACTTTTGATAGCAAATCTGATGACAACTTGAGACAATATTGAGATCTCTTTTGAAACTTTTGAAGAGCAGTGGTTCTCAACCAGGGGCCTCAGCAAACTTCAAAAATGATTTAGAACGAGAAAAAACAAGCAATAAAATAAGAATTTGTTTTATTCTATCCCTAACCCTAACCTAACCTAACCCTACACACTTCTTCTAGTTAAGCTCTAAAATATTTTATAGAGTATAAATTGTGACCAAAAATATATTTAAAAATCCTTATCGAGTAAATAAACTAGATAACGGATTAAAACAACCATCAAAAGTCACAGGGCCGTCAAATATTGTGCAAAATTAGGGGCACTTAACCATTTAACCACTGCTCTAAAGTAAGATTAACTAGGTATTTTGCTCGGGAGAAAAACAAATCTGAGAAACGGGAGACATTGTATGCTCTTCAATTAATATTGCTGTTTGTAAGAAATAATTGAGATATCAAATGATTGAATTTTCTGTTTTACAGGTACTGAGTGAAATATTAAGTAGTTACACAAGACACAATATCCAAGATTAAAGAGATATATTTGGCAGACAACTACATTTTATTGAGTGAAACAATAATGTGCATATAAGCTTATAAAGCAAAGGGTCATTGAGGGGTGTTCAATCCTGCTCCTCGAAAACCAATGATTTAAGCCCCAATGTGCCCCAACACACTTGCCTGGAGATTTCATGTTGTTCATGTTCATTTCATGATTTCATGTTGTTCATGTGTCATGTTTAATTGGGTGTATTTAATTGGGGTTGGAGCTGAACTCTGCAAGACAGTGGCTTTCAGCAGCAGGCTTGCACACTCCTGGCATCACCCAGTCTCAAACTACAGTAGATTATGCAGTACTCTACTACCCTCTGGTGGTCACTGAAGAAACAGCAGTCATGAGTTTCTGTGATTTCCTTTGTTATTTGATATCTTTGTACATGTTTGTATTCGTTAAGACGAGTTAAAAGTATGCTAAATATAAAAATATATACACCACTCAGAGTCTTCCTGGAGCACTTCCTGAAGAAGGTGGATGGAAAACATCTTTGTTTAAATCTCGTCTTGGATTTGTCCTTCGTTTAGGTGAGATCAAATCAGGCTTAGGGCAATTCATGTACCCATCACCCATTTCTACATTCGGACAACAAGCCTCTTGCGATGCATACTGGGTAGTGCCAACAGAAGTTGCAGGATTCTGCATGTATCCCTCTAAACATGGGAGAACTGGGTCATGGAAGTTGGTGGTACAAGGCTGAAATGGACCATTTCTTCCCATTGCATTCCCAGAGGAACACAAGGACACAAGGCATGGATCATCAACATGCAAAATCACTCGATTGCCCTCAGTTTCTCTGCACTGGTTGTTGGCATCAGTGGTTAAGGTATTTTCTGAATTGCTGCATGGAAAAACAAATCATTGGCTATCACATTTATCTCCCAAACTTCTCTTTATAAAGAATTTTACGACTTCCCATTCCAGAAATTCCAAAGCATTCCAGGAATAGACCCTACAGTTTACTTACAATAAGGACATCTGCGGATGGACATCTACAATCTGAGCATTGCTGATATCAGGATCCTTCAATTCGGCACAGCAGGGGAAGTGGTCCATCGGGGGATGCTATTGGTAAACAGGATGTTCACACAGTCATAGGCCTCGTTTATATCTAGTACTAATGATTTGACAAGAAGTTGACATTGCAACATACAAATGTCCAACAAAAATATTGTCTGATCAATTAAACTGCATTCGGAGGTAGTCACTAAATGTAACTATATTGCATTTGTAGTTTAAATCCTAATGTCATAAGTCGAAGGCCCGCCCACATTCCTGTCAATCATCTTTTGTACAAAAACAAGGGTTTTAAAAATTGTTGATGATGTTTGGATTTAAAAAAAAAAAAAAAGGAAGTAGTCATGAAATCATTGATACGAAAAATACAAAAATATTTGTCGCTACTTCTGTTTCATCATACTAGATGTAAACAAGGCCATAGTGATGTGATGTGGTCCAAGTTACCAGCTCAACCTACCTGTGACACCTCTGAGACTTTGCTGTGAACAGGAGAGGGAAGAGACACATCCCATTCTCTCAGTCTTCTGAAGAGAGAAAAAGACAGAGAAATGTATGTTTCCTGTAGTTGCGTTTTAAATTTCCTTTTTCTATCATTGCAATTGACCCTTCGACAGAAGCTTGATTGACAGGCATTTTGGACCAATCATAACACTTGAATCCACCATTTTGTCCGACAAACAAACCAGACGAGAGAGTAGATTAATGCTGCCTTCACGTGCTATCGGAATTATCGTAAATATGAGTTTCCTAATCGGAAATTGGACGTGAACGGCCTCTCAAGTCGTATTTACTACTGGGATATTCGGAAATATTTTTGATACCAGAGTTTCCGAGGTGGGCGGGTCATAAACTTTAAACATGGTGGAGGGGGCAACCATTGCTGCTGTCAATGCTTTTCTCACAACAACTACATCGCTAAAGTAGTGGATTTATAGGCTAGATATGAACGATCATTCGAAGCATATTGTGTGTTTTATAAGCAGTGAAATAAGCATGTATTTGACCGAAATTCCAGAATTGTCAACAAACTGCATGTATAGCGTGGTGAATGTTTATATGATTGTCAACCAATGGGATGCTACATTTTATTCTTTCCGAGCACTTGAATACGACAAGCTCGTAATCACGACTTCATAAGTGGGAAATAGGAAATTTCCGATAGCACGTGAAGGCAGCATTACGTCGGTGGACTTGAACTTGAAAAAAAGTGTGTATTGATGTCAGGGGCGCCATGGGGGGGGGGGGGGGGGGGGAGTTAGGACGATTCTAAGGGCCTGACGATGGAGGGGGGCCCCCCAAGGGGAAAACACAATTTCTACCGATGGGAATGCGGAACGCGATCTGTACGGAGGAGGAACACCCTCGGAACGCAATCACGATTTCTACAGAGAGGGACAAAACGCTATTTATTGTTTGCATTTCTTAAAAAATGACAAAACTTGAAAACTGAGACTTTGTTTCATACCATAAGTAACCTGCTCTGTATTGTCTGTTGGCATATTGTCAGTTTCCTCTTTGCTCTGTATTTTTCACTGCGTGAGAACAGGATGTGTGGCGTGAGAGCGGCACAGCTTGTTGGACATAGCAACAGTAACTAAGGGGGATGGGTCTTTGCAAAGGGTCAATTGATTATTGAAAAGAATTTTAAAAATTTACCGCTGAACGACAACCAGAATGATAAAAGCTATGATGGAGACAGCTGACGCGAGAGTCGCAATGAGGAAGTACAGGAGAAATGTAACTAGATGTGGCGCAAGAGGTTCTGAAAGAAAAACATACATTAATAAGGTTTAAACCAAGGGTGTCCAATCCTGCTCCTTGAGGGCCAACATCCTGGAAGTTTCTAGTGAGTCTAAAGACCTTGATTAGCTGGTTCAGGTGTGTCTGCAGGAACAGGTTTGAACACCCCTGATTTATACAATGTATGATGTTATCTTGTATTGTACATCAAAGATATATAGATATGTAGGGAGTGGAGTTGTCTCAGACCAGGTCGTGTGGTCCAGTAGACAGGGTCGCTCCACTCTGAGGGATATCCAGAGTAACGCCATCCTGAACGTCTGGATGCACTCACATTACAGCGAGCCTGAGCACGATACTCTGAGGAACCCTTGAGAGATACAGCAAACACCATCTTTCCGTCAGAGAGAAAGATGCTCTTTACATCCTCCTACAGACAAAGATGAAGTTAACACATGCGTGAGAGAATGAAAGTGGGTGTTTGTACAGCTATGGCACTTTTGGCCTTGTCGACTTTTGGAAGATACAGTAAACTCTCTTAAAACACTTTTTGAGAAAACATTTATTTGTCTACTGACAATGTACAAAAGTGGATATACAAAAATTAGTAATTCAAGTAATATTTTCCTTGATTTTATATTTCCCTCACATATCAGAAGTTTCATATCTGTTGTCTCCTTGGTAAACAAGTAAACTAAGTTTTGAAAAGAAAAAAAACAACAACAACTATTAGTTGCTAAATTGTTCATTTTTGTGGAAAAAGGCAAAATTGGTTTAAAAATGTATGTTAACCATTATACTATAAATGTAGCTATATATATATACACATATATATATATATGTATATATGTGTGTGTGTGTGTGTAGGTGTGTGTGTGTGTGTGTGTGTGTGTGTAGACATGGTGAAAAGTATCAATGTGACCTTCATATATCCAGAGCTTGGAAGATTATTTACAAATTGTAGTCCATTACAGATTACACGATGAAAACTGTAGTTAGTGACATAATCTGGATTACTCATTTTAGGTATTGTATTCTGACTACTTTTTATATTACTTTTAGATTAATTTAATTAAGCTTGTTTTAAATTTAAAAAACAAAAAAACAAAACAAAAAAAAACAAATAAATGTATCATTGATATAAAAAAAGTTAAAAGAAAGAAAATATATTACATTTTTTATATCAACATTATAAAAGGCATTAAACATTACATTAGTGAGTTGATAAGAGAGTGAATAGTGAGTTGATAAAAACCTAATAATTAATTAAATCATAAAAATGTAAAATAAAAGCACAAACACTAAAAATCTAAATATTTTATTTGTTTATATGCACGTCAATGCAACGATTTAACAACATCAGAGAACTGTAAACGTGAATGTGTTGTTAAATTACTGAAATATTAACTTTCTCAGCAATATTTCAAGCAATATTTCAAGGGAATATTTAATATTTCAAGGGAATCTCTGCATTACATGAACAAACATTAATAAACATGAAAACAATGACATTACATGCCCAAAGTCTTTCATGTTTGAAATATTTTTGTTCAGACTTAATAATTTACTGCCACTGTGTGAATAATAAGTAATTATGTAATCCATAAAAAAGTAATTGTAATATGATTATAAGCATTTTAAAATGTAATATACTCTAACTACAAGTACTTAATTTTTGGAATATGATTACTTAATCCAGATTACCTGTAATCAGTTACTATCCAGCACTGCATATATACAAAAAAATTTAAAGAAACACCATTAAAATAATACATATCTAAAAAAATATTGCATAGACAAACAATATTTAGTGTTTTATCTTGTATTTTAGCAAATCATATGTCATGCACTAGAAAAAAAAATTACCACATCTTGTGCCTAAATAGGAGCAGTGTGTAAAAACAACAACAAAAGTAATAAAAAAGTAACTTCATATACATAAAAAATATAAAATTTGTTATAAACAACAAAACTACTGGGACTTTCCTGCCAGTTTAAAAGATGAAAAAAAAAAACACCCTTATATATTTAATACTCACAGGAGTTAGCAGGATCCAGTACTTGAGTTCAGTAGTGAGAGGTACAGTACGGTACTTTGTTAAAATCCAGTTCAAAATCCAGTCTTCTCCTCTCAGTTCAACGTTCAGACCCATGGGGCATGCAGGCTGGACTAAACCACAAAAACCACCGATACAGACCAGATCAGTAACACAGCTTTGAGAATCTGTAGAGGTTTTGATTAAACAGCCTTTTGGAATACTTGATTCTGATTAGCCTGGTAAGTATTTTTAAAAGGGGGTTTTATTTGTAGAGGTACAAACTGTGTTCATAAGAGTGGATCACTTTGGTCGCCGGTGTTGGCGTGAGTTGCACCTGCAGCACTCCAGTCTCAAAGACACTGAAGACACCAACCATCCTCAAAACATCTCCTTTATTTGTGACTTTCACCTTCTCAACACAGCACCCCTCATTTCTAAAAGAGAAAGATCACACCTGTCAGAGCTAAGGACACCATTTAAATGCTCTCGAACACATAAAAAATGCTCTCGAACACTCACGGTGCAGTGGAGTTTGTCCGATAGGACAGCGTGTAGCTGATGTACTGGGCCAGAACTGTTTTGAGATCCCAGCTACAGCTCAAATTATTCCCATTGCTGAGCACGCAGTTTAGATTAGATGGACCAGGGAGAGAGTCTGAAACAAATAACGGCCAATAATACTCCAGGACACCAGGGGGCTCCACTTGCCTAAAGATAAAAGACTTCCGCTGGGTTTTCTTTTATACTCACACTCAGATATCAGTTCTGGCCTGTCAGTCAAGACCTCAGTTTTATTCTCGCCATCTTCCACATGTTTTTGTGTTGGTTTGTTGTGAATTTTCCCGCCTTTTTGTCCTTGATTATTTCACGATCAATCTCCACCTATAAGAGTACAACATACAAGTCAGTATGATACATAAAAACAACAAAATCACTTTATGTTGTTTAAACCCCCAAAAAGCAGGAACAACTCTTGTAATATAAGTATTTTCAACAATACAATTACATATTACGTTTTATCGAATTGATGGCTAACACCATGTCTGTTACGACCCCATGATGGTCTAGGGGTGTATGGGTCGCACACTTGAATTTGAAAGACATTGGTATGTTGAATACCCAGCACTGGTTGCAACCAAAGTGATAACAGACAAACGAAATACTGCATAAGCAAAGTGATTTATTTACAAAGAGCAGTAAAAGTGCCAGAGAAATGGTACTATTTAAAATGTTTACAAAAGAGTTATTTCAAATCACGAGCAAAAACAGGTCGAAAGACTGGCTATGGGTGCGGCTAAAAAAAAAAAAAAAATCCAATCTAACTAACCACAATTTTCCCCTTCTAACCTGATCTAAAACAAAAGTGGGAAAATAAATCTTTGACGTCCAAGACGCCCTAACTAACTACGCTATCTACCCAATCAGAAGAAATACACAGGTTGGCGTGCACCGTCTTACCTAATGTATTTCTAGACAGCAAGTTACCTACGTGTTGAAATGTATACCACGTGGCTTACTTCCCTAACCCAGTCTTTCAGCCGCTAATATCACCAGCATATTGAGCAAAGTGAGTCTCAAGACCCCCTATCAGTCCCTGAACCAGGCTTTTTAAGAGCCAGTTGGAGAACGGAGATTGGTTGAAGTACTGGTATGTGAGGCAACCAATCAGGAGAACAGAGTGACAGGATGAATGGAACCACTAATAACCTGAAATAATAAAGCAGAGAGCGACAGACAAAACAACAACAACCCAATAACATTCTGTAACGTAACAATGTCCTAATCAGATGCGAGACGACAAGATTCCAGCGACAAGCAATTTGGCTGTCCACACCAGGTGCCTCATTTATTAAGCGTGCGTACGCTCCGATTTGATCGTAGAGTGTGCGTACGCTTAAATCCATGCCAACACTCATATTTGTAAAAACTGGCTTTGACGTGGAAAAGTGTTTAGCGTCATGTCAGGGTCTGAGCAGACATGCGTACTTTTTCTTGGAGTTCTGCAGGTTTTTGAAAATGTAAGCTGTTCCTACAGCACGCTGTTCTAAATTAAAAGATTTGGATGACGACTGGTGATCTTTTACATGCTAATGACATTAATTAGGAGTCGTTTACAAGCAGAGAGCTGAAACCATTCATTTGCGCACAAGTTCAAGATAATTTGCGTTTCATAGATTTCACATCTGAAAGAGAGGCATACTTGCGTTTTCTGTATGTACGTTCATTCTATGAATCACACATACGCATATTTGAGAGATGATCGTAAAATCAATTTTAGGATGTTTCTGCACAGCATTTTATAAATGAGGCCTCAGATGCAAAATAACAACGTGACGCGACAAAATCACTCAAATATCACAGCCATTCAGAAGAGCAGCTTCCCAACGAAATGGACATGTTTATAACCTAATTCATTAATATTAAACCATTTTAACATTATTAAAATACATACTGAATGACTTATACATCTTTGTTGGAATACGGATTGTTACGCTTGTTGGTTCGCAATTTAATGTACGTTTGCTTTAATTTATTTTTGAAATCTGATGTACACTATCTATTGTTGCTTTCAGTATGGCTATAAAGGTCACGCAAAATGATATTCAAACTCACATTAGACACTTTTAACATTGAATAAATCACATTATCAGTACCTGAGATTATCATTGTTATAGTTTGTATGTTGTTGTTTCAGCCGCAACGTCGCAGAAATAGAAACCGTTTCTCAAATAGAAACTTTGTGTGTTGCTGTCGCTGCTGGTTAGTAAAAGATACCTTTTATTGTGTGTCGCAGGCATCGCGTTGTGTGTAGTTAGGACAGGGTGTAATTTGTGTGAAATTTTATGTTTTTGTAAGATCTGATTATACAATAACATGAAGGTAGGGGCGAACCTTCATGTTATTTTTTTTCCCTAAAAATTCTGTTTTCAAACGATCCACTTCATACGAAATCACCAACTTTTAAAAACAAGTGTGCTGCACGTCCTGAAAAGTGAAGCCAAAACATTTTGATCGCCATCTGGTGGCTGGCTGAAGTATAATGAATATGTAAACGAATGGGACGTAAGCCAAACAAAAAAAAATCAAAATGCATTTCAAATAAATTTTTCCCAAAGATAGTTTCCATCATTTTAGGTAGTTTTTTTATCACACTGATGTACAGGTGCATCTCAATAAATTAGAATGTCGTGGAAAAGTTCATTTATTTCAATAATTCAACTCAAATTATGAAACTCGTGTATTAAATAAATTCAATGCACACAGACTGAAGTAGTTTAAGTCTTTGGTTCTTTTAATTGTGATGATTTTGGCTCACATTTAACAAAAACCCACCAATTCACTATCTCAACAAATTAGAATATGGTGACATGCCAATCAGCTAATCAACTCAAAACACCTGCAAAGTTTTCCTGAGCCTTCAAAATGGTCTCTCAGTTTGGTTCACTAGGCTACACAATCATGGGGAAGACTGCTGATCTGACAGTTGTCCAGAAAACAATCATTGACACCCTTCACAAGGAGGGTAAGCCACAAACATTCATTGCCAAAGAAGCTGGCTGTTCACAGAGTGCTGTATCCAAGCATGTTAACAGAAAGTTGAGTGGAAGGAAAAAGTGTGGAAGAAAAAGATCCACAACCAACCGAGAGAACCGCAGCCTTATGAGGATTGTCAAGCAAAATCGATTCAAGAATTTGGGTGAACTTCACAAGGAATGGACTGAGGCTGGGGTCAAGGCATCAAGAGCCACCACACACAGACGTGTCAAGGAATTTGGCTACAGTTGTCGTATTCCTCTTGTTAAGCCACTCCTGAACCACAGACAACGTCAGAGGCATCTTACCTGGGCTAAGGAGAAGAAGAACTGGACTGTTTCCCAGTGGTCCAAAGTCCTCTTTTCAGATGAGAGCAAGTTTTGTATTTCATTTGGAAACCAAGGTCCTAGAGTCTGGAGGAAGGGTGGAGAAGCTCATAGCCCAAGTTGCTTGAAGTCCAGTGTTAAGTTTCCACAGTCTGTGATGATTTGGGGTGCAATGTCATCTGCTGGTGTTGGTCCATTGTGTTTTTTGAAAACCAAAGTCACTGCACCCGTTTACCAAGAAATTTTGGAGCACTTCATGCTTCCTTCTACTGACCAGCTTTTTAAAGATGCTGATTTCATTTTCCACCAGGATTTGGCACCTGACCACACTGCCAAAAGCACCAAAAGTTAGTTAAATGACCATGGTGTTGGTGTGTTTGACTGGCCAGCAAGCTCACCAGACCTGAACCCCATAGAGAATCTATGGGGTATTGTCAAGAGGAAAATGAGAAACAAGAGACCAAAAAATGAAGATGAGCTGAAGGCCACTGTCAAAGAAACCTGGGCATCCATACCACCTCAGCAGTGCCACAAAATGATCACCTCCATGCCACGCCGAATTGAAGCAGTAATTAAAGCAAAAGGAGCCCCTACCAAGTATTGAGTACATATACAGTAAATGAACATACTTTCCAGAAGGCCAACAATTCACTAAAATGTTCTTTTTATTATTGGTCTTATGAAGTATTCTAATTTGTTGAGATAGTGAATTGGTGGGTTTTTGTTAAATGTGAGCAAAAATCATCACAATTAAAAGAACCAATGACTTAAACTACTTCAGTCTGTGTGCATTGAATTTATTTAATACACGAGTTTCACAATTTGAGTTGAATTACTGAAATAAATGAACTTTTCCACGACATTCTAATTTATTGAGATGCACCTGTACATTCAAGTGCTTGTTTTTCTAATAAAATTGTGTTTAGTTCTTTAAAAAAAGGGGGTGTGGTGTCATGATTGTGATGTTGTGATTGGGTCTGTGAGAGTTTGGGCGGGACTTTGATACCGCGGCTCCACCTCAAGATCACTACTGCACAGACATCATATCTAAATGACTTCATTTTCACAAGATGACAGCGGCCATACTGGGTTTTGGCTTCACTTTTCTATAGTGGAGTGATGTGAAGATGCGTTGTCCATGTTTTTTTTTTTTTTTTTTTTACAGTCTATGTGTAAAACAGTCACATTTTCTTGAAAGATCATGTTGGTATTTTTGACCATAAGGAAGTCAGAAATTATTTTCAAAGACATTCTCATGTCAGTTTTGCATGACCTTTGACTGAAAGAGTGGTCATTTTGACACTCACTGAGTGCTTTTGGTCATGCTGTCTGAAGGGGTCAGAGGTCAGAGGTGAGGGAGGTGGTGTGTCATCTAGCTGGTAAAAATTCCAGTCTGGATCTGTATCTTCTGTAGGGAAGTCAAGAGTAGACTTAGCTTAAGCATTACATAAATAGCCAATGCTTAGGTATGTCTATGGTGTAAATCTACTGTACAAATTGTACCAAATTTTGTGAGTCTGAAGGTTCTGGAAATGCCGGAAGAGTGTGGCATGTGGAAGAAGAACAAGTCATCAAAGCCGATGGCAAATAGAGATGTGTTATACTGACAATAAACTCTCTCCTTCCCAGTAGGATTCTGGGAAGGGTTAGGAGTCTGAACATAGGGCGATACTCTGAAATAAAGCAAAAAATCATAAAAACAAGCAATCATAAGATATATTTTAGTCTTTTAGCTTATTGTATGTGTCATGGATTGATCATGAATCAGTTTCAGATTTTAAACTGTGTAGATCCAGAGTGTTTTTCAAAACATTTTCCTAAACTACTTTTTTTTTCCAACTATTATTTTACTCTACTATGACTCTAATTAAATTAATATAATATACTATTAATTAGTAATAACATAAAATTTCTAGTATATTATACTGTATTCACTGAATTGCTTAAATGTTTTAAATATAATAAATAAATTTAATATAATAAAATGAATAAATCGTAAATGATTAATTTTATTATCAAAATATTACATTAAGAATAGAATGGTGTATTATATTATATTAGTTTAGTTTAGATACAACTCATAAAAACTACTGAATTACTTTAGCAGTATTTCTACATATTATTTTGCTAAATGTATAATAAAAATAGCTGTAAATTTATCAACTTTATTGTAAAACAAAAATGCAGTGATGGTGTTACAAGCATTACTTGCACAATACATTGTTATTTTAATAAAAATAAGACAAAATTGACATTTTACACAGAATATAAAACTTTCCCTTTCCCAAATATTATAATGCAATTCATAAATTTTTACTTAAAAATAGTGCTGTCAAATGATCAATCGCAATTAATTGCATCCAAAATAAAAGTTTTGTTTACATATGTGTGTGTACTGTGTATATTTATGTATATAATGTATATGAATGTATTATGTATATAAATACACACACACGCATGGATATATTTCAGAAAAAAAATTATTTTTATATATTAAATATATTTATTTATAATATAAATTATATGAATATAAACATAGACATGTAAATACAACCCGAATTCCAGAAATGTTGGGACGTTTTTTAAATTTGAATAAAAGGAATAGACTAATAAGACTAATAAACTAATAGACTTTCAAATCACATGAGCCAATATTTTATTCACAATAGAACATAGAGAACATAACTAAACTGAGAAATTTTTAAACTGAGAAATTTTACAATTTTATGCACAAAATGAGCTCATTTAAAATTTGATGCCTGCTACAGGTCTCAAAATAGTTGGGACGGGGGCATGTTTACCATGGTGTAGCATCTCCTCTTCCTTTCAAAACAGTTTGAAGACGTCTGGGCATCGAGGTTATGAGTTTCTGGAGTTTTGGTGTTGGAATTTGGTCCCATTCTTGCCTGATATAGGTTTCCAGCTGCTGAAGAGTTCGTGGTCGTCTTTGATGTATTTTTCGTTTAATGATGCACCAAATGTTCTCTATAGGTGAAAGATCTGGACTGCAGGCAGGCCAATTCAGCACCTGGACTCTTCTACTGCGAAGCCATGCTGTTGTAATAGCTGCAGTATGTGGTTTTGCATTGTCCTGCTAAAATACATGTCATCTGGAGGGGAGCATATGTTGCTCTAAAACCTTTATATACCTTTCAGCATTCATAGTGCCTTCCAAACCATGCAAGCTGCCCATACCGTATGCACTTATGCACCCCCATACCATCAGAGATGCTGGCTTTTGAGCTGAACGCTGATAACACGCTGGAAAGTCTCCCTCCTCTTTAGCCTGGAGGACACGGCGTTCGTGATTTCCAACAAGAATGTCAAATTTGGACTCGTCTGACCATAGAACACTTTTCCACTTTGAAACAGTCCATTTTAAATGAGCCATTGCCCACAGGACACGACCGTGCTTCTGGACCATGTTCACATATGGCTTCCTTCCTTCCTTGCATGATAGAGCTTTAGTTGGCATCTGCAGATGGCACGGTGGATTGTGTTTACCAACAGTGGTTTCTGGAAGTATTCCTGGGCCCATTTAGTAATGTCAATGACAGAATCATGCCGATGAGTGATGCAGCGTCGTCTGAGGCCCCGAAGACCACGGGCATCCAACAAAGGTTTTCGGCCTTGTCCCTTACGCACAGAGATTTCTCCAGTTTCTCTGAAACTTTTGATGATGTTATGCACTGTAGATGATGAGATTTGCAAAGCCTTTGCAATTTGACATTGAGGAATGTTATTTTTAAAGTATTCCACAATCTTTTTACACATTCTTTCACAGATTGGAGAGCCTCTGCCCATCTTTACTTCTGAGAGACTCTACCTCTCTAAGACATTCCTTTTATAGCTAATCATGTTACAGACCTGATGTCAATTAACTTAATTAGTTGCTAGATGTTCTCCCAGCTGAATCTTTTCAAAATGTCTTACTTTTTCAGCCCTTTGTTGCCCCCGTGCCAACTTTTTTGAGAACTGTAGCAGGTATCAAATTTGAAACGAGCTCATTTAGTGGATAAAAGTGTAAAATTTCTCTGTTTAAACATTTGTTATGTTATCTATGTTCTATTGTGAATAAAATATTGGCTCATATGATTTGAAATTTTTTTAGTTTTCATTTTATTCAGATTTTAAAAATGTCCCAACATTTCCGGAATTCGGGTTGTACATGTAAATATTTTCAAAATATATACTCTATGTGTGTGTATTTATATATGCTTAATAAATATACACAGAACACACACATATATTATGTAAACAAAAACTTTTATTTTGGATGCGATTAATCACAATTAATCTTTTAACAACACTACTTAAAAACATAATTTTCACAATATTTTACCATAAAAACATACAGCATTGCCTTTGAATATAAATCGTCTCTGTCAATAATAAAGTAATTCATACTGCTGTTTAAAAAATTACATAAAATAATTTATAGTGGAAAAGGTACCAGAAAAAAATAATATAATTCTTTACTGTACAAAGCAGGGTAACTAAATATTAACATGCTATGCATTTTAACATTTTATTAACATTTTCCTAGTACAATTACTGACATTAACGTATAATACTATTACTTAATTATTATTACCTTACTATTACTCATATACTAACACAACTGAATTATTTCACTATTATTACTTTACTACTATATAATTCCTGTGCCTAGATTATCATTACTTTACTATTATTACTTTTCTAATATGACTAAATTATTATTCTACAATTACTACACTTCTAATATGCCTAAATTATTATTATTCTGTTATTATTGCTGTAATAACAGCAAGTGCGTTCTGCTGTAATAATGTCCAGTGATCTGAATGAAGACGGCTCTCACCGGTGGTCATCTGGATCTATGTGGAGCACAGAGAGATGAACATGAGGATCGTATCTCCAGCTGCAGCGGATATGAGAGCGGTAGTCATTATGGCACTCCAAAGACTACAGAGCTGAGGATTCTGGGAACAGAAGATGTAGAAAAAGCTAAAAACACCTAATGATACTGAAACACAAGCAGATTACAGTAAAACAACCCTAACCTGGAGCAAACGTGCCAAGCTGAGGACATCCTGCGAGAACTGATGTCCACAGTCCAGTCAGAGTCAAGGAGATAGAGATGTTTGGACGCATGGAGAATACTGACTGAACAACAACAGGTGAAGAGGAAAGTTCTGATAATCCCTAACAAACGAGAATAATAATTAAAGACGAGTCAGAAACATCTGTGTATGAAGGACAGTGGAGCTTACTGTCAAAGCACTTGTTCTTCACTGCTGTGATGAAGCAGAGGCTCTGCTGGTCACACTGACATCCTCAAGTGTTATGAATTTGTCTGTGCCTGTGCCAGCTTGACCGCAAATGTGTTTACTTTTTAAAAGGTTCAAAACTGCTTTGTTTGCAGATTTCAATGTGCCATATGATTCATTCCTCTAAATTAGAAAGTAAAACTGCATTTAAAAAAATCTCAATATGCCAGTCTAATAATCTATTATAACTAATATACTAACACCTATATTATATTATTATATTATATTATATTATATTATATTATATTATATTATATTATATTATATTTATTATATATTATTGCAAATTTTCTATATCATATTTAATATTCTATTTTTCAATTAATCTTTTAAAAATATTTAATATTTAAAGTTTCAAAACACTGAAATAAATTGATAGAAAAGAATATTATTAATTTAATTACTTACATTTTAAAATATTATAATTAATTAATTATTATAATTATTAATTACTATATATTTATTACCTGTATTAAATTATAAATTATAAATTATTCATTATTCATATATTCCGATGATATATTATATTAAATTATTAATTTAAATGCTTAAATGTTTTAAATATTAGAATCAATAAATATTAAATTATTATTTTAAATTTTATTGTATTACTAATTTAACATATAACATAATATAATATAAATCTTATTTTCTATTCTATGCATAATTTAATTCATTTTTATTTTTATATGAAATATCAAATTCTGTTTAAAAAGAAATTTAAAGTATATTATTATTATTATTATAAATTGATTAAATGTTTTAAATATGAAAATTACTAAATATTAATGTATATCTGTAATTTAATATATATCATTAATATAATATCTTTTTTCTATTCCATTCTTTATTTTATGGATTTTAAATTTTAATATGAAATTATAATAAAGACTCAAATAAATTAAAAGATTAAAAATATTATAGATAATATAAATATAAAATTAAAAAATAAATATTAAATTAAATAAAAAGCATATTGAAACATTAATAGTATATTATATACTATTATTAATTAATTGCTTAAATGTTTAAACGTCATTTAATATTAAATTATTAATTGTATTATTTAAAAATATTACATCAGAATAGAAAATAATAGAATGTTTGGAATTATATTATTTTATATTATTATATTACATTGTTTTTTTATGATTTGCATAGCCTAATTTACTACCAGATGAAAAGAAGTAATATACAAAGTATTTGAGGTATCATTCATATCTGTCGTACAGTAACATAGTTTAATCCCTACAACTAGAGTTCTGCTGAAATCACTAACTCTAAGTATGAGCGATGTGTTAGTGAAGCTTGCCTTAGTAAACACGGCTAATGATCAGCTGTAGTTAATTCAGACTGAGAACATTCCTCACGCTGATAGATCGGTCCGATCAGCCTCCTTCCACACATTCATCAATCAAACTCACACTTGCCTAAAGAGTAATCGTGTGTGTGTGATGTGCATTAAATGCGCATACGTGTGATATATATCAGCACCAATCGCTGCTTACATTAATGTATATAATTTACACATATATAATTGTGTCACATAAGTCAAGATGCGCCACACATCACCCGTGATTTATGAGAAGGAACTGAAAGAAGTTGGCTAAAAACTTCACCAAACAAGAAAAGTGAAATGTCAAACCACCAATACTGCTGAAAATACAGAAGAAAATCAGTATTTATTATCACTGACAATTTATAAAATATATTCAGCAACAGATTCCACTGTGAAATGAAGAATTAATCACGCAGAAATTAAAGTTTTGTCATTGATTACTCATCTTTAGATCCACCTTCTGCTGGTCAACAACAATAAACAGAAACTGAGGGTTTAAAGTTTCAAAAAGGACACAAAAGCAGCAAAAAATGACTTATGTACATATGTCTTGTATGCTTTATATAGTAATCTAAGACAGGGTTATTATAGCTAATCACAACTAAAATACCAAAATAACTAAAAATGTTTTTGTTACTTGAAATAAAATAAATGTTATAAAAATAAAATAAAATAAAATAAAATAAAATAAAATAAAATAAAATAAAATAAAATAAAATAAAATAAAACAAAACTTTCTTTTTAATTTCAGCTAGTTGCCAGGGCTACATTCCTTATGTTTGTTTAGTTTAAAAAAAAAAAACAACTAAATCTAAATAAACTAAAAATAAAAAATAAAACAAAATAATAAAAAAATACAAGAAAACACACAAATATATATTTTTTTAATTTAGTTGTCAAGGCTACATTTCTTATTTGGTTTAGTTTAAATTGAAATACTAAAACAAATAAAACTAAATAAACAAACTATTAGATAAAAATTAATTAAATTTATATAGACATATAAAAAAGCATTCTGAATCATTCTGATTAATAAATGAATCATTCCAACTGGATCAACTGATTCTGCGTCAAAAGTCACGAACGAATCAAGGGTGAGTAAATATGACAAAATTGTTAAATATTATTGGGTAAACTATCCCTTTTAGTAACCAAAATTAGTTTTCAATTTGAAAACCAAATAAACTAAGAAATGTTGTGCAATGATTTGGAGATGAGGAACATCGTTCGCTCGTTTCAATACTCTGTGTTGTAGACGGTCAGATCTTTGGCATGCGTGACCACCAGCTCCCAGGGAAACTGATTCACGGGCCGTTTGACCTTTGACCCCGTCTGTTTGCTCTCTTGCACCATGAGAGTGACGTCTTCATCGTCTAATATCCGTATCAGATCGCCCTCAGGGTCCCTGTAGTTCAAAGCAATATCTTCCACTTGAAAGACGTCCCTGAGGGGGTAAACACAGAGAAACTAATTGTGTAGTAGTTTAGAGGTCACAGCAAGTGCAAATATAATTAGTATAATGCAATTTCAGGCCTCCATATTGTGTCGGCAGTCATGTGACTTTTATGCAAATGAGTCAACAGGAGCAGGTATATTCAACATCATGCAAATGAGGTTTATTATTAAACATTAATCCAGTGCTACTCGACACGTGGCCCTCGAGACATCGTTTTGTGGCCTTCGTGCTGTTGCTTGTTGAAAGAATAAAAATTACTTGGGAAAAAAAACACCAGCACTAAGATGTGGTTAATAATTTTTTATGGAAATTAGCATGAGATCTCTTGTTTTTGAAGCTACTCATATCTGTTTTCTATACTGCAATAAATGTTGACAATTCGCACAACATAAATTGTTATTTGTAATTTTACAGTGTGATCCAGTGCTCTAACATATGTAGAAACTATCAATTTAAAAATCCAACGGGTTTTTCGAATAAAATTGTATATATACAGTATCTCACAAAAGTGAGTACACCCCTCACATTTCAGCAACAATTTTAGTATATCTTCTCAAGGGACAATACTGCACAAATGAAACTGGGATATATATTAGAGTAGTCAATGTGCAGCTTGTATAGAAGTACAAATTTACTGTCCTCTTGTTCTTCATGCTATTAAGTGCTACAAATTTACTTTAAAGATACAATGAACAACAGCGCGATTTGCTAAAGCAGCATAATTAGCGGGCATCCTATTATACGCACGCTGCTTGTGTGGATGCAGTCAGTTTTGACCGCAAAAGATGGGGTAATATGATGTCATTTGACTGTTTACGGCACTCACATTTTCTTGTTTTTATACTAGAAGCAGCTTGTAAGAAATAACTTAAATTACTTTAAGTTGGGGTAGAATTAAATGACTGCCAAAATTCAGCATTTTGTTTGCGTACCCCCTCCATGCACCTCACGTACCCCAGTTTGAGAAACACTGTCCTAAGTGAACATGTTAAATCTGTGTCCAAAGTGTCAACATTTTGTAGGGGCACCATTGTTATCTAGCATTGCCTTAATCCTCCTGGGCTTGGAATTGACCGGAGCTGCAGGTTGTTGCTGGGATCCTCTTCCACTCCTCCATAATGACATCACGGAGCTGCTGGATGTTAGACACATGACGCTTATCCACCTTCAGCTTGAGGATGCCCCACATGTGGTTAATAGGGTTCAGGTCTGGAGACATTCTTGGCCACTTCATCACCTTCACCTTCAGCTTCATCATCACATCTTGGCGGTGTGTTTGGGGTCATTATCATGTTGGAAAACCCAGTTTCTGAAGGGAGGGCATCATGTTCTGCTTCAGAATGTCACAGTACATGTTGGAATCCATGTTTCCCTCAATGAACCGCAGCTCCCCAGTACCAGCAGCACTCATGCAGCCCCAGACCATGATGCTAACACCACCATGCTTGACTGTAGGCAAGACACAATTTTCTTGGTACTCCTCACCAGGGTGTCGCCACACATGCTGGACACCATCTGAGCCAAACAAGTTAATCTTAGTCTCATCAGACAACAGGACATGGTTCCAGTAATTCATGCTCTTGGACAGGTTGTCTTCAGCAAACTGTAGGCTTTCTTGTGAGCCAGCTTCAGAAGAGGCTTCCTTCTGGGAGACGACGGCCATGCAAACCGACTTGTTGCAGTGTGTGGCGTATAGTCTGAGCACTGACAAGCTGACCTTCCGCTTCTGCAACCTCAAAAAGCAATGCTGGCAGCACTCATGCGTCTGTTTTTTGACGTCATCTTCTGCACCTGATTCACAGCACGAGGACCTAACTTCTTTGATTGACCCTTGCGAGGCCTGTTCTTGGAAAACCTCTGTGTGACACCGGCCACTGTACTGTAACTCAGTTTCAGGGTGTTACTGATCTTCTTATAGCTTAGGCCATCTTTGTGGAGAGCAACAATTCTAATTCTCAAATCCTCAGAGAGTTCTTTGCCATGAGCTGCCATGTTGAACATCCAGTGCTCCGTATGAGAGAATTGTACTCAAAGCACCAAATTTTAACTGCTCTAATACAAGATACACAAATTTGTACAGTCCTGTCAAGCAGACAAAAACATGAACATGATGAATAGGACGTGGCTTTGCATGGTTAAACGACGTATAACTGTTATCACTTAGAGTGTACTCACTTTTGTTGCCAGCTTTTTTGACAATAATGGCCGTATGTTGAGTTATTTTCAGAGGACAGTGAATCTTTACTGCTATATAAGTTGCACATTGACTACTCTAAAATATATCCAAGTTTCATTTCTATAGTATTGTCCCTTGAGAAGATATACTAAAATGGTTGCTGAAATGTGAGGGGTGTACTCACTTTTTTGAGATACTGTATATATTTATTTTACATTTTTAAAAAATTAATTATATTAAGAATAGTGCTGTCAAATGATTAATCGCGATTAATCTCATCAAAAATAAAAGTTTTTGTTTACATAATATATGTGTGTGTACTGTGTATATTTATTATGTTTATATAAATACACACACATGCATGTATATATTTTAAAAAATATATGTTATGTTTATATATATTAAATATATTTATATAATATAAATTATATGAATATAAATATATACATGTAAATACATGTCATATATACATAATAAATATACACAGCATACACACACATATGTAAACAAAAACTTTTATTTTGAATGTGATTAATCGTGATTAATCATTTGACAGCACTAATTAAGAATAAAAAATAAGATGCATTATTATATATTATATTGTTAATAATTACATTTTCAATTAGTAATAGTAATAATAATTTAATATTTAATAATTTTAGAAATGAATAATTGAATATAATATTTAAAAAAACAACTGAATATATTATATTATTAAATAATATTTAAATATTATTAAATGTAAGTAATTCATTTGAAAATTAAAAATTGTAATGTAAGCGTCGTTGCGCTACGGGCGTCCTGAGTTCGAATCCTAGCTTGAGGACCTTTCCCGACCCCATCCCCCTCTCTCTCACTTCACTTCCTGTTTCATCTACACTGTCCTATAAGGCCGGGACACACCAAGCCAACGGTCGGGCTAGTTTGTTTGGTGTGTTCCACTTGTCGGCTCTCGTCTGGCTCACGTCAGCGGCAGTTTGCCCGATTCAACATGTTGAATCGGCATCGGGGCCATCGGGGCCGTCGGGACCGTCGGCGAGAGTGATAACTCTGATTGGATGTTCAGTTTAGCAAAAGAGTCAGTGCCCGAGAATTAAAGCGAAAGTGATGAAAACAAGCATGTAAATGAAGGCGGTACAGACAGAAGGCTGTTTAAATGTTACGTTAACTTTTCCAATCATTCTAATACGCGAATGTTTTCATAACAACATCAGCTGCTTAAAATGATTAAAGTTATCAGTGTTACTGATATTCAAAATGGTCAGCAAGCGCTGCTTTGTTTACGTCTCGCATATCTGCGTTTATCTCGTATATCTTTGTTTTCGCTTCTCCTTTTAAATGATGAATATATACTATTGATAGCTGCTGAAATAGTTAATTCCTCTCACGCATGCGCAGAACGCACGTGTTAGTTTCCCGTCGGCTGTAGTCTTGTGCGGTATGTTCGAGCGCAGCTTTTTGGTCCGACGCTGCCGACGCGAGGTGACAACACCGTCGGCTTTTGTCGCCGCTAGTTCTTTGAAGTCAGCTTGGTGTGTCCCGGCCTTAACAATAAAGGCAAAAAAAAAAAAAAAAAAAAACAGCCAAGAAAAAACTACTAAAAATTGTAATGTAATATATTGATTTCAAAATTAATTTAAATTCTTTAAAAAAATTATAGAAAATACAATATATTACGTTAATAATAATATAATGTAATATAATATAATACAATATAGGTGTTGGTGCTTGTAAAAACAATCTGAATCAAACAGGAATCAAAATTATTAGCATGTTGCTAATCTAATGATGAAATTAAATATAGTTAAATTGAAATATAATCAAATTATTTATAAAATGTATTAAATTTACATATGTCTTTACATAGGCTACATTGTACATATGTCTATTTATGTGTTTTGTAATTTTATTGATACATTCAACTATGCTTTTAAACATGACTTAAACAGTTATTTTTTCTTTTTTGCCTTAAAATGTTGTCTAGATAGGCAGGTCACTAGGTTTTCAAAAAGAGCTTGCTGCTAGATGTTCTCTAGATGAGAAATTTGAGAAAAGTAATTCATAATTATTACACTCTACAAAACTATTGTTACGTGTTTTTGTTTATTAAAGTGTTTTCTGCTGGTCAGACCGAAAAGTTTGTCTTTCACTCCTGGATGTTTTATTTCTGTTCTTTCTCTCTTTTCTACCACATCTTTTTCTCCCTCTTACTTGAGTTAAGGCAGGAAACATGGTGTGAAATATTAAAGAGAGACACCAGCTCTCATCAGTGTAAGAAGAACAGCAGAATTAAAGATGCTGATGATGGGAATGACAGAATAAACGCAAACATGAACTGAGACACTTTAACAGCATTAAATGTTAGAATATTCAATTAATAAGGCTTTTTTTATGTTTCCATTTTGAGGCACATTGTGAGCGTACAACATGTCAAACAAAACAAAGTACCTCATTCGGGAAAGCAGATCTTCATAAGATGGTTGAATAGAGAGATCTTCCTCAACACAAATGTCCCTACAGCCGACAATAAATACAGCATAACATTAGCTGAGAAATAGTCAGTGAGGGGTTGCCAGAGTGTTGTGATGTAGTTGCTAAGATGTTTTTGTGTGTTTATAGGTGTGATAGTGATTAAAAGGATAATATTTTTAGATGAACTGACGATGCGTGTGTGTGTGTGTGTGTGTGTGTGACCTTGTGTCGATGCCCTCTGGCTGCAGCAGATAGCAGCGCAGGCAGCTGTATGAACTCTGAGTACGTTTCCCGCTCTTGGAAGCTCCGCCCTCTTCGTCAGAGTCACTCTCGGGAAGAGGTTTAATAATGTTCACAAACGACTCGGGAAAGATTCCAGTTTTGTCCCTTACTGTGCCCTACAGAGAGAATACATACGACGTGAGCAGATGAAGACCTGTCAATCAATCAATCAAATCAATCAATCAATGGCCGTTTCTCAATATGCGTTGCCCAAGTACTGTTCCAATTCAAAGTTCACATCTAGCCAAGTACAGTTCAAATCCCTGGATGTGTTCTTGCTCTGCCCCTTTTATCAAGGATGCATCCAGAGGTGACTTGTGTGAACTTGAGGCAGCCAGAGATCCCAGAATGCATTTCGCACCAACCAGCGAGTGTTAATGGCGGAGGAGAAAACCCGAATAATTTTCAAAATATTACTGTTATTGTGTCATGAAATGTAGTTTTAAGAGTATTTCAGGCGAGAATGTTGTTGTTTAAAACTCAAATCTGTGGTTTATTATAAAAATAGCACCTATTTAAAATGTGCTTCGCCGATTTCGGCGACGTAAGCTCCAGGCGATAGAGCAGCCTCACCTCGGCTAGTCCTTCTGGACATTTGTCGCTGGCTCTGATGTCTCTATAGTGGTTAAACATATGATATAATTCGTTTTGGGTATATCTTAACTGGTAATCTTTGGTCTCATGAATCTATTATTTGTTCTGAGTTATATCGTTTTGGCTGAGCACAAAGTTATATTTCATAACTTATTTAACTTAATCGTAGTACAGTGCTGACTTTGTAGCATACATTTGATTGAACTGTTTGCTTTTGTCTTTATTTCCTATTACATAAGTTTCTTATACTTTATCCTTATACTTTTATAATGGTTATTATTGCTCATTAAAACTGACATTTAACAAAAAAGGCAGAGTTGTGCTTTATGTCATATTTCATTATACATACAGTGAAGATAATCAGAGTATACGCGGACATACTGCCTAAACCACATATTAATATGTTTTATATTTTTAAAATGAAAACGAAAAGAGGGTTGTGTTTTATATATTGTTTTGTTAAGTATACGAAAGGAGGCAGGGGTGTTTGATATCATTTTGTTTTATTGTAATGTGTGTACACGTTCCCTGAACTACATTTTTGCGGCTATTAATATGTTTAAATGAAAACAAAAAGAGGCAATGGTGTTTGATATCATATTTCGTTGTATTGTAAATACATACAGTGTAGATAACCGGAGTAGCCAAGGCCAGCTGACTGATGTTATCAAGTACGCTGCTGTTCCATTTGCATAATTACCGGACTTGCGTCCTCCCGTCCTCGGGAGTTCACACTCCCGAGTCAAACTTGCGAAGTCCGAACTACTGGGAAGTCCAAAATTATGTCTGTCTGTCTGTCTGTCTGTCTACCTGTCTGTCTGTCTATCTGTCAGTCTGTCTGTCTGTCTGTCTGTCTATCTATCTATCTATCTATCTATCTATCTATCTATCTATCTACCTGTCTGTCTGTCTGTCTGTCTGTCTATCTATCTACCTGTCAGTCTGTCTATCTATCTACCTGTCAGTCAGTCAGTCAGTCAGTCAGTCAGTCAGTCAGTCTGTCTGTCTGTCTGTCTGTCTGTCTATCTATCTATCTACCTGTCAGTCTGTCTGTCTGTCTATCTATCTACATGTCAGTCTGTCTATCTACCTGTCTGTCTGTCTGTCTGTCTATCTATCTGTCTGTCTGTCTATCTACCTGTCTGTCTATATGTCTATCTATCTACCTGTCAGTCAGTCTGTCTATCTACCTGTCTGTCTGTCTGTCTGTCTAACTACCTGTCAGTCAGTCAGTCAGTCAGTCAGTCAGTCAGTCAGTCTGTCTGTCTGCCTATCTTTCTACCTGTCAGTCTGTCTGTCTGTCTGTCTGTCTGTCTATCTACCTGTCAGTCTGTCTGACTATCTACCTGTCAGTCAGTCAGTCAGTTTGTCTGTCTGTCTGTCTGTCTGTCTGTCTATCTATCTACCTGTCTGTCTGTCTGTCTATCTATCTACCTGTCAGTCAGTCAGTCAGTCAGTCAGTCAGTCAGTCAGTCTGTCTGTCTGTCTGTCTGTCTGTCTGTCTGTCTATCTATCTACCTGTCTGTCTGTCTGTCTGTCTGTCTGTCTGTCTGTCTGTCTATCTATCTACCTGTCAGTCAGTCAGTCAGTCTGTCTGTCTGTCTGTCTGTCTGTCTGTCTGTCTGTCTGTCTGTCTGTCTGTCTATCTACCTGTCTGTCTGTCTGTCTATCTACCTGTCTGTCTGTCTGTCTATCTGTCTGTCTATCTATCTACCTGTCTGTCTGTCTATGTACCTGTCTGTCTGTCTGTCTGTCTGTCTGTCTGTCTATCTACCTGTCTGTCTGTCTGTCTGTCTATCTACCTGTCTGTCTGTCTGTCTGTCTGTCTGTCTATCTATCTACCTGTCTGTCTGTCTATGTACCTGTCTGTCTGTCTGTCTGTCTGTCTGTCTGTCTATCTACCTGTCTGTCTGTCTGTCTGTCTATCTACCTGTCTGTCTGTCTGTCTGTCTATCTATCTATCTACATGTCAGTCTGTCTGTCTGTCTGTCTGTCTATCTATCTATCTATCTATCTATCTATCTATCTATCTATCTGTGTTACTGTGAGATGGTTTCTTGTATCTGCAGGGGAGATGAACTGATATGACAGGTGGAGGGATACAATAATGCAGAAGTATTATTGTCCCCAGAAGTGGGAGGAATAATGATTGCTACACCCGTGATCTTCAGACACATTAGGTGCATTTAAGTGAAAAAAAGGAGTTCCGAAGGCAATGAACTAGCGAATAACAGCCTGATCTTTCTCTTTCACCCGCTCTTATCTTGATAATGTTATTTGAGGGTCCATTGCATGTCTATGCAATATCCAATTTTCACTCTCTTTCTCTTTCTGTCCCTGGAATTCAATTCAGGTCAAATCGTTCTCCTTTATTGTCATGATCCGAAAAGATTGCAGAACCATGTGTGTGAGTGAGTGAGTGTGTGTCCAGATCAGATGATCTCACTCTCAGTGTCCCACTCCTTCACACGCACACACACACACACACACACACACACACACACACACACACACACACATACACACACACACACACACACACACAAAATACAAAATACATAAATGTCTCTCATCTTCTCCTTTATGTCTTTTCCACCATCATTCTTTGTTCATAACACAATCTTTTTAGTGCTCTCTCAATCACTTTATCCTTTAAATTATTCCCTTCTTCCTTTCTTTAGTGAATACCTTCATTCATCATGTTCTCCTGATGCTGTATCATCACCTGGAGTGATGTATATTTGTAGGTATTTGTATGCACAGTGTACACACATTTTCATTTGGATAGACACTAAATGTATATTATCAATGTATTAAGTTTAAACACTCTTACATTTGAAGACATTAGAGATGTACAAATCTTTGTGAAACCACTAAGGTCAATCAGAACTGAAATGGCCAGATCCTTTGCAAAAGAAAGTCCCTCTTAATGGCAAATTCAATTACAAATATAATCCAGATGTGACTAATAAAAGTTATGTAAAAGCATGAAATGTATTTAAAATAAACTGACAATGTCACATCACTGTGTTTGTGTGTTTATGTTATATAAAGGACATTCCTATAGCTCAAACAGTTCAAGGTCATGGGTTCAATTCCCAGAGAATGCATGAACTAATTAAATGTAGACCTTGAATGCAAGACGATATGAATGAAAGCATCTGCCAAATGTAAAAAAAAGTCTGCATTGTTTTACATTGTTTTAAAATCCTAAAAATGAATTTTTTTTCAGAAAATTTTCTAAATATTACTTTTATCATTATTGCTATTGTTGTTATTAATAACAGATGATTACTCATTATCAGTAGTAGTAATATATATTAATATATAGTATATATTTATTTGTAATTATTATTACTACTACTACTAATACTACTATAATGATGATGATTATTATTACCAATAATCATCATTCTTCTTCTTATTATTATTATTTTTGTAGTTGTTGTTATACTCCATTTAATAATAATATTACATTAAATGTTCTTTATGATTTGGTTATTAAATGGGTGGGACTTTGCAACAAAAGGCCAATAATTTGACATTCGCCACTGTAAATAAAGTGCTCAGAGATAGATTTTGTAACTCGCCGGGCATTAAATTTATTTGCTCATAGTCTTCTTTTATTTAATTTTGCCATTTGTAATCGCTGGAAAATAGAGTCCTGCAACCTTGTTACCTTAAGGAGCTATTTCTAAAACGTAAATTTAGTTTTGTCGATTATTTTAGGTTGATTCAGGGATGGTAAATTACATTTATTTTTTTTACTTACAATCAATTAATTTAGCTGTTACCACATGAAGCACATTTTTAATTTAACCCTGTTTTCAGTGTAGTTTAAGAAGCACCTCTTAGAAGCAACATTACAGAGACACACATACAGTATATTAATGTATGTGTGCTATAATCACACTTACACACAAATGCCTCCAAACATAAATGAGATCACACTGCTCCATCCTTTTTCTCTCTCCCTCCCTTTTTCTCTCTTACAAACCCTCCTCCCTCTCTCTCTCTCCTCCTGCCTACCTATCCTCTTCTACCTTTCTCTCCGCTTCTATCCTGTTATCCTTCTCTCTGTCCATCTCTCTCTCACCTCCAGCCAGTCTGCGTTGACTCTCCGCAGGAGGAAGATCACGTCTCCAGCCTTCAGACTGAGCTCCAGGCGTCCGCTGCTGCTGAAGTCAAACACCGCCTAACACACACACACACAGCGAGGACACGCAAGCGGGAAACACACACACACACCGACGGAGAGAAAGAGAGCGAAACACGTCCTGAGTGAGACCGAGCTTCAGGTAGGAGATCCTCGTTCTTTAAGAACTTTGAAGAGAGTGAATGAAAGGAAAAGATGAGAGTGTTGGATGAAATAGGATGAGAGGATGATTGTAAGAAAAAACTATACAAAGTGGCAATAAGAGATTCAGGAGTGAAGATGCTATTCACAAGAAGTGAGAAGTGAAGAGATAAATGCTTTAATTGTACTTGTCTTTTTTTACACCAGCTAAATAATACTGTGGAAGTACTAAGTGTTTAAGGTATTTAAAAAAAAAAAAAAAAAAAAAAAAAAAATTGTCATTTTTTTTAGTCTTGCTGCATGGTAATTTTAGTGTATACCACGGTATTCTTCTAAGCATATTATTTCAAAATATGTCCAGTAGTGGCCATTGTAACAAATAGTAATACAATGTTTTGTTGCACATGTGTGATTGCAAAATTTTTTTAAAACACGTCACATGTAAAAATACCACAGTTTTACCATAGTACTATGAAACATATGTTGTGCATGTACTATGAAAAAACTTGTATTCTTTGAATATCTTTGTATTCTTAGGCATTTACCATGACCTAAATGGGTTTGGATAGGTACAAAGATAATACCATGGTATTACCATGTTTAATTAACAAATACCATGCTTTTTGAGATTATACTGAAATCTCAGAAAATCTCTGATAATTCAAGGTATTTCAAAGATGAAAAACAACTTGCACCATCATTTTTTAATATGATATATATAAACATCAGAAGTCAGTGGAAGATCCCCAACATAATAGAAAAACAAATTATGTGCAAAAAAAATGCTGTCAAGTACAGTATGTGTATAGACACCATATTTACGAAAAACAGAAAACAAAAAGAAAGTGCTACAGAAGAATAAGTGGAAATGAGTAACAGAAGAGGAGACTGTGATGTGAGATACGTGATGAAGAGGAGTGATGTGTGATAGAGAGGTGAACAGTGGAGAGAACGTGTGTGTCCTCCAATGTCAATCTCAACCCTTCAAGCTTAGTTAAATCAAAAGAAACCAAGGTCAATTACTGCAGAAAAGCTCCTGCGTATCTCAAGAGATGGAATGGAGCTCTCAATTAAGATTTTTTCAAGTACCAACTTTGTTTTAGATGTTTCTTTTAAAATTTCTTCTGAAAATTAGACACACAAGAGACATACAGTAAGAATATAGATCTATAGAGCTACAAAAAATTATATATATATATATATATAATATATATATATATATAGCTAATTTTCTAACAATATCTTAATTTTATTATTTTATACACAGTACACTCAAATATGCATGCTGCTGCAATGCACTATGGCCACGGATCACTGTAGGGTACACTGGTGTTTCAAAGCGCTGTGTGTAACTGTATGCTAACACACTTCTTGTATGTGTGCGTGTGTGTGATGGTCATGAGTGGGCATCTGTTCTCACTCCGTCATCTCTGTATGTTTAGATAATGCTGTAAATCTGCTGAGCTGTGGGTCGCTTGGTTTGTTTGCATGAGTAGGAGTGTGTAGGTGAGACGTGTTAGATGTTACCAGCTAATTACATCTTGGCAGTTGCTTTAAGTGTGAGCACGCATGTGTGTATGTCCGTGCACACTCGTAGGCAGCTTCTGAACAGAAAGATACAATTTGTGCCAAAACTCGATGTGAAAATCTCCACAAAGTCAACAGTACAGAGCAAGTATCTGAGCGCAGGCTCAGTAACATCAGATGAAGAAACTATTTCAGTACCACTGCTGCTGTGAAACCCTAAAAATGGCTTTTGGGTCATTTGTGTGGGCTAACTTTGTTATATAGTGCAGGAAAGTAACTCAGTGTAATAATTGGCTTCTTCAGCCACATCACAGTAAAGTTAAAATTAGACTATTTTAAGCAAATGGAATTTTGTTCCGATATTCCTTTTGAAAGAGGACAGTACAAATTAACACTTAGAAATGTGACACAACCCGACAATACTAGAAAAATCCTGTTATAACCAACAAACTACAAGATGTCGGACTTATATCAAAAACTAACAACAAAATAACACCTTTCTTCCTCATATTGGGCTACGTTTTCTTTTGCGCCTGGTCTCTTGTCTTTTTATTGCATGGTTAAACCACACTGGAAATTAAACAAGACTTGGAAATGTGTGAGAATGTGCCACAAACACACTCTGCTATGTGGAAATGTGAAAAGCAATTTCCTAGCCCCCTGTTTTCCCAATGTAATATATGTGCTAATTAGCCTAGCGCTGAGAAAAGCTCTCAGTAGCATTAGCATTGCCACCGTACCCTGCAAGGTAGCACTCTTTTGAAACTCATCTTCTTTTCATTGTCTTTTTCCACAGTCTTCTGCAGTCGCTTCATCTTCAACTAACATTCAAACTTTGTAGATAATTTCAGTCAGCGATTTTGGTAAACATTATACTTAAAGGAACAGTTCATCCAAAAATGAAAATTCTGTCAGAATTTGCTCAACATCATGTTGTTCCAAAACAGTTTGACTTTCTTCTGTGGAACACAAAAGAAGATGCTGTGAAGAATATTTTTGTCCATGCAATGGAATTCAATGGGGTCCAAACAAAACATTGGAAGTTTCATTTTTGGGTTAAATATTCTTTAAAAAAATTTTGATTGAAATTTCAGCTTACATTATAGAATGTTCATCATTTCAAAAAGCGACGATGAAACCACAGTATTTGTATACTGATTGGTCTACTTTCCTGCACTCATTTACATACTGAATTGTGATTGGTCTTTTATCTCTTCTATATATTCTACCTTATATAGTCACCTACTAAAAAATGGTGTCGCATAATCAAGCCAACAGAAAACACGATGTCCGCTGAGTGTCATGACAGCAGCAATGGTGTAATTCGTTTACAAACAAGCAAGCCTAAAACATAAGCTTTCCTATAACTTTAACACTATTAATGCACTAGTATACATCTCCAAGATATTTGTTAAAAAGTGCTTGATAGAAAAAAGCCTTCACGTTTGAATTGCGCACAAACCCTTGATAAACATTTTAAAAAGATCAGACTGACATTTTAAATCAAACATCTCAAAAAGAGGTCCTTTAAACCTCCAAAGTGTAACATTTTAGAGCAAATGCGTTAAAAAAATACGTCTTCCAGATGAAAACACATATATTAAATAGACACTTGGGTGACATATACAGTATGTGCTTTCAGGCAATCTAGTTAGCAATAAGTCGGCATATTAGCTGAAAACTACGAATTAAGTGATATAAAGACCTCAGGGCTTGTGCTGCACTCGATATCGAAGAGAACTAGGTCGAGAACAAACCGAGATAGATCGACTAAAAAAGCCTAAAAAGAAGTTTACGATGAAGGAAGTGTAAGCTATGTTGGCCAAATATGTCAACTTGTGGTATGAACAAAAAAAGCCAACAAAAGTCACATTTACCCACAATAATACACAAATGGCTATCAATCTCTTTCACTTAGCAGCACTCTATTGAAGGGGTCTTTCTTGTTTGGTCATATTCAGAGAGTTATTTCCACACGGGATCAAGGAGTCAGAGAACATTTCTAATTATAGCACGACTCTGGGGGTCACAAAGCACTCTGATTTCAATTAAGGAGTCAATGACCTCCGAAATGAGCTCATTAGCACGTAGCCGACCAAAAGGGAGGAGAGGGAGGTGTTTTTTCCTACCTAAATGAGTGACCCAGATTGGCTCTTCTCAACTGGGGGATCAGAGCGGGATATAAAGAGAAGAGATCACTCTCTGGGGCCATGACACATGACAAAGGAGTTTAAACAAGAATGGGTGTCAGTTATTAACCTGCTTATCAATGCTTATAAAAGTCGTTCATTTGCAAATGTAATGGGTGAAATACTAAAAACTCGAGATTGAATCAACAAAAAGTATTCTAAAATAAATACCTCTCTTTTATCAGACGGATAACCATCCAAAACAAGAACTCTGGGACTCTCGCCCCCAAGCTATCAGCCAAGATCAGGTGTGAAATAGCTGTCCTTTGCAAAGCGGGCCATGAAAATAACCGTGAAAATACAATAATATGCAAGTGTGAATGCATATAATCAGTAATAGCCGACTTTAATGCTTAAACGTTATTATATGTGACTATATAATGCTTAAAATTTCTTCTCTTAGATCGCTCATACCGGTAACAGTATTTCTGATAGCCACAGTGGACACTCTAATGGAAGCAGATCTATTGAAACATTATCTCCAATCTCTTTATAATGGCTCACTCTTACTGTCTAAACTCCTTACAGTGATACGGAGGAAAGAAAAGGCTTTGATTTTCAATCAAACTCCCTGTCTTGTGTCTTATGAGTCCCAGGAAATGGCCATATAATTCTCAGAGCCATCACACAACAAATGAAGTAACCGATTCTGTGATATCTACATGACACTTTTATCTGAAAACGCACATATTTGACTACAGGATCAGTTTTATTTGAGAAACCTGGATTAATTTAATCTTTGTCATGTCGTTCCAAAACCCTCTGACTTGAGAATATGTGGCACGCAAAGGTAGAAATTCAAAAGAATGTTCAAGCTGCTCTTTTCCAAAAATTAAAGCAGATGGAGACCAATTCTAAAAATGACAAAGAAGCACCATAACTGTGGACAACATGACTACACTACATCCCAAGTCTTCTGAAGTCATATGATAATTTTGTGTCAACATTTTTCAATTTTTACTATAAGTCCAGCTCTCAAATTTATCTTTAAAATTCAGCTTTCACATATTCAAACTCGCTATGTCACAATCTGATTTTTGATGCCACTGATGTCAAATCTGGTGTTCAGAAGATCTGGCATATAGCACGGAAGTCATATGGACCATTTTTATGGTGTTTTTGATTGTAGTCACTGAACGCTTTCTTTTTTGTGGAAAAGAGCAGCATGAACATCCTGCTGAGTATCTCCTTTTGTTCTTCATGGAAGAAAGTAAGTCAAACAGAATTGGAACGACATGATTTCTCCCAAATAAAAGCATCTTTCTCAAGGCTACAATAGTGAGAGTTCATGAATCATCCCCTTTAAAGTTCGAACCTGCAGCCTTTCCCAGATATTTAACAGTAAAGTGACACCACCTACATATCTATCTTTCCCGGTCTTGCTTTCCAGATCTTTTGTTGTTATATCTGGTGTGATGCGAAGTGTAATCTGTCACTTTCTCCCTCTCCCGGCCACATGTCCACAACAGAATAAGGCGAGAGTCTCTTCCGCTGCGATCTCCATGTGGAGAGCAGCGTGCTTTGAATCATGTGCTCTCACATGAGCGTATGAAGACAAATGTCCAGCACCGTGTGAGATTTATCAGCACACCTGCTACATCGATCTACATCAGGACAGGACATCATGAGAGAAATGTTTTGAGGAGATAATAAAAGAGGGATGTGTGTCAAGGTTGAAAAGCATTACAGAATTTGACCTTTGGACTCAACCAATGGCATTTCGAATAACTTGGAATTAACTGTTTGCCTAAATAATGGAAGACAAAGAGAAAATGGGAAATGGGAATCAACCCAATCTCATGAGAAAATTATTTTACGAGGTGGCAATTTTGTATGAATTTATATGGTGAGATTTGTTGAAAAACGTCAGATTTTTAGAAGAACGTACGAAAATGTACAAATGAGATCATAAAGAGTAAAACAGTTTTGAATTGCCATGAGATTTTGTTGAATCAATCATACGCTCAACATCGCAAAATTGGGTTTATTTACAATAGCGCCACCTTGCTGAGTGCAGGTATAGACATGATTTGATTTTATTTGAAATTTTTGGCAATTAAACTTTGACACACACACACATTAAACTTCACACACCCTTCCGCCCTTAACTACAGATGGGCATGGGATATAAATCACGTTTTATGTCATTTCTTTGTGGTCACATCTGGTGTGGATGGAATGATAGAATGGCGATAAGGTCTGACAGCATTGGGAGACAAAGAAAAAAATGGATGAAACTGTCTTGAAGGAGTTCAAGTACTCCAGAGGACAAAGAGTGAGGGATGCATTAAAGGATGGAGTGAAAAAGTGAAAGAAGAAAGCAAGACTGATGGGTGAACTCCGAGAGAAGAGTGGGAGAGATTAAAGGAGGGATCGAAGGATAAAGTGAAGAGTGGAAAAAAGAGCAGAGAATATATTAAGACAAGGAGAAAGATAAGAGAGAGAGGCTGAAGGAACGTGACTGAGAAGTAGGTGGAAGAGAAAGGGTCATAGAAAGCATTAAAGCACACAAAAATGATCCAAAATAGTCATAATTTATTCAACCCTCATGCCGTTCCAAACCCTTATGACATTTTCTTCCATAAAATACCAAAGGGAAAATTGAAGAATGTCCTGGTTGCTCTTTTCCATCCAATTGCAATGGATGGAGATTGAGGCTTTCGAGCTTTAAAAAGAAAGCAAAAACAACCTAAAAGCGTCATAAGAGAGCCCGACTCATGAACAAATTGTTCATACGAATTCAGTTGGTACACAAACCCAATATTAACAAGTGGTTCATGAATCAAACTGATCTAGTTCACAAGTTCAACTCACTGATTCAGTGATTCAGATATATAATGCAAAAGTTGTATGTATGGCGCTTTTGTGTCCTTTTGAAGCTTGAAAAACTCTATTTGTTGGAAATGAGTGATCTGTATTTTATGTAAAAAATCTTCTTTTTTGTTCTATGGAAGAAAGAAAGATTTGGAACGACATGAGGGTGAGTAAATGATCACAGATTTTTCATTTTTTGGTGAACTATCCCTTAAAAAAGCAGCTCAGGAAAAAAAAAAGATAAAGAAATTAGCAAAAGAAGTAGAACAGGGCAGGAATCATTAATGGGCCAAAGATCTGACCTAGAAAACTGAAAGACACAGATGTCTCTTTCTTTGTCTGTATAAGAGGAACGTTACAGATTTAGTGTCATCACTGCAAATCTATCAAATGATGAGTAATCAAAACCACATAATTATGCTGTCATAGTATCAGGAAACTACATTTTGACATTTTCGCAAGAAAAATCTGTGGTGTTTACTGACATGAAACTCGCTGTTTTGGGTGGTTGCCAGGACTTGCTGTGTGGATGCTGGGGTGTTCTGAGTGGATTTGAGTGGACTGCTGTGCAGTTGCTAGGGTATTCAGGGTAGTTGCTAGGGTGCTGTGGGTGGTTGCTTACTGGCCCAAGTCAAAAAATCTCACCCTCAAGTCTCTAAATATGACTTAGGTGCTTCCTTCAGTCGAAACCCATGAGATTTTTTTTTTAGCCAAAATGTGTGATGAATAGTAACAGCACACTTCTCAACAAGCTGCATAATTTGAGATATCATTCCTATCCGTAACACAAGTTACATGCTGAAGTTTAATGCTTACAGTTATGAGTTTGGTCACAACAAATTTGGTCAATATTTTCTACATAAATCTGTGCAAATTATAGTTACATATTCAGAATTCTCCATAAACAAAAAGCAAACTGTAAGTGACTCTGTGAGCATTGTGGAAGAGTCTCAGCCTCCACAAAGTTTTATGTCGTAATCTTCTGACAAAATGTGAGATTTCTGAAACAAAAGTTTGAGGTGTGTTGTGTAATAACCTCCTGACCAAATGTCAGAGCTTTGTGTGGTGCCTGCATGCTTGAGCATGTAGGTATGTGTGTAGTATGTAGTGTGTAGGCTGTTACTGAAAGTGTTTCCAAGGAAACACTGGTATACCTCTGCTCTGGGTGCGGAGAGAAGGTCCGTTTTGGGCTTTACGGTTTTTCTAGTAAGAGAGAGAAAGAGAAAAAGAAGAGCATTGTGAACTTCAGATGAATAACAGAAGAAGAAGTGGTTTCTACAACATTTTCTCTGAGTTTTCGAGTATAAGACAGTCAAAGTGAAAGGCTAAACCTAAATTAACAAATCTAAATGAGAATTTTATTGCTCAGAAGTTACTCTTTTGGAGCTCCAGGAACTTAGGTTATGTTTCATTTAGTGCTGTCAAAATTAGCGCGTTAACGCAGGAGATTAATTTTTCCAGTTTAACGGCGTTAAAAATATTTAATGCCGGTAACGCAGGGATGGGGCTAGGGTTGGCAACCCCACTCAACTGCTGCTTCTGTCTCTTTTTTTTATAGAGTATAATTGTGTTTATTTAGACACAGAACGTCTTTACGAACACATCAAACAGGCGACTTTTCAGACACGCACTCCACTTCGCCTCAGCGACAAGCACGGAAACAAAATAAATGACAAGGAGCTTCAGTAGAACAACAGTGATCTGCGTTGAGATGAGATGTTGTCAGGCCATGTCAGTAAATACGAATTTTCCAGTCCTGTCAGCCATTATACTGTGCTTGTAGCGCATGCTCTTCAATTGCATGCACAAATATGTAGGCTGTATCATTTCATATTAAAGTGTGAATGAAACTACTAGCATGCGTGTCAGATCCACATCACATTCAGCAGTAGCAGCTCTTAAAGTAATAGCAGCCAAATAACCTAATAACCCAGCTGCTGTAATGTCTGTTCATCAAAGAACAAAAGTAAAAAAGAGCAAATCAATAACTTTTGTAGCTTTAAGGATCTATTTTTAATCTAGAATTTAGTGTTTGATTACTTTATTAAATTTCTGTACATTTCCTCCTTGCTGAAGGGCACAGGTAAATATGACATTTATTATAATGGGTTTATGTGAAGATTGTTTTAAGTTCACTTAAATAAGTTGTTATTTTTTAAATTATAATTAATGTTAAAATTGATAGCTCTCAATTATACTATAATGTTGAATGGCCATAGTCAATGGTTAAATATTAGAGGGAAAAAAATAACAATTTCCATTAATAACATAAAAAAGATGCCATTAAACACATATTAAAGATATTCTGTCTTTATGTTGTTTCCACATTAATTTGAATATTGAAAGTGAAATTATTGCAATGTAATAGCATATTTAAAAACTCTACTATCAAATTAAAAAAAAAGTGCAATTAATTTTTTTTTTTAATCGATTGACAGCACTAGTTTCATTTAAATCAATTTTGGATGTTTCTCCAAAACTCCTAATCTCAGATAAATTGGTCTTAGAACGTTTGATTTGGATCTTGTCAAACCACTTACTCTGAGACATCATTGAGCTCTTATAGACACAGAAGCAGCTAAAGTTTCCATTTGCTCTCTATTTAATCACATTAAACGAGAAATTAAAAGCATGATTGACAGAGCCACAAAACTTTTCTATTGAATAACGGCAGCAGAAAGTTAGCAGAACAGCAGGATCCAGTAAAAGTACACAGTGAAGTGCTGGAAGGAGAAATGAGGGATTGTGGGTAGGCTCCTACACTCTGCGTGTGGGGGGCCGCAGGCGGCGCAGGGCCCGGGGGATCTGTTGGCTGTCCGACTCGGTCTGGTAGAAAAACATCCGTATCAGATCATCCAAGAGTACCCAGGTAGGCAGACAAAGCAACCTCTAAAGAACAGAGAGAGAGAGAGAGAGTTTAGACTTGCTTAGTAGGATGTTTTTCGCTGGAAATTAAATGAAATGTGTGGTTTTTTTTGTTTTTTTTAGATGAAGGTCATACTTAAATGTAGTATTGAATGCTATTGAACAGAAAATGTGATGAAAACTACACTGTGGTTGGAATTTCCATGACTTTTAGAATAAAGAACAGATGGCATAATTCTCCATTTGCATGCATATGTGCTTTATATCTACACATTTTCTTAAATTTAACGGGCTCAAAAGTTCCCATAGTTGAAGAATCACCCTTAAATTAAATCAGAACTGACAAGTTAAGCTGACAGAGAGTGACTTAGGTTTTGAAAAAAAGAGAAGTAACAAAAAAAGGAACTGTTTTTTTTTTTTCTTTCTGGTAATTCAACACAGTGCTGTTCATACTGCAAAGATTTCAACCCCTAAAACACATGAGTGCAACACTTACCAATCACAACTCCCAGCAATGCAATATGACTGTGATACAACCGAAAACATTTACGAAATTTCAAGACTGACTCACCTTCATGTAATTGTTGAGCTCTGGGATTCTACTCTCTGCGATCTCCTTTTTGTTTCCCATAAACACCTTACCTGTGGCGAAACAAACAAGTGGCAGACATAAGTATTTATGTCTCAAAACAAATTAGTTTGTAAACTAAACAATCAAAAGCTAGCCGAAGGGTGCCTCTGAATCTCTTTAGTGCTAACGCTAATTGGCGCTTAGCGTAATGTGTGCCCAAATATTACACTAAATTACTTTCTTATTTGTATTTTTGATTTCACCCAATGGAAATGTTAATAATGCGCAGAGTGAACTATGATGAGAGGTCTGTCATTGGAGTGAGAGGGTCATTCTCAAAAGCACTTTATGGGATCCGATTAGGAGAAGAAAAAAATGAAGAGGGATCCATTCATACAAGTTGGTTTGAATCCAATTTTAACATCATTTTAATGGCTATGCAATAATTCCCTTCCAACTTAAATCTTCTAATTCTCATCGCTGTCTCTTAAGCTGTCTATCCGTTCTAATAAGCTTCTTTATTATAAATCTGCATTAACTAAGCATTAGTGAGATCTGAATGGCACAAGCAGACATCCCTTTATAGTGCATCAGAGCAGACATTGCTAATGTCCTCATATAAACTTGTCAATTATCTTTCCATTGCGTAATATTGCATAATCAATATTACTCATTGACTTGAGCAATCAGTTGTCATGAAGATAGTAAGTCCAGGGATAATTTGTAGTATAACTGGGCTTGATTTAACTTGGCTCCACTAGCTTCAGGTTTAGCTGTCAGGAAGCTTTGAAGAAGCTTCGGTGGAAAGTCACGGAGAGACACCGAAGCCTGTTGGCTTGCAGTCTTTAGGTGACCTTAAATGAAACAGTGGGTAGGGTGCCAAAGAACGACCTCTCCTTCCTGCTGAATTCAATTATACACATACTCGTTTGGTCAAAGACGGAGAAGGGGACGGGCAATGAAAAAAAACACTGGACAAAGAGAAAGAGGCCTGAGACATAAGGCTGATTAAAAAGGGATCAGAAAAGAGGTTAAAGACATTAGAGACTACAGAATGAAACCAGAGTAGATAACACTACTACGATGACGTTATTACTTCTTTTATAGGGTTGGTGTTGAATCAAGTACTGGTTCATATTCCGTTTAAAAAAATATATGATTGGTGATTATGTTGGGTTCTGACGAGTCTCAGGCAGTCTCAGATATTTGAAACCTTCCAAACAAATTCAAACAAACTTGAAAACTGTATTTCCTTGTGCATGCAAATATTTGTGTGTAGATAGATGAAGTGGACGTAGATGAGGACAAGAAGAGACAGACAATGGTGTCAGTGTCAGTCGAAAGGACGCTACTCTTCTCATTTTCCTGGCAATACAATGCTATCCCCGTCATCTGTCTCTTGTCTCTGCTGTTCTCCATCCCAATTATAGAAGTTCTAGTTAATCAGTAACTCTGTGGGGAACACCAAGTATTCAAAGAACAAAGTCCACCTAAGGAGTGAACTTTGACTCTGGAGGAACAGCAAATGCGGGACAGTGGAAGGTGGTGTAGCTAAAGGGCTCGCACATGGTGTGATCTATGATCTGGTGTTTTTCCGACCGTACAATTGGTTCCTGCGTCTAGCCCTGTGGTGTCCAATCCTGCTCCTGGAGGATGAGTATCCTGTAGAGTTTAGCTCCAACTTGTCCCATCACACCTGCCTGGAAGATTCTAGTAATCTTGAAGATTTTGTTCACTTTGATTCAGATGTGTTTAATTGGGCTTGAAGCTGAACTTTGCAGGACAGTGGCCCTCCAGGAACGGGATAGGGCACCCCAATCTAACCTGTTGTTGTTTTTGAACATCTTCTTTGATTTTTCTGAGCTCTCCACAACTAAATTCGTGAGGAATCTTGGAGTCTCCTATAATTCTCCTACACAACCTCATCCAGGTGATCATCAGTTGACAGGCTGAAGTTATGGCTTCACGAATCTTATCTATATGGTTGTACTTTTTTCTTTTACTTTGATCTTGACAGTACCTGTGCCCCATCATACTTGTTGTATACTGAGTTTTGGGACTTGGGATTGTTGGAGAGAAGACTTTTGGCTGCCGTCAGATATGTGACAATCCAAGTCATGATCATTGCACTCTTAAGCGAAGCACTTGACCTCAGGTTGTTCAAAAGCAGGAGTGTCCAATCCTGATCATAGAGGGCCACATTTCTGCAGAGTTTAGCACCAACCCTAAAGAAAGGTGGATTAGTAATAAGTTCATGGCATTGTTGAAGGATGTGGAAACTAATTCCACTAGCTCTGGTTGTGCGGTGAACCTTAAGCAAGAACTTTAATGGACTCCTGTGCAGCGCTGCCGACAACATTGATGTGCGTGCTCTTGCTCTCGCTCTGGTTGACGTGTGCATGTGGGAGAAGTGCCCATAAAAGGAATTCCGCCCTTTATGATGTCACACAGGGTCATAGTCGAAAAAATATATATATAGTTCCAAAACTGAAAGTGTATTTGGAGTGAAATACTCCATCATACTTCAAATTTGTTTTTGTTTTTTTGTTTTTTTGAGACTTTGGTCATGTTTAGCATGAGAATCCAACTCTTTAGCAGTGTAAATAAGTCAGAATGCATGAAATAGCATTAAACATCCCCTTTAAGCACCTACAGTAGTAGAGACGTGACAACGGTATTTAGCTGCAGTGTGTATGTGGCCTGTGCTAATGAACTTAGATTTCCCCAGGGCTGTACATTGCTGTTGTTTTAGATGAGGCTGTACAACAGCGGCTTAGTCACAGACCTGGCAGGGTAGGTAGTTGGCAGGTGTAGTATCCCGGCTGGGCTTCAGCTGAGTACTTAAGCTCCAAACTCTGGTGCAGAGCGAAGAACTGACGATACCTTCTGTAGATCAGGTATTTACTGTTGCCTTTGGCCTTCACCTCAATTACGAACCTCTGTAAGAAGGCGATAAAGAGCAAACAACTCAAAAACGTATGCAGCATGCATAAGTTATGTTCTGCAGTATTGTATGAAATTTAAAAACATTGAAAGTGACATAATGGCAAAAGACATCAGGCTGACAGGTGTGTACATAGACAAAAAAAAAAAAAAGAAAAGAAAAGAATGCAAGAATGTGTCCCCTTAAAACAAAATTAAGACTTACATATCTTTAAACATCTAGTATTTTGTAGTTGGATACTGTTGGTTAAACATAAACCACAGGTTATATACAGACTATAAGGCAGACAAATTATAAAAGACTAGACTAGACTAGAGGAAAGGTCAACTACAGGGGTTCAGGTCTGGGGAAACTCACATAGTAAACAATGAAACCTTTCTTTTCCTCAATATCGGCAATGGTTGCAGTGACTGGGATGTTGTCTGGAAGTTGGTCGAAATCACTGTCAGGTGAACAAATGTTACAAACATTTTGATGAGCACAAAAAATATGTCCTGAAATTAATTTTTTTAATCAATGTTACAGTAATTAATTTACAATAAAGTAATCTGCTCCAGCATTAAATCATTTTATTTTGTGTACACATAATATAAAGATTATATTTTTTGTTGAAACACTTACATTATTATTATTATTATTAATAATAATAATAATAATAATAATCAAATGTTTTATAGTTGTCTAATTTATACTTTTTGAGATGAGAATAGTTGTCTATGTGGATAAATCAATACCCACAATTTTATTTATATTTTTAAACTGTAAAATAAATTTAAATATGTTCTGAATAATTAGAATTACGTCATAAAAAATGACATATATATATATTATTTTTTTTATTTTTTTTTATGTGATTAGTACGCCTGCACATAGTGAACTATGAACATGGTGGACTAGTCTTGTCTAGTATAGTATGGGTTTAGTCAACTACACTAAACTGAGAAGTCTGTTGTTCCATAGTACACTCCATCCAATACAGGTAGCCTACTACTGTGTAGAATAATAACTACACCACAGCATTATTTTAAAGCACAGCTACAAGTTAAACTGGAATAGTACACAAACACTACGCCATGAAAGACACTCTACTACGACGCAGGAACCTCGGCTTTGATTGCATGAATATTCACGAGTAAATAATAATAAAGAGATGATTTCGCTCACCTTTCATCGCGCAGCTGTTGCGGGAGAGACATGCTGGATGATGCGGGATTCAGAGCTCTTCAGACGCTCACAGACAGAGACAGACAGAGATAGATTAGTTGAGTAAAGTGGAAGTGAAATTGCTGGTGGTTTTCTGAGGCGGGTTTACAGTTGCACGTAAACTAAAAGGGAACTGAAAGAGTCTCGGTGGGGACTTTAGCATGAGGACTTCACAAACTAACGCGCCGTTATTGGGTTCAGAAACAACAGTATGGAGAAGCGTTTGAAATGTTTCAAGTGGAAACAAATTTGAAATGTTTTTTACTTGACGCAAGTAATAAAAAAGACGCGGCGCAAAGACCAAGAGGTGCATCATGAAAGAACGTGTCCTGTCACTGTGTAACGCCCTTTGTAGAATAAGAAAGAAACAAAGAAACATAATACACTAATATATTAATAATTCTAATTTTTTTAGATAAAAACGACATCTTTCATTGATTCATTCTCGTAGTGTAGTTGAATCTTTTTCTCTTTCAGTTCAGCAGTCCGTCTGATAAATTCTTGAGCATGAGATGAATTCACCTGCAGAGTCATCAGGTGAGGCAGGTCATTGTGGCACTACATAGCCTCGGGTGTGAACACTTAAATTATTTAAAGATTAAATAGCCTAATATAATCTGTTCATTTCTTTCATGGGTCTTAAGCAGCAACTTCTTGAAGTTATCATTTCTGCACAATGCTAGTGTCACCAAATGAATGGAGTTGCAAAAATATTGAATGTTCCGCTCCAATCTGTCATTGGTCGGCTAAACAAATAGTCCCACCCATAAGCCAATTCAGGTAAAAAAAAAAATAAAAAAAAATAAAAATTATATATATACGAATACCTATTTGGGAAACCTGTTTGAAAACAATAGCCTAGTTCATTTTGCATTTTTATTTGGTGCCATTGTAGCCAGAAATTACACACTTAAACTTAAAAGGTTCGCAAATCAAATTTAGTCATTTAGCCTATTAAAAAAAAAAAAAAAAAAAAAACAGCTAACTGTTTTAAAATTGCATGAGGATGAAGAGAATTTTTATTTGATTTTTGGTTGAACTATTCCACCAAGGGACATCAGCAGAATTAAAGGCTTGTGAAGGATTGAGATGCAGTAATAATGAGTGACCGCTAAGTGGCAGCAAAAAGAACAGACCTTCTGCAGAGACACAAATAGTCTCTTTTATCTTATAACAGATAAATTCTCGAAGATGTTCTCTTGTATATAAAAAATATAAATATTGACATAAATATAACACCACTATATTCTTTTGTCCAGGCCAGTTTTGTTATGGGACTGTGTAGTCTGTAGCCCACAAATTACTATAAAATGTACTTCTAAGGTCCCTTAAGCCTGGGAATGTCAACAATGTCTAGGCAGTTTTAATCCAAGAGGATGAACCTTACAACATTGCAATCATATACGTACACATAGACGTTACATTAAGTTCAAGGTTATGGCAGCTGTGATGTTTTGTTTTTTTGCTTTCAGCTCCAGGGATTGTGTGTGTGTCTGAGGTTTCACATTGACACTTCAGCAAGAAATAGCGACTGTGTCATGATCTCAATTCAAGGCCATTCACCGCTACGCTCCAAAAACTCAACCTACAGGTTACACACATGCCTATGTTTACTGCTCGCACATATGTTCTCACAAAATGAGAGGAGGAGCATGTTAAGATTTGACTGACAGGGCTTCTTTGAATCTAGAGATTGTTTTCCAGACAGTGCTTGTATTATTAGGACACATGTTGCCTACATTTGTTCATATGTGCTGGAAATAGTATGCTTTATGTATGCATAACATTGAAGAATAGATGCGTATTCACAAGGCTGCTGTCAAAAATATTGAATAATTTTCATGAGCAATCGCATATATCAATATTTTGGTATATCATTACAATTTTTTAAATGTTTACCATAAATTTGTCCGGCCATATATTTTTCCTTATTGTATATACTATTTTGGCTATTATGTAAGTAAAATATTATTTCATGTTGCCTTTCAAACTGTCAGTCACACCCACCACAAATGAGATCACTTTAATATATCAGTTGTTTCTTGTAGACTCGTAAGTGTCCTGCTTCTCAGATGTTTCTACTGAGAAAAGATCTCATACGTGAGTTTCAAAAGAGAGTGCAACAATATATCAAGACTGTTCTCAAGTTTGCCCAGATTGTATGTCAACTATTGTCTGTTTTGTGTTTCTTTGTGTCTGTCCCTTCAGAAGAAACACCATTTACACCTAAATAAATCAATATGAAATGAAAAAAATGTAAATGTTGCTTACATATATGAAACAAAGACTCATTAAGTCAGAACAGTGACCACAAAAAAATAAATAAATAAATAAATAAATAAATAAAAACCTTCTACTTGCCACTAATGGTGGTTGGCTATTTTGAGATTACATGACGGTGTTCAGTATTATTCACACTTATAGATTTTATGCGTCAGAGAAACAAGTGGTCAGTCATCTTTATATTTTTGTCTTTGAACTTCCATTTTTGCAGTAGCTCTATAGCATCGCTGTTGAAGAGTAATTAACCTATAGCTGGTTAAGTGGATTTACTTATTGTGGAGTTAATTAATGAGCATTGTAATGTTCAAAGCGGATGTCCTATCAAATGTCTGTAGACTAGAAATGCAAACCGGAAGATAAAAGACAATGAGTGAAGCGCTGAAAAGGGGCGGAGCTACATAAGGTCTATAGATGGCAGAATAGTCCAAGACCACTGTTGTAGGGCCTATTAGGTAACAAAAGGATACATCAAAAGTCAGTCAGTCTAGTGCGTTTTTACATAAAAGCAGCGCAGTGGAATGGAAAAACGCGTTCTGTGTGAACGAACGACTGTAAGTTCTTTTTGACCAATCACCATTTTCATCCTCTCTTCTCCGTCCTGTCATCACTCCTTATTTATTAGCAGAAAGACAGTCCATTTGTGGATCCGTTTTCTTTCTATTTCTGTCTCCCTCTGCCTTTCTTTCAATCTTCGTTTTTCTCTTCCACAGCCAACACCGTGTGTGAGTATTGCTGAGGCAGGGTAATGTAATAGGGCCGGTAGAAATAGTGAAACACTCTTGCATGGTGAGAGAACAGAGGGTCAAACAGTACAGAGAGAGAGAGAGAGAGACCCTGGATTAGTCATGTAGGCAGGATCAGGCTACAGTAACAATATTCTGATTTCTAACAAATGGGAAGTACTGTGTTAAAAGGGAATCCCTAAGAGGAAGACATATTTTTGACTCGTCAGGGCTCTGTTTCCTGTTCTGACCTATGAAAACCATCAGAATATATATATATATATATATATATATATATCAGAATGAGCTTTATTGCCAGATATGTTTACACATACGAGGAATTTGTTTTCATGACAGAAGCTTCCACAGTGCAACAGAATGACAGTGAAAGAACAAAAAAACAGATAACAAAAAGAAGAATTAAAAAAAAAAAAACTAGAACAAGTACATAAGGAATAACAATATACAAATTGACAATTGTATGTACAGGTATATAACAATAGACAGTTGTATGTACAGGTATATCATGTGCAACTGAAATGTGGACTAAGTATGTGTGTTAGATAAATAAGTGTATAAGTGTATAAATAGTGTGTGTTCCACAATTATTGTCAAGCGTTCATGAGATGGACTGCCTGAGGGAAGAAACTGTTCCTGTGCCTGGCCGTTCTGGTGCTCAGAGCTTTGTAGCGTCGACCAGACGGCAACAGTTCAAAGAGGGAGTGTGCTGGATGTGAGGGATGAGTACAGTTCTTGGAGAGTGGGGAGGGTTGTACCAATGATTTGCTCAGCCGTCCGGACTACCCTCTGTAGTCTTCTGACCTCAGAAGACTACAGAGTGTAGTCCGGACGGCTGATTTGGTAGCTGAGCTGAACCAGACAGTTATTGAAGTGCAAAGGACAGATTCAATGATGGCAGAGTAAAACTGTTTCAGCAGCTCCTGTGGCTGGTTGAACTTCCTCAGCTGGCAAAGGAAGTACAACCTCTGCTGGGCCTTTTTAACAATGGAGTCAATGTGAGTGTTCCACTTCAGGTCCTGGGAGATGGTGGTGCCCAGGAACCTGAATGACTCCACTGTCGTTACAGTGCTGCTCATGATGGTTAGTGGGGGAGAGCAGGAGGGTTTCTCCTGAAGTCCATGATCATCTCCACTGTTTTGAGCGTGTTGAGCTCCAGGTTGTTAAGACTGCATCAGACAGCCAGCTCCTTAACCTCCTGTCTGTAAGCAGACTCGTCACCGTCTTGAATGAGGCCGGTCATCTGCGAACTTTAGGAGCATGACAGAGGGGTCTTTAGATGTGCAGTTGTTGGTGTACAGGGAGAAGAGCAGTGGGGAGAGAACGCAGCTCTGAGGAGCTCCAGTGCCGGTCATACGGGTGCTGGATGAGAATTTTCCCAGCCTCACTAGCTGCTGCCTGTCTGTCAGGAAGCTGGTGATCCACTGACAGATGGAGATAGGCACGGAGAGCTGAGTTAGTTGGGGCAGGAGGAGGTTTGGAATGATCGTGTTAAAGGCCGAGCTGAAGTCCACAAACAGGATTCTCACATAAGTCCCTGGTCTGTCTAGATGTTGCAGAACATAATGCAGTCCCATGTTGACTGCATCGTCCACAGACCTGTTTGCTCTGTAGGCAAACTGAAGAGGATCCAGCAAGGGTCCAGTAATGTCCTTCAGGTGGGCCAGCACCAGTTTTTCAAAAGACTTCATGACCACAAACATTAGAGCCACAGGCCAGTAGTCATTTAGTCCTGAAATTTTGGATTTCTTTGGGATGGGGATGATGGTGGAGCGTTTGAAGCATTAAGGGACTTTGCACAGCTCAAGTGATCTGTTGAAGATCTGTGTGAAGATGGGGGCCAGCTGGTCAGCACAGGATTTCAGACAGACTGGTGTAACACAATCTGGGCCTGGTGCTTTCTTTCTCTTCTGCTTCCGGAAGACCTGACGCACATTGTCTACACTGATCTGAAGTGCAGGTGTGGGGGAGAGGGGGGTTGCTGGAGGTGTTAATAGTTGTGTGGAGAGGTGTTCAGGGCGGGTGTGGGGTGTTTTTTCAAACCTGCAGTAGAAATCATTCAGACTGTCTGCCAGTTGTTGATTCTCCACAGTGCTGGGGGATGGTGTCTTGTAGTTGGTGATCTCTTTCAGACCTTTCCACACTGATGCTGAGTCACTGGAAGAGAATTGAATCCTTATTTTTTCAGAATAATTCCTCTTTGCCACTCTGATCTCCTTTTCCAGTGTGTATTTGGCCTGTTCATACAAGACTTTGTCTCCCTTCCTGTAATCATCTTCTTTGGCCTGACGGAGCTGTCTGAGTTTTACAGTGAACCACAGTTTGTCGTTGTTGTATTTTAAATGAGTCCTGGTAGGAATGCACATATCCTCACAGAAACTGATATATGATGTTACAGTCTCTGTGAGCTCGTCCAGATCGTTTGCAGCAGTCTCAAAAACACTCCAATCAGTAAGGTCGAAACAGGCTTGTAAAACCCGCTCTGTTTCATTAGTCCATCTTTTAACAGTCCCTAAAACAGGTTTAGCTGATTTCAGTTTCTGCCTGTAGGTCGGTATAAGATGAACCAAACAGTGATCAGAGAGTCCTAAAGCTACCCGTGGGACAGAGTGATATGCATCCTTTATTGCTGTGTAACAGTGATCCAATATATTACTGTCTCTGGTAGGACATGTAACATGCTGTCTGTATTTTGGCAGTTCATGGGAGATATTTGCTTTATTAAAGTCCCCTAGAATGATTAAAACAGAGTCCAGGTGCTGTTGTTCTGTGTCTGTATCAGATCTGCGAGTTTCTGTAAAGCTGAGCTCACGTGCGCTTGCGGAGGAATGTAAATACTCACGAGAATGAACGAACAAAACTCCCGCGGCGAGTAGAGAGGCTTGCAGTTAATGAAGAGCACTTCTAGTTCGGAACAGCATATCTTCTTTAACACTGTTACATCTGTACACCACCTTTCATTGATGTAAAAGCACGTTGCGGTCCGCTCTAAACAGCTGAAAGCCCAGCAGATGAAGCCGGCTGTCCGGAATGGCGTCATTCAGCCAGGTTTCCGTGAAACACAGAGCAGCAGAGTTTGAAAAGTCCTTATTTGTCCGGGAGAGCAGAAGGAGTTCGTCCGTTTTGTTGGATAGAGAGCAGAGATTCGCTAGATGGATGCTAGGCAGCGCTGTTCTGAATTCTGAGCTTCATGAGCGCACCGGCTCGCTTGCCCCGTCTGCGCGCCCTGAAGTGTTTGATCAGCGCCACTGCTCCGCCAACTACAATGTCCAGCAAAACATCAGAATAGTCGAAAACCGGTGAAATATCGGGTGGGGTGTACTGCCGAATGTCCAGCAATTCGTCTCTGGTGAAACTGATTGCAGGGATATAACTAAAGACAGGACAAACTAACAAAAACTTAAAAACAACTGCGGACAACACCACGGAGGCTGCCATGAGCGGCGCCATCTTGGTCAGAGAATAAAATGACTGTATATATATATATATATATATATATATATATATACAGTCGTGTGAAAAAGTTAGGTCACCCTATTGAATTCCATGGTTTTCCTTTCAGGACATAATAAAATAATAACTGGTTCTTTCCAGGTCTTAAAATTTGGAAAATAAAACTTCAGATGAGCAACAACACATGACATATTGCACAGTGTCATTGTTTATTTAACAAAAAATAAAGCCAAAATGGAAAAGCCATGGGTGACAAAATTAGGACACCCTTACTGTTAACATAAGAATTAAGAGGGTAAGTAGCAGTCAGACACTGCTAATCGAATGCCTTTGATCAACTGATCATCAGCAAGTGTGAGCACCTCTATAAAAGCAGATGTTTTGGCAGTTTGCTGGTATGGAGCCTTCAAGTGTGTAACACAATGCCAAGGAGGTAAGACATAAGCAATGATCTTAGAGAAACAATTGTTGCTGCCATCAATCTGGGAAGAATAATACGGCCATTTCCAAACAATCTGAAGTCCATCATTCTACAGTGAGGTAGATTATTCACAAGTGGGAGACATTCAAAGCAGACACCAATCCTAACAGGAGTGGACATCCCAGCAAATTCACCCCAAGATCAGACCGTGTAACGCTCAGAGAAATGGCAGACAACCCAAGAACTTCACCGCAGGCTCCACAGGCCTCAGCTAACATGTTAAATGATCAAATTCATGACATTACAGTCAGAAAAATATGGGACAAGTATAGCATGTTTGGAAGGCTTGCCGGAGGAAAGTTTCTTCTATCTAAAAAAAAAAAAGCATGGCAGCACGGTGTAGGTTTGCAAAGCTGCATCTGAACAAACTATAAGTCTTCTAGAACAATGTCCTTTGAACAGATGAGACCAGAGTGGAGATGTTTGGCCATGCTGCACATCAGCACGTTTGGTGAAAACCTAACAAGCATAACAGCACAAACACCTCATACCAAAAGTCACACATGCTGGTGGAGGGTTGATGATTTTGGGCTTGTTTTGTAGCCACAGGACCTGGGCACCTCACAGTCATTGAGTCGACCATGAACTCCTCTTTATATCAAAGTATTCTAGAGTCAAACGTGAGGACATCCGTTCAACGGCTAAAGCTTGGCCAAGATTGGGTGATGCAACAGGACAATGATCCCAAGCACCCCAGCATATCTACAACAGAACGGCTGAAAAGAAAAGAATCAAGGTTCTGCGATAGCCCAGTCATAGTCCAGACCTCATCCTGACTGGAATCATGTGGTGAGAGCTGTATAAACAAATGCCCACAAACCTCAATAAAATGGAGCAACGCTGTAAAGAAGAGTTGGCCAAAATTCTTCCAGAACGATGTCAGAGCCTGCTAAAGTCATACAGAAAATGATTACTTCAAGTTATTGCTGCTAAAAGTGGATCTACAGGCAACTGAATTATAGGGTGTCCTAACTTTGTCACAGATGGCTCTTCCATCTTGGCTTTGTTTTTGTTAATCAAATAATGACATGGTGTGATGTCATGTGATATTGTTCATCTGAGGCTTTATTTCCAAATTTTAAGACCTTCCAAGGACCAGATAATTTTTTTTATTATCTCCTGATACAGAAAACCATGGAATTTAATAGGGTGTCCTAACTTTTTCACATGACTGTATATATATATATATATATATATGTATGAAGAGTTCAGATGCAAAAGCCTCTAAGTGCCGTCTGAAATTTTCTTCTAAAATGAGCAATTTTATCAGGCTCCTATATTTATGTTTAGTTATTTCACTTTAATTTCATAGAAAAGGGCCTATACATCGCTATTAGGAGACTGATAATAATGCTCATTTTAGAAGAAAATTTCAGATGGCACTTAGAGGCTTTTGCATCTGAACTCGTGCATCTATATATTTATATATATATATATATATATATATATATATATATATATATATATATATATGTATATGTGTATATATATATATATATATATATATATATATATATATATAATATGTGTGTGTATATATATATATATATATATATATATATATATATATATATATATATATATATATATATGTGTGTATATATATAATTTTTCCTCTAGTTTACTCTTTTTACATAATGTATTCTGACTACCTTTTAGATTAGGCTACGTTTAGACTACTTTACCTAACTTGTATTAAACTTACCTTTTAATGTAGGCCTAATGATGTTAAAAAAAAAAAAAAACAACAACAACAAAGAGATTGAAAATATATTCCATTGTCTGATATCAACATCATATGAAATGCATTAAAAATTACACCACAGGTTTCATGGTGTAATCATATAAACCATAAAAAAGTAACTGTAATCTGATTTAAAATGTGATATAATCCAGCAATGAGTACTCTATTTTTCGAATCAGATTATGTAATCTAGATTATGTAATCTTTTACTACCCAGCACCATATAAATAAATATTTTAATATAATACTGTATACTACATAATTTTCAGCATCATTACTCCAGTCTTCAGTGTCACATGATCCTTCAGAAATCATTCTATGATGTTAATTTTTTGCTCAAGACACATTTCTTACTATATAGTATTATCAAATCGCTGTGGTGCTGAATTAAGTGTGAAAACTGTGATACAGTGTCTTTTTTTTTTTAAGATTTTTTGGTGAACAAATGCCTTTTATTTGAAATAGAATTCTTTGTAAAATTATAAATGTCTTAACTGTCACTTTTGATTAATTTAATGCTAAAGTGGTTCACGTCAGTTTCATGGGATTATGGCTGCTAATTTAAAATGAATTGTGTCCTATTGCCACAAGTAATGTTTTTCGCACAGCTCATTGTGCCTTAGCTACTTTCTGCCATCCTTTCTCACATGAACTGCTATCTGTCCGTCTGCTCAAGAGAAATTCTCCTCACCTGCTAAAAGCCAAAAGTGAAGGAGGGATGAATGTCAATGTTAATAGCACCATACAGAGGTCAAGAGTCAGTGAAATAAAAATAAATAAATAAATACGAACATACATACATACAAAAAAGCTACCAAATGCCCCAGCTTGGTTATATATTGTATATTTATTATATTTTTTAAATTCTAAATGTATATATAATTTGTTTTATATAAAATATAAAATAATAAATAATGCATTTAAATGTATTTTATATAATATTTCATATATATATGCAATAATTATCTTAATATATGCAATAAAATCAGTATATAAGTATATAAAATAAGTAAATAAATACAAACTGCACAGGAAAAGACTGGAAACCACTGTGCAGTTTATCATATGTGTGTGTGCGTTTATGCGGTAAGTATTTCACATCAGTTAGTTGAGACGACAGGATTGAGTGCCACTTTCTGAGGTGCCAAAGAGAAACTGAGAGTTGACAAGCACACACAGTCATTACTCTCCATATGACAGGCTGCACTGTGACCAACACTGTAAGAGTCAATACATCAAATAAACACCATAATAAAAACAAAACTCAGCTCAACACAGGCCCTCCAATTATCAAGCCATATATCCACAGACCCGACACTGTCATAGAGTGTGGAGATGGTTTTGGTCCCCCACCTTGAGTGCCACCAGATAGAGGAAACTAATAAATTTGGTTTCACTAAGAACAAAAGGGGAAGCAACATATACATTGGTTAAAGCTCAAGTACATACTAAAGAACCTTGAGAAGCACTGTGGGATTGGTGATTTATCTGCGAAGAGAGAAAGAAGCTGAAGGAGGAATGCTAGTATACAGTAACTATAGAAAGTGATTTATGTGACGAGGGACATCTGAAACCCAGCTGGTTTGATATAGATGTTCTTATTAATATAGTGTCACATTTCGGGGGATCACGCAGGGCTATGTATACCCACCATGCACTGGTGTTGTGTGTAAACATGTGTAAGGAAGTTCTCCCTGTCTTTCGTCAACTGTCTTAAGTATGCGTTAAGTATGAGTGAAACCCATCCCGGGTCTTTTTCAGTGGGGGCACGTGGCTCAATCATCGTAAATCTCAGACAAAGATATTTCAACACCAGGGCGATGACAAGAAACTGGAGATATCATTTATGGCATGTTGCATTCCACTCAGAAAGTCTGAATTTCCAACAACTATTTGGAAAAGAAGACAATTGAATGTTACTTCATGTCACTCTAGAACTCTGATGTCACCGACATGTAGGTGTATGATGAATTTGGCAAATTTTACAGCATTCTTGGTAAAAAAGCATCTTACTCGATTGACAGCCATTCTTAAGTAGTCATGTATTGTATATAAAATAGATAAATTAATAAAAAATAAAAACATAAATCACATAATAGTAGATCTTTTACTATGTGCTCAGCATATTTGCTAGTGAATGTTGTGGGACTGTACTTGTTCTTGTGGTTGTGTAGTATAGAAGCATCAAATTATAATAGAATTAATTTTATAAACAAGTGTTTGGTGTGAAAATTCGGTGTGCTAAACATTTTCATTTGAATTGATGGTTGTTAATGCATGTGTTCCAAAAAAACAACTGAATTCCATCAAAGCAAAATAATATATTTTTTTGGAATTCTGAGTTGAGAGATATTAAGTCTGAGTGAAAAAAAGTCAAAATTATTTTTTCTTAGAATTGCAAGAAAAAAAAGTCAGAATTTTGAGATTAAAAACTCAGAATTGAAAGAAATTAGTCACAACTGTGAGATAAAATTATCTTTTATTTATTTATTTATTTATTTATTTATTTTGTCCCATAGTGGAAACAAGCTTCCATCAACCTCTTTTCCATCACACTGCGAAGAAAGTTGTTCAGCCAAATAGCTTTGTTTAGATTCAGTCACATTCCCAAAGCCACTGCTGTTACATAAAATTGCAACAAAAATAGAACAGCTGATAAAAACGTTACAAACTTATTTTCTTTTCTGGGTGACAAACAGGTGTCAGAAAGGAAAGTTGCATACAGGTGTTTGTGTACTGGGGAATTTCTGATTTTCTATAAGTGCCACCTACTGTCTGAGCGTGAAATTACAATTTCATTCAGATCGTTTGCTGTTTTTTACTCATTGGTCTGAACAAATAGCATACAAAAATTGGACCAGATTTTTGTACCAAATATTCATGCTGGTGTGGACAGCCCTTGAGCAGGCCTTTTGTGCTTCATTTCAGAAGTGGTTGGTTTTGTTAAACATCTAGAAGTCTTGACAAACATTGTCTATCAAGAAAATGAATGGGAAAAAAACAAAGTCATCGAATAAATGGGCGATTGCTATCGAGCTCCATTGGACTCAATTGGTAGTCATTTGAATTAATTGTGAATTGCGCCTTCTGTGGTGTGCTGAGTTGCTGTCTAGGAGGAGCATTTCAAATCAGTCACCTATTTCCATTTCAGTCAGGATGTAGGCAGTAGACAGCAAGGCAGTTCACTAGGATTTGTAATGGAGCTTTAGAAGCTGAAGACAGAGAAGCAGACAGAGATTTACTGTGAGGACACAAGAAGTCAAATGGGACCTGATTATTAATAGTAGCATTTGATTCGCTAATGCCACCAAGAAAGTGATCTCACACACACACACACACACACACACACACACACACACACATACACAATCCTTCATTCTCCTGCGTGTTGCGTTATGACCCAGTCTATCCTGAAATAGACCTAGGGTAAGCCAGAGTATATAAGACGCCTGGTGGATCCCCATCTCTCACCTCTGGCTCTCTCTCCAAGTCTCTCCTCCAACTTTCCCTTCACACAGGTAAGGTTAGAGTTTAGGCATATCATTTCCTCTGAGAATTTCCTAAAAAATGGACATAAATGAAACAACTGCTAACATAAAGTGAGAGTAAAGAGGTATACAATGACAATGCAGACTGCGTAACTTGGATAATTTGGTCTCGAAAGAATCTGATGAGAAATGTTTGCGTTCATATTGAGATCTCTGAGTTTTGATTGGAAACTGATATCTTGGAACATCTAAGCACGTTTGAGAACTTGAGAACTTTTGTAAAGTTTTAGAGAAAAGTCTTCAGCAAAAATCTCTATTCTCTGAGAAGCATTTTTTTTATATATATATAATGGGTTGTTTGCATAATCTGGTTTACAGTATAACCACACTCTTTAAAATAATGGTTAAAAAACGTAGGATTTTGAATTTGCTCCATTTTTGGTTCCTCAAAGAAAAGTTCTGTAAACTGTTATTAATAGAACCATTTTCCTAGTGTGAATAACATTTTAAAAACCCACAAGAAACTTTGTTTCCATAAAGAGCATTTGGTGCAATGAAATGGTTCCGTGGATGTTAAAAGTTCTGCATGGAACCATAGATGTCAACAAAGATCCCTTACTTTAAAGAGTGCAAAAGCAACCACTGTAAAAATTAAAAGATACTTCAGAGACTATTTGGACTATCCTCAGATCTGAACCTTTTAGAGAACCTCTAGACCCTTTTGAAGGTTCCACAAATATCTTAATGGTGTTCTTTTGGAACTTCACTACATATATTCAATTGACCATTCTTGCAGGAACTTGTGGGTTTTGCAGGTTCCTCAAAGAATTGACCATCTCCAGATGGTTCCATTGGTGTGACACCGAATGGTGCATCAGTTATATTGAATTTTACACTGTAAATTGAGCTTGTGACTTTTTAGACTACTGTTTGTCAGAAAAGCCAAAATCCAAAACACAAACAATATTTTGACAATCATTGTGCATTAGAACTTTCTGCGTGATTTATATCCATTTGTAGTTTTCATTGGCGAAGTTACTGTGGCAGCTGCGTAAATAGTTGCATAGAGCTCGTAAACACTTACTGCACAAGGAAAAATCGTTAAGAAAACTTTACTTACTTTACTTTTTATGCATTTAGCAGACGCTTTTATTCAAAGCGACTTACATTGCATTCAATTTACAGTTTTTCACATTTTATCAGCTCTTGCTTTACCTGGGAATCAAACCCATGATCTTGGCTTTGCTAGCGCCATGCTCTATAATTTGAGCTACAGGAAAACGCTATCTCATCTGTCATGCCATATATTTTTACATTTGAATTATCTTCATTTGTTGTACTAGAATTAGCTAGCTAATGGCTTCTTTTAGTATTCGGTTATTTCTTGTGGTTTCAGCATGGCAGTTTTAGAATAAGGTTTTTGTAATTTACATGTAAAGTTGACACCTTAGAAGTGTAAAGACTGGTTCAACATCTGGTTTTAAACGCCGATCTCTTATTGGCTGCTGCAGTTGTGAAGTGTTAGATGAGGTTAAGCAGTCAGATCTCTCTTAGCGTCACAACGGAGACACCTCAAATGTCACTTCACTTAATAATCTGTGATCTCACTCCCCCCCCCCCACATATATAGTCTAAACTACAGAAGGATAGAGTTTCTCAAGAGGGCAAACACATTCTTCTCCGAAGGCTTTTCTGCCTAACCCAATACACTTGGATGAAACATACCTCAACTTAAATAGACAAACATACAAACACATACACAGCTGTCATGCCTTGCGCATGCCACCTTTGCAACGTATGAATGCTGTAAAGTTATTTACGGGCGACAGGAACTCTTGCAATCATGAGAGGCTGAGATGAGAGCAATCGAATCTGTTCTCTTGGCAGCGGAGCTCATTGTTGGTTAGTGTTCATTACAGCAGTTGCCTGAGCTTGGACACTAATGGATCTAATAGTAAGCTGATACAGCAGGAGGATTTGGTTTAACATCAGTACCTTTGGAATAGTAACTGCCATTTGCCATTTGGATATTAACAGGAGAATCAAATTAACTTGAGAATCAAGATTTGTTGACAAAATTTGCTGTATCAATACTTAAATTTGAAACAAAAACTATCTAAATCCTTTTGTTTCTTTAATGCAATTTCAATTTATCAACCAAAGTTCGAATAATCAAACAGCCAGAACACAAACTCCTTCAATGAAATGCATTAACACCAAAGAAGAAAACGGTTTATGCTATACTATAACGCCCCTTGTGGGCACTAGTGGCAAATGCAACACGCACCTGCGTGGCATTATAAATTGAATTTTGGTGCATCAAAATGCATCAACACATGAAACTGAGCCTGAAATCACAGCTAGAAGGGTTTGTGTTTGTGTACTTGACTGAAAGTATGTTTCAGGTTATAGAGAACAACAAAATCCGATATACAGACATCAGGTAAAAAGTTTGTATAGTAATACAAAACCTGCATGTAGCTGTAAAACTTTTAGTTAAAGAAAAGGCTAGCCATCTCAGAAGTGAAGGCATGACTAATGTAAACAGATAAACAAGATAACACAATAAAGTTAGCACTGGATTAGAGACATGACTGTAAAATCCCTAGCAATAAAAATAAACTCAACCCACTTCCATTTCATAAGTCTACTATTGCATAAGTGTATTGTGTTATGTATATCACATGCATATATTGCGAAACAGAATGTAATGAATTAGATAATAGTTTTCCTGGTATTTAACTGCAAACGGAAAAAAAGACTAAATGACTGTTTTTCAGTCTGGGTCCCTGTGCTGCTCAAAGCAAGCTGGGAAATCCTGTAGTGTTGATTCACACAAACACACACACACACACACACACACACACACACACACACACACACACACTTTGGCATCCTTTTCGTTTATATCAGTTATTATCACCTAATATTCCTCTCTCTCTTTCTCTGGCTCTACTAGCTGTCAAGATGGCAATGAAAAACCTTTTGAAAGAAGACGATATCAAGAAAGCCCTTGATCAGTTCAAAGGTGAGTTTAGTAATAAAAAATAATTGCAAACACTTTCAAGTTTCATTTGTTAACATTAGTTAAAAGGATAGTTCACCCAAAAATGAAAACTACCCCATGATTTTCTCACCCTCAAGCCATCTTAGGTTTATATGACTTTCTTCTTTCAGACGAATACAATCTGACTTTTATTAAAAAAAATGTCCTGGCTCTTCCATGCTTTATAATGGCAGTGAATGGTGGTCGAGATTTTGAAGCTCAAAAAAGTGTGTCCATCCATCATAAAAAGTGCTCCACACGGATCAGGGGTTAATAAAGGCCTTCTGAAACGAACAGATGCATTTGTGTAAGAAAAATATCCATATTTAAAGCTTTATAAAACGCAGTTTCTAGCTTCTAACTGTCCTACACACGTTCACAAGAGAGTGGTGTTCCAGCGGATGACGTAGGACGTAGCATAAGCTCCGGTGAGAGGTGACGAAAACAGAAGCGCAGAGGAGAGTGTAAAACACCAGTCACGGATTAGAAATACAAAATAAGGATTTGTAAAGAAAAATATGTCGATATAAGCCGAAAGGAGTGTTTTTTTTTTTTTTTTTTTTTTTTGCTGTAAACAAAACTTGGTTCTCGTGAGACTAGCATATTCTCACCAGAGCTTACGCTAAGTCTACGTCCTACATCATCCGCTAGAACATCACTCTCTGGTGAACCATTGACTATACATACTTTTTTCCATACTATGGAAGTCAGTAGTTACCGACAACTGTTTGGTTACCAACATTCTTCAAAATATCGTCTTTTACGCTCAACAGTAGAAAGAAACTCATGATGAGTTTGAAGAAATGATGTTGACCATTTTTATTTCATTGGGTGAACTATGCTTTTACATGAAATAACAATGAATATATTTTAAAATATGAGTCAATTATAATGTTAATTTCAACCTTGCCTACCAATACATTATTAAAATCAAAGCTACCTGTTAATCGATGTTAACAAAGTTAAATAAATATTATAATAAATGTATTGTCCATTGTTACTTAATGCATTAACTGTTAACTAACAGGACCTTATTGTAAAGTTACCATAATTACATGACATTATGTATTCTAATCATTTTTATAAATTATAATAATTACACAGTATTAGGAATATTCATGTTCCAAGAATGGTACAGGACATGCAGTCAGTTATCACAGAAAATGATATCAGTCCCTCAGATTTTAAAGACACAAAAATGAATATATAAACTTACACTTACAATCCAAGTCTATGGGTCAAGACATTCTGGGAGGTTTCAAGTAGAAATGTGAAGCTAATATTTTTGTTAAAGCACTGATGTTAAATCTTCTACACACAAAAAAATGTTTGTTATTTGAGCTGTAAAGTCTAATTTCTCCTTTTATTAGTGGGACTATTTTTTAGGCGGATAAACATCTGGTTATGTGATGTAATTCCTGTGGTTGCAGCTTACTAATGTAACAATTAAAATATGCCACAACTATCTTTCTGGTATAATGCTGAAGTTAATGATTATCAACTTTACATGTTCAATATTGAGTCATGAGATGCTATTTACGTGTTTACGCTATGCTTTCCAAACTGTGTATTTCAACCCCAAACTTACTGTGCATTACATGTCTAATGTGGATCATTTTTACGAACTGAGGAACGAGTCGCTATTGTTTTCTGTGGTGGGCAATGCAATGTCAGCTGAAGTGTCTTTCTCACAAACAGCTGTGGACAGCTTCGACCACAAGAAGTTCTTTGACGTGGTGGGACTGAAGGCTCTGTCTGCTGAAAACGTGAAGTTGGTCTTTAAAGCTCTGGATGTGGATGCCAGTGGCTTCATCGAGGAGGAGGAGCTAAAGTGAGAGATGCTTTACAAGCGGTTGCATGATTTTACATTCGTGCCAACGCTCTCTGAATAAAATCCTTTGCGCAACAGCCATAAATTTGTTTTATTCTCATGTCATTTGGCCCGTCTTCAGAGCTGGTGTCTCATTCTGCCTTTATTACTGTCTCCTGTTGGCCTCAAGGACACAACAGCGAGCGATTCCCGTTTGCATTGATTGGCTCTATATATCTCCTCTGGCAGCATCCTTGCCCACTATTATTCATTATCAGTACATGACTGTCCATCATTGGCCAACAGCAGGGAAGCGTGGGGTTGCCAGATTGAAAAAAAGACAAGAATTCCGCAGAGAGCCATCAGGGGAGACCTATTTTGTAATACAACTCCCAGATTGCGGTTTTTAATGGTAATGGATATCTAATTAAGTAAATTGGTTTAGTTACTTAAGTTAAAACTAAACAATTATCATTATTGACTCACCCACAAGTTGTTCCAAACTTGTGTAAGTCTGTTTCTTCTGTTGGTAGCCATTGACTTCCAAAGTATTTTTTCCCCATACTATGGAAGTAAATGGCTACATTCTTCGAAATATATTTTTTGTGCGTGTTCAACAGAAGAAAGAAACTCATACAGATGTGAAACAATTGTAGGTGAGTCAATGATTACAGAATCTTAGTTTTAAGTGAACTATCACTTTAAACCCCTCCAAAGTAAGTCAAAACATTTTTTTTTTTTTTTTTTTGTGGGGATCAATGTTTAACTCGCACACTAGAATGGTTTTTTGAATTATATTATCATATTTAGTCACTTGACTGTTGTGCCCACGCTATTGCCTTTACTCTGCAAAATAAAAATAAAAAAAGCTGAGGTTGCCAGATTGAGGTTTATCTCTTCTCTTGGACAGGTTTGTGCTGAAGGGCTTTTCTGCAGATGGCAGAGATCTCACCGATAATGAGACCAAAGCATTCCTTGCTGCTGCCGACAAGGATGGAGATGGGAAAATTGGCATAGATGGTGAGAATCAAACTAGTGCTCTTAAAGGAGCAGTACCTCTTTAAATTATAACACACTGTGCCCCATGTTTGTTCTAAAAATTAAGACGCATTTCTTGAGTGACAAAAAAAAATATAATTTAATCCACAATCACCTGCAATTTTCTTTCAGAATTTGAAGCTTTGGTCCACGAGTAAATCGTCAATATTTGGCAACCCTATACACCACTACTCTCCTGTGAATACCTACAGCCAATCATAGTGTACTTCTCTACACATCCTGCCACGAGCCAGGAGCAGAACCGCCTCCTTTACCACATTTATTTATTTACCTTTTCTTTTTTTTATATACAAACTCTGTATATTTCAGTTAGCTAACCATGTCTCTCATAGAAACCTGGAGATTCCTGTACTGCTTTAACCTCCCATCTCTTCTTTTTTGTTTATTTTGGCACATTTCTGTTTATGCCTCAAAATGCTCTTTTCTTCTTCTTATCTCGCTCCATCTGTCATCCCTTGCCTTTTCCGCTCCTCTCTTGTGATAGAGCCACTGAACATGATGAATACATGAAGAGAAGGATGAGACGAAAAGAGAAAAAATATTTAAGAGAGATAAAATAAAGCCATGCGTTGAGAAAAAAATACTTCAGTTTTCATTTATTTCATTGACTCATCTAGTGCAGAGTGTTAGTATCCCATTCTTGTAGTATTAAAAAGTAATAATAATAACAATTAAAAAGCTATTATTTGCTAAAATTGGGGCAAACTTTTCCAACTGGGGCTTACAATTAAATTGATTACATAAAATGGCAAATAATTCATTCAATAAATCACAAATGAGTGCACTAATGGCTTTAGGGAATTTATGCACAAGTGAAACGTTATGATTAATTGCATTTTTTTGTGTGTATATTTCTTTTCAATTAGTCACAGGAAATTAAGGCATAAAATTGACAGCCCTAAAAAAACTGTAAATAATAATGCTCACCTTGTCAATCACAATCACACACAATAAATATACATGACTTATTCCTTTGTAATAAATAAACAATTTTGCTTAAACACTTGAACACAAAAAAACCTTTTGTAAAATTTGTGCTAAACCTATTAAAAATGCTCACAAAAACAACATATTATATCTATCAAATACACAACATTCAGACACAAATATATAGAAACAAATATAGTAATCAGACTTAACACAATAAAACAACACGTCAGTTTTGTTTTTATGACTAATTTAACCCTCTCCTTTTTTTTAAAGTGTTGATGTGTAAATGTAGAAACTCATGGGTTGTCACCAATCTGATATTATAAAGCTGTTCTGTAACTTTTGGCCTTTTTGGAGGATGTTTTTATAGTATGTCTAATTTCATTTCTCATGATATAACCTCTTCAAACGATTAAGGTCACTAAATTCAGCTGAAAGAAAATGTAAATGATGTACTGAAGGTGTGACACTATACAGCTGGACAAAGCCATTCAAATTAAATACTACTTTAGTTTAAAAGGTGCATTTAAATCAAGTTTTCATTCTAATATTAAAGTTGACAAATTGAGTTTGACATTTAGTAGACTCTGAACCAGTCAGAGTGTAGGTGATGTTTGTTTTTTGCGGAAGTTACTGTCAGTGGATTCGTGGTGCTGATCTGTCGTTGGTAACTGTTGGACGGAGCTTCACGGTGGCAAAAGGATTTGATCCTCTAGAAAACAGGAAGAAAACAGACAATTAAGCACATTTACCCCCAAATTCTAATGATTGTACTGCTATCAATCAATCAATCAATCAATCAATCAAAGACATTACTGTAATATTATTACAATAACAATGCAATAACAGTATTTTACTGAAATACTACCACAACATTTTTAAACATGCATATTCCATTGTAGAACTATATATAATTAGTTTATTTAAAATTTGCATTACTTGTCATAAAAACTAATTTCATAAATGATCTAGTTTTCTGTTGAAAATGAAAACTCAAAGACTCCAGGGGCCTCGTATAAAACTCTGCGTAGATTTCATCCTAAAAGTGTACGTACGCACAAAAGCTAGATTTACGCCAGAACCTGCGCAAAAATCCCTTTATAAATTCCAATCAGGAGAAGATTGTGCATACGTGCTTCTCCACCCTGTCTCCTCCCCAAAATAACCATATATGGAGCTTACAACGCCTAGTTTTACGATGCATAACCTCATCTGTATATCATTTCCATGCATATTCCCATCCACGTGACGCCATGTTTAACACCGTCAAAGGTACAAGACGTTTAGTTTAGTTTAGTTTCTTATATAGCACATTTCTACTGCTTCAAGAGCAGCCCAAAGTGCTGTACAATACATTCAAGAAAACCAAACAAAGACAATAACAAACACAACATCTTAAAATAGGAAACATATATTACGTCTATCATAAATCAGATTCAAACGCCATAATATAAAAGTAACAGGTTTATGTAAAGTAACTAGATCTGACAAATACGAAGGCGTGAGACCGTTTACAATTTTAAAAATTAATACTAGGACCTTAAAATCTATCCGATATCTAACAGGTAACCATTGCAAGAATGCTAAAATTGGAGTTATTCTATCCCTCTTTCTCCTAACAGTCAATAGTCTGGCAGCAGCATTTTGAACACGCTGTAATCGATTTACCAATGACTGAGAAATTCCTAAATACACAACATTACAATAATCCAGTCTAGATGATATAAAAGCATGGATGATTGTCTCCAAATTTCTAGATGAGAGCATTAGTTTAATCTTAGCTATCAACCTTAAGTAGTAGAAACTAGTTTTCACCACAGTATTAACTTGTTTTACAAAATTCAGCTCTGAATCAAAAAATACACCCAGATTTTTTGCGTATGGATGAACATTTCTAGAGAGAGGCCCCAGATAACTAGAAATAAGGGGCGAAGAGCTAAGAGGACCAAATACAACCACATCTGTTTTGCTCTCGTTTAAGTGGAGAAAATTGTTAGCTATCCAGGATTTTACATCCTCGAGACAACTTGACAATTGTAGCACAGGACTTATCAACTGGGTGTAATGGGACGTACAATTGACTATCAACAGTGTAACAGTGGTATGCAATCTCATGTTTCCTAAAGATACTCCCCAAAGGTAACATATATAGTGAAAACAGAATTGGACTTAATATGGACACTTGTGGGAGCCCACAAGAGAAGGAGAAGGAGAAGAAGGAGAAGAATGATTACCCATTGTAACAGATACAGACCTATTAGACAGTTAAGAAGAAAATCATCGTAAAACAATGCCGTAATCCCAACCTCCTGCTGTAAACGATCTAACAAAATTCTATGGTGGATTATATCGAAGGCGGCAGTTAAGTCGAGCAGTATTAGAATAGTAGAGTTACCAGAATCCAAAGTGAGCAAGAGGTCATTTGACACTTTAAGAACAGCCGTTTCGGTGCTATGACAAGCCCTAAACCTTGATTGAAAATGGTCATGGATATTATGTTCTGTTAAGAATGCAGACAATTGGAGAGAAACAATCTTTTCCAACACTTTTGACAAAATAAGGCAATGTAGAAATAGGTCGAAAATTACTAAAATCAGACGGAACAAGATTTGGCTTCTTCAGAAATGGCCGAATCACTGAATGCTTAAGACAAGCTGGGATAATGCCAGCTATTGATGATAGTCAAAACAGCTGGACCAATCACACCTAACACCTCTCTAAAGAGACGGGTTGGCTTAGAATCCGCTGGAGAGGTAGACGGTTTTAGTTTTAAAATTAACTCTTTCAATTTGTCAAGAACAATTGGATAAAAATTAGTTAGCTAAGCATTGTCAGCCACTGAATTGGAAGATTCGGAGGCACAGTAAGTACTCGGAATACATGCATATAAAACCTCAATCTTACTCCTAAAAAAGTCTAAAAACTTTGTGCACAACTCAGGGTTAGCATCAGGAAATGATGATTTCTTGGGATTAACCATTTTATTAAACAACACTTTTGGATCATGTGAGTTTTTAGATATTAAATCTGAAAAATATTCAATTTTAGCTGTTTTAACAGCGCACTGATAGGCCGACAGGCAGTTCTTAAAAATCTCCTTGGAGACTTGTAACCTATCTGATTTCCGTTTACGTTCTGCTTTACGACACTCCCGCCTGAGCGCATGGGTATGGTGGTTGAACCAAGGATGTGAACTTGATTTAAAGACTTTTGGTTTTAGTGGTGCAAGTCTAATATATTTGTACAAGTCTCATTAAACAACACGGTAAGTTCCTCAATAGTGTGGCTATTTGATGGCACTTCTTCTGAAGAAGAAAGATGTAAATCAAGAAGGGCTTGGCGATCGTAAGTAAGGGCGGCAGACGTTTCTATCACGAACAGCCATATTGTCCACAACAATACATATAAAACACTTGACAAAGGTGAGAGTCGACGGCAAGGCAGCAAACAACCCGGCGCCATCTTGACTTGAAATAATACACTGCCTTACGTTAAGGAAATATGAGATATGGACTAAATGCCATTTGTTACATACACATTAATTTTTATTGCCAAAATCATCCAGAATGTTTTAGAATATATCAAAATATCCATAAAAACAAAAGTTCTCAGATAAATAGCCTATTTTAAATATACTTGACCTCATTCTTTTCCACTGGACAAATAGTATTTCAATTGTTTTAAACAATTCAAATCAAATAAAATGTATGCAGTTTTGCTGAAAAGGTGAACATCTTTTAGCTAGTTTTAGTGGAAACAGATAATCCTATATTTATTGCAGTGTAAATACAATTGTCTGACTCGGCGCATCACTGGCACGCAAATCTTACTGGGTTTTTTTTTTTTTTTCTCAAGTTGTATCCTTCAAATACAGTGGTGTTTTTCATAATGTTGTGGAGATGTCTTCACATGACATCCGTGCCGCTGCGGTTGTACTCAAACCAGACAATGAACCGTTCGACCACCGAATCCAGCAGTGTCCGCCATAATATCGAAGTGTGCATCATTGATCATTGTTCTCGCTAAAAAAAATTCTCATAATATGAGATCTGCAATTTAGTTTAAACATGAATTATTATAGCACTCCTGGCTGTCATTAAAACATTGCATATCACAGGAAAAGTGATTAAGCCCATCAACTACAAATATGTCAAAATTCATATAATTTTCTGTGTAATGACTATGTAATTTCAGTGCTTATCTCCATTAATGAGAGTGGAATATTTAATGTAAATGTGTATATCGAAATGAAAACAGAGTTTAAAATCCTTGTTTACTTCATTACTTTTCTCACTCCAAAAAAAAAGAGTGCGTACGCACAGTCAAGAGCATCCATACGGTGTACACATATTTACGCCAAGTTTATTTTTTATAAATCCAAATACGTGCGTGGAAAACAGCGTATGCACATTTCTATGCCCATTTTGTGCGTACGCAACGTTTATACATGAGGCCCCAGGTGTGTAATACCTGGGAAAAAGCGGGTTCTCTGGTGGTTGTCCATAAGTAGTTGGCCTCTGCGAACATTGAACAGGTTTTATGATAACACACAAAATACATCTAAGACTTCATTAATAACCTCAACCAAGATGAAGCCTCAACAAGAACCTGAATTATTTTCCGAATCAAATTATTTTCCGAATCAACATATAGCATATTCCATATAAACATTTCAGTTTGGTATGGAAGCCCGTTTGTGCCACTGAATAAAACATAAAACAAGGTAATTGCAACTTTTTATTTCACAATTCTGACTTTTTTTTTCTCGCAATTGCAAGTTCACATCTCACAATTCTGACTTTTTTTTCTTGAGTTATAAAATCAGAATTGTGTGATATAAACTTGTAATTGTGAGAAATACAGTCAGAATTGCGAGATATAAATAGATTTTTTTTTCTTGCAATTGCAAGTGCATATTTTACAGTTCTGAGAAAAAAAGTCAGAATTGCAAGTTTATATCACACAATTCTGAGAAAATCACAATTGCAAGATGCAAACTCGCAATTGCGAGAAAAAAGTCAGAATTGCGAGATAAAAAGTCGCAACTAACTTTTTTATTTTTTATTCAGTGGTAGAAACTGGCTTCCATAGTTTGGTGTCTGATGCCTTTTTAAAAAGCAGTTCCTGTGTTTTTGTCATGAGAACTATTAGATGAACTATTATCTAACATAAAAACAACCCAGCAAAGTAGCTAGTTTTAAACACGTTTTACATCATCATGAATTTTGCTGACATTTTGACCTTACAATGAAAGAAATCTCACACAAATTTAGCCTCTGATGGAAAACTAGTGTGGATTCAACACTTACCTCAGAGTTTGATTCGGTCTTTCGCCCAGGCAAAGGAGAGTTTGGCAGGGCCGGACCTGGAGGCGGGAGTTCATTATAATTTTTGTGCTCTACTTTGCTCTCAAAATGAGACTCCGCCCTCCTGTCTGGGAGGGGAGATATCGGACGAATGTCAGCTGATCCACGGCGGAGCAGTGCAACTGGGGGTGGAATCTCATGGTAAGTTTTCTGGCTGGTCTTGACCTCGTTGTTAGACTCCACCTTCTTTTCAGGGAGGGGAGAGATTGGGCGAAGATCAGCCGATGCGCGACGCATAGATACCACTTGGGACGAGATTTCACTGTAGCCCTGGGTATCTGAATATTCTGATTGGCTGGTTGGATCCAGGAGGTTGTTCATGCTGTGGCTTCGGTGCGAGGTGCTACCAAAAACATCAAGTCATTAACATCAAATTTGATCAATTTTTAAGTAGTTACAACTCATACTCAAATTTACCTTGAGCCCAAAGGTAGAAAGTCTTCAGTGGATGCCACATAGGCAGCAGGAAACCAGCCTTGACTAAAAAGAAACAGAAAACAATGGTAAAGCAATGGTAAGTGTAACCGCACCTTTAGCCATGGTATTGACAGTAGATGCTCTCACCGGAGGCTTGAGTCATGGCGTCCATACAGCCAACCGTTGCGTGGTTCTGGTATGAGAACAGTCACGATGTCACCACGGGAAAATGGCAGCAGGACTGGATTGGATGAAGCAGGATGGGACACAATGGCCCTCATTGAGCGGCCGCCACCTAGACCCAAAGACTCTCCCACAGAGCTGGAGCGAGAACGACTTGGGAGAGGAGACGGGGCTGCGAAGAGGTTTAAACAGAGAAGTCAATCTTAACAGAACATTAGGGTAAATTACACATTGACTTAGTTGTGAACTTTTATAGTGTCAAAGTTAGGACTTGAGTCTTCAGACCTCTAGAGGGCACTCTGCCCAACGGCTCACGGTCCATTTCTCGGTCTCCAGTCTGCAGCAGAGAGCCCAGAGAGCTCTTTAACTGCAAGAAACATCAAGACAGACCTAAATCTTAGGGTTGCCAAGCTTCTAAACACAACACGGAAGAGTAAAATATGACTAAAATTGATTTTGCAGAGTAAATGTAAAGACTATGGGACACTCATCACACTTTTAAAATCAGGTTAAATTATTAGAGATTGTTGAGGTGTTGAGATTGCAACATGTTAATGACAGACTATTATAATCAGCTGATATTATTAGAGTTTGAAGAATCATGTTAGCTTAGCAGCACGTTAACTTCAGACTCTATTAAAATGAGTTGAGAATCAGAATCAGCTGAGAATGTTAAAGTACTGATATATTAGCTTAGCAACATGCTAATGTAAGACTCCTTTAGAATCAGTTGAGATTGTTAGTTTGTTGATGCATTGAGATGCTAGCTTATCAACATGCTAATGACAGACTTTCAAAATAAGCTGAGATTGTTAAAGTACTGAGATGTTAGCTTACAAACATGCTAATGTAAGACTCCTTTAGAATATGTTGACATTGTTAGTTTGTTGATGAATTGAGATGTAAGCTTAGCAACATGCTAATGACAGACTATTAAAATCAGCTGATATTATTAAAGTTTGAAATGTTATCTTAGCAACATGCTAACATCAGACTATTAGAATCAGTTGAGATTGTTAGAGTTTGTTGACGTATTGAGATGTTAGCTTAGCAACATGCTAATGTCAGACTTTCAGAATCAGCTGAAATTGTTAAAGTATTGAGATGTTAACCTAGCAACCTGCTAATATAAGGCTCTAGAATCAGCTGAAGTTTGTTTTGGGGTAAGTATTGAGGTGGTAGCTTAGCAACATGCTAATGTCAAACTCTATTAGAATCAGTTAAGATTTTTAGACTTTGTTACAGTATTGAGATTTTAGCTTAGCAATATGCTAACATCAAACAAATTATCTATTAGAATAAACTGAGATTGTTAGAGTTTGTTAAATCTTAGTCTTAACAGGCTTTACAAACAACACTCAAAAAACAAAAAATGAGTATAAAAATGTTGCAGTCAATGAAAAGTCATTTTTATTGGCTGGGAACTTCAAAAAATAATTTAACAGTGTATAAAAAACACAATCTTGTAATTTAGCCACAAACCAAACTTTAAAAAATTATTTTTTACAGTTTTTTTTTTATCTACTTTCTTAACGCAAGTCTTGTTGTGAGCCATTCATCGATTTCCATTATTTGAAATGAACAAAATGTCCTCCTTGTAATCTCCTAATAATATGTAACAAAAAGCGCTCCACCTCCACCAAAAACTAGCTGTGTATTGCAAATGACATTTCACGACTTTAAATGATGCAAAAAACATTTTCACGGCTTGTAAATTCACCCACAATTGACAGATGTGATAAAAAGTTAATTTTGGACCTTGTACACCACACAAAGCTACCCATCTGTTCCATGATGTGACTGTGGAAATGTCTGGGCTCGGCAGTTAGCCTAAAACAGCACGGAAAAGTGGGGGAATATGGATAGATGAGCATTTACTCCTCATTCCCATCATTCCAGTGTTACCTGAGCTTCTTGATCTGATGGAGTGGGTGTTCGAGGTCTGGAACTTCTGCTCTCACTGACTTTTTCTTTCCAACCATCTGCTCTCTGCTGGAGAGATACTCCCGTCTGTCAACACATGGAAAGATGGTTGTGCAGATGGGTTTGGGTGGAACTGAAAAGAGGATCTATATGACTGAGTGCACACTGCTAATGAACTCCAGTGGAAAGCAGCTGTACCTTGTTGATAAGGTATAGTAGTGACTGTGTAAGTCCACAATGTTTTTCAGCAAGGAAACGATATCTCCTTTCTTCCTCTTTGAGAATTTCATGCTGGCTCTGCCTCAGGTACTGCATGTACTCACTGCCCTCCTGCATACGCACAAACACATGCACTGAGACACAGGCTCTGTTCCAAAACATAGTGAACTTCACTGTCGTCACTCACAATGGCAGTTGCCACATTGCGTAAAAAGTTGAACTCAACTGTGTCATACTGCCAAAGATAGTTTTTGCTTGTTGCCTCAAATTGTCATTTGTCGCTGCGTTTCCATTACAGATTTGTGCTATTTTATAAATGTCGATTAAAAAAAAAATATTGTGAAATGAAGGCATTTCCATTGAGTTTCCAACTGAGTTTCTTAGGATGATGATACACAGGGCAACTTCCTGAGCAATTTTGCCGGGCAACTTTTTTGAGCAATGTTGCTTCGGCACTTTACCGTTGAGAATGGGTAACACATTTCTATCTGGATACTTTAGATCGCTCGTGGGCCCTGTGTCTCATCCTGTGTATCATTAGCCTTAGAGTTTGTTAGAACATTGGTTGTTAGCTTAGCCAACATGCTAACATCAGACTGTTATTATGGTTATTTAAGATTTATTTTTAGGGTTATTTGCCTTTATTGTTATAGGATAGTGTAGATGAGGGCAGAAAGTTAAGTGGAAGCGATAGGGGCTGGATCGGGAAAGGTCCTCGAGCCGGGATTTGAACTCGGGACGCCCGTAGCGCAACAGCGCTTCATGTCAGAGTATGCAGTCAAAGAAACAATAACAAAAAAAACATTTTTTGTTTTTCTGATACAAGACTTTTATTTCGAAAGACGTGCATTAAAGCTGTTGACACTTCTGTCAAACGCCAGAGAAAAACGTGTTGTCCTGATTCAGTATCTGCGGTCAGATAAGGTGTTGTCAGGCTATATGTCACTGTCATTATTCTAAAATTATTTTCCTAACTTGTTACGAAATTAAAAGTGTCTCGCACCTCTTTCTTCTCCTGTCAGCCGTTATATTGTGCTTGTTGCACGCACTCTTCAATGGCATGTGCTAATGCAGTGGCACGTGCGGTATATTAATGTGGTAGTTATGTTAGTAAATTATTAAATTACAAAAAAAGTACCAATACATTACGTAACTGGAATTTTTGGTAAACTTTATTTTAGGGTCTCTTAACTAGTTGCTTATTAGCATGCATATTCCTAGTATATTAGCCTTTTATTAGTAGTAATTAAGCACATATTAATGCCTTATTCTACATCCCTAATCCAACCCAAAACCTAAATTTAACAACTACCTTACTAACTATTAATAAGCAGAAGATTAGTAATTTATTGAGGGAAAAGTCTTAGTTAATTGCAGAGGTGGACAGTAACGAAGCAAATATACTTGAGTATTGTACTTAAGTACACTTTTTGAGTATCTGTACTTTACTTGAGTATTATTTTTTTCTGGAAACTTGCGACTTTAACTTCACTACATTTGAAAGACAAATATCGTACTTTTTATTCAACTACATTTATATAAAGGTCCCAAAGTAGAAAGTCGTTATATTTAGCAGTTTTTACAGTGTGTGCATTTTCAGATTCACTGAACCCTTTTTCTGCGAAAACCCGGCCTGTTATCTGCCAGGACCTTCCTGTGTTGCCAAGTCTTACAGTATTTCTAAGCCTGCAGTTTTCCGCCTAGCTTTGAATGGACATTTGGCTATTTTTTTTTCCACAAATCTGGCAACCTCGGGATCTTCCCCACTAAACTAATGTAAATGTCGCGCTACTGCACAGCTAAAAGCGCTCTAAAAATGCATGTGTTAACTCATTAAAGCCCTTTGGAAAATAAACCATGTTTTTACTATAGTAACCATAACTATGGTATTTGCAGTAAAATCACAGTATCCACAAATTTACCATTATCTCAGTATAGTAACCATACTTATGCTATTTGTAGTAAAACTTCAGTAACCACAAATTTACCATAGTTTCATTGTAACTATAGTTTAATGTTTGTTTAATTTATATACTTCCCTGACCAGTTTTTAGCAGCAGTTTACTAGTAGGCAAACTGCTGCTAAACACTGGTCAGGGAAGTATATAAATCTGAACATTATTTTATTGTCAAAACACTGCACATAAATACATATATTTTTTTGCAAACAAATGATCAAAAAGTAGGCTAAATGAAAACTTTAGAATCTAAACTGGGAATCAATAAGAATTGAAATCAATAAGCAGAATCAGAATCAGAATGGATAAAATTCAAACAATACCCAACCCTAGCCACATGCTGTGAAGTTCACTGATTTCTGAGCATTTTATGAACACTGATCAGTTGATGGCAAAATTAAAAAAGACGGTTCTTTGGTGCAACCTGCACACCCATGGCCATACTGAGAGAGTGTGTTCCAGTTTTCTGAAAAGATTAAAGATTTGTTTTCTTTTCAGTGTTTGCTTTGTTTGCCTAAAATGAACCATATCATAGTCTTCAATATCTCTTTGAAAAAGAACTTTGTAACTTTTAAACAAGTGTTAAAATGAGTTCAATGTAGTTGTAGGAGTGTTAAATAAAAAAATAAAGATGATTGTCTTCATTCAGTTGTTTCTTTTCAATAGGTTTTGTAACATAAAAGGTCTTAATTCCAAAGATAATACAAGCTAATCAGTGTATTCAGTAGGTTGCCTTAGTAGCATAAGGTATTGTAAGTATACAACAATGCGACAATAAACAATGCATTTACTTTTTACTTTTGATACTTAAGTACTTTTAAAAACATGTACTTCCGTACTTTTACTTAAGTAAAAATCTGTCTTTACAACTTTCACTTGTAGTGGAGTAGTATTTGACCAGTAGTATCTGTACTTTCACTCAAGTAAGGAAGTTGTGTACTTTGTCCGCCTCTGATTAATTGTGAATAAGTATTCCCTCTTCTAAAGTGTTACCAATTTTTTTTTTTTTTTTTTAGGAATTAGGTCAAGGCAAGACAAGATTTGGACTTTTCCCAAAAGATACATCTTATTCATAATTACAGTTTTAAACAGTCCACACTTCATTTTTTTCAGTTACTTAAAGGGATAGTTTCAGTAGATAATTAAAATTACCCCATGATTTACTCACCCTCAAGCCATCCTAAGTGCATATGACATTCTTCTTTCAGACTGATACAATCAGAGTTATATTAAAAAATATCCTGGCTCTTTATAATGGCAGTGAATGGGGGTCGAGATTTTGAAGCCCAGAAAAGCGCATCCATCCATCATAAAACGTGCTCCACACAGCTCTGGGCGTTAATAAAGGCCTTCTGAAGCGAATTGATGCATTTGTGTACAAAAAATATCAATATTTAAAACTTTATAAACCGTAATCTCTAGCTTCCGCTAGCTGTCGCATGCGCGCTCACGAGAGTTAAACCCCCTTTGTTAAACCCCCGGAGGCGTGTGTAGTACATTTTATGTTCGATGGATGCACTTTATTTTCCTTTAAAATCTCAATGTCCACGCCAGCGTTTTCAAAAGTCTCTGTTTTGGTCCGTTTACATGAAACACAACCCCGGGGTTTTCAAACTAAAACGGGGTATGCAGCGATTTTGAAAGTCTCGGTTTTCGAGGGTCAAAAACGCTGGAGTAGTGTAAACGACAAGCCTAACCATAGCAAAAGTTATGCATTTTAAAACAAAAACGCAATACTGTAAATGTAGCCGAAGTGTGTTGAAGTTTCTCAGGGTATTCAAATTTTAGCTTAGCAAAATGCTAACATCAAATTATATTAGAATTAACTCAATATTTTAATTTGGATAAAAACACAGCACCAAGAATGTATGAAAGTTATAATTTGGGTGTAAATGTTTCCTAACAATAATTCTGTACACAACATACAGAAAAGATTGTTCTTTTCTTCCAGTGAAAAATATTAGTAAAGATGTTTTTATGTTTGTTTTTTTTTTAATTTTCAAAGAGTTTGCGATTTCTGGCATCATGAGCAACAGCGACTACTAATAAGGTGGAAAAGAGCAGTGGCGTAATTTGACAACAGCCCCTGGTGTGAAGGCAGTAAAGATTACGTGAGCTGCCTTTTGATAAAACTGCATACTACAATTGAATTAGCAATAAACATGGTGACCCTTTCAGTGCAAACACATCTGATGGCATTCAATTACTGCTGAGTGCAATACTTGGCGAAAACTTTGTAGACAAAGAGAACATAAGACAGATGACATGGGTGATTTATCTACAAACCAAAATAACGTCAACCCACAAATATGCATGCACATATGAATACATAAACTTACCAGTGAGTCTCTGAATGCACCACGTCTCAGCTGTCGCTCCAGTGCTGCAGCCTGATTTCTCACCTCTAATTCATACACTCTACGGCTGCCCTACACATAAACACACAATATATCAGCTCATACACACACACACACACACACACACACACACATCTCAATACATAACACATGGTTCCAGACTCACTTCAATGTATTCCTCATCTAGCTTCACATTCTTGTCCATGGCCTGCAGAACCTCCACATGGAACCAGCAGAACTAAAACAAGACCAGCAATGAATCCAGTTTATGAATTCAATCAGACAGAAAGACTTGAAAAAAAACAAAAAAACACAGAAACACTATTTACTTACCACACCCTCCACTTCAGCCGTCAGCTTCCGCTGGGTCTCTGATATCTGAATCAACACGTCACCTGGGAGACCAACAAATACATTAATTTAATAATTGATCATGAATACATATTTAATAAGTACAGAAATGGAAGAGTGGGTTTTTGTAAACGGTGTTAATATCATCGGCTTTTGTGATTGTTCAGTCGGCTGTGTCAGTTAATGCAGTCGAACCGTAACAAACTAAGAGACCAGAATTTGTTGATCATCTAGCATTAAAGGGATAATTCACCAAAATTTAAAAGCCTGTCATCACTTGCTCACCTTCTTTTTGTTCCAAACCTGTAAGACTTTCTTTCTGCTGTGAAAGACAAGATATTTTGAAGAATGTTTTAATTGTTTTTGTCCGTACAATGAATATCAATCGGGTCCAAAACAACAATTTTGGACCCCATTGACCTTCGATGTATGGACAAAAATAACAACACTGAAATATTTCTCAAAAATATCTTCTTTTGTGTTCCTCAGAATAAAGAAAGTCATACAGGTTTGGAACAACATTGGGGTGAGAAAATTATGACAGAAGTTTCATTATTAATAACTTTATTAAAGAAATATATTAAATATTACAGTAATTCAATTCAACTGGTAATGATTCTTGTAAATGAATTAACTAATCATTCTTATAATTACGAATATTTGTCAATTATAGTTAGGATTTATTATAATTAAAAATATCTATAATTAATTATAACTAATTATATTAATTCTGGAAATTTTGGAAGTTTTAAAAAGAAAAGTCCCAACATTTGTCTTGTAGCTTGTCCAAAAGACATGGTACTTTTTAGTCTTTTATTAACATTATTATATGTGCATCATAATGATGAGTGTAATGTGATGAGGTGAATCAACAAATTTAAAGGGGTGAAAGAATGAGACCATGCATCAATAATTTAAGTCTCAATGCTCACATGGACACCTGATCTCGCACGCACACACACACACACACACACACACACACACACACACACACACACACACACACACACACACGCACCTCTTCCCGTCACATGCAGGTTTATATGCCTGTAGTAATTTTAAAGAGATAAAGACCCTTGTTTAATTCATGCTGTTCCATCTTTAAGCCTCCAAAACTTTTGTTCTGCTGTTCATCACTGCCACGGCGCTCTGCGCGTATGACTGGAACGAAAACTCATTACATGGGCAGTGAGCCGAGGGTTTCGATGAGCCAAATCTTGTGTTTTATAACAGAGGAGAGGAAGCATCTGCCACTGGACACCGTTTGCTGAAACATCTATTGTCTGAAGTACAAACAAGCTCTGATACAGCCAGAAAGTGTAGATAAAAACTCGGTGGACATCTTGCTGCACAATCTGTCCAACTGGCATTGGTTTAGAGACGCAAAAACACACACATTTTGAGTCTTACCAAGTGATCTGGATGATAATGTCTTGAGAGCTTGCTCGCCCATCTTAGCAAGAGTGCTGAAGTAGGCCTCGCTTGTCAGAGCCAAAGCTTTGATACACACACATACAAACACACACACACACACACACACACACACACACACACAAACATCATACATTTAGGCATTTTTCAACATTTACTCATGATAATAGCAGCTAAATCCAGCCTTGGGTGGTTTGCTGGTTTTCCAAGCTGGTGTTTAGCTGGTCTTTAATCTGACTAGCTGATAAGTGCTCTCTAAAACCATCAAAACAGACCAGAATATGGCAATCCACGCTGGGAGACCAGATGACCATCATAAGCTGGCTTAGGGTTGGCATTTATTACGCCATAAGGGTTGGCATTTATTACGTCTTTTGAAGTTAAAAACAAACAAGCGAACGAAAATAATAATAAAACACACAAACAATTTTAACAAAAAGAAAAACTAAGCAAAACAACTTAGACAAAACAATTTTTAACAAAACAAAGAATATAATGAAGACCAAAACAAAAAATAAACAAAACAATTTTTAACAAAACAAAAACACAAATTTTAGCAAAACAAAAAGCAAAATGAAAAACAAAAGAAATTGTTAAAAAAAAAAAAATTCACAAAACAAAAATCCACAAATTTAACAAAAACAAACAAAAAACTAAGAACAAAATGTTAAACAAAAAAGTAACATAAAAGAAAATAAATTTTAACAAAATGTTAAACAAAAAAGTAACATAAAAGAAAATAAATTTTAACAAAACAAAATGAAAAACTAAATGAAAAACTTCAATATATTTAATACAAACCAAACAAATAACAAGTAATAAAATTACAATAAAAATAAAAAACAACGAAGAACAAAAAGATAAAATAAAGAAAACAAAACAAAAAAAAACTAAGCAAATTTTCACAAAAAATCCACAATTTTTAACAAAAAAAACCTAAGAAAATGAAAAAGTAACAAAAACAAACATTTTAACTAAACAAAATACATTTTAACAAAACAAAAGGAACAAAATTTAAAACAAAACTTCAATATGTTTAATACAAAAACAAAAAAATAATTTTAAGCAAAAAAAGAAAAAAACAACAACAACAACGAATAACAAAACAAACATAAAACAAAACAAAGAATAAAACAAAACTTAAATTTAATTAAAAAAAAGGTCAATACACTTTTAGCAGTTTTTGTGTTTGAAAACAAACACAAACTTTATGCTCACCTTGAAAAGCCTTGATGTAGCTGTTTCCTAAAGTAACCAGCTTTTGCAAGCCAGGATTAAACTGATCCATGAGGTTCTGAATAACCCAAAACAACACCACCATACTGTCAATAGCAATGCTGGGGCATCAGAAATACAAGTTAGTGATACAGTACAGATAGCTAATTATCTCAAAATAAATGCCAATAGAGTGTTCAAGATAACAAATAAAGGGGTTTATTTTGAAATAATGATTGGCTGTCTGAAAAATTAAAATTGATTCATATCTATTTTACTATGTCCAAAGAGACTGCAGAACAATACAAAAGACGTAAAACCAGCACAGATGTGTTTGAAATCAATTGCATGGGACAACAATCAATAATACAGTTTAGTGTTTTTTATATAAAAATATTTGACTGCAGAACATCACGAGTGACCAATCAGAATCCAGTACTCCAGAGAGCCTTGTAATAACATTAATAATTAATGAGCATTCTCAGCTTAAATGAGAGTATCAGAAGACTCACATTATAAACACTCAAAGTTGATCTATGTAGAAGGTCACTGTTCGCACCAGACATCCTGTTTCTGTTGGAAAGTACACACTTAACGCTACACAAACCAACAATGATCATGTAAAATCAACTTCAGAGAACATTATCAAAATGTTTACAGAAAAACGCTGAAGAGACTGCTTTACGTACCTGTGATAGTGAAAGTTTTGACGCTGTAGTTATTCTGTGTGTGCTGACGCACTCTCTTTATGTCTATAATGTTTTTTTTTTCAGGTCTGTTAATGCCTATTATAGGGCGAGAAAGGGTGAGTAAAAGAGAGAGAGCGAGGAGTCCACATCTGATACAGCCTGGTGTTTTGAATTATTTACCTGTTCCATGACAGAACATGGAGAAGGGCGGCCGTCTGACAGGCGGGCAGGAGATACACGCTTGAACTGAGAGAACAGCTGTAGAAGTGACGCTTCAGCTGCTTACACCTAATGAGACACTCAACTACAATCACGGAAAACTAATTACTGCTCATTTTCACGCAACAATGTGACTAAAATGTTCTTGTATAAGTTTTTGTATAAAACATTAAATGTATGAAGTACAAAATTTAAGGTACTTATTTGTAAAGAAGCATTGAGTGTTTATCTTTCTTTACTGTAAAATTATATTTACAGTAAAAAAAATAATCTCATACATTTTTGACCAATAAATCTCAACACTTCCAGTTGTACAGTAGAGCTGTAAAAATAATAATAATATATGAAATAATAATACTAAAACCTGAATAACACTAAACCATAATAATACATTAAATAATTAATTTTTAGCTGATTAAAGTATCATAAACCCTACTTGTTACAATATACACACTGAAAAAGAAAGATATATAAACACTTTTTCACTCTGAAATTGTTAGTTGAATTGAATTAAACATGAAATTTTTAAGTAGATAGACTGAAGTAGTATTTTCTTGTAAAACATACTCTAATAATCTTTAATTTACTACTTCAAAATAATAAAAAACAAATGCTTTATACATTGTAGGATATGCTGATTACATTTATATTAGGTTACATTAGTATTTATTAGTAATATTTACTAAAATATTAGTAAAATCACATTTTATACAAAAGGTTATTTCACATATAGAAAATACCAGACCTAATCCCAGTTTGAATAATTATCTGTGCTTTTTATTTCAAGTTTATATCAAGGTTTCAAATCAGTGCCACAGCAGCAGGTTATACGTATAAAGTGAATAAATGCTTATTTTGGTCTCTGAACAACAGATCTGTAGCTCCAGTGTTTAGTATGTTATCACAAAGTTTTATTTATTGTTTTTTTTGTAGAAAAATGAACTGTAAATTTGTTATCAATAAACTAAACAAAAATACAACAAGACTAATGAGAAATACAAGAGGTTTTCAAGTTATACTTGATGCATATTTGTTGTTAAAAACGTCAGTACATTATACATTATCTTAGTTCATAATTTCTATTCTTCACAGACAGAGAATTTACCAGTTGCAGCTTAAAAATGTTCAAGTATGCAAGGTTTACATATGACAGATTGCGCAAAAAAAACAAAAAAAAAACAAGGCTTTTCTTTAAAATCAGAAATAACACACGAGAGACAGCACACAGAAACGCTATGAAGATCCAAGTGTATGGATGAATGCATAACAAATAGTAAATGCACACTCTAAAAATTGCTGGGTTGAGTCTCTTGGGTCATTTTGTTGGGTCATTTTATCACATTTTAAACACTGTTAGGTAGTTTCAATTTTCCAGGTGTTGAGTTAAACCTGCTGGGTTGTTTCAGCCCAGCGCTGAGTTATTTAACGATCTTCATGCCTTGAAGATGTTTAAAACGCTCCCCTAACCGTCATTTTGAAAGGACAACGGGGCAAAGCCACTGGTTTCAACTGTTTTAAAGTAAGTTTATATAATGTTTCCATTAATAATTATTTTAAATTAGCAGAATTATAACTTTTTTCGCAGCAACAATATTGTTAAACTTCTACAGGCCAACATTAGTTATGTTAAATTTATTTTATGACGAACAGTTTACCTCAGACGGCCATTCTACATGTACTCGCATGTTATCTGAGATGACAGATTAATACAGTTTTATTAAGTCACCCGGATCCAGTCCGTATCCAGATCAGATGGTGGATCTAGCACCTAGCACCTAGAGATGACCTCGACAGCTCTGAATGTCAGCGAAGACCACGTCACCTCAACAGCCATCGGCACAAGGTCACGGGAACCAGAAGAGTCCTCTACACAATCTGACTCTGCTGCAGTTGGAATTGAACTGCTGGTTCGTCTGGCCAGAAGAGAACTGGCCCCTCAACTGAGCCTGGTTTCTCACAAGTTTTTTTTTTTTTTTCACCATTTCTGTCACCGATGGAGTTTTGGTTCCTTGCCGCTGTCGCCTCTGGTTTGCTTAGTTGGGGACACAATTTCCAGCGATATCGTCAGCTTGAAAGCACAGATACTATTTGAACTGAACTGAGCTGGACCATAAATAATTGAATCAATGATGAACTGACTTTAACTGAAAATTGAGTTTTTACTGTTGTCCTTTTGCATTTACACACTATTTTCTGATTTAATACTGTAAAGTTGCTTTGACGCTGTATTTTTTAAATATGACAGGCTCATTACTCCATAATACATGGAAAATACAGTTTCAAATGGACTTTGCTTTTCCATTTGAAATTTGGCAGTCACTCTGCATTCGTGAAAACGCAAAGAGTAATGCAAGATTTGCAATTGTGTTTGGATTGTCACAATTTGTCACATGTGGAAAACACAATTGAAAATATAATTTGCAATTCCTTTTGAAAATTGCCTGTAATATCCTTTCATAGACAGGCTCTATAGCAGAGCACACTGCTCTCAGCTGTAGATCTTTGCTTCAAAGCTTTCTAAGTGTTTGACGATAGTTTACCCAAAAATGAAAATTCTGTCATTAATTACCCTGGTCTGAAAACTCATTTAATTTAAAATATCTTAACTTGTGTTCTGAAGATGAACGAAGGTCTTACGGGATTGTAACAACGTGAGGGTGAGTAATTAATGACAGAATTTTCATTTTTGGGTGAACTATACCTTTAACTACCCTAAGCAGTGCGCATCTACCCAGGAGTCTTTATATACTTGATATAAATTTTAGGACATCTTTAAATGATTTTGCATTCTCTTTCTTTTTAAATTTTAATTGTCAATGTCATTTCACTGTGTATTTAAATAGTTAAACATGTCAAAATGTAATAGTTAAACAGTTAAATGGACACATGTCATTCAGAACTAATTTTCTTATTTATTGCAACTCTATTTCTGTGATTTTTGCATTTTCTGGACCAAAAAAATTGCATGTTTGTCATTGGTACAAATTCTAACACATTTGTGAATGTCAGTTAGCATTAAAAATCATTTTTAACAGTCTAAATAACCTGTATTCTTCATTATTTATTAATCCATGATTGTCTTAAGCATAGGCAAAATTATGAGAATAACCCAGCAAGAATAACCCAGAAACACAAAAATGCAAACACACAAATGGTAAAAATTACTATATCTTGGGTTTTCTCAACAACCCAGCCTGCTGGGTTAAAATGTGTAAACCAGCATGCTGGGTTACTTTAACCCAGCATGTGTTCTGTACAATATTTACCCAGCGCTGGGTTGCCAACTGGGTTATTTTTAACCCAGCCATTTTTAGAGTGCAAGGAAGTACTCAGTATTCAATCACAGTGGCTATACTTTGACCCATGACTCTCACAAGAAAATTCCAGAAAAAGTGTTAATTTCTCTATAAATGTCACACATGAAAAAATGAACAAAATTAATGTATATATTGATAAATAATGAGTAAAAACATTGCTTCAAAGGAAGCACCTACTCACTTCCTTTTTAGTTCACCTTAACGCAAATGTCAAACATAGAACATTTTAACTGAGCAATTTAGCATACATAAAATGTAATGCAATATAAAAAATATCTCACAGTTCAAATATTGGATTGGGTAGTGGCAGTTCCTATAAAATGACACTCTGAATCCTTCATGTATGTTGTTATACTGAATTAACCTTGGCCCAATTTGGTCTTTATGACATATGGGGAAAGCATGTTATAATTAAATATCTATTTTTTATAAATATTCTGCCTTTAAATAAATTGAACATGTCAGAATAACACACACACACACTAATGTAAACAGATTCATTATTTGTATAAGATAAATCATTTATGTACATTAAGCCACCAAAACCCTGTTCATCAGCCTCAGTGTGGAAGCTGTTGTCAGAGCTGCAGCAGCTGCTGGCAGAGGGTCTGCATGACATCTCTGTGCTCATACAGGTACATCTGAGTCTCCCACAGCATGTCAACTAACACGGCATCACTGACCTCATCCAGCATCACCTCCTGAGACAGCTGAGGACTCAACCTGAAGCAGAAATGACATCAAATGTGAGAAGGAAGGGAGGAAGTGGAAGAAATGAAAGTGAATAAAAAGGTAGAAATGAAATTGAATAATATGTAGAAATGATAGGAAACAAAATGATAAGAAAAGGAAGGAAAGAAGGAAAGAAACAAAAGGTAGGGATAGAAGGGAAGAAATGAATGGAAGCATGAAATTAAATTAAATCAAATGTAGGAATGAAAGAAGGAAGGAAGGAAAAGAAATGATAGAAGAAGGGAAGAAATTAATGGTGAAATAAAAAGTGAAAGGAAGGAAGGAATTAAAAATGAAATTAAATGATAAAAGTGAGACGAAGAAAAATAAGGAATTTAAAAGAGGAAAGGAAGGAAGGAAGGAAGTAAAATTACAGAACAAGGGAATATTAAATGAGAAGGAAGGAATGATGGAAGGAAAGAAGGTAGGAAGAAAGGAAAGAAGAAAAATGAAATGAAAACGAAGGAAATGATAGAAAGAGGGAAGAAATGAGGTGAAAGGAAGGAAGGAAGGAAGAACAAACCGAAAAGAAGGGTAGGTATGATAAGAAGGTAGAAAATGAAACAGAAGGAAGGATGGAATGAAATAATATTACAGAACAAGGGAAAATTAAATGTGAAGGAAGGAATGATGGTAGGAAGAAAGGAATGAAAAAAATTAAATGAAAAAGGAAGGACATGGTAAAAAGAGGGAAGAAATGAGGTGAAATCAAGGAATAAAAGAAACGAAGGAAGAAATTATAAAATGAAGGAAATGGTAGGAAGGGAGGAAATAAAACAGAAAGAAGTAAATGATAGAAAGAGGCAAGAAATTAGGTGAAGTTAGGTAGGAAGAAGGAAAGAAGGAAGAAGGAAAAAATGAAAGGTATAGGAAGGAAGGAAATGAAAGGTAGGTAGGAAGGAGGGAGGAAAGGAAATTGAAGGAAGGAAGGTTGGAAGCCAAAGGAAGGACAGGAAATGAAAGGTAAGCAAAAATGAAGGCAGGATGGTAAGAGGAAAGTAAAATAAAGGAAGGAACAACAGAAGAAGGGAAGGAGGGGAACGACAGAAATAAAGGGTATTGTAGGAATATGAAGAGAAAAAAAATAATCGAAAGGAATAAAGAAGGGAACGAAAGAAGAAAACAAATGACGGGGAGGAAGAAAGGAAATTATAGAAAGAAGAAATGAAGGAAGGAAGGAAGGAAGGAATGGAATGGATGGAAAAAAATAAAATGAAAAGAAACAAAATAAAATGAAAAGAGTGGTGGGACAGTAGAGGTCATGGAGTCAGAAAAAAATGATAGGACATGACAATGCAGAAAAGAACAGAGTAATAAGACATGAAAGGACAGACAGAAGGGAGAGAATATCATTATTACCTCACAGAACAGAAAGATTGCAGAGATTTGCATAAGCCGTAACATAACCATTCAGATGAGGCTTTGAATGAGGGTCATTTACTCACAACTGACCTGTGATAGTTTATATCGGCCATCTCACACCACGCTCGGGCTCGGTCCACTGCACACCCATCTGAGTCTGTACACTGACATAAAAAACAAACATAATGAACGCGTTTAATGAAAAATAACACCAGCACAACAACCAACCATCACTAAAAAGTGCCTACAACTTGTACCTAAAGCAATGCTGCTTCTAAACAGGTGACTGAATTTGAATTTGTATATGTAAACTCACACAGTCCACAAGCATTTTGCCCAGTTCTCTGACACCAACAAAGGTCTTGGCCAGCTCCAGTGGATTTGAAGGCCTGAAAACGTCCACCGAGTTCACTGCCACCTGAGGAGGTTTACCGGTGCCCAATGAGACGACCACACCTAACCTGCACACCTCTGATTCACGGCCCTGATAGAGCAAGAAAAAGATGGACACTTAACTGGAATACATTTACGCCATTTCAACAATGTACAGTGGACTCTAGTCAGGGTTGACATTGTGTTTCATTTGAAGCAGAAAAGTAGTAGACCGTTTAATAGACTGTAGTGTTAATGTAACTAATCCTGGTTCTGGACATCCAATGTCCTACAGAATTTAGCTTCAACCAGCTAAAATAAACTTGTCTGGAAGTTTCTAGTACATTTGAAGACCTTAATAAGATGGTTCAGGTGTGTTTAATTAGGGTTGGAGCTAAACTTTGCAGGCCTTCCAGGAACAAGTTTGGACACCCCTGTTTAAAGCCTAACGTATACTTCAGTTTTGACATGAATGCTTAGCATATGCATGCAGCTAAACTCAACAAATAGTCTTTTACTGCTTTTCCACTGGGGCCGGAGCTGGAGCAAGAGTGGCACTCATTCAGAAGTGGCTTGTGTTTTCTTTGTCAGGGAGCAGAATCCTCTCCGTCACCAACCTGTGACTGGAATCACTTGTTATCTCTTGGGGAAAAAACGCAGCCCGGTTCTCAATTAGGCTCCGGCGGAAAAGCGGTAATGGTCAACTCCAGTTGATAGTGTGCGCAAATACAGGCGATTGACATATGTGCACTAGAAAGATTCATCCATGTCCAGTGTCTGCATTATTTCTCTTCAGAAGTTATGACTGATAAAAAATATCTTTGTACTCTTTTAAACTAGAGTGCCGGAGCTAGAGCTGGTGCTCCACTAAGAGTGGCACTTGTTCAGAACCAATTCGTGTTTCCACTGACAGGGAGCAGGATCCTCTCCGTCACCAACCTGCAACCGGAATCACTTGTTATCTCTTGCGGAAGGAGAGCGTTGGTTTCTTCTGCTGACCACTGCTGAGTTGAAATGACGATAAAAAAAGGCCAGTTCAGAACCAGAATGTGGGCACTGGCCCAGGATTTTTATAAGTGGAAAAACGCAGCCCGGTTCCCAATAGGGCTCTGGTACCATACCCGGTGGAAAAGTGGTAATAGTCAACTCCAGTTATAGTGTGCGCAAACACAGGCGACTGACACATGCACACTAGAAAATTTCATCCTTGTCCAGTGTCTGCACTATTTCTCTTTAGAAGTTATGACTGATAAAAATGTTTGCACTCTTTTAAACTAGAGTTGTGAGTATCTCTTGCTCCTCAAACAAGTGTTCGTCAACATGGCTGTCTATTGTTCTTGATTCTTTAGTAGTTTGAGGTTGTTGTTGATCCGTCTCTTCAGTTTCTTTTTCTTGACTGTGAAACAACATCCCAGGTCACTGTTGCCACCTTGAGGACTAACTAGTCCAGAAAAATTGAGTACAGAGAACGTACAGTTTGAAATAAATCATACTTTGCGCAAACAGTAGGTATATATTCTTCTGATGGCAAAATATATGGTGTAAGTAAAAACCAAAGTATACTTTGGGCTTTGGATCACATCTGATTTTCAAAACCCATTTAGATTAATCAACTGGATTTTTTTTAGGATGTATGATTTCTCAGCTAAATTTTTAAATTATACTAAATAAAATCCATTGTATGATATATTATTGATATTACAATGAAACATGATGTAGTTGATTACATTTCAAGCTAAAAGTGAGTCTTTAATAGGTAATTCTTGTAACCAAACTGATTTATCAGACCTGTGCCTTCAGGGCTTTGTTGTACTGGTGTATTTCTGTCATGGCATCTAGCGTTGGGTTATTGGCCAGCAGCCCTCCATCCAGAAAACGGCCCATTGGTCGAAAGTACGAAGGAGCAGCTCCACTGGAGCGGGCAGCACGCCAAACTAATTGCTCTGAGAGAAAGAGAATGTGACTGAGCATGAACGCAAAAAAAGAACCTAGAGTGCACAGGATGATTAACCTCCCACAAACAAACTAACGACCCTTAGTTCCAACGTGAGGTACGACTGCGCACCAAACACCAAAACTGTGACCCCTCCATTCCACACACATACTCTCTCTCTCTGTCACACACACACCTTCATCCGTCACCTTCCTATGCTTTCTGGGAGGTCGAGTATATCCTACTACCAAAATATCTTCGTCCTCCCATCCTGCAACAGTGACAATGAAGCTTTACGCATCATTTGAGATTGAGGATAACTAAGAAACCCAGAGCGCGGCAACATGCTCATAAACAGCAGGAGCATGAGTGTTTTCCCCCGACACAAAGATAATTAGTGTAACGACATCCCAAGAACAAAAGCACACAAGAGATTTACCCTGCGGCACAGTAAGGGGTTGAAATGTGGCTGTAGATGTGTACGGAGGGTCTCTTTGCAGGGCTGGTGGGTTGTAATTACGAAACAGATGCAGTTCTCCAGGGTGTCTGTCTGCAAGAACGCTAGTCACCATTACTCTGAGAAAAACAGACAGAAGCTGTATTAAAAACATGCATTTTCTGAAGAATGTGTGTGATGTTGGCTTGTGCAAAACTCACTGGCCTCATTCCAAATAGTTCTAATCTGAAAGCTAAAATGATGAATGGGGCAGACTACGATCTTGCGGATTTAATGGATACATGTAAGTCCACAAGCTCAAATGAAGTGTGTCATTTGAGATAGGACCAACGTTGCCAATTAGTATTTTGTTAGGGTGTTTGGGGGGGTCTACGAGCTAACAGTACTTTTTGCTAAGGCACTGTGAAGGAATTATGGCTATAGTTGCTAAGGGCATTACAAAAGAGTACTTGCTAAGGGTGTTGCTAAGGGGTGTTCGGAGTCATCACAAAAGACATTCTGGGCGGCTGCAACAGTAGGGCATTGCTAGGGTGTACTGGGTCATTGCTATGGCATAGCTAGGAAATTTTGAGTGTTTGTTATTCTAGGTGGTTGCTAAGTGTTTAATAGGGAGCTCTAGGTTTTTGCTTGGGCATTGTTAGGGTGTTCTGGAGGTTGACAGGCAGAGGCTGCCATTGTAATTTGGTGGCCAATTTAAAAAAAAACATTTGGAGGAAACGGCTGCTTCTATTGATAGGGTGATGTTACGTTGGTGTAGTTGGTGGTGTGTTCAGAGTCATCACGAAGACATTTCTGTTCTAAGAGTTCTGGGTGGTTGCTACAGTAGGGCATTGCTGGGTTGTAACAGATAAATTCTAGGGCATTGCTACGTTATTTGCTAGGTTTTAGGTGGTTGTTAGAGCATTGCTAGGTGGTTGATAGGTTGTTCTGGGTCTTTGCAAGGGCACAGCTTAGGAGTTTTGGTTTGCTAGGCAGTTGTTACGGTGTTTCTTGTGGTTGTAAGGGCACTGCTGTGATGTTCTGAGAGGTTGCAAGGGTATTTAGGGTGGGTGCCAGACCACTGGCAGTAGGAAGTTGATGCAATGCTCTCATTATTTTGTGGCTGCATGGGTGTTTGGGTGTTTGCGAAGCAATTGTCAGGGTGTTTCAAGTGGTTGCTAGGTAGGGCATTATTTTAGTTTTCTGGTGATTTATGAGGCATTGCTAAGTAGCTGATAAGATGTCCTGAGTTATTAGAGCATTTCGGTTTGTTGCAAGGGCATTGCTAGAATGTTCTGAGTGGTTGCATATGTGTTTTGGGTAGTTGGCAAGTAGTTGTTAGGCCGTGTGTCCACTAAAGGGTTTTTCCCAATAATGTATTTTTTTCAGTAGTTTGAGCGCTGCATTTTTAAAGACGCCAGGATGAGGTGCTGAACATTTATTTTATGCGGAGCGCTGTGCACTCAGAGTTGAAGAATGTTCAACTTTGGGTAAAACGCAGCACTTCTACGCTTACATGAAACCAATTAATCCATTAATACTTGGACTGTCGGCGCAATCGGACTGAAAAGCCTTCATGTAAACACTTTAATCGATTCTGATTGAGCTCGATCTGAATGAAATTTTGATCAGATTGAAAGGGGTGGTTTATTCCATTTCTGATACGATTGAGAGTGCATGTAAACATTTATTGAAAACTGAAACTGACAGGACTGTGCATGAGCAATGTCATTAAATAGCGTAATGATGATATGACACGCGAAATGAGCTGATAAATAAAGTGTTGTATAAATGAGTGTCCTGTCATTATAAAACTCTGCTTTCACTCAGTGTCTGTGAAGTGGAGCAGGACAAAGTCCCACCAGTCCTTGTTTCGGATTCTCATCCACAGACGACATGGTTTTGGGAGCGGGACAGGTGTTTTTACTGCGTGATAAATATAAGCAGCACGGGAAACTCTCTATGTTTGTGCAGTGTGCGCATGTCAAAAAAAAAAAAAATCACATCAGATTTGAAGCTTGTGACATATACATGCACACATCAACCCGATCACATTATTTAGCATTCATGTAAACACTACATTCAGAATCATCAATCGGAATGAATTCAGTTGTTGTGCATGTAAACAGTGTTTCTTTTTAGTCAGCTAACCAATCACAGTGGAGGAGGAACGGGGTAAATACTACACTGACCAACCGTCACACCCTGTTCAACTACGACTGAACACCAATGGAGAAGTTAATATTGCTAGTCTCCAAGTATTCCTGTCTTTACCAGATGGAATTTCTGGACTACCACGATATTGTTAAGAAATATTAAAAGCAAACACAACATCTCAACTGAAAACGCTGTGCCGCAGAACCGCTCTCAAGTGCTCACAGCTAGGCTTTTCCAGCAGAGTGCCTGGCATTTTCAGCTGGCTAAAGACGCTTTGGTGGACACATGGCCTAAGGGTGATCTGAGCAGTTGCTGGGTCGTTGCTTGGGTGTTCTGATGGTTTATGGCATATTGCTTGGTCATTGAAAGGATGTTGTGGGTCTTTGAAAGAGATTAAGTAGGAAGTTCTTCGTAGTGGCTAGACAGTTGTTAGGGTGTTTCAGATGGTTACCAAGCCATTGTAAGATGTTCTGAGTGCTAACATTGGTGTTTTGGGTGGTTGCCAAACAGTTGTTAAGGTGTTCTGAGTGGTTGCTAGAGCATAGCTTGGGTGTTCTGGTCGCTGAAAGGGCATTGCTAGGCAGTTGAAACGATGTTGTGGGTATTTGCTAAATAATAAGTGGTTGCTAGGGTGTTTTGTTGGGGGATGTGTTGTTTGGTTTCATAAAATCCCCAACCTTAAGTACCTGGGGTGTGTGACGTCCGTCATCTTGGTATTTTCCCCGAACTCATTCTTGAGAAATTCCTCCAGAGGGCCAGACTCATACGGTCGAGAACCTTTAAATACCTGTTCTTTCATCCTGAAGTACAGACAGCGCAGATACTCCATCGATTTACCTGCTCACGTATACAATAAACACAATTATACTGATGAATGTACACACAGTCACCAAGAACATATTTTATAATTATATCAAGGATCATTCTGTTCTGAATGCTGATTGGTCAATACGAAGGCATGAATGTACTTAAATACTACATGCTACATCAAATACCGTGTACAATTGCTAGGGCCAGTATGCCGCCAGTGCTAGTCCCAGACACCCAGTCAAAGAGTTCCCTGATGGGCCGTCCTGCCTCGTTCTCCAAAGCGATCAACATCTGGATCAGAACCAGTCCCTTTATTCCTCCACCGTCTAGACTCAGTAATCTGTTCGATCTTGAGAAAAAGAAATGCAAGTGAGTGATCAATTCTGTGGAGGCTTGTATTTAGCCATGTTAACTGCATGTGACATACTTCTTGCTTCCTGTCTTGAGCCCATCAACCTCTGCAAATCCATGACTCATGGCCGTGACAGCTACTGCCACATTCATGATGTCATCAAACCCTGTGGACCAATTATGGGAAAGATATGAAAGCAGTGAACCAAACTGGAGGCAGATTGATTCTATCATAGATTTGCAATACCTAGATACCACTGTTATTAAGAAGTTTGATACACAAACGTGTCCGTCAAATTGGAAAGGTCAATAAACACCCGTAAGGTGAGGATGCAACAAGCGCCATGCTTTGTCAGCATTCGTAACTGTGAAACACTACCCTCTTTTGTCTCGCCGGTTTGCATCATAGGCTGTACTGTCATGGGATTTATGTTGGTGTAATTATAGTAGGTTGGTGAGTGATTGTTTGAGTTCAACCCAAAATGTTGACCTTTCCAAGATGGCAGCTGTTGCTGACAAATTTGGATTAGTCAAATGGGGCATCTAGGTATGCAAATCTGGTTTCTATGACCACAGGAAGCTTTAAATAAAATAAATAGATTTAGAAATACGATTAGCATAGAAATGAAGAAATAAAAAAAAAATCTAAATTAAAAATTTAGGAAGTGATGGAAAAGAGGGCAGAAAAAATAGAAGACACAATTTTGGTGGCATTAAGCACTTATTCTAATTCATATTTAATGACAAAAAATAATATTTAGTTAATATTTAAATAGTAATAGTGCTTAAATTTGTACATTATGTTCCAAAAAGCAGACAGCATATTTATATTTATATTTATGAAGTACCTTGAACATTAGCAGAGAAGGCATTCCCAGAATGCTCTGCAATGAGTTCAGCAAAAATATTCATCCAAAATGCCGGTCAAAATCAATTGAAATGTCGATTTACTTATGTGCCAAAAAATGAGTTAAAGGGATAGTTCACCCAAAAATGAAAATTACCCCATGATTTCATGATTTACTCACCCTCAAGCCATCCTAGGTGTATATGACTTTCTTCTCCCAGACAAATACAATCAGAGTTATATTAAAAAAAAAAAAAAAAATGTTCTGGCTCTTCTGAGCTTTATAATGGCAGTGAATGGGGGTCGAGATTTTGAAGCCCAAAAAAATGTCTCCATCCATCATAAAAAGTGCTCCACACAGCTCCGGGGGATTAATAAAGGGCTTCTGAAGCTAATCAATGCATTTTTGTAAGAAAAATATCCATATCTAAAACTTTATAAACTGTAAACTCTCACTTCCGATAACTGTCGTTCACGCGAGAGTAGCAGAAGATGTAGGATAGCTCCAATTGGATTCGTCGAAAAGAAGAAAGACATACACCTAGGATGGCTTGACTGTGTAAATCATAGGGTAATTTTCCTTTTTGGGTGAATTATTCCGTTAATTTACCGAATATTTTTGTTTCACACACTTATGTTGTTAGCTTAGCAACATGCTAACGCCAAAACATTGCTGAAATCAATTTGTGAGTCGAGTCATGTGAGGAACCCCATTTGTATAACACAGAGTTGTTGCCTACATAGACCGTTCCACTCATTAGGTTGCATTTCATTTAGTATGCTGCCTATGTAGGAAGAAGCTAACCAGGTTTTGGAACAAAGTCACACTTGTTTCTCTGAAGACTACTAAAATAACAACATAAAAAGTACGGAAGATGACTGAAGGACAGAGGTGAAAGATACTGGCAGGAAAGCTGAAAGTTTGGGGGCGGGGCTTTACCTATGCCAGGAGGCGGAGCTTTGTTGACAGGGCTGTTGAGGAAGGGGGGGTGACACCGCTCGGCCCCTACACTACACAGCATGTTCAAGAGCACCTTACGGTTGGGCCCTTCAGCATAAGCGCAGGATTAGACACACGCATGCCGTCACACCCACACCATGCACACGGAAGAAAGAAAGAGTATGCGTTGACTGAATGCTTGAATGACAAAACAAAAGAGCATGATATTTCATTCTTGTAGTCAAACACCTAGATGTGCAAAAACCGTCACGACACGCAAGCGTCACATAGTTTGCGGTGATGATCTCACAAGGATTACTACAGTCAATCAAAACATCAGGACCTATCAGACAGCTTCTGCTGGTTTTTCCAGAGAATTTCTACTGTAGGCACCTTATGATGCTGAAGACATTTCCCACCTTTTTTTTCCTATTTAAATTTTTTGAGGAACCTAATTAATAAATAGATATATAGATAGATAGATAGATAAATAAATAAATAAACAAACAAATAAATAAATAAAGTACATAATTTTTGACAAATTGATAAATAAATTCCAAATAAATAAATTCGTAAATACATTTTAAAGAAACACATATTTTTTAACTAATATTTATTTTTAAATGAATAAATAAAATGTTAAACAAATATGTATTTTTTTTATTTTAAATGCATTTTAAACAATTTTTTACACAAATTATTATAAATAAATAAATAAATTTAATTCTCAAAAAAAATGACTACTGGTGTCTTTAAAAACATGAAATATGCTACGAATGGCTGAGAAATTAAACACTTAACCTTTAAAGCAAAATCAAAGCAAATGAACTGCACACAAACTTGCATTGTGTGCTGTTGCACACTTGTATTTATGCATATCAACAAAGTTTATGGTGGTTTATGGTTAGATAATGTTATGCTTGCATGCAAACACCTCAAAAGATGTCATGCAGCACACTTAGACAACGGACTCTGTGGCACTGTGCAGCTAGAAATTGAAAGAGCTTGAATACATTGGCGACTGTTCTGCTAGCCTTCAATCTGATGTCTAATCTCACATCTCTCTCTCTCTCTCTCACCCTTGCTGGTACGAGCAGCGATGAGTCCCGGTGTCTCTCCCAGGTCATTGTGAACCTCGACATCTGCTCCAAACACCATGAGAGCTTTGATCAGGTCCATGTGGTCCAACTGTGGGCCCAGAGGATACAGCATACAAGACAAAACAGAAGAAAGTGCTCTCTATACCAACAATTTCTGTTAACTTTTAATAACTGTTAATTAATCTGTCAATTACTGGTCGATTACCTTTTTATGTTGTGACTGGACCACAAAACCAGTCATAAGGGTCGTTTTTTTGAAACTGAGATTTATACATCATCTAAAAGTTGAATAAATAAGCTTTCCATTGATGTATGGTTTGTTAGGACAGGACAATATTTGGCCGAGATACAACTATTTGAAAATCTTCTTTTAATTGCTAAGAAAAAGTTCTTAGCAATGTATATTACTAATCAAAAATTAAGTTTTGATATATTTACGGTAAGAAATTTACTAAATATCTTCATGGAACATGATCTTTACTTAATATCCTAATGATTTTTGGCATAAAAGAAAAATCTATTTTGACCCATACAATGTAATGTTGGCTATTGCTACAAATGCTACTAATGACTGGTTTTGTGCTCCAGGGTCACATAAAAGAGTCAAATTTGTTTGCAAAAATTTATTTTTCCTGCCCATAGTTGTTTTTGATAAACGAAACTACTAAATTGGAATAAAGCTAAAATAAAATAAAAAATTTATATTAAATGAAAAACATGAATTTAAAAAAAAAAAAAAAAAAAAAAAACTTAAGGGAAAATTAGTTTAAATGACTGAAATAAAACCATTTTAAGTTGAAGTACTACTTAAAGCATTGCATTGGAAATACTAAATTAAAGTTAAATAGAAAGCTAAAAAATGTATAAAAATAGAAAAAAAGTCTACAATGTAACTAAAATTTAAGTGAAAACAAAAAAAAAATAAAATAAAAGCAAATTTAAATTAAAATAGATTTTACCTCATATTATTGTCAAATAAACTGTTTTGGAAAAATAATAATAATAATAATAATAACAATGTAATTAAACATATTACATTTGAGTTTTGAATTCTCTCTGTATAAAACTAATAAATAATAATATATATTTTTTTTACTTATCACATTTTTTATTATTATTTTAATCACTTTTTTTATTTATTACAAATTAAAGGCAGTACAACAAGTACTATTATGACACATTTTACAATATAAATTACACATATATCTTAATAGATTTTTAAGTGTATACTTTATATTTCTTTACATATATATTGAGGTGAAATACGAGCCAGAAATGTTCTTGACAGGCTTTTTTCTATCTCTCATCTTATCTCTCATACCTTCATGGCAAGGTGCAGTGCTGTGTTTCCATCCTGACCCTTAATGTTGGGGTCGGCTCCATGGGTCAGCAGTGTCATTGCGGCCTCAAAGCGCCCCCTCTTGGTCAGGATGTGTAACGGACTCTCTCCGGTTTTACTCAGGTAGTTGATGTTACATCCTCGGACCAGCAGCACACGGCTCATCTAGAGAGAGCACACACAGGACAGTCAAATAACTAACACTTAAGAGTTCCTCAAGTACAGGAAGTGTTCCTGACCTCGGCAGTCTTGGCCCAGTGAAGAGGCGTTCTGCCGTAAATCGGATCCTCTGCCAGAAGCTGATTTGGGTTGGTGTTTAAAATTGCTTCGGCACAACTAAAGGAGAGAAACTGAGTTAGAAGCCCACATGTGAATTATCAATAAAAAAGTGACAAAGAGATTCTTGTTCCGCACCTTTTCTCACTAAACTTCATGGCGGTGTGGATTGGATAGCCATTGCTTCCCATGACGTCACAGCAGGCCCCGCCCCCAAGCAGGCCCTTGACGGCCTCAACCCTCCCGAGACGGCATGCGATGTGCATTGGTGTTTCCCCGGCGGCGTTCAACTCATTCACACCCATGCACATCTGTGTACACAAAACCTACAAGCGACAAAAATACACAATCACAGACGCCCCAATTTGGCATTTAGCAGATTGTATGCAAGCCCTAAGCTGACCTCTCACCTCTATAATAACAGCGGAGTTTTGTTTAGCAGCGCAGTGCATGGGCGTCTCTCCGTTCTTATCCTTGATGTCCGTGCGAGCCCGACACTCCTCCAGGAGCTCGCGCACGCAGCCCACATCTCCTCTCTCGCACGCCAGGTGCAGCGGGGTTTGACCCTGGGCGTCACGGGCGTTCATCTGACTACAAGGGACCACAGACAATCAGAATTTCTGAATATTTTGTTCTTGATTTAATGTTTATTATCGGACTCAGAAGAGATTTTTTACATTTTACATTATTCTTAGAAAAGAGTACAAAATAGGCAGCAAATAAGAAGTTGACGTCCTGTGGTGCGACATTTAAACTGTGGAAAACCATTGTAAAGTTGTATTTTGTTGATTATTTCTATATTTTTAATTGAACTTTATGAGCTCTTAATTGAGTGACTACATGGAATAGTTCTACTTGTACAAATTAAATCATGGGACTGTTTAAAATGACCTAATAAAGGAAAAAGGTGCTTAAAAACAGTATAAAAAAGATCTATATTGACCGTTCGCAAAACCCGCCCACCCTTAGTTACTGTTGCTATGACCGACAAACAGTGCAAACAGTTTTCATATTTACTTAAAGCACGAAATGAACATGAATAAACATCAGAAAGTATTTTATGTCAACCGCGGAACACACCACTTTTCAAGTTTAAGTCCACCGAAGTTAATCTGCTCTTCTGTCTGATTTGTGGTTAAGGCTAGAAGGGATACAGCTGCAGCTACTGGGCATGCGCATTTACATATTTTTCGAGCTGATAATATAACGTGAAACCTATGAAAATGGTTTTAAAAAGCACATGGCGCCATAGTTTCATCATTTTACAGTGTTGCAGTGACGGTCTTTTTGCAGTAAAGACCTGTCATAGTTTAATGAGTGGGAAGATGACAAGAAGCGACGCGAGGTTAGCTGCACTGAAAACAGATGAGCACACATGTGCATAAATAGCTCCCAATCGGGGTGAAGTTCATGGAATTTTGTCCACAGAATGATAAGAGCACACGTTTTAACATATAATTTTATTATTTAACACTCAGTATTTTCACACTCAGTATCATAATGCTGCATGCCATGCATACAGCGCCGGACATGACAGATTTTCTGGTACACAAAACAAGTACTTTAAAGGAATACTTTAGCTTTTTGCCGTTACTGTGGCAGCCAACAACAGCACAGCTTTACCCTTCGCACATTTTTATATTTAGTTATATTGAAAATGTTTCAATTCAGTCGATCTTTTTTACTCCGTTTTAACATGGATTTCTATGGAGACTGGCCATAGCTATCGGGCAAGATGGCAAATAGCAGCGGTGGCACATAATATCCGTGTTCTGACTGGTCAGATCGCCTGTCAATCAAGCTCTTTGCGAACGGTCAATTACCTTTCTTTATTAATTCCTTTAATTTTTCATGTTTTACACATTTCAATAAACATATATGTGTGATTTTTATATTGTCCAACTCATTATTTATTTATTTGATTACTAAAACGTATTTTTAATTAATGAAAATAAAATTTAAAAAAATGGACATGAATCAACCCGAGATAATACAATTAACTTACACTAAAGCTAAATCTAAAATCACAGAAAAACATAAATAAATAAATAGTATTTTTTTTACTTAAAATCATCTAAACTGAATTCAATTATTTTAAATAAACCTTTTCATTTTCATTTAGTTTAGTTTTAGTTTTCATTTAATGTTTTTTAAAAAAAAATTAAACTGAAATAAAAATTAATTATTAAAAATTAAAAATATAATAATAATGTATTATTAATAGACAAAAAAACTATTAAATATCACAAAAACATATAAAAAACTTCTAAAACTAACTAAAATTAAAAGGACATACACACATATATATATATACACACACACACATATATAGAGGGCTTGACATTAACTTTTTTGCTCACTGGCAACTGTGGCTAGTGGTTTTCCAAATTTACTAGCCACTCAGCATTTTCACTGGCTACAATTTTGTTGTTGGGAAATTACGTTTTATATGACTTAATACTGCATACAAAAATTAATTTAAATTGATTTCCAGGTCATTTTTGACCTATTTAAAGGGCATTTTTCCCTAACCGTATTAAATGCATGCATCATCTTTCATACCAAATCCTTACATTTTATAATAATTTCACTTAATATAATAAAGACAATATAGGGCTGTTACCAATCATATGAAATCAGCATCTACAAAACCGATCTTTCCACTGCAGAAGAAACAGAAGTGACTGGAGTGGCATTCAGATGCATTACACAGACGGTTCAGTGTAGCTGAAATATGGCACGAATCCATTTACACTTCATGCAAAATTATAACAGTATAAATAATGTTCTGAGCTCGGTGTTTTAAAATATATACATTTTTATAATATACAAATATGAAATTTTGGGATATAATGCAAAGATAGGCTACTATGAAAGTAAACCGCCAGTAGGTGGCAGTTCTGAATGAGTCATTGAAGCATGCCTTCAAACGATTCGTTCAGACGGCTGATTCATTCAAGAATGAAGCAAGTGCCTGTCCTTATGAATGGACCACTGAATCATTGACTCAAACTATTCAAAATTCAAAAACGCGAATCATTCATTAACAAAACACCACTGTGTGCTGCTCAGAGATGCGCGACTGTTCTGCTGTGATCTTTGTTTGGAACTATTTTAATTAACCAAATGGAGCAAAAACAGTCAACGTTGACAATATATCCTTTCAGTAAATTCAAATTCAAATATTGAACTAAAATGTATATTAACTAGTCCTACTCGTCTTAACTCTTGTATAAAATGTCAAATTTGCAATCGTGGTTTTCAGGGAACTTCCCTCTCTTCGTGTCATGTTGCTTAACTAGGATATATGTTATAAATATAAAAACAAAGTTACATTTTTATGTTTCTTCTGTGTGCAGTTCATTTGTTTTGATTTCTCCTCGAGATTCTCTCACATAGACAGGCTGAGTGAGCTTCAACTGGCGCGACCTTGTTGTTACTGATGATCCATTATCAATCGCTGTTTACACCCAATGTAATAAAATCAGAATCATTCTCACCGAAATTTCGGTGCAATTAGATGTTTTAATCAGATTAGTTGTCCAGTCTTGCAAGTAAAATGAACATTCAGTGATGGTCCAGACGGAAATACGAAGCATTAAGAGCCAGGGGGTGAAAACTTTTTGAATTTGAAGATCAAGGTAAATTGTAAACATGCAAGTATCTTCTGTTGCTTCCGAAGGGCAGTACTAAATGGAAAAAAAAATATATTTCTACAAAATAAGAAAAATGTGGACATCTTCATCCTGTTCAAAAGTTTTCACCCCTGGTTCTTCATGCATCCTTCTGGAGCATCAGTGAGTGTTTGAACCTTTTTTAATAGTTGTGTTTGAGTCCCTCAATTGTCCTCAGTGTGAAAAGATGGATCTCAAAATCATACAGTCACTGCTGGAAAGGGTTCAAATATGCAAAAGATGCTGGAAACCTGAAGATTCCGCAGGACATGGAGGATTTTTCTGAAGAACAGTGCTCAGTTTAACTGTTCAGAACAAACAAGGGACTCATGAACAACCAACAAAAAACAGTCGTGGATCATTCAGGTAACCACACACAGTATTAAGAACCAACGGTTCACAAACTTTTGCATGGGGTTATTTTAATAATTTCAGCTATTTTTTTTGTCTTGTGGACTAAATGTAAACATCTTTTATGTAAAATATCTTACTCAGGACAGTACTGATTAAAAAATAACATGCATTTTGTATGATCTCTCTTATTATGATAAAATTACATTTTCACTGATTCTGCAAGGGGTTCACAAACTTTCAAGTGGCACTGTATGTGTGTATATATATATATATATATATATATATATATATATATATATATATATATATATATATATATATATATATATATATATATATATATAGCATATTTCGTTGTGTTTAGTTGCCTCCGCTGTCACTGCGGGGTGTGTGTTGAACACGAAAAGTGACACACAGTCTCTGTTAATCTGTTCTCAACATAAATAAATAAATGCATAAGCCTATGCTCATCCTCTAGGTTCGTTATTAAAAATGAAAACGTGAACAAAAATAAAAGCAATTAAATGTGCTATTATAATTAAAATATGAAAACTAAAATGGCGGGTAATAATAGATTATGATAGAATTTTTACGACCCTGTCCGTCAAAATGACGGACAGTGTTAAAGTCTAACACAACCTCTGATATGTATGTGTGTGTATATATATATATATATATATATATATATATATAAATAATTTATATAACAGTACATTTAATATAATTAAAAATGGAATGTGGAAACTTCTCAAGGTACAGTGTACCTATGAACTTTGTCCTTTGATGTCTCACCTCAAAACGTAATTGTGTTTGAGACAGTCTCTCAGTCCAGTGTCCACGGCGATGTGAGCCGAGCTCCAGTCGGGGTGATTCCGCACGCAGTCCACGATTGGCTGGAACATTTCAGGTTTCAGCGGTGGGCGGAGCATCTCATAAAATGGGCGGAGTTTGAGGGCATACTGAGGAAACCAATTCATGGCGTCTTCCTCTGAAGATACCTGGAACATCCTGAGCACAAAGATATCAAAATCACAGTTCCAGTCATTCTGGAAACCCACAAATGATGAGCTAATGAAGTGGATGACAATGAAAAGCCATATTCAAAGCGGTGGCTGATGGGAAAGCAAATCTGTTTGACACACTGTGAAGCAATATGGGAGTTTTTGCAAGATTATGATGAAATCACAGGACCCTAGTGACTTTTTACAGGAAACCAATTTATTGACTGAAGATGGGTAACGCCGTATTGTGAAGCTTAACTAAGCGTCTCACCTCAGAGCCACAGATGAAGACTCGGGGCAGAGAAGCAGGCAGTCCATTGAATGGCTCTGTTGGTTCTTGTACAGGACCAGCCTGCCCTCCTGTTTCAGTAGCACTTTGCCATTGTAATCTGACAGCTGCACATCCCTCACACGGTACGGGTTGGAGAATAGAGTCGACACGGAGCTCACCGTGTCCAGTATACGGCCCAGGAACTGCATGGTGACCTGGAGTAAGAGAGGGAAGTGGAAAGCTAATGCATTGATCAGGGTTCTCATATCATCTGACAAATCACAACATTTTGAGATTTTCGGTTAAGTATCTTTAAAAAAAAAAAATTCATTGCACCTTCCCTCCATATACAGTGCCCTCCAAAAGTATTGGAATAGTAAAGACAAAATCACTCTGTTGGCTGTGGAGTCAAGACATTTGCAAATATGATTAAAAGATCAATATGAGACAAAACTACAGAATGTCACATATTATTATTAGCCGTTTCAACACATACATGTTTTACCAAATAAAAAGAACAGCACTTTTAGAGTTCATCCCACTCATTGATGTGAGCATAAATATTGGGACAGTTGAACATAAGGCAGATATAAAAGATTAAAAGCTATTATTTAGTTGCAGATCCCTTGCGCACAATCACAGCAGTGTGTCTGTGACCCATAGACATCACCAGACTCTTGGTCTCATCCTTTGAAATACTTTTCCCAGCCTTTAATGCAGCCAATTCCAATTGTTGCTTGTTTTGGGGAGTTTCTGCCTTTACTCTACTCTTCAGCTGGTGAAATTCATGTTCAGTCGGATTTAAATCTGGAGATTGACTTGGGCAATCTAAGACTTTCCATTTCTTTGCCCTGATAAACTCCTTGACTGAACTGGCAGGGTGTTTTGGGTCATTGTCCTGATGCAATATGAAGCACTTCCCAATGAATCTGGTGGCATTTTCTTGAATATTGGTAGGCAAGATGGTTTTGTACCCTTCTAAATTCATTCTGCTACTGTCATCATACATTAAGTCACCAATAAAGTCGAGCGGCCCTGTTCCAGAGACAACCATACATGCCCATGCCATGACACCACCTCCACCATGCTTTACAGATGAGGCTGTATGCTTGGGATCTTTTGCAGTTCCCTTTTTTTTCTCCACATTTTTGCTTTCCCATCACTTAGATGAAGGTTCATCTTTGTCTCATCGGTCCATAAACACAGTTCCAAAACTCTTCTGGCTCACCTTTGTGCTTTTTTGCAAACTCTAATCTTGCCTTTCTATTTTTGGTGCTGGTCAGAGGTTTGCATCTTGCTGTATAGCATTTGTAATTCTGTGTCAAAGTCTCCTGAGGACAGTAGATTGTCAGAGCATCACCCCAGCTTTCTGGAAGTTGTTGGTGATTTTACAGACACGTCTTTTAGGGTTCATTTTCACAGCTTTTATGATTTGTCTGTCATCAACTACTGTTGTTTTCTCAGCCGATCAGGTAGTTGTTGGTTGCTGGTGTCGCTGGTTGTTTCCAAACTCTTGATTTCTCCATGCCCTTTGTTTTTGCTATAGCTCTAACTGACTTCCTCTTTTCTTTTAGCATCCAAATTGCTTGCTTTTCTCTCAAAGTCAGCTCCCTCATCTTCATTCTGGTTTGTGTGTGTCATCATCGAATGCAAGATTCAGAATGCAGAAGTAATGGATATAACTGATACGACACATTCCCTGCTTTTAATATTTGAAGAATGAATGCAACAGGACACAGCTGATCACTTAGAAAGACCTGTTAGGCAACTGTTCCAATACATATGCTCACATCAGATAAGGGGATGAAGCTCTAAAAGTGCTGAAGTTCTTAGCTGGTAAAACATCTATGTGCTGAATCCCCCAATAATAAAATGTGACATTCTGTAGTTTTGTCTCATATTCATCTTTTAATCATATTTGTAAATGTCTTGTCTCCACAGCCAACAGAGCAATTTTGTCTTTACTGTTCCAATACTTTTGGAGGGCACTGTATATATATATATATATATATATATATGGAGGGAAGGGAACGATACAGTGGTGTCACAGTTTAGTACGTTTTCGATACGGGGAGCCGGGCAATTGGTTACATCGCAATGTTGGAAATATTTCTGTTTTAAACCATGAAGGCGAGCCAATGGACATCACACAAGCACGAGTTTGCACCAGGGTTTGCATACGTGCAAACTTTGCGCAAGATTTATGCCGGTGAACGTCTTAATCTCAGCCAATTCACTATAAGCAGAAAGTGAAAGTAAAAACGGAATGACGGAGCTTTCGGCATCTGACGCCGCATATTCTCTCAGAGACAAAGAGAGACGAATCTATTTCAACATATGCTGATAACAGTATAGCCTATAGCTGTTTTCATTTATTTCCTTTATATTTCTCTTGTGGCCCGTACATAGTGAAAAAAAAATATAAATAAATAAAAAAATGAGAAGAAACGTATTTCGTGTTAAACAGGTTGTTTTTGAAAATCGGTGCTTGAAATAAAAGATTTTTATTTCATTGATTTTTATTGATGACTGCAGTGTTAATATTTTAATTATAGGACTATAACTCATTGTAGGTAGCCGTAGCCTATAGCCTAATAGACCTGTTTTAAAAGACCTTTTTAAAAAACATTTTAATTGAGGAGTAAATAGCCTAATCTTATCCTCACAGCGCGTCAGTTATGCGGTAATTATTGCGGGGCAAATTAATTGTACTTTTAATTTAATAATAGAAGTAACTTCATAATAATAATAGGCCTAATAAAAATAAGAATGTAACAGGCCTACATTAATTGGAAATGCCAAATCCTTTTAATATTGCCAATAATTGATGTTTTTGACAATATCTATGGCTATCGTCGATACAAGATCATCGTCTTTCGACGCACCCCAGCAAGTGCAGTTTTACCGTTTACTGCACGTTGTTATTCTTCTCGTTATTTCCCTACAGAACCAGAAGTCTTGTCCATAGGCTTACTTCTGCGTTTAGGAATAAGATGGATACAAAAATCTTATGACCCTAACATTTTGATATTATGACCTTTGATTATTAGAATCTTATAGCTTTTCTTTTTTTGAAAAAGATGTTTTTGTATTTATTTAAAAAATATATTTTTATATTTATTAGCTTATTTCAGATTACTGGTTAAGGATTTTTAAATCATTTTATATTTTCCTCTTTCAATATACCAAGTTCATCTTCGGAACACAAATTAAAGGGATAGTTTCTGTCATCAATTCTGTCATCATGTACTCACCCTCAAGTAGTTCCAAATCTGTATGAATGTCTTTGTTCTGCTGAACACAAAGGAAGAAATTCTGAAGAATGTGGGAAACAGAGCAGTTCTGGGGCACCATTGACTTCCATAGTATTTTTTTTTTTTCCTAATATGGAAGTCAATGGTGCCCCAAAACAGCCTGGTTACAAACTTTCTTCAAAATATCTTCCTTTGTGTTCGGCAGAACAAAAAAATTCATACAGGTTTGGAATTACTTGAGGGTGAGCAAATGATGACAATTTTAATTTTTGGGTGAACTATCCCTTTAAGACCATAGACAGCAATGCAACTGACACCAGGCCCAGAAAGGCCCAGAAAGGTAGTAAAAATAATGAATTTATTTATCAATTTCTTCTCTTGTGTGTTACTCTCCCGACGTGCATTCATGAGAGTATCACGATGCACTTTTTCTAAGTATTCTCGTAGCTTCATAACATTACGGTTGAACCACTGATGTCACATGGACTGTTTTAATGATGTCCTTACTATCTTTCTGGGTCTTGAACGAGTCAGTTGTGTTGCTGTCTATGCAGGGTCAGAAAGCTCTCGGATTTCATCAAAAATATCTTAATTTGTGTTCTGAAGACGAACGAAGGTCTTACGGGTTTGGAACGACGTGAAGGTGAGTAATTAATGACAATATTTTCATTTTGTGTGAACTATCCCTTTAAGATGCATGAAGTGATGTACTAATTTACTGTATTCTAATGTCCTGCAGAGTTTACCTCAAACAAACAAGCTCACCAGGAAGGCAACCTTCATTAGCTGGTTCAGGTGTGTTTAACCAGGGATGGATCTAAACTCTGCAGGACAGTTGGCCCTCCAGGATCAAGTCTGGACACTCCTGCTATTCATCACCATCCGTATCTGGGATTAAAGTAAGCAGGGAGCTAGGAGCTGAGTCTGAAGACAAAGCTACATGATCAAACTGTTGCTGCTAATGCAAATGAGGCAAACTTAGTGCTGACCAAAACTGCAACCACAGACACCCGCAGGGACGTTTACCGTAAGCGTTCACTATTTGACTGGCTTGATAACCTTTTTTTAGACGCGTGCACCAAATAATGTTACATTCATATCGCAACCGAAATTGTCACCTAAACTGTTAGCATTGTACACCTCGCCGTTTATTCGCAGGGTTTTCATTATCATTATACAACTGACAAAAAACAAAACTTGTTTCTCAAAACTGCCTGCCACAAACCAGTTTAACAGCATCCGTGCACGAGAACTTGAGAAGTCACTAGACAACACTCGTTTTAATTTAAATACCACAATTAAGTCTAAATTCTCCCTGAAATATTAAACCTCCTAATCGCATATTAAATTTGATCCTTCGCTAAACACCTTACCTTGTCGCTATTTCATTATCCCGTAAGTTTACGGATATAAAGACCCAGCAGATCGCTGACTTTTGACAGGATACATCAACAATCAGTGCGTCACAACAACCTTGTCTAAGATTGACTGACAGACGTAGAAGCCAATCAGCAACCGAGTTTCCAGCCAATGAGGCTGAGGGGGTGTTTTACACCGACAAAAAGCTACTTTATAGAATTCAGGCATATTAAATGTTACGAACGATTTGTTTTGAGACTTTTTGGATAGCCAAGCTGTTATTTATTTAAAATTGCTGTAACACTCCCGTTTTTTTTAAATAAAATACATCATGGTTATAAAAATAAAACCAAAAACGAATATTAAGGGACGTTTTGTATACATTCCCCCTTTATGTTGTCACAAAAAAAAAAAAAAAAAAACCTTCCTGCAACGTTCAGGGAAAGATTAAGAAAGAAAAAGAACCTACAGTAGGTTCGTTTTCAGAACGTTCTTGGTTACAAAATAACCAAACGCTGAATTGGAACGTTAGCAGAACGAGAAAGCCTGACCTGGACTAACCTTTTTTATAGCTAATCAGAGAACTAAGATGCTTAAAGATGACTTACAATTTTCAAATTATTAATTATAACTTCGGTAATGATAAATTATAATCCAGCAGGCAAGAAAAAGTTTGCCATACTTCTGTCACTGGAATTTATTTCTAAGCACTTTTGAGCGCTATTCATCAGCAGTTCGTCATTTTGGACGTCTCTGTTGCTATTGTTCACATTTCGTTTTGACTAGGAAGTATTCATTTACTAAAACAGAAACATTTTCGTGGCGTTGCAACCATAATGTGTGCAACTTGCACTACTTTTTTTCTTTCCTTTTTTTTTTTTAAGAAATTGACCATAATGACATATAATATTTAACATAAACAGTATATATATATATATATATATATATATATATATATATATATATATATATATATATTTGTATATATATATATATATATATATATATATATATATATATATATATATATATATATATATATATATTTAGATGTATAGGTATACATATACATACATACATACATACATATATATATATATATATATATATATATATATATATATATATATATATTTAAATAAGTATTATTAAAATCACCACTCTCTTATTGAGATAGGATAACGAAAACGTTTTTTATCTTTAAAAATTAAAAAGTAAGAGTTTAATCAATTGTCTTATTTTATTACCCTTCGCGCCGTTTCCAGGACTACCGGGGGGCGGGGCAAGTTGACCCGGAGCACGTGACAGCGCGAGGTTTGTTGCTGTCACAGATTTGTAAAGTGTAGAGCCGCGAGACAGAGCCGTCTGGAGCGCGCACACCGAAAAGATGGAGCTGTCGGCGGTAGGAGAGCGGGTTTTCGCCGCAGAAGCCATCCTGAAAAGCCGCGTTAGGAAAGTGAGTAATGAAGAACTGGGTTTAGCGGGGTTGGGGATGTTTTTCACGATGTAAAGTACAGAGAGAGGGTCGTCTTTCGTTTGTCTGGCGATGCGGAGCTTCAAGGCGCCTGCAATGACAAGAGGGGGAGGCCTACTTGCAGATGTTTCCCGATTTAGCGACCCAATACATTTACGTGCATTGTCAGATTGGAAATAACAAGTCGAATGTGGGACATTTGGATATGCAACTTGAGATTTATGTTGTAAAATTGGGTTGTGGTGTGCTGGGAACTGACAGCAGACCGCTAAAAGAGCAGCAGGAGGAGGCTAAAAAGGAACAAAGTGTCTGGCATGAGTCCATAACAAAATTAATGCATGCTGGCCGACCCAAGATTCAAAGATCTCAACAACGCACGAGGGTCGAGTAGTTTCAGTACTGCACGGTGTCGTGCCACATGGTTTAAGGTGTTAGATGTGCTGTATTAGTGTATATTTGGGTAAACACACTTTACTGAGCCCCAAAAATAAAATAAATGGGCATGAGGTTTGAAGTAGAGCATGTGTTGCTCATGCATTGTTTAGTTAGTATTAAATAAAGAACATTTTATGCTGTTTTTCTCTTTGCAGGGTCGAATCGAGTACCTGGTTAAATGGAAAGGTTGGGCGCTAAAGTAAGTGTGTAAAATATAAATATCCCAATGGGTGTATTTTTATATTGTGCTGTTTGTTTCAGTGTCCTGCACTGTTTTCTAACTTTTTCTGTAGTTTGAGTGAAAAGGGTTTTTTTTTGGTTTCACTTTAGGTCTGTTTCACAGTTTGTGCACTAGTAGTGTGTAAGTGAAGCGTAACGCAGCTCCATAAGCTCTAAAATAAAGTGATTTGTGTGTTACTGCTTTATATAATTTCTTTAATAAATGCCGTAAATTCTAAAATGGTTATAAGATTTATTTTAAACTTGATTGTCAAATCTAATTTGCATAAGGATCACGTTTGCATCCAAATGGTAAGTAAATGACAAAAAATGGACTCAAACCATAGCTATAAACTGTTTACATAATGTGAATTCATTCTGATTTACTGAATAGAAAGTGTGTGTGTGCTGATTCCTGCGTGTCACTTTAGCATGCATTGTGAAACGCCTTATCATTGCAGAAGTGCACTGTGGGTAGCTGAAAGGTCAAGTAGTGTTCTGACTTGACAAACTACTAACTACATGTCTAAAATGATTTTCAATTATGTTTTTGATTTGTTGTTATTACGCATGAAGTTTTGATTAACTGAGTCTATATAATTTTAAAAATGTATGCTTTTATTTGTATTTGTCACTTCATGGGACTAATTAAATGAACTGCAAAAATGCAGTACTGTAAAAATACAGCATATATATCACTTTTTAAACATAGTACTACAATCTTGATGGGAAAAAGAAAAAAAGTTGATATTTCTTAAATACCCGTTACCATTTAAAAGATTTCAAATGTTTTGCAATGTAGACACAGCACATGGGAACCAGAGGATAACATCTTGGATGATCGACTCATCACGGCCTTTGAGCAAAAGTAAGTGTCACATAAAGACTTAACTCTTAAAACTTTATTTCTATTTAAAGTTAGAAAAATGTAGAGAACAAAAATATTTATTCCTCATACAGTATATATATATGCCCAACAGTTCATGTTTTCAATGTAAGAGCTAGGACAAGATTGTTTACATTTCTTTTTTCCTTGCTTGATTTATTTTTGCAGTTTTATGCTGCCAGTTTGACTGGAAACTAGCCTCGCTGATGGATTTTTAAACAAAGATAACTTGCATTATGTTTCAAAGCCTTCCATTTTGATTGTTATGGTTTGGGCTTGACGCTAAAGTGATGTCATATTTTCCTTGGCTTAAATGGTGCTGTCCTACAATTCACAGGGAGCGGGAGCAGGAACTTTACGGCCCAAAGAAACGTGGACCTAAACCAAAAAACTTTGTACTGAAGGTTGGAGTTTTCCTAAAACGTTCTTTAAAATGTATCCATTTTCAAATGTTTAAATGTTGAGTGTTTCAAAACATATAAATACACTTTTAGTCTGATGTTTTAGTACCTCCCAGTCACATTTGCTCTCCGCCTATCTAGGCACGGGCACAGGCGGGTGATAGACCTCGGAGCTCAAATACCCGACGCACTCCACCTCGCACAACTGCGAAGCCTCCCGCCTCTTCTTCTTCTGCAAGTGCAGCTCCTCCTCAGCCTTCATCATCCTCTTCCTACAACACTGCTCCAACCCCCAGAGTGCACTCTCTCGCCGCTGCTCATAAACTGAAGAAAGACATCCATCGTTGTCATAGGATGTCTCGACGACCTTTGCCGCGACATGACCCCCTAGGTGACCCCACGGGATCCACGTCCTCATCCCGTCCTCCCATCTCTCCGTTCTCTGAAACTGTCCGCATCCTCAACCGCAGGGTCAAACCGCGGGAGGTGAAGCGAGGACGCATAATCTTGAACCTGAAGGTCATTGATAAAGCCGAAAACAGTGGAGTAGCAAGTAGAAGGACACCGCAGTCGTTCACGGGGCGGGCGAAAATCCCATCCCGGAATCGCATCATTGGGAAAAAGCATGGGGACATGCCTTACAGGCCTTTCCAGCATCCTATGAAGATGTTAGGCTTCCCGATGTACGGCCAACCGTTCGGACTTAACCCCTGTGGGTCAGTGTCTTCCATGGCCAATGAAGGATCCAACACTGGAGTCAATCGGAACGGTGGAGGCTGCTGTGATAGCCATTCCTCTGCAAATGCGCAGAAGTTTCAGTATCAGCCTCCACCTTCTCCATCCAGCTCCAGTAGGTCTAACAACAGCTCCCCTTCACCTCAGAAACAAGCGACTCAACTTGAAGCTCCAACTAAATTGGACTCTGCAGCCTCATCACGTTCCCAAGATGCCTCCCAACCTCATCCAATGTCCAACTCTGCGCCATTCCTCCCTTCCTCACCTTCCTATTCGTCCTCCACGCCATCCTCTCTTGAAGACGAAGACCACGGCTCGCCGAATCTTGCCACTTCTCGGGGTGGAAAACGGAAACTTCAACATCGAACCCAGGTGGGTCGAGCTTCGATCTGCCAGGTTAGTGACCGCACTACTGCCCCACTTCCTGAGGAAAACAGGGTGCCAAAAGAGGGGGATCCTGATTGGCACCCTGAAATGGCACCCAGCTCTGCCAATGTAGTCGTGACTGACGTCACTACAAACCTTCTCACAGTCACCATCAAGGAATTCTGCCATTCAGGAGTTGGTTCTGAACCCTCCTCCCCTTGCCATGCTGACAAACCACCCTGTCCCACCACAGCTGCCTCTTGAAAGTTCCCCCTAAACGTCTCCAATAGAATATCTGCCAACGAAACCCCATGAGAACTTGCCATAATGATATTCACGCACCCTAAAATAGTTGCCGTTAATGAAATTAAAATGTATTTTTTGGGTGAAATTAAGATATATTGAAGTAATATTTAATGGCAATATTTAAAGACTTTTTAAACATGTTATGATGGTTTTGTAGTACTTCATGCTTTTCTTCCCCCTCTTTTTTCCCCAGTGATCCTGTCTTTCCACAGCCTTTTTTCCCAAGTAATTGCACCTTGTCTTGTCACCTCCAGTCCTGTAGAGACCGCCATTCCCATATCTCCAGACCTAAAGTTCAGAATCCACCCAAGAAATGTTGATCTCAACAGCTTTCTTGGACTCGAGATGTTGCACCAAGTCATTCGTAATCTTTTTGAGGTCCATTTTCACTGGGATACCGAACACAGGATGCTTTGGAAGTTCAGCCAGTGTGGGTGAAGATCCGCACACACACTTGATAGATAACACTTGATGTGGCAATTTGCCCATTTAGGCATCCAACCAATGCATTGATCTCACCAACCTTCTCCCATGCTAATGAAGAACCTTGCTGATGAAGAACCCAAGTGACTATTTATATGCACCAAGCTGCAAAATCCTGAGGACAGTTAAGTTATTTCCTTCTGCTTGAACTCCGCTCTGATCCAGTTGTCTGCCGAGACTGACTCAAGTGTGAATGCTGAGGACTGCATCTGTAGTGTGGTACTGTACGTTAAACCTTCCACATACTCAATTACCCACTTGGAGAAGTACCTTCTCATATTTGCCTTCTGACTACAATAGTTTGTGTTTCATGTTATAGTTACTGTATTTTTGGGGCCGGTAACCAGAGGTAGTTTCTCTCAGAACTTGATTGGAGGAGTTAAATTTAGAGACTTTTACACTAAGTGGGTCTCAAAAATACCAAATATAATAGATTGCCTTGGTTAATGAAACCCTCTTTCGCACTCTCAAATGATACAGTCCGGGACCATGCATATTGTGTGTTATGCTGGTGACTGCATGTTGTTGGCCCTTGAGCTCATCCCGTGTTGTCTGCAGGTCCGACTGGGCGCTAGCATTGACAATACAGACCTGGGATAAAGTTAGCTTGTTTAGATAGTAGATGCTAGGGATGTGTCAGTACTTATATTTTGGAATTGGTCCGATACTGGGTACTCATAAAAGTGCTCCAATACCAATGTCCATGGAAAGTATCTATCTATCTATCTATCTATCTATCTATCTATCTATCTATCTATCTATCAATGTATGAATCTATCTATCTATCTATCTATCTATCTATCTATCTGGAAGTATTGGTATTCACATTATTTAAACAAAAATGGTTTCTGTGCATCCCTAGTAGATACACCACTTGCTGTCAGTTGTAGTTAAACGTTAAAAGAATAGTTCATCCAAAAATGAACATTCTGTTTCAAAATTTTCATTCATTTACTCACCATCATGTTGTTCCAAACCTGTACGATTTGTGGTATGTTTACCAGAATGTTCCATACTATGAAAGTGGATGGGGACCAGAGGCTGTAAATCTCTAAAAAAGACAAATGACTTGTGTGCTGTATTCCAAGATGTATAAAGCCATTCTATTGCTACCTGTGAGGAATGGGCTGAAAAAAGTTGGCTTAACAGCCTTGGCCACCATTCACTTTCATTGTAGGGAAAAGAGCAGCTTAGACATTCTGACGAATAACTCCTTTTATGTTTTACTGAAGTGTTTCAGAATGCATGAAGGTGAGTACATGACGACAGTTTTGCATGAACGTCATTTAATATTTAACATTTTACTGAAAGCTAAATGTTTTAGTTGCTGCATGGTGTAATTTTATTATTTTAGAATTTATTAAAAAAGTTGTGGGATGCTTTTCGCTTAGGCTTTTTTTCATCAGGCCTGAAAAAACAGGCTAACACACAGTTTATGGCAGCTAACCTGGTTGTACTGAAGGATGATAAAATGTCAGACTCCACCGGAGGACAAAGGCAAACCTCATTATAAGATTTAATTATAGAACACAATTAAGTTCCACTTGTAGTCATACAGTCGTCCTCTAATGGAGCATTATTACTCTATCACTGTGCCTTTAGGGAGAAATGAAAACATTTTTTATGACTTTTAAGCGTTTCCCCAAATTATTTACAAATATTGACAATTTTTAAATCTTTTCATATTTTTAGTATGTGTGTGTGTGTGTATATTATAACTTTTTCTTTAATAACTTTTTAGTTTACCCGGCTTCCAAACATTAATGTGAACTTATCTACTCTAACACTTATTTTCTTTTTCAAAATTCTTTAAAAAGTTTTTTTGTTTTGTTTATCATAGTCATACGTTTATCCCAGGTCTGAAATAATTCATGTTCTGAACATATCCCTGGTGCTGCCCCACGTAGGGTGCCACATGTGGTGCATCTGTACAATAATATCTAATATTGAAGCATGTGTTGCCTTTAGCTGCTCCGTTCGATCCCATGATGTTGTTACCTTTGCCTACAGTACAAATTGTTCCACATACAAACAGTCAAGTCCTTGTTTACCTTTATATCCTCAATGTTAGAAAAATAGATGTCACTATGGTGTGAAACAATGCAAGATGGTTTCTGCTAAAGAGGTAGCTTAGCACTATGATAATATGTGGCCTACATTTCATGCAATAGGGCTTGTATTTTATAGGATGTAGCCACCAGGGACCATCACTGCACAGACAAGAAGAGATTATGTTTATAAGGTAAGGATGAAGGTATACTGGAGGTTACATCCTCAAATTTCAGTGTCTGATGTGTTTTTTTTTTTTTTTTGGTTCATTTTAAGATTAATTATTAATTTTACCATGTCGTAGAAGTGAATGATACGTGCTGCCTTTATTTTATAGCCATTGTTGTTCAATTTTACTAGTCTACTTTGGGTTTGAGAGAATGTAGAATGTTTTGAGAACTCAAAAAACAGAACTAAGTGTGATTTATATGAGTCATTTCTTTGGTAATGTGTAAGGTTAATGCCATTGATGAAGCTGATTATGAAAATGAACTTGTTGCTATGACATTGTAATGTAATGGATGCATGATTTGAGAACCCTAATTGTACAGGTCATTTAAATGTCATAATGTGTTTGTTGCTTTGTGTGTTTCTTGAAAGAGGCTTTTAATAAAATCACTTTAAAGACACTGTCATTGCTACCCATTTTATTATACTGTTATAATGACTATTTTCTTTTATTGCTGCCTTTTTGCACTTTCAAATCTTTACAGTGTCTGTTCCTATATACAGTACTTTCATTGTGTGGAAAAGTGCAGCATGAACATTATGCTTGACATCTCCTTTTGTGTTTTTACAGAAGAAAGTAAGTCATACTTGAAGGTGAAAAAATGATGACAATTTTCATTTTTAAGTGAACTATGGCTTTAATGCCAGTGATTAACAACTTAACCTACCGTGTTGTTATTTCTGCTAGAGGGCACGGTACAGTTCTAATGTTAATTTCAGAAGGTTCTTGCAAGCAAATAATCTTTTGCTTTAAGACATAAAAATAGTTGATGATGTTTATGACATTTACCTAACTATGCTCTGCGAGCAAGATTTTCCGTCTGTGTACCTCTGTTCTCTTGTGGGCTTCACCAAAGACTTTGGCTTCACCCAGAACAGGGGTCTGCAACCTTCAACGTCAAAAGAGCCATTTTGGCCCCTTTCCTACTGAATAAAATTCACGTGGAGCCAGTGCTGGCCCGTCCAGCAGGCGGTCGCCTGGGGCCCCGCCTTAAAGGGAGGCCCCTGAGGCCGCGAGGTTGTCAATTAAATTTAAAAGTGTGTTCGACTTGAAGCGGCATTGACAGATCAGTGTTTGACATCGAAGTACCTTGCGAGCTACATACTAATGGACAGCTCTGCATGCTTTCCTATCTTATTCCAGTACTGATGTCAAACACCGATCGATCTGCAGCACCCCTTTAATTGCGTTTAAAAACATTTATTGACGTTTTTGCTCCAAATTCATTTCATAACATCAGTCAAGTGTTTGAAATAACATCCTTTTGTGATCTGACGTGGTTTCATATCACATAGCTAATGAGCAAAATCATTTTATAATATTCTATACAGTGATATGTCGATTAGCATTGCATTATAAATATACATTATGTAAATAAAAATACCCGAGATGGCTTGAAGAACAGAGATACACCATTTAGTCACAATCGTATGTTTATTGTCTTCATTCTTCATCAGTTAAATCGTCCTATCTGCGTTTTATTCAGCTACTGCAGCCTTTGTCCATATTAGGGATTTCCTCCAACGTGATTTTTGTGAGTTTTCATTTTAAGATTTTTTCACTAATGGTTTTACTCACGAGGGCGCCGTCTGGCTACCAGTATGAATGAAACAGCTACAGCTACTCACTAGCCTACACCTTATTTTGGGTAAAAATATAAAAAATAATACTTCTAAGTTTTTCTTAAGTGTAGAGGAGTTTGCTGTGCCTGTTTGTAGATCTGCACAATTTGGCCAAAAATTTTTTTTGTTTTTATATATCAATAAATGACTGCTAATAATTCTGATTATAGTTATAACTAAATAAAACATTAAACAAAGTAATAATTATTGATAATGATTATTATTAATATAGTTTACAGAAAACTGCAGCATGACCTGTTAGCATGCAGGAGGCCTATAACTAATTGTTTAGAAAGGTCTACGGATTTAGGCTATTATAAATTATAAAAATCATTAACAGTAATTTCATAATTTTTGTCAGGAAATTTATGCATCCTCTTGAGAAAGAAAAAACAAACTTAGTGTTCTTTATAATTTCTGGCAAATCAAGAAAAAGTTTATCTGAAAACTTTTATAGTTACAGTTCAGATTTTGTGTGCAGATTTTGTTGGTTCAGATTTTGGAATTGAAATGAAAGAATGATGGAGAGATTAAATTGAAATTGTAGTAGAAATGGAATCCAAATGGTAGGCCTATCTTTATAGAGCCGAAAAAAAAAAGGATGTTCTGACTGCTATACATAGCCTAATATTTATTGCTGTAGTATTAGTATTTGTTTTATAAATGCAATGATGCCCACAATCACAGACAGACTTGACATATGTTTAAATTGCTTCATAGGCTAGATATTTGTATGTAAACGCATGAGCACAGCTGTAAAAATAGATGGATGGCCTGATGGTTACATAGGCAGATAGATAGATAGATGGATAGATAGAGAGAGAGTGTTTGACAGGTTAAACAGAGGGATGAGGAGTGGTTGACAGTATTGGAGGCGGGCTCTACTGAGGAGGGTGTAGCTGCGATCATGGCTCCCAGACCGTGAATCCCAGTGCAATAGTAACTGAAAGAAATGCATTGTCCCTGTTTGTAACAGAGAAGTGCATTTTTAGGATACATATTTACAATTTCAGTTTAAAACCGTAGATTTTTATCTCCCTTATATGCGAGCGGGCTATGGATGTGCAGGTTGCAAAGCATTGCAGCATCAAGTCCGCAGCGAAAGCGAGCGTCCCGCAGAATGCAGCTGAATGCGGGACCGACAACACAGTAAAGAAGAACCCCCGCTCGAGGAGAGGCAGGCGGGGCAAGCGACGGAGGGGCAAGAAGGCCAACGAGCCTCCGCCGTTTCTACCCCCGGAGGTAAATGCAGATATTGGCGGATGCTAACCGTTAGCCAGATCATTCCCACTGTACTGTAGCCTATATAAATAAACATAATAACAGCAACCGAATTTTGTGTGGAACCGTGTCCCTGTTTTACATATTATACCGTTAATTAGAATAGGCTATTAATAACACAGCAAATGTGTTACGAAACTGCTGGCGAAATACTTATATTTTAAATACACAAAATTGGTTACCGCCGCCAAAATACCGTTTAGTTATCGTTACCTACTGTAAAAATCATAATAAATTATTACTACTTAACAATGTAAACAGTAGGCCTGTGTCTTTCCTCATTTCGTGTTATTTTTGATGACAGGTGTCGAATATGCTACTATAATTTACTGCAGTACTGTATTACTAATAATTAATTATACAATTTTAATTACAGAGAAGGCCAAGACCAGAATGTGAACTTTTTTAGGCGAAAACAGATTAAAAAAATAAAAATAAAAAATACCCACTGTTCATGTTGGCTTGAGTTTATGATTGATAGTTGTTCAAAAAATAAAAATAAAAGTAAATACAAATGTGTTAATAAATAAACAAAAATAAGTTAGTAACATAATGCAAACTAAATACAATTTTATGTGGTTATTATTAATTTCCGAGGTAGTATTTTGTCCAGTAAAAAAAAAAAAAAAAAAAAATATATATATATATATATATATATATATATATATATATATATATATATATATATATATATATATGTGCAAGGAATGATTTTTGCAAGATTGATTATTTAATTTAATTTAAGATTTTTATTTAATTGATTGTTATTTGCCCACATATCTTCATGTTTTAGGCTGAAGAGGGAAACATTGAATACAAGGTATGCAAACACCTGTTAAAATTAAAGTTAAAATTTTTTTTTTTTATTGACATTTTGATGTATTTAATGGCATATTCATCCTCTCTTTCTTCACTCAGCTGAAGCTGGTAAACCCCACGCAGTATCGGTTCGAACACTTGGCCACACAGTTGAAATGGCGACTGCAGGAGGGCCGCGGGGAGGCCGTGTATCAGATTGGGGTGGAGGATAACGGTCTGCTGGTTGGACTCACAGAAGAAGATATGAAAGCCTCGCTTAAGACTCTTCGCAGAATGGCTGAGAAGTATGTATTCAATTCATTGTCCAGTTAGTTTATTCTTTAATGTCAGTGTGTAAGAAGTGGCTTACAGGCGTGTTGTGTTGTCTTGATAAGACTCTGTGCCTCTGCGCAGGGTTGGAGCTGATATCACGCTCCTGAGAGAGAGGGAGGTGGACTGCGATAGAGCGCGACGGAAAATAGCTGAAGTTCTTGTGCGGAAAGTTCCAGATGACCAGCAGGTGAGCTTGTGATGCTTCAGTCAGTTTCCATTTAGTTTCTATTGTGAATTGTGGTTTTAGTTATTATCAGTCATGGCACATTTTGTTATAGGATCTGTTAAGAATACTTTTTTATGAAGATGTTTTAAATTGTTTTGAATTATTTTTTTGTTTATTTATTTTTTAAAAAAGCTTATATTCTTGAGAACAACTGTTACTGGAATAAAATATATTATTATTATTATTATTATCATTATTATTATTTATTTTAAAAGTACTAAATAAAATATACATTTTTTTTAAATATTAAATATAAAACATACAAAAAAGTTTTAAAATGATTATATAATTTGACTTTTTATGATGAACATTTTACATTTCAGAATTACACTTTTTTATGAAAAAGGTCTTGCTAAAATTCTTGAAAATAATGTGATTATTAAAATAAAATAATCTTTTATTATTATTTCCTAAAAATACTAAATAAAAAAAGATTATATTCTTGAAAATAACTATTAAAAATGATCTTTTATTCTTAAATGATGACGTTTTAAGATATTAAATATTAAAATCCTAAAAACTGTTTTTTAGTTTTCAGTTTGCCTACTTTTTTTTTATGATGAACATTAATTTTTTACATTTCTGCTTTTATTTTATTTTTTTATTATTATTTTTTTGTATTTACGAAAAATGTCTTGTAAAAAGGATTATATTCTTGAAATAAAATCATTGGAATAAATAAACTTAGAATAAACTAGGAATCATTGGATGTAAGGTCTGTTTTGGGTTCTGTTTCATGTTCTTGTTTTCATGTCTTTTATTTTGTAATTGTTTCATGCTGTTAGTGTCATGCTTCCCTTGCCCTCTTGTATTCTTGCTATTGGTTCCTCTGTTCAATGTGTAATGTTCTGATTGGTTGTCCAAGTCGTGTGTCTTGTCTCTCATTGGTTGGTTCTTGTCATGTGACCTGCATTGTTTGCTATAAGTAGCCATGTTGCCATTGTTCCTTGTCTTGTATTGATGTTGTAACCTGCTGTCGGTGAGTCTTGTCTGTTCAAGTCAAATCAAGTCGCTGTTTGGATTTTGTTTGTATTTTGGAGCACGTTTGTAAATAAACTACACTTGGGTTCTCACTACGCTCGCCTCCAGTGGACTCCCTGTTACATTGGAATAAAATGATCTTTTATTACTATTTCTTAAAAAAATACAAAATAGGAAATTACAACATATTTTAAAAATACAAAAAAAAAATAAAAAAGCTTTAAAATAATTATGGAGTTTGCCTACTTTTGAACATTTCAGAATCACTTTTTTTTTTTTTGTTTGAAAAAGTTCTCATTAAAAGGCTTATATTCTTAAAAAAAACTTGATTTTTGGAATAAAATAATCTTTTATTATTTTTTAAGAAATAAAATCGTACATGATTATTAAAATATAAAATATTTGTCAAATAATGATTAAGATAAATAAATAATTTTGATTTTATATTTATAACAACTTTTTTCCACCAGTTAAAAACCAGTGGGTATAAATAACTGTTTAGTTGTCATGTTGAGAAGAAAGTCATAAAAATAAAATCATCACAACATTGACCACAGTAGACTCTCATGACTGTGTAGGTCGGTAAATTTCTTATAAAATATCCAATAATTTTGCCCTTTTTTAGGCTAAGTATAATATTTGTTACCTATTCATGGTTGTTATACAGCCATAAGATTTTCTTTTCATCATCACAGCCATCCTTATTTGTCATTGACCCACTGTACTGATAATGTATTATGTGTTTGTGTGTGTAGTTCTTGGATCTCCGTGTGGCTGTTCTGGGTAACGTGGACTCAGGGAAGTCAACTCTGCTGGGGGTGCTGACTCAGGGCGAGCTGGATAACGGACGGGGCAGGGCCAGGCTCAACCTCTTCAGACACCTGCATGAGATTCAAACCGGACGGACGTCCAGCATCAGTTTTGAAATCCTGGGCTTTAACAGCAAAGGAGAGGTGAGACAAATATTCAGGACTCGTAACAGGAATTTAAACCAACAACCTCCTGCTTGCTAGCATGTAAGCATGTTGCTTTGAGAAATACTGGTCTTTTTCATTGGTTTAGGTTGTAAACTACAGTGACTCCCGTACAGCAGAGGAGATCTGTGAGAGCTCTTCTAAGATGATCACTTTTATTGACCTGGCTGGTCATTATAAGTACTTGAAGACCACTATATTTGGCCTGACAAGCTACTGCCCAGACTTTGCCATGCTGGTGGTGGGAGCCAATACTGGCATTGGTTTGTATTTATGCATATATATATATATATATATATATATATATATATATATATATATATATATATATATATATATATATATATATATATATATATATATATATATATATATATATATATATATATTGCTTTATAAGTTGTAAAAGTGATTTAAGAGTACAGTGCACAGCATAAATGAGTACACCCCCTCTGAATAAATATAAAAGATGTATTTTCTTAATGACCACTAATATAATTCATGGAAAGATGGTACAATTGAAATGTATTAAACATATACTTAATAAAAACAACAAAATGTATGCCAATATTTTTCTTTAAGATAAGTAAATTAGCCAGTTTTGTTTAAATGAAGGATTGCAGAAATGAGTACACCCTAGATTTAATTCAGCAAATGTATAATATTCTAGTACTTAGTATGTCCTCCAGAACTTTAAGTATACTGCTCTGACCTTTCTTGGCACTGAGTGTACAAGTTCATGACAAATTTTCACATCTGTCCTGTTTAACTCCTGGAGGACGACCTCCTTAAATGCGCTGGTCTTTAATGGGGAGTTTTGCTCAGCTCGTCTCTACAGAATCCCCCACAGCTGCTCAAGAGTGTTAAGATTGAGTGAAATACATGTCCACTGAAGGATTTTCACCTTGGGAGAATGAATATCTTCATGGTCATGATGAAAAAATGCCCAAGAATGCAGGGAATGAGGGAAGGGTAGCATCTTCCGTTTCAAGTTTTTGTATTACATCACACAGTAGTGTGTGAATTCATGACAGCATTGATAAAGCACAACTCCCTCACACCTTCAGCACTCATTCATCCCTATATACAAGCTTTACTACCACTGAACGTCACTGTGGGTACCAAGTATTTCTCACTGTACTCCACCTCTAGAAACACCAGAACATTTTGGATGCTTTTGGATCCGAAATGATTGACTTGGTCTCTTGAGACCAGAGTATGGATTCCCAGAAGTCTCTAATTTGTAAATATGGGCCTTGGAAGAGGTTAAATGAGTTTATTTTGCTTTGGCTACAGTAGGTAATTCTAGTGCTGACAACAACCATGCATGTCACTTCTGCAGGCTGCGTCATACTCTGAGAGATAAAGTGTCACTTTTTTCATAGCTTTTGCCGGCTCTGAGACACTTGCGTGTTATTTCTCCTGCTCTTTTTCTAGCAAAAATTCCCTCATCACTAAATGAAAACTTAAAGTGAAGACCTGATTATTTCAGGAGCCTTGTCACAAGACCATTGTTTTTGAATGTCGGTGCTACTTCTGCTATATTTTCACAATTAAAACAATAATTTGGTATTCCTCTTGTACCATTGTCCTCTTTTATGCTAAGAAATAAGTCACCTGGCAGTTCTCTCCCAAGTGGTTCCACTGCTGCCAGCATTAAGTCTGAGTATGATTCAGTGGGCTATATAACACTTTTAAATGTCAGGAAATTACTTAAAAGTTTTGGTTCAATATACTTACCTGTTGATCAAAAATAACCTTAAACCTTTACACTTTTTAGTTTTTTTTAGTAACTTTCAGAAGGGTGTACTCATTTTTTGCAACACAACATTTTATCACTTTGATAAGAAAATCTTATTTTGCGGAATAATTTTGATATTCTTCTTTGGTAATTGATCAAGCAGGCTTGTTGGAACATTATATCTCCAAAGAACCCTAACATGTCATCTAAGTAAAGAGTAATTGCTGAATTTGTTAAGATTTAGAGGGGGTGTACTCATTTATGCTGTGCACTGTATATTTAATAAGCAAGCCATAAAAACTGGAACTAAATCTGGCCAATATGTTAAATATTTACAATATATTCAGTATTTTACACTGTTCAAAATATTTACACTACTGTTCAAAGGTTTGGAGTCTTTAAAATTTTTGAAATACTTTTTTAAAGAAGTCTCTTATGGTCACCAAGGCTGCATTTGTTTGTTTAGAAATACAGTAAAAACGGCAATATTGTGAAATAATATGGCAATTTAAAAAAAAAAAAAAAAAAAAAAAAAACAGCTTTCTGTTTTAATACATTTCCAAATGCAATTTATTCCTGTGATGCAAATCTGAATTTTCAGCCAGAATTTTTACTCCAGTGTCACATGATCTTCAGAAATCATTCTAATATGCTGATTTGGAGAAAAGAAACATTTCTTATTATCAATGTTGAAAACAGTTGTGCTGCTTGATATTTTTGAGGAAATCATGATATATTTTTCAGAATTATTTAGGATAGAAAGTTCAAAAGAAACGCATTTGTTTGAAATAGAAATTTTGAAATATTATAAATATCTTTGCTGTGACTTTTCATCAATTTATTGCATCCTTGCTGAATACAAGTATTATATTTTTATTTTCAAAAACCATATAATCTTATTGAGCCCCAAACTTTTAAATGGTAGTGCATATTTCTAAATTATTTTTAAAATCAAATTATAAATCATTAATCAAAACCACCCAGATTACCCAACCCTACTTTTTTGTGTCATAACATATTATACGTTATTCCCACATTGTGAAATTCTCCCAGCTGGCACAACTAGAGAGCATCTGGGTTTGGCGATGGCACTGAAGGTGCCCATATTCATTGTGGTGAGTAAGGTGGACCTCTGCGGTAAAAGCACAGTGGAGAAAACGGTCCGTCAGTTGGAGAGAGTGCTCAAACAGCCCGGCTGCAACAAGGTCCCAATGGTGGTGTCCAACCCTGACGATGCCGTCACGGCTGCACAGCAGTTTGCACAATCCTCCAGGTACATGTGTGTATGAGAATAGAGGGGTTATTATACACTTTACTGCATTTTTTTCCACCTGAAGTCAGTGTTTCTTGCAACATAAACAGTCACAATTGATTTTCCCCTGACCACTTTCCACCTTCTCTTTGAGCCTTACGGTTAAACAGCCTATTTTTGGTACTGTACCTTTAAGACTTAAATATATAACTTGCCTGAATACCTTACAAAGTACCTTACCTCTGATAGCTGTTCAATATTAGTTTGTACAGTATGCGTGTGTGTAATGATGTATCGCTCTCCCCACAGTGTGACGCCCATCTTCACCCTCTCCAGTGTGTCTGGGGAGAATCTGGACCTTCTGAAGGTCTTTTTCAACATTCTTCCTCCTCTGAGCAACAGCAAGGAGCAAGAGGAGCTCATGCAGCAGCTCACGGAGTTCCAGGTACAAACACACTCTTACCAGCGCATACATGTCTTAATTCTAAGATATTCCAAGATATTCCAAGACATTTGATGTCAAATTGATGTGCTCCTAAAGGTGGATGAGATTTACAGTGTTCCTGATGTAGGAACAGTAGTTGGTGGAACACTGTACAGGTCAGTTCACATCTGTTATATCAATCTTGTCTGTTCATCTGTCGTATAACTGCCTATCGTCCACCTAGCAATGCACTTGCAAGCACTCTTTTTTTCTTGTAGTAAGTGTGTGTATATATATATATATATATATATATATATATATATATATATATATATATATATATTTTTACTTACTTACTTACTTACTTACTTACTTACTTACTAAAAGAAAAAAAACTTGGTTACTATAATTATAACATGGTAACCACAAATTAACCATGGTTTTGTTACACTAAACATAGTTTAACCGTGATATTTGTAGTAAAACTGTGGTTATACAAATGGTAATAAATACACCAAAAACATGGTCATTACATTTTCACTATAATAAAACCATGGTTAATTTTTATAAGGGACAAATCAATACCCTAGCAACCACTCAGAACACCTTAGTAATTCCTTAGCATCCTAGCAACATCTTAGCAGCCACATAGATCACTCTAGCAACAACAAAGTAACACTTGCAACTACTCAGAACACTTTAGCTTTGTAAACCTTCTTAGCAAACCCATAGCAATGCACTCTCAAACGCTCGGCACACCTGGGCAATGCCCTAGCAACACCTTAGAATCCACTCACTCTTCCAATTGTCTCTCAAATGCTCAGAACACCTTGGCAACACCCTAACAACACCTTAGAAACCACCCACTCTTCCAACTGTTTCTCAAACACTCGGAACACCTAGGTAACGCCCTAGCAACGCCTTAGAAACCACCAACTGTTCCAACTGCCTGTCAAATGCTCAGAAGTTAGAACACCTAGGCAACGCCCTAGCAACTCCTTAGAAACCACCCACTCTTCTAACTGTCTCTCCAACGCTCATAATACCTAGTAGGGATGTGCATCTCATGACCGAGATACGATACGCATCTTGAAGCATAGCCAAGATACATTAAAGATACATATGAAGCAGCTACCGATGCGATGCGATACGATTCACGCCTGTTACGATGCAGTGCGATCCGATTTCGATTCAGTTTGGTTCAACACAATGCGATACGATGCAATGGAAAAAATATTATCACTTTTAATGCCTCAAGGCCTGTTTCATAAAACAAGTTTAACAAATAAGCCAGGCTTATTTCAGTTAGTCTGACTCATTGTCAAATGATTTGGTTCCATAAAGCAAATTTAACATAGATCAACCTCAGTCACTGTGGCAACTTTTGCTGGGAAACTAACCTGGTCTAAAACAGGTTAACTGTCAGACTAAGCTGAGTTCCTCTAACACTAACCAATAGGAACGCTATTTATTTATTTATTTATTTATTTATTTATTACAGTTTCTAGCCATGCAGCCTTTCTCTCTGTTTTTATGACAGCTGTACCTTTGCAGAACAGATAGCAGAACATTACAATCTAAAATTGCTCTTTAAAACATTAAAATAACTAAATTAAAAGTTAAAATCACTGAATTAAAATGAAAATAAATAATAAAGAAAATGACTGTTCTAAATGCTATAAGAAACACACATTAACTCATTTGAGCTTAGTAATTAGGACTGTACTAGTTTACATTTGATTTACCCATTACAATAGTCCCTTTACAGATACTGCTATCATAAAAATACACTTATATGTTGGTTTAAAATTCCACAAAAGACACATTTAATGTCCAACAACAAATATTTGAGCAAAATTTTACTTATACTTTACATATATTTTATTATTGCGCTCCGCCTGTTTAGCAGTGCTCGTTCACTCGTGTATTAGAATTAGAATTAGAATGTCGTGGAAAAGTTCATTTATTTCAGTAATTCAACTCAAATGGTGAAACTCGTGTATTAAATAAATTCAGTGCACACAGACTGAAGTAGTTTAAGTCTTTGGTTCTTTTAATTGTGGTGATTTTGGCTCACCTGCGTGACTTTCTGACATTTACAGATGAAAAATATACCTGTGACATGTTAGTTATGCACTGAGGAAAACACAATGTCTCAAATGCATTAAACAGCACAAATATATTCGCTGTTTGCCATGGTGGATCGATTTGATCCATGATCGAGATTAGGGGCTGCTTAAGAATAAGCCTCTACAAATTAGTGAGATTGTGTGAACTTAATTTGTCGTTCATGGAACCGGCTTTATCCCCGATTGATTTGTTAGGATATTTCAAGTCAGGTTTTGGACTTTAATCTCCGTGGTGTTGTGATTTGTCAAATGCATGCAGCAGTGGTGATGAGAGAACACGCTTGAGACAGTTTAGAGGGAAATCAGTCACAGATTATTGGTCTCTTTCTAAATAATAAAAGTATAGCGCATCCACTAGTAATTATATATAAATAAATCGTTTTTTACAGATGCAAATATGTTAGAAACGATGCATCGTGATACAAATGCCGACTTGTAGCCGATGCACACTTTTTAAACTGGTGCATCGTATCGTTAACTTTTTCATGCCGATGCACCGATTGAATCGGGGAATCTTCCCATCCCTAACACCTAGGCAATGCCCTAGCAATGCCTTAGAAACCACCCACTCTTCCAACTGTCTCTCAAACGCTCGAAACACCCAGGCAACGCCCTAGCAGCTCCTTAGAAACCACCCACTCTTCCAACTGTCTCTCAAATGCTCAGAACACAGTTATATTTATATCTCAAATGCTTGGAACACCTAGGCTATGGCCTAGTAACACCTTAGAAACCACTCTCTCTTCCAACTGTCTCTCAAATGCTCAAAACACCTAGGCAACGCCCTAGCAACACTTTAGAATCCTTTCACTCTTCCAACTGTCTAATAACGTTCTCACAACCACCTAAAACACCCTAGTGACTGCTTATCAATCCCCTAGCAACCACTCAGAACAACTTATCAAACCGTTGCAACTCAGAGCAATGTTTTAGCATTGTAGAATCTGATTTATACCCATTTATACCCATTTCAATGCCTTGCGAAATCTTCATGTGGAAGTCTTTCGCCCTCTTGTGGAATCCCTGATCTCCCAGTTTCCAGCTTGAAATGACCTGATTTTACCAGCAAAAATCTGTTAGATGGTTAATGTGACCAATCCTTAAGGCCTATATAACATTCACACTTCAAGGCTTTTTCAAGCCAATTCAGATTGACTTGACGAACTTTCCTTTTCTAGTTCATAATTGACTTTCCATTCACATGCAGTGGTGTGTGTCGTGAAGGAGACCGGCTGGTTGTGGGCCCCACCGATGATGGGCGGTTCCTGAGGTTGAAGGTGTGCAGTATCCACAGGAATCGCTCCGGCTGCCGCGTGCTAAGAGCCGGACAGGCCGCCACAGTTGCACTTGGGAACTTTGATCGCTCGTTACTACGAAAGGTCTGATCTCAAAACGAGAGCAAGAGGAGAAAAGACTAAATAAAGTATTTATGTAGCTATATCTTTGTAATGTCTTTGATCTTGAGTGTTTGTGTTTTTAGGGCATGGTCATGGTGAGTCCCAAAATGAACCCAACAATTTGCTGGCAGTTTGAGGCTGCCATAGTCCTCCTGTTCCACGCCAAGACTTTCCGCCGTGGTTTCCAAGTCACAGTGCACGTGGGGAATGTAAGGCAGACTGCCACGGTGGAGTGTCTCCTTGGAAAGGTGTGGATTTTTTAAACTTCCTGACATTATAGGAATCAAGTCTTTACAAATGAACTTGACTTACTTTCTTCTGTAGAACACAATGTTCTGAGAAGTGTTACTCCTAAAAAATAAAGTTCTTTATTGTCATCTTTGTTTCCATGAAGAACCTTAAATATCCATGGAATCATTCCATTGAACAAAAGGTTCTTTATAGTGGAAAAAGTTTCTTCATATTAAAAAGTTATTTAACTTTTAAAGGGATAGTTCACCCAAAAATGAAAATTCTGTCATTAATTACTCACCCTCATGTCGTTCCAACCCCATAAGACCTTCGTTCATCTTCAGAAGACAAATTAAGACATTTTTGATGAAACCCGAGGGTTTTCTGACCCTCCATAGACAGCAACAGAACCATGATCAAGGCCCAGAAAGGTAGTAAGGACATTGTTAAAATAGTCCATGTAACATCTGTGGTTAAACCTTAATTTTACAAAACTACGAGAATACTTTTTGTGCGCAAAGAAAACAAAAATGACTATTCAAGAATTCTTCTCCATGTCACTGTCTGCCGCCATTCATATGAGTATCATGACGCATGCGCTGCACCTTGTTTACAAGCAGAGGAATGCACATGCATGCGTCGTAGTACTCTCGTGAATGGCGGCATACGGTGATGCGGAAGAGAACAATTGTTGAATAAAGTCATTCTTTTCTTTGTGCACAAAAAGTATTCTCATAGCTTCGTAAAATTATGATTGAACCACTGATCTCAGGTGGACTTGGACTATTTTAACAATGTTCTTAATACCTTTCTGGGCCTGGGAATGTTTCAGTTGCATTGCTGTCTATGCAGAGTCAGAAAACTCTCAGATTTCATCAGAAATACCTTAAATTGTGGTCCGAAGATGAACGAAGGTCTTACGGGTTTGGAACAACATGAGGGTGGGTAATGGATGACAGAATTTTCATTTTTGGGTGAACTAACCCAAGCGGATTTTTAACAAAATGTTCCATGAAAGGTTCTTTGAGAAACAAAAATAATTCTCTTTTGAAACCTTTATTTTGAAAAGTGTATCATCACAGAAAAGTGTGTGTTTGTCCTCTAGGAGGAGCTGCGGACAGGCGAGAGAGCCGTAGTGTGCTTCAGATTCTTAAAGCACCCTGAGTACTTGCGCGTGGGAGCCAAGCTGCTCTTCAGAGAGGGGGTGACCAAAGGCATCGGACACGTGACGCACCTCCTACCCTCCACCCAGAACCACGTGCCTGATCAGAACCGCAACCAGAACCACAGTTAGACACATCGAGAGTGACACCATTAATCAAAAGAGGACATTTGACTGCATCTGCAGTCGTTTCCTGGCCTTGCCTTGAGTTTGCATCCCTTAGTTCAATCGTGCACCTTTCATTTCCACTCTGTAGATTTGCCTATATTAATTGCAGATTTGCCTGTGTAAATTTTCTCCGCTCCTGTGACATTTGGAGGGTTGATTCTTAAAGCACCCTGAGTACTTGCGCATGGGGAAAAAAAAAAAAAAAAAACTGAATGTCTGCTGGGTGTAATGGAGCTCGGAAACCTCTCCTATTTTTGCACACGTGCGTATTTCACATCTTAAGTTGAAGCTCTCTGACCTTGAGTGAAGCATTTGGGAGTCGCTTAGTTGGGTATCTGAAACAGATTTCTGCAGGAACTCCTGCCTGCAGACTGCATTATAGATATGAGAACATAATCATAGTATTGGAAAAATCTTTTTTTTTTTTATCTTTTTTTTTTTTTTCCAGCTGTACTAACTTCTTCAAATCCTCAGTGATATTAAATACATGACATTACCCCAGGAGATCTGACAACATTTCAGTTTTTTTTTTTTTTTTTTTTCCCCCACAAAGATTTAAACAGAAATATCAGAAACAAGAATCTTAGTGTACACCTTGAGACATAGGTCTCCAACCCTGTTCCTGTAGACCAGGGGTCCTCAACTCTGCACTTCGAGATCCACTTTGCTGCAGAGTTTAGCTCCAACCCTAATCAAACACACCTGAACAAGCTAATCAAGGTCTTCAAGATTACTACAAATTTGCAGGTAGGTGTGTATAATCCAGGTTGAAGCTAATCTCTGCAGGAAAGTGGATCTCAAGGTTCAGAGTTGAGGACCCCTGCTGTAGACCTACTGGGTGCTTCTCAAACGGAAGGCTGCATCCTACCGAGGCTGCGTCCTTCCTAGTTCAGTCCTTCAGAGTCTTGTAGGCTAGACTCCTCCTTGGCATATAAACGCTAGAATGAGACGGTCTAGTAAGTGCGCGTGGCTACGTCACATGTTCCTGCCCTCACCGTCACGGCACGAAAATACTAATGAAACTTAGTTTTGGAAAAATACTTTGTATTACAAATCTTTATATTATTTGGCTTTCTATTAATACAATACAATGAATCACAGCTGTCTACAGTCTCCCCATGGCTTAAGTTATTGGCAGTTTAGCGTTTGAGTAATTTACACCAAAACAAAAAATAACATCTATGCTTTCATGTCCGAAAATATTATTTTTGTCTTACATTTCATAATAAATTCAGACAAGCTCATTAATGACTCGTTTTTCGTCAGTTTATTTTCATGAAATAGAATGGGTACAAAGGATTGTGGGTGATTGAAGGTCGCAAAGGATACATCCCATGCATCCTTCATATTCAGCTGAATGAAGGACGCGAAACGAAAGCTGCCTTCCAAGGATCCTTCCGATTGAGATGGCCTTCATCTCAATCGGAAGCCGAGATATGCAGCCTTCCGTTTGAGAAGCACCCACTGTCCTGCAAAGTTTAGCTACAACCCTAATCACATACAGCTGGACCAGCTAATCAAGGTCTTCAGAATCACTTAAAAAAATCACAGGCCAGGTGTGCTGAATCAGGTTGGAAATTAAATTTGAAGGACAGAGGGTGTCCAAGAGCAGGGTTAAAGACCTAGGCCTTAAACTCAAAGTATACTTCAATTTGGCACGACTATTGAGTGTATGCGTACAGCCAAATACATAGCTTTTCAAAGTATACTCCATTTGATGGCCAGTAAGTTTAAGAAAAATTAAAGCTGCATATGCAAGTTGAGTGTCCACATATGCACGGTTAGAAAAATCAGACTGCACACATACTATACTGGTGACGAAATTTACATCCACCGCACTGTCTGCACACCCTAGTTTACACATAATAACCCAAGCTGAGCTAACCACTGTATGATTTCTACAGTCCTTTACGATTGTTGCTTGTCAGACTGTATACTATATATGTTGTATCTATGATTTGTCACAAAGGCTATTAGTCAGAATATGTGAGGATGATACATTAAGCGAAATTGTCTTGAATGGAAGAACTGTAGCCAAAATCGTACAGTAATGCGAAGCTGGCTGTAGTCGCAAATGGAAAGAAGATTGTCATGGACAAAAGTATATTCAATTTAACACGTTGTAGTTTTACAGTTGTTCCGTTATGATTGAACTGAATTTAAATTTCAAAAGCTGAAAATGACTTTCCACAAATTTTTAGTGAACGAAAAACGGGCGTAACATGTTAATGAGACATAAAATGCAAGATTTTAATTTAATGAATCGGACAATTCACAAATTGTTTTGCAAAAGATTTACACATTAATTTTGTTTAATATTCATGAATAAATGACCACAGTCTTGTTTTTATTCACTTAATGTTATTGGTGCATTTGTTGGTGTGATTGAATATCGCCCCCTATCTTCAGGACAGAAGAGGTAACCGAAAGGGAATTTTTGGAGCTCTAGGGTTGTAGGAACAGTCAGGCATGATTTTTTATTTTATTTTCACTAGCTTGATTACATTGTGCCTAATTCTAAATGTATTCACAGATTACTCAAAAAAAAATTGTTTGTAAGCAAATATAGGGTTTAGGTCATTTCCAATGGCTTACAGGGTTAACTGGGTTAAACTTACGGCAGCTTTGTGTGATGGGCATTTGTCTTTAGCATGCACAGGAACCCAGATAACCATTGTGTTGTGTGTCTCGTTCACTCCTTTTCGAGATATCGTGCAATTGCAAAAATATTGAATGTACTGATCATATATATAACTGTACCATTTGAAGTTACTAAACTAATGTGACCCTTAATGTATAAAAGCTCATTTCATTTAACAGTATTAAACATTGTGCGTCAGTAATGAAGCTTGAGCAGAACGCATTTACAAGTGTAAATAATTTGTAAAACCTTGTTTTTACAGACATTTTTACGAAGAAATTTGTTCTGCTTTTGTTTTATAAATGAGGCCCAATTGCTTTCATAACTTCTGCTGTTGGTCAACAGTGCATGTTGTGCTTACACAAATAATAATATTGTCTGATGTGCAGCTGGTGGGCTTTAATACATTTGAGATGTATCTTCATTTCACGTACTTCTGCAAAAAGGCTTCAAAAGCCTAGAAACCAGACTAGATATCTATTGCTTTGCTATTAGTTCCGATGTAATAAAGAATCAAATGTTTTATTGTGGAAACCCTTTGTTCTTTGTAATTATTTAAGGACAGGAAATACAATAGTTTGTCATGGAAATTACAAGTTAAAAACAAGTAAATCTTGTAAGTCTATGGGGCAAGTGTATCTGCAGAAATGTGAAGGTTGTAATTTTATGGTATATAATATTTGTACATATTGTGCATAGATTACCTGGTTTGGTCTTGTCTATATTTTTGAAACAATGTATTTTAATGTTTAAACTTATTCTAGTGCAATTCCTTGCCGCATAGACTTCCATAGTAAATGTATTACCAGTAGACTTCCATAGTAAATGTATTACCAGAAATGTTTTTGAACCAGAAACCAAATGGGGAAAAAGACAAAAACAGTGAGTCAAGAGTTTTGACAAGTTTTATTATGATAAATGAAAGCTGTCTTTGCGCAATAAATTGTTAATTGTTCACAGAACACACTGTTGTAGCATAGCAGCAAGCACCATAAGAATAGGTTTAAGTAACATGGCATTATGAATAAAATAAAAATACAAAAAAAATATTATATAAAACTCTTATTTTCCTTCAAAAGATGAATGCTTTTTTGTTTTGCACTTTGCGAAACAAATCAGCATTTGTGAATACAGAAACTTTGTTCAAAAAGATGAAAAATTACATCACTAAATCTGACATCCTTCATATGAGATATAATACTCAGATGACTATTAATGCATCTGTCCCATTCATATATTCTTCATTCCTCTTTCACTTAACTATACATGCTTAAACCTGCTTCTGAAATGTGCATCCAAGTCTACCTCTTCTACCAAAGCTTTTAACCTTAAAAAACGTATAACATACCAACATGAAACTATTCTTATTTTTTCACCATGTAAATGTGATGCGTTCATCTTCAAAACTTCCCTTTGCTCTGCAGAATTAAGCGACTGTTGAAATGGTAGACAAAACTCCAGGCACATCAGCGTTGATTTGGAGAGTTTACGCAAGACTCCTCTGTCTGGGCTTGATTCTGGGGTATAGCTACAGAAGAAAAACAAATATGAGCAATCTGTAGTAAAAAAAAAAAAAAAAAAAGTATGCAATTTCCCCAAAATGTATTTCCTCACCCCGAGGAGGTTGCGAGGTATGTAGCCCTCATTGTCGGCACATCTTGCCCACCACCACTCTGTTTCTTCACTGTCCTCTCTTCGTAGGACGGTCAGACAGTCTCCTTCCTTAAAGGACAATTCATCCGGACTCTCAGCGTCATAGTCCCACAGGGCATAAACAACGCCCCTGTTCATGATGCCCATCTTCTCCTGCACACCTGTGAAATAAAACCATCTCAACGATATAGTTTTATTGCGATAAGGTACCAGTTGAGCTACAAGAAGAGCTCTTTTGTAAAGTTTCATAAGGGGCTTTCGCACCAGAGGAACCTTTTTAGAACTATTGGCGGACGTTCCCGCTTTTTGGCGTGTTCGCACCGCAGGAACTAGGAACGTACTTAGTTCTTGGAACTCTGTTTGCAGGAACTAATTTGCCTCCTACTTCAGAGTAGGGTCTAAAACAGTTCTATAGGCACTATCAGTGACGTAAATGTACGATGATTGTCCAAACGCATTTGAAACACTGGCTACCCGGCATTTTTAAAAAGCCATGTAAAAATGTTTTCTCCACAAACATGCAAAACAGCGATAACGCATTTACCTGTTGTCTGCAGCATTGTGTTCTTTTCTCAGCATTGTTGATATGTAACACTGAAAGTTGTCATAGGAGATTTAGTCAGATTTTTGTGCTCTTTTAATCGCGTAAATTTTGCATTTACATTCCATCTGTGTTATCACGAAACCCATGACACACATCAAAAACAGCTCCGATCACAGCGTCCATCCATTCTCCAGTTATTGACGTTTGTAAATGCCGCGAATAAAGACGTCACTGTCAGCCACTTCAGAGTTCCTGCTGCCAGTGCGAATGCAACCAGAAAAACGAGCCTGCTGGCTAGTTCCAAGAACTACGTGGTGCGAAAGTGCCTATAATGGGAGGAATGGTCTCTCACCATAAAGAAACTGCGAGCATTGGGCATAACCTTCTTCCATCTCCTCGCACTTGTCAGCCGCCGTCTGCATATCGCTGTAGGTTGTGGCGTATACGGCAGCTCCCGATTCCACCAGGAACTTACATACTTGCACGTTATTACAGGAAGCAGCGCAGTGCAGGGGAGTCCTAACAGAGAGAAAGATATTTCATTTCATTGTATTAAATAAAGGACAGAATTTTACTGGATTTACATAAATGTTTTTCGCTCACCATCCATCGCTGTCTGCGGCATTCGCGTTTACTCCAAACTGCACCAGGAACTTTACGATTTCCGTGTGTCCAGCGCAAACAGCATTGTGCAGAGCAGTAATGCCTTCATCATTGGGTAAACTGGGGTCTTCCACCTGGATATGACGTACAGACATATACTTGAAATCCCAACTAGCTATATGTCTAGTTGTAATATTACTCACTAGTGGACCAAGTATGTAACTGATCTTGGCCTATTTCTCACCTCATATATGATCCTCTGGACAAGGTCGTACTCGCCCTCTAAAGAGGAGTCCAACAGAAGGGCCAGAGGGTTAAAGTGCACACGCATCCCGTGGTTGATGCGCTCCGAGCCCATCTTACGCAGGTTTGTTCTTTTGCCCTGTGAAAAACAGGATGGATGAATAGATATTTAGTTATATGCTTGAAGAAAATTCTGTACATAATTGATGGGTATCTTGTGGTAAAGGTCTTGGATATGAAGTACTGATACTAGATGTTAGCCTGACATGAACCACTCTTTCATTCCACATATTAAAAGCCCATTGAGGGTCACTGGTTGCCACTTCTGCTCCATTTAAATGTTTAATGAGATCTGTGCGGAGTGCTCAGAATCTTAGTGTGGCTAGTTGCTAAGCAACAGCCCAGAATGGATGGTTTGATCAGAATCTCCACTGACCTGACTTGTCTTCACCCTCTTTCTCTGTCTCTCCCTCTTCTCTCTCTGCGGCCATACTTATGTGGGCTAAATGCCTATATAGTTTTCTATAGACAAGGAACCTGTCTCAAATGCACCCCTCATCCCTTGGAGTCTTATTCTGAGTCTAAACTTCAGATATGTAATGCCACCTAGCTTGCTAATTCATAAAATGACAAATGGAACACCTTGGTCTCATGGACTTCAAGGCCAAAAGACCATAGGGTGTCCTAATTGTCAATTTATGAATCAACAGGCATCCGCTTTTGTGGCCATGATGCACCCTCTATGTACCCTGTTGTCCACATCAGGTACACCATTTCAGACACCGTGATTCCATGATTCCCTGCATAATATTGTCAGGCTCCTTTGTGCATAGAGTTTGACTGTAATGAACTGCTCACTGTTGAGTCAGTATCTGACTAAGCTTAAATGCTTGCACACCTTAGCACAGCAAAAATACTTTGTTTCAACCCATCTATCAAGTACCCTGCTTCTGGGATACTCTTCCCATCAGTGCACATTTTAGATGTCTATCTTATCTGACTCACCCATTGCAGGTGTCTCGGGGTCTCTACTATCAAATTTATGAGTTGAATCAAGTGTGTTTGATTAGAAAGACAGGAAGAAAAATGCTAGAGATGACAAAGTTGCTATAAGGCTGGTTACTAGAAGGTCAACTTGAATCCTGTTTTTGGCAAGCAATTGACTTTGGGTCACTACAATTTGACGTCAGTGTGAATGTCCCTTTGGTCCCTCTACAGATATGGTTTTAACTTTCGGGAATGTTGTAGTACCTACCGGTGGTAGCGTGACCTGTCCTGTGACCTCTGGAGCCTTCATATTGACGCTGTCCTCACCTGGTCCCTCCTGCTCTGTCATGCTGGGATATGGAGGTGGAGGATAAGGTGGGTACTCCTCAACATACGGTTCTGGAGCGGCTGGGCCATAGACTTCCTGTTCTTCCTTCAGCGGTGGTTCCTTCGGTACAGTGCTAGAAATGGTGCTGTCATCCAGGATAGGCGATCGAGGAGGAAGCGGTGGAGGCGTCAACTCCTCCTCCTCTTTCTCACACTCAGGTATCGTAGTATCACGGTGTCCCTCATGGGGTCTAGTGCTCTCGTCAGCTACTGGCCTGCATCCATCCTCGCCTTCTGCCTGAAAGAAGGCAGCTGGTGTTATAGTGGTCTCCATGGCTGCCAACGTGGTCTTCTGGTAGAGGAGCTTCTGGATGTTGGGTCCACCAGGCCCCTCAGATTCTGTTATAGAGCCACGCTTTTTAAGAGGTCTGGGCGCATGGTGCAGTCTTTTCCTCAGTGCCTCCAAATCAGCATCGCTTTGGAGCCGATGGGAATTTGAGAGGAACGGGAGAAGTTTGGTTGGGCTGAGGGGCCGGGGAACGCGTTCTACCTCCTGGCCCTCAACAGAGGAGGATGCAGGGGGCATATTGTTGCCCTGGTCCACTTGGTCACCATCTAGACCTCCAGTTTTCTCAAGATGACAGCTGTCCTGGATAAGAGACTGCTGGCCCCCACTGGATGGGATGACTGGTTTACCATATACTGTGAGAGGCAAGGAATGAGGATCAGGTATTTCATAAAAACATCTATAGTATAAGTTGGGTGTCAATTGCCATTTATATTACGCAACCACTAAAATAATAACATAAGGTACATTACTTATCCAATCCAAGGGTGTTGAGTATATTTAGTACATATAATAATAATAATAATAATAATAAATAATGCATTATATTTTATGACTATATCCTCATTTGTCTTTTTTTTCCATGTCTGAGCCACAAAGTGTAAGAGCAATTTGCCTATGTGCTCCGAGTTTTAAAGATATGCAAACCAAAGCTGGAACCAAAATGACTACAAAGGTATGTAACAAAGGAATGAGCCTTTCCTTATCTCTTTGTGGTAAGTGAACATCACTATGAGCCCTACTCACTCTGGAGGGTAGAGCACTGCTTATATTCTCATTTGTACAATTTTGGTATACACTATGAACTCACATATGGCACTGGAATTTTATCTTGAAATATTACTTTGAAAATAAATGTGTATAGCTGTTGATTTTTATGGCAAATAAAACATTCGTGCCAAATATGGTCTCCTTCGTGTCTTTAATTTAAACCGATTCTAACTTGTGCCATCACTCCATCTGGTGCTTGCTAAAAAAAAGTGAATAAACATTAACACTAGCAGAGCAATGCAGTGTCCACTTGCTACAGGATCGTTTAAGGATGCAAAATTTCTATTTGGAATTCTCCCAAAATCTAAGTGAATCTGGTCAAAACCAAGTCAGAAAGACTTTCTGTTGTAATAATTAAGCAGCTTGATTTAAATACTGCATCCAAGTCAGAGGCTGTAATAAATCCACTGTTCCTAATTTGTTTCTGCCCTGAAGAACTTTCAATTGAACTAAAGCAAACTTTTGAACTTCAGATTGTTCAGACGCAATGTTTGGATTAAGACTAAGAAATAAACATACTTATTTTAAGACCAAAAATCCTGTTATTAGACTTTCAGTCATTTACACAACTATGTGGAACACCAAAGCATTTACAAAGAAATGGCACATTGTTTTCCACTCCTGCACTGCAACAGCTTTTAAACTTCAAACAACAGTAATAAATGTTGGCAGAATTGTTGTTTTTGGGTGAACCATTCCTTTAATACTAGATTAAATTAGTCAATGTCTTGTTTAAAGTTGGTTCTGTGTGCTCTTGTTGATTTGGCAGAATGTCCAGTGTAACACCACATCTTGTGAAATAGATACTTTTTAAATTCTATCACAAGATACTTCTAAATTTGTTTGGGTGTCTAGTGGGGTGGAGGTACTCACATCGAGGCTGTGAACGGGTCAACGTACTTTGCCCTTGATAACCCTTCCCAAGAGTGCTTTGTTGGGTGTACATGGAGTAGATGGATCTCGCTGCCACCATCTGGGGTTTGTGCAGGGTTGTGGGGCTGGAGGTCTCTTTCCCTGGCAAAGTGTCTGATGTGAAAGGACGTACTGTCGCGGCAGGTAAGGTGTCTGGTTTAGGGGGCAGAGGTAGGGGTAAGGTGTTGTTGTGGGATGGAAGAGGCACGGGGGGTTTCTGATTGGCTGGTCTAGCTTTGCCAGGGAAGGTGCCTGTGCTGTAAGGAGGTTTACTGAAGGTGGACTGGCCTGGTAGAGCAGGTTTGGGCTTGCTTGGAACAGGAGGAGGAACCTTCCCAAAGGTTCTACCTGCAGACTATGATTAAAGAGTCATTAGTGTTTATTAATATCTATGCATTAGCATTGATTTATTGCCATTTTTTGAAAATTGTTCATGTCAGGCACTCGGTGCAGTACCTGGGTGTCCCTCAAGAGGTCCTCACTACTCTGGTTCTTGGGTAAGGGCAATGGCGGAGGTTTCAAATCTGCCTCAAAATCTGGAACAGATATTCAAAAAAATCAGCATTTCATAGATTAATAATCACGTTTAAACACTATGACGCCTTCTGACTGCATTAGGACACGGCAGAAGTACCCAATCCTATTCTTAGAGATCTACCTTCCTGGAAAGTGTTTCACGCCTGGTTCACACCTGAACCAGCTAATTAAGATCCTCACGAACATTTGATAAATACAGACAGGTGTGTTGGAGCAGGGTTGGAACTGAGCTCTGCAGGTAGGTAGATCACCAGAAACAGGACTTATCCCAGTTTAATGGAGACACATTTTCATGTAAGCCACTCGTGGCTGACTTTCCTGAAGAGTGTAAACACTGTGGCTCTATCAAAACATTGCTTTGTTTGTTTAAGCGGTCTGACATGTCAACTTCGAGCTTAACTAACTACATGAGTCTGAATGTAGTTCTTTAAAGGTTGGAGAAAGGCGTACCTTTCTGCTGGGATCCGTGGCTGGTTATGCGGGGAAGGGTGGAGGAGTGGCCATGGGTGTTGCTGTTAGTTTCTGTGTTGGAAAACAAATCTGACACCTTGGGGATCTTACTTGTCATGAAACCAGTACCTGTCACATGCAAACATAATTAAGAGAAGATTTTTTTTTTCAGGGCTTACTGGTGCAATTTGTGGTAAATACTGTACATACATACACGTACCTGTGGTCGGTTTAGGAAGAGGTTTGGGAAGGGTGGCTGTGCCGTCAGGATAAGCAGGCTTCACTACAATCTCCTGCCTGGGAGGAGGTGGGGTGGTCTGTATGTACGGCCCAACAGCGGCAACCCTGGAAGGGCCGGTGCACTGAGAGCTCTGCCCTTCGGATGGCTGCTGGAAGTGGAAGAGACAAAGAATAAGAGAAAGAATTTCCGTGCATCACAAACTAAATTTGTGTCTAAAAAGCACAAGAAATGTAAACGTTCTAAAGTTGCTCACAGGCAAGTTCTCTTTCTGTTGGAGAGCAGCTTTTTTCTTCCAGAGCCTCTCTCTCAGTTCAGCCACTCTTTTGTCCATGGTGGCCATTTCTACGTTCCTCTTGTTTAGATTCTCTCTCTGCTGCTGGAGTTTGGCACTTTGCTCCTGGTTCAATTTATTCCTCAGCTGCAGAAAAAGTCAGAACAAAAGAGGGACTGTTGAATTTTGTATACAGGACTACGGTTTTTCAATTCTTTACTATTTTTTCTCCATTTAAAAAACAGAGTGTATTCCTGCTATATTTTTCTCAAATAAAAGGCACTTGCTTTACATTTTTCTTGTATAAATGAAAGATAATCAGTCCAACTTTAAATTAGGTGGCCTTAACTACGATGTACTCACATTTAAATTAATCATTTGATGCAATGTACTTATTGTGTATATACAGGTTTTTACATTGTACTTATATATTAAAAATACCTGCTTATAATTACATCTGTAATTAATTTATGTAATTACATTCATAGTTACACTGTTGACCTGTCCCTTACACCTAAACCCACCCTTTAACATACCACCAAACCTGTCCCTAACCTTACCCATATCCCACCTCAATAGCAGAAAGCAGAAGTGTTTTGCAATACAATATGAACACGTACTTATTTTTTGATGTAAGTACATAGTAGTTAAGGCCACTTAATATAAAGTGGGACCAGATATTCTTATATTTAATGTGTGTCCAAATATCGCTATATGTCTGAATAGCAGGATTGTGTTACAGAAAGCTGTAGACCAACAGAAAAAAAGCTACCTGAAGCTCTTTGTACAGTCGCTCGAGTTCTCCGCTTGAGCTTGGTCCAGCTTCATGTGGGATGTCCATTTTGCCGCCACGTAACATGTCCAGTTGTCGACTCAACTCCTCCACCCTGCTGACGGCCACCACCAGCTCCCGCTGCTTCTGCTGGAACAGACCGTTCATCTGCTCGATCTCCTCCACTACAGAGAGAGAGAAATTAGGTGTATCACTCACTTGTTAATTAACTTCTCATTCCCATAAGCAAGATCGTTTGTTGTTGTCTCTGTTGATTAATTTAGCCGCTAATGGCATTTTTATATAACAAAAACAGTAGAGCAAATTTTTCCATTAGCGGGCAAATGATCCACAACAAATGACATCTTTGTAAATGAATCTCGAAAAAGTCCTAAAACACTTTTAACCATAAAATAAGGATAAATGTCTAACATTCAAATTACACACCTCAGTGTAGATCAAAATTAAAGTATCAAAACCAGAAGTATCTGATTTTTGCAGCAGAAAACCTAATTAGCTGATCAAATCGAATGACTTGGAAAAATTAGGTAACAATGTTAACATTTTAATCTTTTTTATATTTACAAAAAATAAAAAAAAAATCACTTTTTATCTTTAATTTATTATATAAATAGTCCAACAAGATTAATTTATAATAATAAACTATAAAACTAGTCTTTAATATGATAACAACAATGATATTAATAATGACAATGTAATAAACATCTTTTCAGTAAATTTAATGAAATGCTTTTAATGAAACGCTTGTTTTACACCACTACATTAAACAAAATAGCAAAATAGTTTATGAAACAAAATTTAAATAAAAAAAAAAAAAAAAGTTATTCAAAACACTTCCCCCTATTCTAGCTCGCAAATGGGCCGCAACACCATTTGGTGCCACTAGTAGAGCAGAAATGACAAACTTCACCTTGAGCTAATATCCCTCAAAGAAGGTCAACGTTACAGCATTTTCAGCATTCCTAACCTACTTTCTCTCATGAGTTTACAGGTCCTGACCTAGTTTACTGTTACTGATGCGTTTCTGTTCCACTTGTCCTTTCAGAGCTCGAACCCTGCGCAGTTTGGCCTCCTGGTTCTCTGCGTTCTCCCGCAGCAGTCGCAGTTTCTCCTGCTCAGACGCCTGCTGCTGCTGCTGCCGCTGGTCCTGCAGCTTCAGGAAGCGCAGTCGCTGTTCCTGTGAGGAGGAGTCGGGTCACAATCTCACCAAAACTCATTTTCAGACATCATTAATTTTCAGAACTATGTGCCTACTGTTTTCATTCACGCTGGTAATGGAAAAAAACGGTAATGGTTTTGATATGGAGATGACTCCATGCAGTTGTTTATTCTAATGACCTTAACGCAAAACTTAGTGCGCAAGCAATAACACCATTTCACGGATGACTTCAAACCTCGTATTTGAAGGAAATGTTGATTTCAACTAACAAACAGGAAATGCTGCTCTTTTCCATTTAATTAAAGTGGATGGGGACCAAGGACAGCCTTGGTTGCCATTCATTTCTATTGTATGGAAAAAAGCAGCATGGGCATTCTGCTGAATATCTCCTTTTGTGCTCAACGGAAGACAGAACGTCATACAGGTTTGGAACAAGTAAATTATTTTAATTTTGATATAGTTATTTAAAAAAAAAAAATACATTGAACAGTACATTATGTCAATGGTGCAGTAGGCTACCTTTGTGGCCAGGAGTTGTTGTTGTGCGTTGATCTGTTGTTGTTGCCGTGATGCCATCTCTTGCAACTCGCTGAGAGTGATATCCATATGAGGAGCCACCATCTAAAAAATAAAATAAAATAAAATAAAAAAAATTATATATATATATATATATATATATATATATATATATATATATATATATATATATACACATATACATATACATACATATATCAGAGCTTTTGCTATTTTATATTGGATGGCTATAAAGAATCTGTATGTTTGGACATTTTATAAGGTAATTTTAAAGGAATTTAATATGGTAAAATTTTGTTGTCGGGTCACTTACATGCAGTTATACGTGTTATTCTGTTTTCTTTTTGAAATCTTTACATGAATCTCGAGTGTTGTGGATCAAACTATGAGTTGACCCTCATTCTGAAAGTTTGATTTACAGACTCAGTTTTTAATCATAGTTTCTTTAAACTGTAAGATAATTATGCTTTGCAATGTCAATTATTTCCAGTCCATCTAACTTTGTGAACATTTTACAGAAAATTCAGGACTGAAAACAGTAAAGTGCAACAGTAAAGTGCAAATAATAGCATAAATAAAATAAATAAATGACAAAGGGTATTTATGGGTTAAAATTAATATGCAAAACGAAAAAAAATAAATAAATTGTGTGAGGTTATGCATGTGATGCATGTTATTCTGTTCACTTTTCAAAATTTTTAAATACATTTTAATTTCTGTGGATTACACTGAGTTGATTCTCATTCAAAAGTCTGATTTCTAGTCTCCTCAGTTTTAATCATGTTAAAACATAAATTTATTAAAATTATAAAAAGATAAAAGAATGCTTTGCAATGTCACAATTCATTACAGCCTATGTAAGAATACTGTCTATTAAATCTTTTTATTTGCACAGCTTACTGACAATTTCCAATTCAAGCCTAAGTTAGCAACTGTATCCAAGGGGGCGGAACTTAACAATTCTCTGAAGGGAATTCATACTCACTCCATTTTCCATGTGTCTGTCTATCATCCCCTTCACCGCGTTTATTCTGGCAAGAGACTCTGGAGCCCTGTGACCTCCTGTAGTTAGAGACAGAATTAGCGGTGTTGGCTAAGCTAAACACATTATCACTTATTTTAGGATTAGAGATTTGTATTGAACTTTGACAGATACTTAGTCAAGCACATTTTGTGTTAAAAACACAAATGATACCTCAAGTCATGTGGCTTTTTGAGGAGAAGTTTATATTTAGACTTTGACTCAACAGTTAGTATTTAGCAAACTAGCATGTAAACATGCTAACAATGAAGGCCAGGAACATTTAGGTTGAAAAAGAGTTGCTGTGCTGGGGTAAACCTCATTACATAATGACTGTTTGGCTGGGGAAAACAACTAGCGCTCAATTATCCTGCATATGACTGCCTGTACCAGGGTCCCACTTACATAACATCAACACTGGCACCGCTAGCGCCGCTTATGTGGGTTACTGGATAAACCAGTCTAAGAGCGAAACAATGCCCAAATAATGTTCTTGGTCACAGTCTGACACCACAGGGGTCCTAATCAGGGCTTACTGATTACACAAGCATAGGGTTTTACCTCAATTCTGTGTGAAAACAAACCACAAACACAACAGATACGAGTCAAACTGTGTGTAATTGACATAATTATTCTCGACAGAGAAATAAGGAACTCTTTGTGAGGTAAAGCCAGGCGTACAGAGCCGATATCACTCACATTGTTGTGTAACAGCCGGTCTTTGTCCGGTGAAGAGGGCCAAAGTCACTTTGAGAAATCTGAAACCTCACACATGGTTTCACATGACTGAGATGTTTAAACTTCTCAGGGGAATAGGGAGGATTCACTTCAAACACGCCATGTAAACAAACTAGTAGAAATTGTGACAAAGGGGATTTATGAGTTAAAAATAACATGCGAAACAACTGATGAAAAACTACTTTAAAGCTGTGTGAGATTTTATATATTACACATTTTGATTTCTGATTACGAATAAATAATTAATTAACCAAATGAAAATTCTGTGGTACCATTACTTACAGAATAATAGCAAATAAAAATAATAAAAATATAAATAAATAAATCAGTTGTGTGAGATTTTAAATATGTATTATACGTTTTAATACATATTTATAATTGTAAAAAAACATTACAACAGAATAGGATTGAATAGAATAGAATAGAAAAATAACCAAGTAAAAATTCTGTGGTGCCATAACTTACACAACAATAATAAATAATAAAATATATAAAAACATAAACAAAAAAGGGTATTTATGAGTTAAAAAATAGCATGCAAATCAACTGACCTAAAATTAACTGAATTAACTGCAATTCAATTAAGTTGTTTGAGGTTTTACATATATAATATAATATAATATAATATAATATAATATAATATAATATAATAACCAGAGGGGAAGAAAAAAACAAAAAACAGTAATTATTATGCAACAATACTGAATAAATTGTTAATTTAATAATTTCCAGAGGCAATTTTTTCAAATGAATTATGTGTTATTTAGGGGTTTGATTATGTAGGGATGTCAACGATTAATTGACGATCGATTAATTGTCGATAAGAGATGCAGTCGATTAAAGCTATCGATGGTCGATTAAGCAGTTTAATTTTGGGCTGCATGCGGCTCATGCGCAAAACATGTGCAAACGGCTGTGAGTGACGGTGACGGAGCTGGATCTTTGGCGAAAATAATACACTAACGTACAAATTACGCTTTTAATGTGATCCAAGCACATTAAAACAGAAACAATACAAAGTTCTTTTGTATTGAAATGTAATAACTAAGTCATGTTTAATTATAATTTCCCCAGATAGCCTAATTGTTTCATATCGAGCTCTGCGCTTTGACAGAGCTGTGGATACGACCAGGACAGATATAGCCTATATAGCTATAATTCATTCCTACAACTTGTTAATTCTTTCCTGCGACTTATTAAGTTGTGGCCACTGTCCATGTTTCATTAATTTGTTACCTAGAAAACTATTGATTTAACTAAAATGAGGGAATGACTTAAATCATAGGAACAAATATGTGCATATGTGATAGTGACTGAATTCTTGGATGCGTTCAGATGGAAAGTGAGGACTCTCTCTCTCACACACACAAAATGAGCAGCCTTGTTTGGACTACACCTGTCCATTGCTCTCACACAGGTGTTCCTTCACAATCTGCACTCTGCAATATGAGATATATATATCAATATTATCTTAATTGTTTCTCCTAAACAGAATTGTGATTTTAAATGGATATCAGATTTGATTCTCAAAAATTTATTTTGAGAAAAAGACCCTTGTTATCTCACACGGGTCTCCTCTGGAGTTTCAGAACAGATGTCAACAATGTCAGAAACTGGGCTCAGATTTGCCAAGATACCAAAATATGCAATTAAATGTCAACAACTGTCTCATTCGTGACTGCCTTAATTTGTTCTTTTAGGCGAAACTTAGTTGATACCTAAAAAACATCCCCAAACAAGCATTACAGTTTTCCATTGCGTGCACATGCTTTTAGAACACAAGATAAAGATCCATTCTGATCTATTCCAAAGTCCCCTACCCTTAGGCAGTGCCCACAAAACAAGCCGTTCTGCAGCAAATAATTCATGCCTCAACACAGCCGTAACCATGTCAAATTTACAACCCCTCTATTCACAGTCTCCCATAAAAGGAAATGACATTCACTCCTATCCGCAACAACGGCATGTCCACACTGACAGCAGACTGCCGAGGGGGAGAGCATGTAATCGAATGGGTCCGTGATTTGGCATGGAAAAAGAGCCAGTCTATATTAAAATTGCCATCCATCCATACAGCAGAGAGTAAATAATAAACAAGACCAAATATTCTCTACCTCTATCGTAGTGCTACTTTCTTCAGTATTTAAAATCAGGCATCAGACAAGAAGTTAGAATCTAAAAGTAGGTAATAGGTGCCTATATTGATTCCTTTTTTTCAAAGATTTTAAACTTTCTAACAATTTTTAAATATATGTTGCAATATAATAATGGCTTCAGAAAGGTAACCGGATTGATGGTAACAGGGTTGACAGTTAAATTTGACAGTGAAACTATATGTTTCCATTAATTATGGAAGGGTAATTGCATTACTTGAAAAAAGTTATATATATTTTGTACGTTTGCCCACTGACAAAGAAATGATCAGTCTATAATTTTAATAGTAGGTTTATTTTAACAGTGAGACAGAATAACAACAAAAAAAAAATCCAGAAAAAAGCATTTAAAAAAAAGTTTTAAATTGATTTGCATTTTAATGAGTCAAATAATTATTTGATCCCCTATCAATCAGCAAGATTTCTGGCTCCCAGGTGTCTTTTGTACAGGTAAGGAGCTGAGATTAGGAGAACTCTCTTAAAGGGACTGCTCCTAATCTCAGCTTGTTACCTGTATAAAAGACACCTGTCCACAGAAGCAATCAGTCAATCAGATTCCAAACTCTCCACCATGGCCAAGACCAAAGAGGTGTCCAAGGATATCAGGGACAAGATTGTAGACCTACACAAGGCTGGAATGGGCTACAAGACCATCGCCAAGCAGCTTGGTGAGAAGGTGACAACAGTTGGTGCGATTATTCGCAAATGGAAGAAACACAAAATAACTGTCAATCTCCCTCAGTCTGGGGCTCCATGCAAGATCTCACCTCGTGGAGTTTCAATGATCATGAGAACGGTGAGGAATCAGCCCAGAACTACACGAGAGGATCTTGTCAATGATCTCAAGGCAGCTGGGACCATAGTCACCAAGAAAACAGTTGGTAACACACTACGCCGTGAAGGACTGAAATCCTGCAGCGCCCGCAAGGTCCCCCTGCTCAAGAAAGCACATGTACAGGCCCGTCTGAAGTTTGCCAATGATTCAGAGGAGAACTGGGTGAAAGTGTTGTGGTCAGATGAGACCAAAATCCAGCTCTTTGGCATCATCTCAATTCGCCGTGTTTGGAGGAGGAGGAGGAATACTGCCTATGACCCCAAGAACACCATCCCCACCGTCAAACATGGAGGTGGAAACATTATCCTTTGGGGGTGTTTTTCTGCTAAGGGGACAGGACAACTTCACCGCATCAAAGGGACGATGGACGGGGCCATGTACCGTCAGGGCCAGGGCATTGAAGCCAGCCAGGGCATCGAAAATGGGTCGTGGATGGGTATTCCAGCATGACAATGACCCAAAACACACGGCCAAGGAAACAAAGGAGTGGCTCAAGAAGAAGCATATTAAGGTCCTGGAGTGGCCTAGCCAGTCTCCAGACCTTAATCCCATAGAAAATCTGTGGAGGGAGTTAAAACTTAGAGTTGCCAAACGTCAGCCTTGAAACCTTAATGACTTGGAGAGGATCTGCAAAGAGGAGTGGGACAAAATCCCTCCTGAGATGTGCGCAAACCTGGTGGCCAACTACAAGAAACGTCTGACCTCTATGATTGCCAACAAGGGTTTTGCCACCAAGTACTAAGTCATGTTTTGCGAAGGGGTCAAATACTTATTTAAAATGCAAATCAATTTATCAATTTATCAATTTAACTTTTTTGAAATGCATCTTTCTGGATTTTTTTGTTGTTATTCTGTCTCTCACTGTTCAAATAAACCTACCATTAAAATTATAGACTGATCATTTCTTTGTCAGTGGGCAAATGTACAAAATCAGCAGGGAATCAAATAATTTTTTCCCCCACTGTGTATATATATATATATATATATATATATATATATCTATCTATATATACACACTGGTAACAGGGCTGACAGGTAACCCTGAAATGTCTAGGAATATATCCTTTTCGATTATTAGTTGTTTGGTAACAACTAATAAACCATGGTAACAGGGCTGACGTTTTAAGACAGTTCCCAACTAACAAATATAATTACACTGAATATAAATTGATAAAAAGAAGACTTTAAGTTGTCCTTGTAGAGCTCATTTCTTACATGGATGATGTCATTACTATTTATGTATTTATTTATTTATATAATGGTTCATTTCATTGCTTTTAAAAAGAAAAAAATATATAATAGTAACAGGGTTGACAGTTAAAAAGATTAATTTGACGTAGCGGAACTACAGTTTGCTTCTTACATAGAGAATTTAATCCCGAAATGTCTAGGAATACATGCTAACATAGCAAAGAAAAATACACAAGTTTTACATACACAGGTGGGACAGGCCAAGAATGCGTCCTCATAATGAAAGGAAAAAGGTGAAATGTGTATTAACACACAGTAATATGAGAGACAAAAATACCACCAGTTTTGCATAATGACCCAAACACATTCTGTGACTTTTGAAAGCACTAATGTCCTATTGACTTCTCTCTCACTCTTTCTCACCTGTATCGTGGCCAGGTGCTCGGTCATGGCGCAGGAAGAATCGCACCTCCGCCCTTTGCTGACCGCAGCGCTGCAGTACTTCGATAATTCGCTCGCTGTTACCAATCACACGCTCTAAAAAAGACACAACCAATAGGAAACAAGGGATGCAAATTAGGTGGCAAAGATCCATTCTAGAGTGATGCATCACTGCACTGTCCATAGTCGCATGGACAGGTGCAGAAAGATGAATTCTATGAATTTTATTTCTTTAACAACTTTGTAAAAGAAAGAGTTCACTCCAAATAGAAAATTTAGTCTTTATCTTTATTTCTTTGGTAGAACTCAAAAAGAGATATTTTTACAAATGTTCATGCTGCCCTTGACAAATAATGACAGAATTTAAATTGCTGGGCAAATTGTTGCTTAAAAAGTGATCCATATAAAAATAACATTTTGGAATGAACTTTCTCAACAGGCAAAAAACACAAAAGTACAAATCAGCACATACCATGTCCTCTCCACATCTCGGCCAGATAGCAGTCCACCTCCCCTGGCTCTTTACACATGTCCACCACATCTCGACACAGCGTCTCCGGCGTGATGGGAAGCTCTGTGAAGTGCTTGTCACTATTGCTGAGGTACACCGTTAGGAACATCTGAGTGAATAAAAAAAAAAAAGACACAACATGTGACGTTATAACAACAGACAGAAAAAACACTCAAGAGAAGAACATTTGTTAGTTCCTCAATTAATTTTTGATTCTCTAGAAAGCCATCAATGTACTTGTATTTTAAAGAAACCACACCAGAATTTAATTCTGTGATCTAAAGCAGTGTTATTTTGTAATATTATTTATATACTATGAAAGTATTTACTAATATTTAAAATTAGATTTTAATTTTGTAGCTTCAGTTTAGTTTAAGTTTAGATTTTGTTTGTTCTTTCATGTTTATTTGTATTTTTATGTAGTTTTATAGTTTATTTGTTTAAATATTTCTATTTAGCTTTCATTTATTTTAATTTTGTAATTTGTCATTTTTATTTTGTTTCTGTAATTTTATTACTTGAACCTAAACTTTTATTTCAGCTGCCAAGGCAACATTTCTAATTTTCCTATTAGTTTTAGTAAATTTAGTACATCAAAGTTTATTTCAGTTAGCTGCCAAAGCAAGTTTATACTTTTTATGGTTTTCGTCTAATATTTATATTTTATTTCAGCTTAGGTTTTAGTAATTTTGTAATACGATTTTGTATTTTTTTATTTATTTTTAGTCTTTTTATTATTTCAATTTAGCATTTTTACTTTTAGGAATTTTACAACAACTTAAAATGATACTATTTTAGTTGGCTGCCAAGTCAACATTTCTGATTTTCTTTTCTTTCTTTTTAAAATTTAGTTTAAGTTTTGTAATGTTCTAATTAAGTTTTTGTTCTTTTTTATTTCAGCTATATTTCAATTAACACAAATCTATTTTTGTTATTTTTAGTTAACAATAACAACACTGAACTTACAATGTTACAAACAACGATTTTCCACCTCTCAAGATCCATACAGACAACTCAAAAACCCTATAAAGCTAAAAATGGTAACTGAAGAGGTTCTTGCTTCCATTCATTAAGGCAGCTTCATTTCGAATGCTCTCAATCATCCAGACTGTTTATAGATATGTGACTTTATGCCAGATACCCACATAATCTTATAATACAGCTGTGAATGTGGGAGAAAATGCCGAGATGGATGGTTGACAGCAAAAAAGACGCTGTATTTCTGTCTTGGCACTTTAATTGCAGCCAGCACAGATGGCTGTCACATCAAGAGGGTTCTTATCCAGAAATAAAACACAAGCATGGGGTAATTAGTCAGAAAGCAAGGAGGTAATTGATTTGTAATTCCGAAGTGAACAGCAGTTTTGGAAGAAAAAGACAAGGTTATTGTCAATGTGGGTTACATCATTAATGTAAATTAATGATAAAATAAAATAAATAAAAAGATTTTTTAATAAACAAATAACAAGAACATAAACTCAACATCTTAACTGATAAAGAGTAAGCATTTTTTGAAGGACAATTCTGCTAGTGTGTGTTTATTTTCAGACTATCGGCAGCAGAGTTATTATCACTGCTGATAGAGTGCAAAAACACTCAGCAGTTCTCTGTTACTATGTGTGTGTGTGTGTGTTTTCATGCTTTGCCAAGCGACGCTGAGGTACTACTGTCACACCAGATGGGTAGAGGCAAAACTCAGCAGCTCTTCCACCTTAACCTGAGTCACACGACAGGACAGGAAACAGTGCTGCATAACAATTCCTGAACGCACATATTTTATTACACGCTTCTCTGGAATACTTGATTCTGATTGGTCAACTGTGACATTATGCAGTCAAATAAGAAATGGGCACTAATTTTTCAACTGTTTTCCCATTAATCAATTTATTATGTTGTATTACTTTACAGGCTCTTTCATTCATAATAAAACAGTTTTAACTAAAAATAATGCTTAGTTGTTTTTATTTAATTTATTTTTACTTATAAATAGTTATTTTCTATATATTTGGATCAATAAAAGTCTGTAAACCTAATTTTGTAAATTTTGCAACCTTAAATACACAACTTTAAAATAAAAAACCTGAAATTCTCAACCCAAATTTCACCAGCTAAATACTGTAATGTGAAATTTACTTGACTAACTGACTTAACTGACTAACTGAAATACAATAAGTACTAAAATGTACCAAAATTCCTAAAACTAAAACTAAAATACAAATAAATGAAAGCTAAATCAAAATATTTTAAAAAATAACATGAAAAAAACAAACAAACAAACAAAAGCACTGCACTAAAGTACCTGGATTTCAAGAAGGTAAATTGATATAAAGTCATTTCAAATATTTGAGAGTCACATAAAAAAAAAAAAAAATTAAAAAAAAAATCATTTCTATGCACTAGTGTTATTTTAATATTATTTTTGACATTTACATTAAGTTTTTCATTAATATTAATATAAATATTATATAATATTTATATTTATTTATTCCAGCTTTATTTAAATAAACAAGAACAATGGAAACTAAAATTTTAGTAGTTTTGGTTAACAATAACGACACAAAATTTTTGCGATTCAGTTGTTGCTGCAGACCACCACAAACAGCTGTCATTAACATTTGCCCTTACTGCAGTTTTTAAAATAGGTAGACTTGTCCAAACAGTTATCAGTATTTCCTGATCTGTGCAATATCGGTACCGTGACATTTTTGTGCCGTCACACACAGCTGTGTGAAATAGCTTTAAGAGGCTTTCACTCCTTCAGAGTGCACACACTTTCACACATTCAAGTCTAATCTGGCTTTGGATGTGCACATGACTGCTAAAGCACTTGTATCCGTGCCTACTGTCATGCTGCAAGCATGTATGAATGAATGTTTGACAAGAATCAGTCAGGAATAACTGTGGTTAGGCTTGTAATCCAGTAGTCTTTTAAATAATGTCCAGCTTATCCAAAAAGTTCAGTAAAAATGAGGCCTGTTAAAGACTGCGGATCGCCACCATAATGGTTGCAAATGACAATAAAGTCTTCAAAATTTTATTAAAAAGAATAAAATTCAAAAGGGTCATCACTGTCAACATTAAAGGGATAGTTCACCCCAAAATAAAAAATTCTGTGATTAATTACTGACTCTCATGTTGTTCCAAACCCATAAGACCTTCGTTTATCTTCAGAACACAAATTAAGATATTTTTGATCAAATCCGAGAGCTTTCTGACCCTCCATAGACAGCAACGAAACTGACATGTTCAAGGTCCAGAAAGGTAGTAAGGACATTGTTAAAATAGCCCATGATTTTGTCTATATCAAGAAAATCAGCAATTTTGGCAACCAAATAATTTGGTTATTTAAGGAAATTGTTAAGCTCTTAAAAATAAAGATTCTTCACTTTGAAAATTAAAGGTTTCAATGTATTTTCACATTGATGCCACAGAAGAAACATTTTAGGTTCCACAAAGAACCTTTCAGTAGACAGTTCTCAAAAGAACCATTTTTTCTTTTTTTTTTTCCCCTTAGTGTGAAGAACATTTTAATCATATGAAGATTGTTGTTTTTTTTTTTTGTTGTTGTTTTTTTTTTCCCCTCACTATAAAGAATCTTTTGTGGAATGGAAAGGTTCCACAGTTATTAAAGGTTCTTCATGGAACCATCAATCCCAATGAAGAACCTTTATTTTTAAGAGCGTTTATTGGAATCCATGGTTCCATGAAGAACCTTTAACATCCATTGAAACTTTCCATTGCACAAAGGTAAAATGGTTCTTTTGGAAGGTTCTTTGGAGAGCCTAAAATGGTTCTTCTATGGCACTGCTGTGAAAAACTCCTCTTTAGAAGCTTTATTCTTAGGAGTGTAGACTGTAGCCCTTCTGTTTAAGTTAGATGGATGATTTTATTTCTCTCAGACCATTCTGTCTGAATCTCTTGGGCTGACCAATGAAAGCTTTAATTAGATGAATGACCCTCACTGGAAATTGAATTTCATTAATCTACATTTAATGTATATCATCCTCTAATGTCCTTACGTTATATGTCTAAACTCAAGCTAAACGCTAACCTCATTTGTCTCTGGGTTATGGTTTCTAAGATGAGCTCTTAAAAGATGCAAATTGAATTATGGATGGAGCATATTGCCTCATGTCTACTTACAAACCGCAAACCTCTTATGTAGTATTTTCCTTTTTGGAGATGTTAATTCTTTATTGAACACATATGGTGGTAAATTCTTCCTACAGTGATATAAGTGTGTCTTGGAAGCCATTGCAAAAAAAAAATAAAAATAAAAAAAAAAATTCTAAAATGTTCAAATTAAACACATTTATTTTTGCCATAGTCATATTTCCAAGACATACCAAATAGCTAATGTGGCTATTTTCCAAATTTCAGATACAATGCTTTGTATTTTGGTCTCCTGTCATCAACGATTTTAAGTAGGATATGTGTCTGAAATTCTGGCTTTTGAATCCGCATTTGTGTCCATAGTACGTTAAATCCTAGAGAGATCGCCCACAGAAAAGCCCTTGTGCCGAAAGCCAGCCCGCGGCAGTGATCCCACACTTGATCCCCAGAGTTATATTTCTGAGAAATCTTAAGTGACATAATGCTGTCCTAGGGCATGGGACAGAGCTTTAGGATTACTGTAATAAAGCACTATTTTGCAGCAGGACACTGTTTATGTTGCCACAGGTAACCACAGGTGATGTAATGGATTTGAATAGTCAAACATACTGGCATTTACCATCAGCTGACAAGCACTAAACTCTCACTGAATTTCCTGGAGACCTCATTTGTCTCTGAGTTTAAGGAGAAGTTAAGTTTAAGTCATTTACTCACTTTTTACACACAAAATAAGATATTTAAAAGTGTGTTTTAACTGTTTTTGTCCATACAATGAAAGTATGGACATAAAAACACTTGGAAATTGTATGCTGGTTCATGTTGGTCAAGGTCTGATCTGAAGACAGGTTAAGCTGGTAGTTGATTAAGCTAGTTTAAGAAGACCAACACTTCACAATGCTGTTACCCATCCATGCCGAACTTCTCAGCATCTAGAGTTTCTTATCTCCAGTTAATACTGTGACATAATTTCTCTAACTGACCTGATTTTATTTATACTTTGCTTTTTAGGTGATCCCTACAAATTTCCATCATGAATGCATTCAGTATGTAGTCCAGTTCATTGGGTCATTTTGAGTGGACAAGAAAAAAAAAAAAGCACACCATTCCCTTGCTATTCAAAGTCAAGAGGCGTAGCCTCGGGCAACTTTGCATTTCGTGCATCAAAAGAATAAACATTAAACAAAAGGTTTGATTACTAAACCTTTGTCAACAGTCTGTTTTCAACAGAGTGAACAGCTTTGACGTAATGATTTTCAGGTTAACGCCTACAATCATTAACACTAAAGTCTCAAAACTAACCAAGCCACAAAACCTCATAAATTGCATGGCATTTGCAACATTTTTCCATAATAGGAAGCATTCTTAATTATTTTTCCTGTTGTCGAATGTTGAAAACAGTAGATGCATTGTTCAACTCAGATGGATAACCAATGACATCGCCTGTTCTGCAACATGCAATGTACATTCAGTGCCCGTACCACATGGTTTTCATTAACTGTAAAGGTTCATTGCCTTGACTATTGGAGCTTGTGCAAAGGTGGGCAGAAATCACATTCGACTGGATGAATGAAAAGCAGTCAGCCAAAAAGTCGAAGGAAATCTACTATGCCTACACAAAGTAGGATTGTGTAATTAATCGCATGCGATTATCATGCGCATCTCATCCGTAAAGCTGGTTCCATGATCAGACGATTCATCTGCGATAACAAACGCGATATTGTGTAGCTTGTCAGTGAACTACGGCTCTGTGTATTAACTGCCGCTCCATCTGAAAGTAGGTGATGGAGATTTAAAACTAATCATGGAACCGGCTTTACTGACGAGATGCGCATGATAATCGCATGCGATTAATTGCACAGCCCTAACACAAAGAGGTAATCCAATGCATGCTGATAGCATCAATTATTCAGTCTGATCACTACAAGAGCATCTGTAAATACATGCTCTGATTCGGACAACACTTAGGAGCACGGTTTACTCTATAACGTGGGTTTATTTAGGCTCTCATGCTTTGTTAGGAAGTAGCTGCTCGGTGCTTCTGTAAGTCACAGGACAGAACCCGCAGATTCAGCAGGCTGTCAGCCCGCAGTGTGTGTGCACGTATACGGGCACAGAATCAGCCATATGGCCCCTGCAGTGGATTGACACAAAGCACGACTAATGTGAGGATTAGTCTTGAGTTCATACACTACACTCCTGCCCACACACTGACCCTCTGAAACCCTTTGGCTACTGGGAGAATAAAGTTGATTTAATAAAATTGCTGAAGCTTCAAAAATATAGAGTCGACTCACTCAAGGTCCTTGATGGTTTAATTTAAGCTAAACAACAGTTGAGCCAACTCCATGTCCTCTGTTCAGCAGTACAGACCCTGCTTATTGTAGCTAGAAATAGCTTAAAGGTCAAAGTTCCGAGTGCCTGATTACCGGCTGGTCCTTGGGAGCCGGGTTTTCCAAACACAGACTCTTCTGCATAGCAGCAATGTTGTGGTGTGGAATGTGATCTTGGCAACGGTTGCCATGGCAACCGGCCGCCGCAATTCTGGTCATTGTTTCCCGCTGAGGCCTCAGGTGGCTGAAAGGGCCCGACAACAATCAGCGATATTTATAACTCCTAATGCACAGCCTTTGAACTGAAGTGGGCTACGGAATTAAATTACTACAAGCTAATCTTATTCCACAAGTGCTCCCGGACCAAGTCATCTATTCACCTGTCAAATCAATTTAGAGTCTTGAAAATAGCTGCTCTGGGTACTTACGCTATGGGAATTGCACAAAATACATGACCACACAAAGACCCTACAATACCTCTCAACAGGGGGAAGCTATGCGACCAAAATCAACTTCCTCTAGGGGAACTATAAACAATGCCTTGATATTCTGAATGCAGTTTTAGTTCAAACTGCAACAAGGACAATGCAGGTTAGTTCTGTAAAATGTCACACTGAGAGGAATATCCCACTTCTACTTTTTTCAAACACAATTGTTGTTCCTTTGAGAATTAAGGGAGCTAGTAATTCACAGGAAAAACAATGAACTCAGCGTCTGAGGTACGAAATGATTTATGGAACAAAGAACACAGTCAGCATTCAGACAATTCTCAATGCTGAAAGAATACGCTTCATCACAAAGCTCAAAAACACTGTGGTTCTCTCAAACACAGAGTATGACCTCAAATAGCTGCTTTAGTTTACTGGAGATTATCTAGGATCTAAAACTGACCATGACTCAGACTGAAATGATGATCCATTAAGACAAATATTTCTTTGCAAGCTAAATATACAATGCTGTTGTATTCGCCTCAAACACACACACACACACACACACACACACACCAGTGCTACTATACTGTATAAACACTAAAGTGTAAAAATACTACATTTTGTAAAATTTTGGTTTGAAACCGAGGTTTCAAAATAGCACATTTCCATTGAAACAATACCTAGAAATTAAAATGCCCAAAGTTGTTGTCTCTGCAGGCCATTCATTTCATTATTCACATGTGTAAATCCATAAAATGAAAACTCAGAATATCTCATTTGAGTTTATACACAGGGATTATAATTTACATTAATGCAGAAAAGCTATAAATCCATGGATTGATGGTTCATCCAGATTGAAGGCGGACATCCGGTGACAAAGCCGGCGGAGATTAAGGATTTGCTTGAAAATGAACCTTTAGATTAACGAGCTTTACCCAGGACTGGATGTTTATTAGAAATGTACTACAATGAAAAGGTGAGGTCAAAAAGACAAATGGCCTTTGTCATCAATGACACAGAGGTGACATGGTCATATGTTTTTACTGTTGATGGTGGGGTGTAGGAATGTGTGACTCACCAACACCACGAGTGACTCACTCATATGATTAGTGACAGCAAAGAGATAGCAGGTGCTCATCGCACACTAAAGACTATAATCTCAAATACTATGTTAACATCAAATGACTCTCACATTTCTAAGCTTCCTATTAAGCAAATAACATCTTCTATAGGGTCTGGCAGGTACATGATATTGTCACATTATTGAATATTTGGTTACGTTCTGTGTTTATAATGTTATATTTCATTTTGTATATTCCCTGGCACCTTGTTTAACCCAAAGAACTGCAGAATGATTTCAGTTCTAGTTGAAATTAAGGTGTCTTCATAAAACCGTTCTTCCATTTCAACCTTCCTTACATTTCTTGATCAATTTCAACACCTGTGCTGAGGTTGTTAAAACATCTCTAAGGAATCATCTACTGGAATTAATTAAAAGATACACAATGTTCTGGATCATTCTGTGTTTGTTATCAAAAAGCGGGATATGATATCTAAACAAGAAAACAGGTAATTCAACCTCTACCTCCTATTTATTTTATAGAATTGCCTTTATCACCATAACACTGCTTCTTAGAAATATATCTAATCCATCTGATACAATCAAAGCTGCTTGGATGAACACAAGAAGTGACATTTTACCAATGCATTTGTTGAGTTCATCAATGACAAAGAAGCACTGGTGATGCTTGGAGGTGAAAATTAATGTACAGCAGTGTATAATACACGACTGAACTTACCGGCATCATATTGAAAAAAGACCTCCAGATATTCGGTTTCCCTTATATTGAAGAATATAAAGACCTATCCCTGGTCTCCCAATAAGTGTTTGTTATTGTTGTTTTATATGCAGGTAAATTATGCACGTATCATCCTCTTCTTTTACGTATCATTATTTTAGATTAGTCTCCTCTGATATTGCGCGACAACTTTGTAGCATTGGTTTATTATAGAAACCTGTTGCAGAATGAACCCGAGATGAACTCGGTAAATACAGTAAAGTTTCTTATAGGAATCGCTCAGACGCAGGGAACCGCAGACCACCGATCACACCGAACCATTTGTGTACGCAGAGATTCGCCGCCGTTAAGCGAAATAAAGATAACGGTCGTCCGCGAACGTATCCTCCACTATTTACTGTCCGCTAAGCTGACTGCAGGTCCACATTATATCCGTGCGAGCGAGGTTTTTCGCTGGATCAACAAACGCAACCCAACCCAAGATGACGCTGCGCGAGATCCCGAATATCCCCGGCGCGTGCATGACAAACTCCGCCTCGCGCCACCCGCGCGCTTCCCGCCCACTTCATCAGCGTTATCTCTGAGGAGGCGGTCGAGATCAACTGAGAAACGGTTTGAAGGTTTTATATGGCTTTGTCTTATTTAACGTGTCTCACACTCTTTAGAAGCTTTTGAGATGAATATTGAGGAATACGAAGGACCTGTTAGTAGGCTAATATTGAACGCGATAAACGGAAAACCTTTGCTGTCGGTACAATATTCGTTTCCCCCCACTCAGTTTCACTGTACAGTACGATTACACAAACTATAACCAACAAAAACCTTATTAAATGCTATCGAAAGGTTAAGAAATAACCATAATAGATCGTGTCTCTACGAAAATTAACCATTGTTGCTAGACATGGTACTATGGCAATGTATTTTGGACATTGCCCCCCCACTCCTACACAAACTATAACTAACAAAAACTTATAAAATATTATCAAAACATAAAGAAATACCCATACTAGATATGAAATAAACAAGTATTTAACACTGACTATCTGGTTGAGTTAAATATAAAAAAGTCCCAGAAATAATCGTGTCCCTTACGAAAATTAAACATGGTTTTATTATAGTAAAAGTGTAGTAACTGTTTATTTATTTATTTTTTTGGCATATTGATTACCATTTGTATAACCATAGTTTTACTACAAATACCATAGATGTAGCAAAATCATGGTTAACTTGTGCTTAACCTGGTTAGCCTAACTATAGTAACCATGTATTTTTGGTTTTATTTGTTGTAAAACTATGGTTAATTTTCGTAAGGGGTGTTGCCGGACATGGTACTATGGCAATGTATTTTGGATATATTATGTCAATATTTGGATATTTTATGCATCGATATGACAATCATTCTGTCATGTGACCCTGGACCACAAAGCCAGTCATAAGGGTAAATTTTTGGAAATTGAGATTTACATTGAGATTACAACTATTTGAAAATCTGGAATCAGAGGGTGCAAAAAAATCTAAATATTGAGGAAATCACCTTTAAAATTGTCCAAATTAATATCTTAACAATGCATATCAAAAATTAAGTTTTGATATATTTGCGTGAGGAAATTTACAAAATATCTTCATGGAACATGATCTTTACTTAATATCTGGTAATGTTTTTTGGAAAAAAATAAAAATTTATCATTTTGACCCATACAATGTATTTTTTGCTATTGCTACAAATATACCCATGCGACTTTTGACTGGTTTTGTTGTCCAGGGTCACATATCAAAGTACACGGGTATTACCATGACACCATCCCTGTATCGTAGTGCCACCGTAGTAGGTTTTTGTTAGGGTCATCATTTTATTGGTGTTATCAAGTCAAACCAGAATACACATGGAATAAATTAACTATATATCAGACATTTGACAAGAATATACTGTGTTGACTAGACCTTCCTTACCTGACCTACTCTGATAATGGCTGTCGTGGTACATCAGTGGCTAGACTGTAATGGCAAAAATAGAGATAACTCAAGTATGATGCAAATACCTCTGGCAGATCTGTTATGTTAACTATAAGCAGAATGTCCTTTCAACACTGTGGCTGAGATGATAGCCAGGTGGTGGTCTGTATTAAAACACTGTCTGAGAATGCAGCTGAATGGTGTTATGTGGTGCAAACCATTGCCGTAAAGACAAGAAACATCTTGAGCAAAAGCTGCTATAATCGTGGTTTAACTCCCTGAAATGAAGGGCGAAAAACTACAGAGAGGAGCTTCCATAGAAGAACAGCAATAATCAAATATATCTTAAAATATAGGGATTGATCCAGTATAGTGGTCTTCAAAGCACTTTGGGATTTGAAAACAAAAAACAAAAAAACAACTCTATTTCAACACAATTCATCCTGGACCATTTCTGCTACAAACATGATTAAGAAGATGTATTACATTTCTTAGAAATGTGGTTGAAAATAAGATTTTTGTCTGGCAGAAAATGCTATAAATTACATTTTGATTAACCATACCTAGTGATCTTATTATCATATATACCAGTAAGCCACCAAGATACCGACTAAAACCCCCGCAATGTGACTGCAACTTCAGGGTGGACAAGTACCACATTTTCTTTGGAAAAACCTAATTAAAAAGCTACAACCACACAAACACTTGCACACTGTATATAGAATCTTATTTTAGTGCTTGCAAAGACCCCTTCATTTCTTTTTCTGTTCTGTTTCTTTTGTATTTTCCCATCTCTCTCTCTCAGCGTCTTTCTTGACCTTGCGGAGCACCCATGATTGATAGGTTGGGGACAAAGTTATGGCAGGTTCCGTACGTTCTAGATTAATGATGTTTGGCTCAGAGTTGCAGGGATTTGGCTGTAAAACTGCATCTGTTGAATGAACATCATAGATTTCAGTGCAATTTTCAAAGTAAAAGCTGTCAAAAGGTTGTTCAGGACATACTTAATCTGCTTCTTTTCAGTACCTTTGTTTTCTGTGCTATCATTTGTGTGTGTGTGTGTGTACCTGTTTTTCTATTCAGGTGGGGACTTAAACCTGAATACACACAGACTCATGGGGACTTGTGTCACGGTGGGGACCTAAATTGAGGTCCCCGTGGGTGAATGAAGTTTTTTGAAAATCTAAAAATGCAAAGTCTCCTGTGAGGGCTAAGTTTAGGTGTAGGGTTAGTGTAGGGCAATAGAATATACGGTCTGTACAGTAGAAAAACCATTACGCCTATGGAAGTCCCCACAAGGATAGCGAAACAAATGTGTGTGTGTTTGTGTGTGTGTGTGTGTGTGTGTTCATCCTGTCCTCTACTGGACAAGAGCAGTTATGACAGATGCCTAACCAGTCCCCAAAGTAAGGTCCCACCCTGTTTAGTCAATATCCACGGACAACACATCTCTGACAGACATTGCTGATCTAGGATCAGGCTGGACCTGTCCTTTGTTACTTCACCTTAAAATACAAAACTGAGCTAGAAACTGCAGTTCTAGTTTGACAGTCACCAGGGGGTATGACATCAGACCTTATTTAGTGTCTGCTTCAGACAGGGCGGTGTATGTTGTGACGGATGGTCTGCTCTGGGGTGAGGCAGGTGGAGAGATGCGTTTTTGACTACCGCCAGATGACAATTGTCCCTGAATGTCCCAAAAACACACAAACAACCTCTGAAGGCTTTAAGTAATTTTAAAGGAATAATACATATTGTTGATATCTTTGTTAATATGCAGTGCACATATTGTACTGCCAGTATCATTACTGAAATCAACATTTGCAAACATTTAGGATTTTTTTTTTTTTTTAGTATCACAGATTTTTTCATAGATTTGGGACAACAGATCAAAATGCATTTATATTTTAATTACAATTATATTAATTGCACATGACCTTAAAAAAAAACTTTTGAATAATGAAATGCCCTATGTATTAATTAACTGCTTTATGTAATGTTTTGTAGACATGCAAATTATATCTACTTCTAGGGTCAGAAATTTAGCATGAAAGTGCTAAATGGATAAATACAGCAAAATATTAATATAAACATATTATATTAATATATAAATACATTTTTAATGGAAATGTTTTTTTGTTTTTTAAACGAGATGATGAGTCAGACAGGCAGCCAGCAAGTGCCGTGCAGCATCCTCTTCAATACTCTTAAGGTAAGTTTTGATTTATTATATACATTTTCAGTATTCCACATGTATATAAAATAATATTTTTTTTTCAGTATCAGCTTAACATATTTTATTTTATGAAATATATTACACTGTTAAAATATAGATAATTTTTCCTTAGGTGTGGATAAAACTGAGGAAATTACGGTATATTACAGTCCACTACATATAAAGTGTTTACATTTTTTTAAACAAGATTCTGTAATGTATTGGTTTTACACTAGATGGCGCTATGAAGAAGCATTTACTACAGGGGAATGGAACAGCGCTTCTTTTCGTGACGCAGTGAACCTGTGGTCATGGTTGCATGCCATGTGCAGTAGCTCATTGCTTCTCTCAAACTGTAATGTGCCATTATCTTCCACGCAAATATGTATTTACTAAGTTTGAGACTGCTTGTGATTGCTTGAGTATGTGAAGCCCAAGGAACTGCTTTAAAACAGTATGAATATTTTCTTCATCATTTACACGTTACACGTTTTATAATTTCAACGAACTCTGTAGATATGAATGCATTTATTCTATAACCAGAAATGTATTATCAGGGGTGCAAAGCAGTTATCCTTTCTAAAGAAAAAGTGTCACCCCAATTTCCACAAAGCGTGAACCACTGCCCATTGTGCTTGGTGTGTTTGTGGTGTGTGTGTGTGTTTATGAGGGAGGGAGTGTCTTTTTATAAAGCCAAAAAACTCATTATAGTTTACGATGTGCACAAGAAAAATGTCCAAGGCAATGATGTGAGTGAATGACTTGAATGCTTGACATCATATATGTTTCCTGATGCACGTTTTGTCTGTTGCCACAGGGAGAGGACAACAGAGGAGAAAAACAGAGCAAGGGAAGCGAAAAATAATAGGAGTGTGCTTCTTGTGCTGTTTAATCTCCAGACAGTCCCTAATTTCTCTAATTATCAAGCTGCTAAGCAAACAGAGGCAAGCAGGCAGGAATTGGCCGTCTCCTGCGGCTTACACTTCGGGGGGTCGTGTCTAATTTGAGGGAAGACCTGGTCCATCTCTTGCATGAACACATCTAGGGCTAACACACCCCGGCCCCTCCCTTTCGACCCCTACCCACACGCACCAGCTTTATGGCAGATGGCGTAGTTCACCCTCCCTCTGAACCTCCATTCCACCCCCACCCTCGGCAGCTTTTGTGCCCCTGTGCGTGCAGTGTTAGGGGGCTGCGACAACAACAGCCCTCCCCACTGCTTTCACCCGCCCTGGCCCTATTGTAAGCAGGATTCAGGCTTCATGCATGGCACTGCGATCAGGTGCCCTAACAGGGTTGTCAGCACCCTGAAAAATCGTTTTAATCCCAGTGGTTGTGCATCAGGGCCACTGGAGTTTGTAGTACTTTCCTGATACACTTGACCGGGTTTGATCCCCAGCTATTGCCAGAATCATAGGAACATTCTAAAGGCCTGTCGCAGTTTGTCGCAGAACTGAATGTTTTCAATAACTTACTATTAACTTCTTTGCTTAAAGTCATAAGTTACTAAATTCTACTTACCATTGCTTCCATTGAAGCTTCTTTGGTTTGGTTCCTTTGCCAGGGTTCATTGATAGCTCTTCACCACAGCTACATACCTGATCTAGGTCATGCATCAGGCAAAGACTCTGCTTGTACAAGAGTGTTGAGCTGTAAAAACCTTGAGCAAGGTCAGAAGTTAAACAATTATACTCACTAGAGCCTTTGACCAGTGTAACTGAGACCATTGTTGTCTCTTCGCCAGGGTTTGTTCCTTTTTGTAGCTAAACACTTGATAAAAACGGCAAATATGGGCAAAGATTCTGCTTGGTCATGAGTGTTATGTAACTGCTAAGGGACTTCTGTTTCCCTGAGGTTATCTCCATGACAACAGGGTTCAAGTCTCTTGGGACTTTTGGCACACGCGACCCTTCTGCGGGGCAAGACCCCTGGGGTGTGGGGGTAGGGATACGTGTGGGTTAAAGGTCGCTGGACACTGCGGACACTGAAAGCGAATTGGAACAGGGTTACGGTGATATGGGCCGAGGTCGCCTCAGAAAATACCTCGCATCCATATCATTAGTTGCGGTCAAAGAAGTCCTTTCTGGCCATCAAAACCGTGATGACCCTTGGAACGGATGGCACACGCCACCAATTCAATCTTATAGACAACTAACTCACAATCCTGTTTCACCCTCAGTTTGGCTAGTTTCTTTCTTGAATAAATCTATAATCTTCTTATGCCAAGTAGGTGAATCTTTGCTTATGTTGCATTCTACTGCCCTTGGAGATTTTAGCAGAGATTTGCTAGAGTTTACAGTTGCCCCTTTTCAGGACCATAAACTCCTTCCCTGAAATTCACCTTTGACAGTGAGGGGGACACGTATGACTCACTGTTTTAATGGGCAATGAATAGGGTTTTTGACCAGTTCAACATTTACATTTGGCTACACCCTTGACCCTTTCCCTTCAGTTTCGGGCTACTTTTCATGGTTTGGTCCTCACAGTGTAGGCAACAGAGCAAGGAGCCAAATAGAAGGTGGACAGGAAAAAAATCAATACTTTGTGTGTCCAGTGGCGTATACAGATGACAAATGCAGCAACAGAAGACGCCAAGATCAGTTGGCCAATGTGGAGAGAGAGAGAGAAAAGAATGAAACGAGTATAAAAAATACAGGGAATGAGTTGGGAAAAGAGTCAGGCCCCCACTCTCTCCTTCCTCTTTCCTTTGTTTTTCCCTTTTTCTTTTCTTGTGAACTGTAACGTGTTCCTCAGTTCGTATTGTTATTGCCTGACAACCTGCTGACACTCATCCACCAACTCCCTGAAATTCTTGTTGCCTCTCCCACAGTCTTTCGTTCTTGGTTTCACATCCATATTTCTGTCTCACAGCCTTGCATATCGTATTGTATAGTTACTATTTATTACTTTCTCCACAAGTTAAAAGAGTCTGGGCAGGAAAAGAAGAGAGAAGAGAAGGGCGTCGGGATGAGATTTGTGGCTGTGGTCATTCCAGCAGCTCTTGTCCCACCTGCCATCCATCCATGATGGAGGGGGTGAAAGAAGAGTAGAGTGGGGAGCTGCATCTCTCTTTCCCTCAGCTAACTCACCCTGACAGGCGGGAACGCAGACTGCAGAGAGGAGGAGGACGACGAGGAGGGGCCTCAGCCCCCACCCTCCAATCAGACGCTCCCTTCGCTCTCAGCCAGTGGCAGCAGGGCAAAAACAGTAGCAGGGCTAAAGCTAGTGGTCCTCTCTTCTCCTCTCCTCTTCTGCCTTCTCTTTTCCTAACACTCTAGGCATGGAGTACTATTCCTCCATCTCCTGGGCGTCACGCCTCTCTCCTCCACCCTGGCTGACCACTGCAGTGAATCCACGAGGTACTCTCTCCCTCTCTGTCTGATTTTCCTTCCCTCTTCCTTTGGCTCTCCCTCACATACATTCTCGTTGGCTTGTTGCTATCGTAGATTGTTCAAAATAACTTTTTGGTCAATGCAATGCTGTCGGTGATCCTACTCTGTTTGTCCTAACGAAATAGGACCTGTTAATGTTGGAAATGACTATGTATTTCATTGCAAAAAAAGATCTTCACTCCACTTTTAATGCAACTGATCAACCTAAATTCATTATGTTTCTCTTATCGGTTAAGTTTTGCCTTGGATATTTTAAGCACCGCATTGCTCTCTGGGTTGTAAAGTAGTAAACAACCGTTTATGTATTGACCCCATCATGAACAGCAGGTGCTGCGGTGCAAAATATTCCCTACCTTCACACTTGATCGTAACTTAATGGAATTCAATTGCACAACTTTTCTTTTTCTATTTCAATGCATATTCTAACATATTTAACTGTGCTGCCTGTTATGCATTAAAAAAAGACTCTCTTGTGCTTGCTGTATAAATGTGCATGAAATAAGCGGAACAGCATTATGCAGATATTTATTCACAAATGCATTTTCTGAGTGTTTTAGGGACTGTTTTTACTACCACTGCCTAAACAAAGTTCAGTTTTGATATCCAGATATCCGTATAGAGCAGCATGGCACACTTACGCATGGCCTCTCAAATGGAGAACACATTTCCTGGCTGCACATTTCTAAAACCAGTGTGTCCACCCCCTCTTCTGTCTCTTGTATTGATTGGTTAATGGCATTATTTGTGGAGTGTGCCTCTCTGGACGTTAGCCCTTTTTGGCCCCCTCGCTGTATTTGTGTGTGTGTGTTTGGTCAATAGAAGGCCATTGAGGCCTGACCGATGGTCATCCTTCAGCGTTATTTGCTTTCACACCAAAGGTCAGGGGGGGTCATAAGACGTCAGAGGGTAATAAGTTTAACCCTGATAGGGCCAAGGTCACTCATAGCGTGACTCCAACGAAACCTAATCAATACTCCCCTTATACCATCCTCTTTCTCATATTCTGAGGAGGACTCTTTCCTTATTCTTAAAAAGTGATAAACAAGCACCATGTGGAGAACTAAAGGTGTTACAAATGTTCCTTGAAATACCTTGTAAATGTTTTATTTTAAGTATTATGCCTTTAGTTTTAAGTCAAATGTTTTGCGAAGGCTTGTTACAAATTTTTATTTTTTTGGTTTTAAAGCCATTCAAAGATGTTCGTGTCATCTAAGGTGCAGCGAGCCAATTGTTGGAGGCAGCGCAGGGCAACGCCCACCCGACAGATTTGTGAACCTTCTGGAAATTATTCACTCTGCGCTTCTGCACCTGCACATCTCATTCTTAACCCTCATTCTTAAACTGATAATACTTTCACGAAATCTAATATCACTGTTAAAATTTCATATCCAAAAAAGACACGGCAGTTTGCTGTGGATTTCTACTTTACATCACAAGTCCTGAGAGAAAAACAGCTGGTGTTTGTCCACCATACCTTGCGATAGAGACCAACTAAATGTTTAAACATGAAACAAGTACAAAAAATGGTAGTGTGGGAAGGTCACCGGCTGGGCCACTGCATACGATAAGAGCCTCCATCTTCACTGAGTCAGCCATTTTACTACAGTACTAATCATCTTCTGGTCATCCAGCCTACACATGCTAAGAGTAACCCTGGTGTTTTTACTTTTTCTTTTACAAAGTGTACAAAGATTTTCACTCAGTTTTGCCAAGTTACGATAAAGTTCTCAATCTACAATAATCTACGAATACACTGTTCGCTATATATGAAAACCGAAAGGCGTGTGCATGCAGTGGGATCGCAAATGCAGCTGTAAATCTCATTTAAAATTTATGGTTTTGTGAAAAAAAAAAAGATAACATGGTATGGTAGTACCACCCTTCCAACAAACTAGTTATGCCAATTTTTGTCTAAATTCTGCGTATCGAGAATTAAATTCGATTCGCTCGCAAAATTCAGAAAAGCTTTTTTTTCAATTGAGATAACATATGAGATGAACTGAATACTATGCTGTCAGAATTGTTTGTACTGGGCAAATAAACTGTATTAGATTCCTTTATGGTTAGAAATTTTTCCTAATTTGTTTGTTTACATAAGCAGAGTATCCTAGCATTGAAGTCAGGTTGATGAAATTCACAACACCAGACTTTACAAGAAAAGACTAAAACTAACCAAAACACAGACATAAATAAGCAGATGCACAAGAATCCTTTGATCATCTCGTAGTGTTAAAAACAGGTTGACGAATTTACAAAAAAAAAAAAAATCACAAAAATTTAATATGAATTCAAAATAACATGCACGCATGGTATGTTAGTGTACACCATGCTGTCAAAACAGATGCGTTAGCTCATTAACCTGAACTCCTTATGGCTCACCAAGGGGAACTTTGTAAGATCTGTATTATAATACAGGCTATGTGGGATATACTTATGTAAACATAACCCTATTGAACAGTGTCACCCCTTTTACCAGGCCAGATACACTCAGTGCTCTTTAACACACACATACTACATTCCTCCTGTCCCGCCGGGCAGAACAAGGGGAAAGAGGGAAAAGGGAAGTGCTTTTTTTCACATGTTTCCATCTCAATAAATTTTCCTTATGATCGCAGCTCTCTCAAGAAAACCAAGCAATGGTTAAACAGGAAGAAGTGACCTGCAGGGTGGAACGCCTATCAGGCAGGCTGAAGATAGATCAATGAAGGGGGGCCATTGGAAGAAGGAGAGCCGTGTGCAGCTCTACAGTCAGATAGATAGGGTGGGATTTCACAGGCTAGCAGCACATGCTCTCACTACGCTGAGAGCTGAAAGACGTATAGTACACGTGTGTGTTTGCAGTAGAAGGCCATGGCGTCTTTGGACTGTCGCTTTTGAGGATAAGGCAAGGTAAGATGCCTTTCCGATAATATCCTGAAATTATCCCACTGTTGCACATGTATGTTCAGACAGGGCTCGAATGATAGATCTCGAAATCGAAAAGTGCTACGTAAAAAGTGCTTAGTGCATTCTGTACAATGTTACTTCAATGTAAACTGTACGTTTTGCAGATTTGCTCATTTTATTTATTTATTTTTCCCGCAAAAAATATGCTTTGTCACCATGGGCCCCTGGCCCATATGGCACCGCCAGTAATTCAGTTGATTGCAGTAATGCATTCATTGATTGATCACTGAAGCCACTACTGTACAAGCACATCTGCTCACTTCAGAATGAAACGAAAACGAACATTTGTTTTTTGTTTTTTTATGAAATAATAATAATAATGATAATATGACATAATACTACAACTACTACTAATAATATCTTTTAATATTATATTACTAAATATTTTATTATTTTAAAACATTAAAGTAAAAATGAAATTAATTAATTTATTCCGCCCACCGCATGCTATAGGTAAAATTTTATTTTCTAAAAATGTATTAGTTTTCTAAAATATAGAAATGTGAATACATTAAAATGCACATTTATTTGTGTAAATTAGACGTTTTAGACTGCAATACATGTTTTTGGCTGGTGGAAATTGTCACAGGTACAGCTTCAAAAACATACATGAGACATAGTGTGTAAATGTGCAAGTATGTATTACTGTGTGCAATATACAGTATAGGTTATGTTGTAAATGTTGGAACATTTGTTTGATTCTAGAGTGGTTAAGTTTAGGCAGGGGGCCGATCACAAAAGACTTCTTTTGTCTGTAAGCTATCACTAATTAAAGATGACTTGCTCTCATTACGAAAACGTCCAAGACGTCCAGGGTACCAGAATAGGAAAACTTCAGAGAACACAATATAGCAGTCCTCATTAATGAGACAAGTGCAACACCATGGATCCTTCTGTCAAGGACTGGTCATATTGTCTTTTTTTGTTTTCAATTTTCTACCAGACAATATGACGACAGAGGGGGGTCCCAGGCCACATCCACTGCCAGAGAAGCTGTTCCACTTTTTCAATTGTGTTTTTCCTCTCGCCCTCTGCCCCTGGTGGGAAAGTATTTAGGACTTTAGGTCTGTGACAAATAAAAATGTCATCCCTGCTCAAGTCTGCTGTGATTGTTTGTGGGCAAACTGGTGCTCGGAGGTCTTGAGATGTTGCCTTACAGTGAGAGGAGATGCTGGGAATGGCTCCGTATTCTTAACGCGCCACCTTTGGTCAAGCCCAAGTTCTGGAACGCTGCTGGCCTTTCCTTAACAATACCACTCGCCACACAGGGGGTCCCCTCGAACCCAGAGCTCAAACAAATTCACATAGAAACACCATTGTACAGTAAGAAGCCTTTTGAATACGACCACCAACTGACACATCTCATCTCAATTTAAGGGGGGAGGAAAGTGGCTGGAGAAAAGTGACTCAAAAACAAGTAACAATGAAAACGAAATGTATCAAAAATGGAACTGTAGATTTGGCATAGTGGAGAAAAAGAACAAAGCAAATTCATATATTTTTTAACTAAAACAACCGCGCTTTTGGAAAACATCGATATTCAAAAAACATTCGCCACAAGAGAGTTAATGGGAGGGGCACGTTTTTGTTTTGAAACGACCAATTTTAAAATACATCGTAATACAATCTAATGGATTAGGCTAAAACTGTAATCTTTTCTTGCGCTCTTTTAATATATATATATTTTTTTTAAAAAGAGCCATCTTCACACCTATTTGAAATCTGTTTGTCAGAAAACATTCACGGAGCACAAAGCAGATTGACAAAAACATTAGACGACATTTGTAACTCAGTATCAGACGTTCAGCTTATCGGTTAAACATGAAAACTGCAAAAATAATCTCACTTTTTGCAAACATAATTATAGAGACAAGGGAAAATGTTGTTCCACCCTTTAACTCTTTTATTTCCAACATGGACCATTTTTGACCTAGTTTTCCCTAGTGAAAAATAAATATACTAAACAAATACATTTACATATTTATGTGCTTAATAAAAATACCCTGCAATTATACTTTTGGTGTACTAAACCGGTATACTTGATGTCTGCTAAATTGAAACAGCTAATTTTGTACTTAATGCCCTTTAATTGTGCGGAAGTAGTGCTGAAGTCCAACTAAAGATATACTGAAGTATATTTGATTGTGCTAAAGTTGAACTGAGAAAATATGATAATAGATTTGAACTAAAATATTTCTGTTTTACTAGAGTTGACTAAATATCTTGATTGAGTGAACTTTGCCATTACAACACACTTGCCATATCAGATTTTTCTTTTATATATATATATATATATATATATATATATATATATATATATATATATATATATATATACACACACATATATATAGACAAATTTCTTTTATATTTATTTGTTTATTACTAGAAAAATAATAATTTTCTTTGGTAATTGACAAGTATTTGTGCTGCGAACAGCACAAATCAGGCAATGGATGTCCATCAAAATGTTTTAACAGATCGATAGATAATTTTATTTCTAATTTATTTCAGCATCTTAAAAACAATAATAAAATGCTATTGATCTTTAATGTACAACCATAGTTTGTATTCATTTTGGGGTGTGTTTAATTAAAACTATAAACTGCAGCATACTGAAGTGCTCGCGTTTTCCTTTCACATTTCTTTGGTGGGTATCAGGTGTTCAGCAGTAAACCACTTTCTCAGCAATAGTTGAAATGGTCAGTATACAACTCCCACAAAAGCTAAGCCCCTCATGCTTTGTAAAAGGTCTGCTAGTTTGGGAAGAACTGGCCTTTGATCTGGCCTACACGACTTAGTCTAGCAAACACACAACGGCTACTCTCTCTCTCCCTCCCTCTTTCCCTCTCCCTCACTCCTTTCTTCCGTCTTTCTCAATTTGTTGCAGTGTTCAGGGGTGTCAAAGGACCCGAGCTGTGACTCTAAAGAAGAGACGGCGAGTGGGACATACACATCGGACGCTCTGACAATGCCGACTCAGGTTCCTGTGAGTTTGCCATGGCGACCAGTGGGCCCTGACAGCAGCGGGGATCACGGTCTTGCAGAGGAAGGGTGTGTATGTGTGTGTGTGTAGTTGAGGGGGTGTGGGGTTATTGGGGGACACACGCCAGATGCCTTGGGGAGACGCCCTTCAGCTTACCAGCTGGGAGAGGCTAAACTGCCCCTCACGTGACGGTTTTCGGCCTTAACGGATTAGAGTGTTTGTTTACGGCACACTTCGGCTATCATACGCTCACCAACACAAAAACAACGATAATATAATATAGCGCTTTTCAGCTAGTTTTACAGTAGACATGATGTGGTGAGACAAAACTGTAGCAAAATTGTTTATCGTATAAAAAAAATAAAAATCTTAAAGTTACAAATCTAATCAAAATGGTCAATTCTTATTTATGGAGTATTGGAATTTTATTATAAATTAAATTAATTCATAAATAAATACTTCCCTTTACATTCTTAATAGTAAAGATTACAATAGGGGTTTTTACAGCGATGCCATAGAGTAAATATTTTGTTTAAATTTTGAAATAAATTTTCGAACAAAAACAACAACAAAAACATTTTGGTTCCCCAAACAACCTTTTTGCTAAATTTTCTTAAAAGAACCTTTTTTTTTTTTTTTTTTTTTTTTTTTTTACTTAAAGAACATTTTAAAAATCCAAAGATCCTTTTTCCGCTCTAAAGAACTTTTTGTGGAATAGATATAATTTACATGGACTATTAAGGTTCCTCATGGAACCATAGATGCCAAAAACATTTTTTTTTTCTTTTTTTGAGGGTGAAACAATAATTTCATCCCTCCAACAACCTGTAATTCACATGAGATTGAAAAACGACAATGATCTAATCGGTTCCTGATGGACAAAATCAAGTCCTGCCCAACAATTTTTTTTTTTTTTTTTTTCTCATTCGAGAAGACATTTCTTTTGGATATGTGTCAAAAAAAGAGCGACTTATGTTTCATGCTACTTTAAAATCAAACAATGACATTTATCAATATTAGCCTAAACAATAATGACATAGACTGAACAAGAAAATTGTTGTTTGATACGTTTGATGAATTTGATAGTTTCACGCTCCCAACATTGAATAATTCATGCTAATGAAACACGGCCGGTGCAAACCATGTTCATCCTACAAACTATATTTAATATAGTCTTCAATGCATTTATTTTACCTTGCAAAATTTAATTCGTGGTTCTCGAAGATAAGAGCATTTCATGCAAACTGTCTATGTTAGCATCCCTACCAAAATACTGCTAAGTTTGATTTTGAAGACAGCATGAAACAAAAATTTACTGTATTTGCATGTTATCAATCTTATTGTGAACAATTCACCAGTGCATTTTTTGACCTCATAATTAGAATGTCACAATGTAACCATGGTGAAGTATTCCATACTTCTCCAATCATTCCATCTGCTTAAACTCTGTCCCTTTACAATCTTCTGCAAGCTCCAGTTCAATCAGCAACTGATGGATATAACCAAGTCTCCACCCTATATTTTCTGTTTTGATAATCCATTACACTTGACTGTACGTCACAATATGGAAGAAAAATCAGTTGCTATTTCTGAGACTTTAACATAAAAAAGATATGCAAAGCCTTTTTCTTTTCCTTCCTAAAAATTACAGCAAATGTATTTTGCAGTTAGCATTGTTTTGATTCTGCCACATTTGATAAGAATTGACCTGCGACCTACTTTTGGGTCACAATCCACAATTTGAGAACCAATGCTCAGTTGGGTTTAACCTCTTTGTTATTGACTAGCATCACAACAAAGACTCAATGGACCGACTGGGTAATCTCTGCAGGCAACTGTGATGTGATTACAGTCTCACATTGACCTGTAGGGGTTGAGTAGTCTGTTACACCCATAACCTAAGAGAAAACTGCATCAGCTGCACCTGAATCTGCCTTTTACTTCAATACTACATCTGTGCTAATCTCAATGCTAAAATGCTAATCTGTTGTTTTGCAATAACCGCTTCAATTTACACTAAAATGATCAAACATGCATTTAATACTGTACAGAGGAGCTAAAGAAGTTCGTAAACGTATTACCATCTCTGGGACGCGAACACCTATGCGCCCCTGCTGGAGGACTCCGGTACTGGTGGCTGAGTTTTGGCATAATCTCAGCTGGCAACTGTGAGTAGTGTGTCACCCCTCTCACAGGTGCTGCTGGGGTTCTGTCACACACAGCACTCGCACACCATGAAGAAATAACACTGGTCTCCATCGGACAGAAGAGAGCAACCTGTGGATGAGAAGTCAAAGTAAAACAGAATTACGCTGAAATCTGCGGCAAGGCTGAAATGTAAACGTTTAAAGTGTTTGTTATTCATTCATAATATTATTAGCTCACAGACTTGTTCACCAATTCCTAACTACAATCCATCTCTTCACCTGTGAGAACTTTCTGATGTTGGTGATACTGCATCAGGAACTGATTGGATGATATCTAGGAGCCATCAGTTCTTGATGCACTCCCTTCAGCATCGAAAGAGACACCCGCGAGTCTTTTAACTTTTACAATCCAGTACATGGATGTCAGTGAACAGTGAGTAAGTGAGAAGATACTGTAATTGTTTTGAACAGTTCACATAGATATTAAAGATGCAGAATGCAATTACCTATCCGTTAGTGGCAACAAACAGAATTATAGGCCTAATCTGTTTGTTTAAGCGGCCAGATATAGTAATATAGCTGTATTATTGCTGTGGTTATTTGTCGTACTTGTAGAGTTAAACACATCATATGACACATTGTACATTGTTTTGTGCTTTACTTTTTCATAACGAGTTTTCCACTGTTTTCAATAAAGTTATACTTTACTCTTTTTTTTCTGAATATAAATGATCTCTGCTCTTCATATGACACCAGACCTTTAACTTTAACTAAGAGACATACAGTCAAACCAAAAATTATTCAGACACCAGATATACCAGATTATAAGTGAGGATAGCAAAATAAAGTAAACTCTGACACATCATACCCAAAAATTCTTCATACAGTGAACTACCAGTAAAATCTATAAATTGATAAAAATTTGGGAACAAAAATTATTCAGACACTTTGACCTGGCCATGTTTTTTTTTTTTTTTTTTTAATTGCTAATGGACCTTTTTTACACCACAGACTAAATAAAATTAAGCATTGTTTGGTAATTGGTTGACCTAAAGTTGTATGATCTAATTCTACACTTAAATTTAACAGCTGACAGCAATTCAACCTAATTCATTAAGTTAGCTGACATTATCAAGATTTTTCTTCTGACACAGTTTAACTCTGAGTTCTTGTCATGTTTTATTACCATTTTCTAAACTATAGCGAATAAATTATTAAAATGTGAGAAATGTTGAAGGTGTCTGAATAAATTTAGGTTTGACTGTACCATTATTCTTATTTTTATACATAGCCTACAAATAGCCCCATAAAGTATTCTAACACTTACGGTAAGACACATTTAAAATGTCTGAATGTCACTGCATTAGAAGATAAAATATCTATAAATATAAGTTATTTTTTTTTAAATGCCATTTGCCATGCCATTTGGTTCGGCGTTTTACATTTTAAGAGTGGTCTCGATATTATGCGGTCAGTCACAGTTTTTGCCTGAGAAAGGGTATAACGCTCTCTGCCGGTTAACTTAATTCATTGAAACAGTCTTGAGCTGTAGAGGCCTGTTGAGTAAACATTAAAAATTCAGAATTTTTATAGAGTTGGTTGTATGTTTGGTATATGTAACACACAGAAAATACATTTTAAATTAACGAGGGAAATAGCAAAAAGATGCACTGCATCTGTCATGAGTTTAATAACTTTAATGAGCGCTACTGCTGTTTATTATCCTAGTGGCCACCAAATACCATTACCACTGATCAGCACATGGAGTAACTCCGCTTCACTCGGCTTGAGGTCACACTTACAATTGTATGCAGTTTGAGAGCGTCAACATTGTAGCATTGTCCTTCAAACAACATCAGTTCAACAACTGAAGAGTTAAAAAACACCGGCAGCTCATATGAGCTCGAAGGGAGGCAGAATTAAACGCACCAAAAGTGTGCGTAATTTGGATTCGGATGATGCGCCCTCACTAGCGCAATCAATAATCGATGAGCAGCCAAATATTATGCCTGCCGGGCGACAGTTTGAGAGGACACCTCCATCTAAAAGTGAAAGAGTAACAACAAGCCCCCCCAGCAAACCAGATGGTTCTCCAACATCAGAACAAGTGGTCAAAGATGAGCCATGTGGCCAGGTAAACAAACAAACAAACAAACAAACACAACGATAGTATTTTATCAGTGTGCCATTCGTTTTTCTCATATACAAATACAAATGTGTATGGATATATAGCTTTTAATACACATATTTTCTTTTCATTTATTCCTTTTTTATCATGAGAATATTTTGGCCTGTCCAAATGCCCTGAATATTTTGACCTCAAGTGTTTCCAATTTATAAGAAATTGATTGATAGGCTTAATCCATAAGATGAGCAAAATTCTAAAGATTGTTTCTGCTCTATGGCATAAGAGTAATTAAATAACCCTGAGATTAAACAAACAAAAAAATTATGTCTGAATATTTGATATTATTAATAAAATAATGTACTGTAATAATATATTATTATAAGTTATGGTTATTAATGTTGTTTTGGGAGACTTGTTTAATTGTTAAGCTACACGTTTCTCACTTGAGAATGAGAAAAGTTTAATTATTAATCAAATAATACACTGTTTTTACAAACACACCAAATTCATTTAACTTATTAAATTGACAGTTGTAATTATCAGCCAAAAAAAATGAAAACTACACATTTACATTAATAAATATGAAATGAAAGCTAGAATTCTCTCTCTCTCTCTGGTCTTTCAAAAATTTAAATGTATTAATTTTGCTTAGGATGAAAGTATGCGATGTATTAAAACATTTATTTTAAATGTCATATATTTAGTAATCACTTCATAAAAGTTCTTAATGAGTTCAAAATTCTTTTCAAGGAAATAACTAAACCAACTAAAATCTTTCCAAGGAAATAACTAAGCCCCTTTCTTGCAATGGATCAAATGAAGTTCTCCAGCACCCTGAAGTTAAAGATGAGAGGAAGTCGGTCAGGAGGTCTAGTTCTACAGCTGCATCAGGTGATTTCATATGTTCACTGACAGAAGTAATCATATTCACACATCTCTCTATGTTCTTGTATTTGCTAGTAATGGTACCACACCACATACACTCACTGTTTCTTATTCAGTATGATTTAATTGCTTTAATATTAACTTTCATGACTGTGCAGCAACCCCTGAGAATCTTGATCCTGAAATCTTCATCCAGGGAATGCAGGGATACAAATGGACGGACACAGACCTGGAGTTTGTCTATCAAACCAAATGGAAAAAGCGAGTTCAACAGGCACAGGTCAATGAATGCATATTTTTGGATGGAATATTAGTGTACTGCATAGTATACACTAAATACTGCATACTATTTTAAAAATTAGTACATATTATGCAGTGTTAAACATTTCCAATCATATCAAATGCTGTCCAGTTATCATCTCAGAAAAATCTCAGGTTATTTGCCATATGTTTATTCCAACATTTACATCAAATTTTGTTTAAAACCACTGTTTATATTACTTATTAATTTGAATAACGAAATTTTTGTAAATATAGTTGGTCACCTGCTATTCTGTACACATAGAAATTTTGCATATTGCACACAGTATACATCCAAAATGTCACATCCTCTCCTTATTTTCCCATTTATGCTTAAACCGATAATTGTTATTAACATTTTATTTTCATCTTGAGAATTAAATTGAACCAAGATGACATTTTCATGACAATTTGGTTTACAGCAAGAGTTAAGTGACTTGCAGAAGTCTCTGAAGAGCATGAAACAAATGCGGGACATGGGCTTTGCTGCGCTTGACAAAATACAAACAGAGCTTTCTAAGGTAATACATGACACTTTTATAATGCATTTTGTCACTTCGTAGCCACCATTTTTATAATGTGATGCTTGTGAAACACCTTTCTGATCTGAATACTTGTGGCTCTGGTGTTTGAGGTGGTGTCGTGTGAACGTTTACACCAAATTTCCATGGAAATACTTCTGAGGTCCCAGAGCTCTAGTCAGCTGGAAGGGCTTGATCTTAAAGCTCTCCTTGCCAAGCTCAAGGTTGCTGATGTGCACTGCACTACTGCTGAGAAGAAGGCAGAGGTCAGCAAACTCAAGACAGAGCTGGAAAAAGCACAAGAATCGAGGTATTAACCAGACAGCTCGCACACAATGAAAGAATGGCTTTTCTAGTGGTACTTACCCATTCAAAACTCACTAGCATGATGCTAAAATGTTGCTATGTGGTTTCTGGAGTGTTCTGGGTGGTTTCCTACCCTCAAGTCTTCTGTGTCCCTACTTGTATGTCTGTAAGATGTTTTGCCAGTTTTATTGTCCACCAGAAGAAAACCGTTAGCTCAATCGCTAAATTGTCAATTCTACATCTCTTCTCAACATGTTGTTGCTGCAGATTACCAGTGTGTAGATTTTGGATACATCTACCTTTATTTTGTTTGCAGAGAAAAGGAGGAGCGACTCATTAAGGACATTGACAGCTATGAGGAGAACATCAAACTAATCAAGGTAACTGCTAGCAAGAGCACATCCTCAGTCATTGCTGGAAATGTGTATATTTTGAAAGTTTTGCACTTAAGATGATTCTTTTTTGTGTGGGAAGGTAAACGTAGATACGCTGAAAGCAGAAATATCTGCTCTGGAATCCCAGCTGTCCAGTAAAAAGGTTAGTGGATCACTTTTGACTACTGTTTGCTATAGCTGATACTTTTAGTAGTCTACTTAACAGTAGGGCTGTGATGATAAATTCGTGGATTCGTGGATCGATTCTGAGATCTTCCAAATGCATCGCGATTCTCTCTGGAATCGATTCTGAGCTTAGATTTTAACAGCAGATGGTGCTCTAATCTAGTTTTTATCCACACACTCAAATGCTTATGAAGAAGAGTGCTGAAGAGCGCTTGTGCGTTCGGCTGGGTCATGTAATTTCACCTCGGCTCAGGATGCTTTTGTGACGCGAGATTAATGTAAACACAGCCCACTGTGAACACCCTTGTAATTCGCTTCAACCTTCAACCGAATTTTATTAATGGTTATTTTAGGTTCAAGTGTGTGAGGATTTGGAAACAAGCAGAGTACGGCTGTTTCTAAAGCATGCCGTGCCATCTGCTGTTCAAAACATAGCTCAGAATCGACTTGAGAAAGAATCGCGATTCGCGATGCATTCGGAAATCTCAGAATCGATGCTGAATCATTTCTCGATTCGTGATGCATCAATTTATTTTCCCAGCCCTACTTAGCAAACATTCAAACAGAATAAAGGCCTGTTACAACAATGACAATAACTATAATGTCAACAATAATTGTAATAATCATTTTAATTGAGAGGAATTTCCATACTGTTGTAACGATAACAGAGGAATGATACCATTGGAAACACTTATAGAACGTTATTTTCCAGCTAATGAATGATAAAAACATTGACAGCCAATCAAAATCCACTTGACTTTAAAGAGTTTGAGGAGTGACACACAACAAAACTGCAGCACGCTTATAATAAACAAAACATTATCCTTTGTTTATGAGAATGCTAATATAGTTATCGTTCTTGGTGTGAACGGGCCTTTAATTTATACCTACACATTTTTAGTCAATGAAATTTGCTTTCGACTCTTGTAGGAGACACCACAGTCAGCTAAACCACGGCAAAAAGGCCACGGAGGCACCAAACCTTCAACTGCCCCTAATCTCCCAAAACCCCCTTCAGACCCCAAACCTCCTGCCTCTCCTCCTGCTCCAAAAACCTCCAAAGCTCCTGCTGCTTCAAAAACCTCCAAACCTTCTCCTGCTCCAAAAACCTCCAAACCTACTGCCACCCTGAGAGCCAAGACTGCCTCCAAACCTCCTGCCTCACCTCCTGCGTTAAAAACCTCCAAACCTCCTGCTCCGAAACCCTCCAAACCTACTTCTGCTGCTCCTCCTGCTCCAAAACCCTCCAAACCTACTTCTGCTCCTCCTGCTCCAAAAACCTCCAAACCTACTTCTGCTGCTCCTCCTGCTCCAAAACCCTCCAAACCTACTTCTGCTGCTCCTCCTACTCCAAAACTCTCCAAACCTACTTCTGCTCTTCCTGCTCCGAAACCCTCCAAACCTACTTCTGCTCTTCCTGCTCCGAAACCCTCCAAACCTACTTCTGCTCCTCCTGCTCCGAAACCCTCCAAACCTACTTCTGCTCCTCCTGCTCCAAATCCCTCCAAACCTCCTGCCACCCTAAAAGCCCAGACTGCCTCCAAACCTACCACCGCCCCAGAAGCCCCAGAGGGTGATGTCAGAGGCCTCCGCCGCTCGAAAAGAATCGCTGGTAAGAAAAAGTAGTGAAGAATCTACTCAGAAATGTTCCAGATCAGTTCATTCCTCCAGCTCAGGAAGTTGTCTTCATATGTTCTTACTCTCATTCAGGACAGACCTATTTTTGAAAACGTTTTAATTCGCAAGTATGTAATTTACAGTAGGTGTTTAGACTTGGGAGTAGTTTGTTACCCTCTAGTGGAAATTTTGAGTTTAGCATTTATGGACACTCAATGGTGGAATCGGATGTGATTCTGTCTAATGGTATAACCACACATTACTGTAGTTTTTTTTTTTTTATTATTATTTTTTGTTACTCCACATGTTAAGAGTGTTTTTGGAGATGAATAAACATTTTTTTCAACCCTCTATAAAGCCATCTGGGTTGTGTGTTGTAGAAGGAACATCTGAGAGTTGTCATATTCAGAGTTGGGGAGTTACTAGTAACATGTAACAATTACTTAATTTAATTACAAAATAAATGTAACTGTAATTGTTACAGTTACTGAGAAAAAAAAGTGTAATTCAATAACAGTTACTTATGTAAATGTTAACGATTACAAAGGGGGTTACATCTGAATATTTTCTCACACACACACACACACACAAACAGATTTGATTGATTTCTTTCCTAAATTGCATTGACTGCTCAAACATGAGATACCAATAAGAGTTTAGAGCAATAGGATACATGCTTATTTGTTAACGGTTTTATTTCCTGTTTGGGTTGATGTACGTATATGCTTTATTTTTTAAGATGTAGCAAATCAGCTCAAAAGGGAAATGTTTATAAATAATTACAATTAATTATGATTAATTACAATGATTTATATTGGCAGCCAGTAATAACTGTAGCAGAATTAAACTGCCATCAGCTGATCTATTCGTCCAGCGAACATTCAGCGTAAGTTCATATCCACTCTAAGAAGGGATTATTTTCGTGGCCACAGAAAATACTTTCCTATAGAGCATGTAGCAAGGGTCAAAATCGTAAAGGGAAATTAATTTGCAAGGCAAAACCAGAAACTCATGTAATTTGTGCACAAAACTTTTAACTAAACGCTAACACGCATAACTAATCTAAACAAACAAACGAATAAACATACACTCACACGTACATACAAAGTGGAGCTAAAGTGGATGAATGAAGCCATTAGAGAGACCAGAGAATGCAGTTATGGAAAGAGTCAGTTAACCACCTGAGTAAAACCATCAGCGCCGTTTATAACAGGGTCTATAACTTATACTAAACCTCTGTTTCGTTTAGTTAAATGTACTATACTTGCATTGCCTTGGTTGTTGACGAGTGTCCAGATGCAGTCTCGGATGAAAGTCTTGATGGTTTCAAGGTTTTGGACTCGCGATCACGTTCTTCCAGGTTGAAGAGTGATGAATTCCAAAGATGTCCTGTCTCGATGGTGATTGGGAGTTTCTTCCCAGGTAGAAAGTGAAAAAGAGCTAAGAAAGAGATCTGCTGAGATCCGAGGATCTTTGGTTGAATGGAAAGTCAAGGCTGCAAGGCCTGGCACAAAAACTTAAGGGTTGCTGAGGAGCTCACATCCTCCTCATCCTCTTAGGATCTAAAAGAACTGCAGACTGCTAGGCGGGTCATTGATATGAGAGCTTGATCTGCTATAGAGGTCACTCCTTTTGGGTGTCAAAGAGCCAATGGTGTCTTGAACTTTTGGAGGGAAAGTTTACGACTCTTTGTCTCCAAGCATGGTAATTTGCATATGTAACTGGATTGGAAGTTGATATACAAACTTGTAAAGATTCATAGAACACTAATATGTTGCATACGTATCAACATATAATATACACTCTCAATTAGATCATCCGAAGATGAATTGATAGAGACCTAACATGGTAAAAGTGAGGTAATATTAACTAGTGATCTATCATAAGCAAGCATGAAACAGTATACAATACACAAGAACATATACTACAAGAACAGTAATAATATACGCAATGACCTGAAGGATATGTGTGTTCATTCAAAGAAAGGTTTTTCTATGAATTAATTAGAGAAGAGTCCATTTTTATGGCATAATGTCTTTCCTAAGGTTCAGAGATGGTGAGAGGGAGAACTCTCAACATGCCATTAGGTCATAAAGTTATCTGGTCTGGCTGAAGTGTCCTGGTTGTCATGGTAATCGGGGGCATGGAGTCATTCACAGACATACTGGCACCCAGTTATGTGTATTGGGTGAGGGGTTTGTGATTATTTGTTAATCTAATGACTAATTGATTTGTTAAATCTAATGAAAATTTGTGTCTGATTGGTCCAAATGCTAAAAAGATTACCTGTTTTTTTCCAAGGCATTGTTTGATGCCAGTGTTTCCTGTCACAGCTATTCAAAAATTTGATTTCAAAATCTATATCATAGCTACTTTTTCTTATGATTTTAAATATGTATTTAACCTCAGAACGATCTCAAAGTAAAAAGAGGTGCTAAAGTCTGATTTTGAGGTGGCTGCTTTAAAATGAAATTATTATAATCTTGGTTTAGCTGTGTGGACTTCAGACAAAGTACCTTTTCAGCCTAAACAAGATTGTTAATTGAAATATGTTAACATTTTCCCAATGTTTTTTTTATTTTATTTATTTATTTTTTTATATATTTTCTGTTCTGGGTGGCTGCATGGACATTGCTATGCAATTGCTAAAGTGTTTTTGTTGGTTGATAGGGTGTTCTGGCTGGTTGCCACTTGCCAGTGCATTGCTATGCAATTAATTACATGTTCTGAATGGTTTAGCATATTGCTGTTTGGTTGCCACTATATTCTTTGTGGTTTCTTGGACCTTGCTAAATGGTTGTTAGTGTATTTCTTAGTGGTTCCTTGGGTTTTCTGTGTAATATCTAGGGTGTTACTAGGCTGTTCTGGGTGGTTGCCAGTGCATTACTCTGTGATTAATTACATGTTCTGAATCGATGGTTGTTAGTGCATTGCTATTTGGTTGCTGTATTTTGGGTGTTTTCTAAAGCCAGTGGAAATTTTAGCCAAACAGATAATGCTAACACTGCGACTTTGGTCGTACGCAGGAAAGGAGACCAAAGGCCTTTGTATGATTGCCTCATGTGATCCAAGTTTGCTGTTATGGTTTTTCCAATGGTAAGTACTACTGACCCTCGCATCTCCCAGTAATAAGACAATCACTGGTGGTTTCTTGAAGCTGGCTAGGTAATTGCATTCTCTGTGGTTTCTTAGTGGTTGATAGTGTTCCAGGTGGTTTCTATGGTGTTTTGAGTGATTGTCAGGTCATTGCTAATGTAAGTTATTGATTAGTTGTTCTGAGTAGTTGTTAGTACAATGCTAATTTCATTCTTGTGGTTGCTTACCTCCTGAGTCCTTAAATGTAAACTGTTGGCTTGTCTGTCACTATTCCTACATTACTTCAATTATGTAGCCCACTTAAAGGAGTGAATTCATTCAGCGTGATGCTAATAGGCAATCTCTAGCAGCTATCAACTATACACTGTAACCGATTTTTGTAATTTGAACAGTATTTTACTGCAATATGTACAGCAAGATACTGTAAAATGTATATACAGTATTTTACTGTAAACTGCAAAGGATTATGGGAAAGTATATGGTCACTACAGTAAACTACTGTAAATTTACAGTAGTGAACTTGCCCGCGAAAAATTGACCAATGGCAACAGAGATTTATTTTGCTGTATTTTGGATCAAATAAATGCAGGCTTGGTGAGCAGAAGAGAATTCTTTAAAAACATCAAAAATCTTACCGTTCAAAAACTTTTGACTGTTAGTGTACTTACTTGTTTTTGCTTTTCAGTATGTGTATGTTTTGCCATGATACAAAGTGCCCAGGGGACTGTGGTGATGCACTTTTTTCAGCTAGTTCATCCTAGAGATCAAGACTTGTAATTTGTACTTTTAAAAAGAAAATGTTCAATAATTAAACAGAATATTATCAGAACTAATTCTCATGAGTTATTGTGATTTTTATGGGGTGGTAAAAAAAATCATGGAATACAGTGCTGTACCACAATTATTTTTTTACAGGTAAAAAATGTTTAAACTACATGAAAATAAATACTACAGCACTGATACTGTAAATGAAAATACAGTAATACAGTAAATGTAAATATGGTAACAATACTGTAAAAGAAAATACAGTAATAATACTGTAAACGAAAATACAGTAATACTGTAAATGAAAATACAGTAAAGTCATTATTATACTGTAAATGCAATTATAGTAATAATACTGTAACCATTTTTACAGTAACTTACTGGCATCCAGCTGCCAGTAAGTTACTGTAAAATTTACAGCAATCTTTTTACAGTGTAGGACTGAATAATGTCCACTTTATGGACACCATGAGACTTTTCCAGCCATTTTAACGGATCCCTTGTAAAAATTGTAAATCTGAACTCATTTGTCGCACAAAGGGGTTTTTAAAAATTAGTGATAGTAACTTGTCTTAGCAAACATTACTAATAATGATTCAAATGTAAACCATTAGCATGCTGTGAGACTGCATTCATCAAGTTTGAGTCCCCCTTGGTTTGTGCTATCTGAGTCACTCTTCTAAAGTTAGTTTTAAACGAATGTTGTTGGAGATAATTTAACACTGATTATTTTGTGGTGATTTTTTATTTATTTATTTATTTTTTTAACCAAAGACTGGAATTCTACACAAATATAATACATACATGAACGGTTGGAACATGGAAGGTCTGTAGAGGAAACACATTAACGCTTTGCTGGCTCAACCAGAGTCACGCGTTATTGTTGGCTTGGAAACAGTGGATGAGAGGCCGTGTGAGAGTCCAAATGTGGTTAACATATCATACGGCAGGGAACAACTTCCCCTGGGCTTACATCAACAGATTTCTGCTGGATCAGTTAAAATCGGTGTTGAAGCCGGTTACACTTTCAAAACAGTTGATTTTGGAAATTATGTTTAAGATTTCGCAACACTAATGTTTTCCAGACCCTAACTGGTTTCAGACTGTATTTCAGTGTTTTGGAGTAAAGAAATGTTTGTATTTCATTAGTATGTACCAAAATTAAACTTTGCAAACCACTTTCATAACACTTTTGATCGATTAAACATTTGAATCAGTCTTTTTTTCCCTCACATAAACCTATCATATTGCTTCAGAAGATTTTGAATATCATTCACTGGTAGTATTTACTTTAGAGGAATGGTTCACCCAAAAATGAAGATTTGTTTAAAAATGACTCACCCTCAGGCCATCCAAGATGTAGCTGAGTTTGTTTCTTCATCAGAACAGATTTGGAGAAATTTAGCATTATATAATTTCCTCACCAATGGATCCTCTGTAGTGAATGGGTGCCGTCAGAATGAGAGTCCAAACAGCTGATAAAAACATCCCAATGATCCACAACTGCTGTCACATGGACTATTTTAACGATGTCCTTACTACCTTTCTGGGCCTTGAATATGTCAGTTGTATTGCTGTCTATGGAGGGTCAGAAAGCTCTCAGATTTCATCAAAAATATCTTAATTTGTGTTCCAAAGATGAACAAAGGTCTTGTGAGTTTGGAATGACGTGAAGGTGAGTAATTAATGACATAATTTTCATTTTTGGGTGAACTATCCCTTTATATTAAATGAATGTACGTTACCTTTAAGAGGTTAGAATGTGAAATCACACTTCGTCTGTTTTTTACAGACAGACATTAGACAGCCTTTGCATGACAGACCAAGATAGGATTCTTAAATATTTAAGTGAATGATGCCTGCAAAAGCTGCCCAGCTGTACCAACAAGCGGTTTCCTGTGTCCAGACTCACCAAAGGCCTTTATAGAGAGACGGGACAGTGGGAACACACTGGCATTAAATCACACGTTAATATAACTGACATGGTGTAGTTGTCTTTGCAAGGTATCCTTCGGGGCCAACGTCTCAATCAAAAGCAAAGTCAATTGTGACACGGGTGACCTCATGGTTGAGATGGAAAGATTTCGTTCTCTTTGCTTTCACGAGTACAGCTATCTGCTATTATCTCTCTGATTTCATCAATGGAACACTGAGACAGACCCGGTTAAAAGGTGAATTCCTGGTCTTTGCACGGTGTCAATTGTAGCCCGGGGTTTATGACAGGTCTTAAGGGTCAATCTGGGGCTTACTGTAATAAAATAAAGTTCCCCATAATAAATCAACCTCATAAAAATTCACTCCTTGTCCATCAGGATATGGAATTTACACTCCTACAAAAATGTTATATAATTGTTGTCATAAATTAGCTTGTTTTTGTTTTTTTAATCCGCCGATTTTAAGCTTTTTTTTTTTTTTTTTTTTACTAAATAAACTGGTTTTAGTTGGATTTTTTCGGTCATGTTAGCAACATGCTAAATAACAAAATTAATAAATTAACATGCTAGCAATATGATAACCATGCTACAAACATGTTAGCAATATGCTAATCATGCTAGAAACATGTTAAATCATGTTTGCAATGTATTAAATCATACTAGCAGTATACTATCAACATCTGTCTAATCTATCTACCTAAACTTTAAAACTTCAAGCTTTTACAATTGCTTCAAACTTTCAGGCTAGTCTTTCTCAAGCCACCTTCAACTTAAATGTTTGGTATTTTTGTTAGTATGGCGTTACTTAAGTAAATTTAAATGAATAAAATTGCATAACATATCTTTTTGAATATCCAAGTTTAAAATTAATCTACGAGTGGTGTTACTGTTTTATATCGGTGTATTGCTAGTAGATTTAGGCTGCATGAAGGTAGTATATATCACTGCCGTGAATGTGACCTATCTGTTGTGTTTTTCCCCAGGTTTCATTGTTTAAATCTATGCTTAACCTCATAAAAAGTTATCAGAATATTTCTCTGACATCTTTCCTGAAATACTGCAACCAAGGCTCCACCGCAGCTGTAGTTCTCGGGTTGGTACGTCATAGTCATTTATATCAAATACAAGTTCAAACTTAGTTGTCATTCCAGGCATACAGTACAAGTTTGGTGCGTAATAGTGTGTTGTTTTGGCAGTAGCGACAAGACAGGCAGCAAAAATCAGGCTTTTTTGCATATCCAAAGTTTGTTTAGTTTTTTTGGTAGTCCAGTTTGTAGCTTAATGTGTAAATGACTCTGTCAAATACCTGTTTACCGCTCATAGCTGAGTAGACATGGTGCAAGGAATTGTGAGAAAGATAAGATTTACGGTTTGCTCTCGATTTTTGCCTTGTTCATTACTTGGACTGGTGGGTTTCACATTATCCTAGGACTGAACCTGAGGAATATCTGACCAAACAAATACATTTTTGAAACATGGCCAGTATTTGGCTTAGTGAGTTGAAAGACCTTATGTTTGCTTTTTATTCGTGTAATTTTAGCTCATAGTCAGTTGAACCTGGAACACATTTAGCTCAATGACAAAGAGAAATAAATGGAGGAATCGTGTGATTGCGAACAACCACGTACTTTCATATCTTTAACGGTTTGTTTTGGTCTGCAACAGTACTTCATTTATCAGGCCAAGCTAGTTCAGGGTACTGTTAGGATGCTAGGACCTCATGAAAGGCTATTATTATGATGATAAATGCGTTGAGCTGGAAGCCACATATGTTGGTGTAAGAGATTAGCTTCTGTTTTCCTAGTATTAGCGGTGAGTCCTCAGACAAGGTCAGTGCAGGAAA